>JAGSMP010000109.1:0-1200000 GCA_029286625.1 Parnassius orleans
TTCTATGAAGACTTTGAGCTCTTGGGTCTGTTGATCGCTTCTTCAATACGAGCTGTATTAGTTGCGCAAGTCCCACATGCATTTGGAGATCTGTTCAGTTGTCTGTATTCTTCTGTCATATCTACCGAAGACTGCAGCTCATTCGTCAATCGTTCAATTAATTTATTCCTAATTTTCTTAATTTTACTATGAATTGATTTATTCATTTATTGATGATACATTTTTTTAAATACTAGTCAATTAAAACCGACATATATAATTATGTAACTGGGAGTTGCTGTTTAAAGTAAACGAAATTCAAATCGTAATATTAAAATTCGAGAAAACATTATAGGACCTCTCAGCTTCGACACTTCCTTTGGGGGCAGTATTTTGATAAAATCTGTTCTTTCAGCTTAATATCTGAAAGTTCATCGAAGAATTCTTTTCCTGCAAATTGATTTTTGAAGGAATTAGTAGTCTTTCTGTCTGAATGCGCTATACCGCCGTGATCGTAAGTAGCTTGACGTACTGCATGCACCTCCAACTCTGATAGCGTACGTCAGGTATCTCTTAATATCTCCGCATATGATTTTAGGTGAATGGGATGCGCAGCAATTTCGTCAATGATATCATCGAATTGATTACCTCTGCGCATGCCGTTATCATCGCTAACATAAAGTTCGATGGGGAAGTTCAATGAAAACGCAAATCGCATATGCAAGCAACATTCTACAATGTTCTGGATATTGTAAAAATATTTACATCTTCGATTATGGAATTATCTCCTCGCTTGATTCTGAATGGAGAGCTCCGCCTTTATGACTAAACCTGCGATATACTTGAGTTCAGCATCCGCCCTTCGTTAGAAAACAAAATAAGTTATACCATTCAACTGTCTTAGCAAACCGTAAGTCATTGTCTCTAGTTTACCCACTAGCGTGAAAGTGGCATTTTCATCTTGCTATGTATCCAGGAAGTCTCTTCGTGATTTATTTCGTATTCTTTCGAATATTTCAAACATTCTCGATAAAGACGTAAATCTGGTTTTATCTTGAATTCTCAATAATGCACATCCAGTAGCTGTCTGCCCATTTCATGCGATACTCGATAATCAGCAGGCAATGTGGAATGAACGATTACCCGCTTTTCTAGGAATATGTCTTCCATATCCTCGAAGGAGTCCATTTCGCTGACATTGCTACATGCATCCGCAGCCCGTCAGACTTCCATTTTTCCCCTAGCGACGACATGCGCTAAGCTCTTGTCTAGTAATCGTTTCATCATGTAAAACAACAACAATGTTAGGTCGTAAACATAATGTCGTTAAGATAAATCTTATATTCCTATAGGTTTAAACTACTATTACGTCCGTTCTGACTGAGCTTTTGTAGACTTATTTCATCACTATCACCTTTAAAATTTCATCATTTTATTCATATTATTAATTCAATAATTTATTAATTAATTTATTCTAATTTTCTTAATTTTTATGAATTGATTTATTCATTTATTGATGAGATACATTTTTTAATACTAAGTAATTAAAACCGACATATATACAGGGTATTTTTGAAACGCTCCCGAAAACGAAGAAGACAGACGACAGTACTAACTATATCTTAGATGATGGTGAAATATAAAATCGATCCTGATGAAAAAATTCATCTTTTCACAACGTTTTATTAGCTTTATTCACGCTCCATCGTTAGTATAAATCATCGTGTTAAATAAAACGTTAATTTCATTAAAATAAAACATGAAAATACTTAAACATAAAAGCAGTGAATTACTGAATTACAATCAGCTGACTAGGTGTCAATGTACGCGCGAACGCCGAATTCGCGCGGCCTGTAACTAGCGATGGTACCACAATACATAACACAATAATTCACAACACTTGTCTAAATACCTAACTTATCTACTTAACCTACTATTTTGCCACTGTGCTTGTCTCCACGCCACTTTAATTCAAATTCACAGGTTAAATAAACCAAATAACTGGTTCGATTCCCCAATGAAAAAAAATACTAAATGAAAAGTTACGGTTAGAGTTATGCGTTTTATTCATCGGTATATGTTTATTATTCTGATGTATCTCAGTTATGTACCTATTCAGATCAGTTCAGTACCAAGTTATTTAAAAAATAATAGGTATGAAACAGCTTACCGCTCTAAATCCTCCGTGGTCTTATGAGATGCGGTCAAATTGTGCTCCATTCATTTCTGAGGCAGATGTGGGCTCGGTGTTGCGTCTCCTCATGCATGGGCATTATCGTGTGGTTCGACACAGTCCGCACGTAGTTTGTCGAAAACATCCACGATCCTGGCGCATTTCGTCAGCACCACACTCACGATTAAACCCTTCTTCACATACCCCCACAGAAAGAAGTCTAACGGGGTCAGATCTGGTGAGCGAGGTACAAGCGTGGTCCTAGTCTGCCAATCCAGCGATCATCAAATACCCGGTAAGGCGCTCACGGACGAACCTCACGACATGTGGAGGTGCACCATCGAACCATGTAATGGCGATATTCATCCAACGATAGGTCGTCTAAAATGTCAACCAACTGTTCATTTATAAAGTTTAGGTATCCCTGTCCGTTAAGTCGCTGTGGCAGAAACACTGGTCCCAGTATGCGATCCTTAAATAAACCTGCCCATACGTTAACCGACCATCGGGTTTGGTGCCCGGTTTGTCGAACAGCGTACGGGTTAACCTCTGAATACACGTGTATTTCTTCGGTCCACATGCCGTTTCTGGTAAATCGACTGTCCGTCCAGATAACGTGCTCATGGAACCAGGCACACGTTGTTGTTGGTCTAATAACCAACGGCAGAAAACTCGTCGGCGGTCGTGATCGCCAACCAAAGCTTGCACTTTGTGCACTTTGTATGGCCGCATTCGGTTACGCTAACAACTTTGTGAACTGAACAGTATGACACATTTGTTCCATCCCGACGTCTTAACAATTTAGCGATACTGTGTACCTAGGTTCGATACCGGCGAACGACATCAAAATGCGCTCCTCGAGTGAACAGTCATTTGACTTCCACCCCGCCGCTACTGGAGCAATGGGCCGATTTTCCAACACTCGCTGAAATGCTGCTGTTATCAGACGAGAGTCAGCTGGGTGTCGAGCGGTCGGGAATTTCTCTGTAAATCTGTAATGCACGCGAAGACCCCGCGAGCTTCTGGCACATTAACATGTTGCCGTATTCACGAGCACTATAAACGTACGCGTGTTAGGCATTATTAAAACAAAAAGAAACACAAACGTAACAACAAGAATAACACGTAATAACAAGTAGGTTACCAAGTAATAACATAAGAATTTAATAAAAACAATTGAACTGTCGCTTGCGCATGCGTGTCCAAAGTCAACACGGAACTGTCTCAAAACTAAAATCAATAATTAATCCCGCCAAAACTGAAGCCTACACTTTGAACATTCCTACAGACCGTCAAATGTTATGACATTAACTTTTTTATTTTATAGTTTAGTTTCATATGATCCCTACGACTAGTCTTTCATATGGAATTTAGTTATAGTTGTAATTTTTAATACAATTAGACAATCAATTGTACCCCTGACGAAACAAGCAGTTCGTTACTACAAAAATGATATTGAAATTAATAAACGTACTTACTTGGGTTTGGTTATTATCTTTGATTTTGTACAAGAAAATAGAAATAAAATGGTATTGAATAATTTAATAGTTAAAATCAATTGCAATTATGATCGACAGGTAATTAATCTAAAAATAATTATTTTACTTTACTTTTATTGACTTCCGTTTTTAATCCATCCAATACTTTGATTTGAAAAGAGGTACGTCAAACTATTAAAATTACTTGTAAAGTTTTATTGTAATTATGCCCTAATTCTTATGTCGCTTGCAAACAAATCTTAGTAGGTAAATTTGGGGAATTCTATATGTTGGCGCTGACGCGAGGTGACACAGTCGGCCGGGCGGCGGCAGCGCGTGGTACGAAGGGGCGCGACGGGGAATGCTCGCCAGTATTACTGTGCGCACGCTATTGGTTCCTCATTCTTCCCGCGCTTTGAAAAGCGATGTTTCCCAATGTACAGTCGCACACACAGCTTTTGCAACGACGCGCGACGATGGTTTTAAAAGGAAGGAAAGAAAAATTATTTATATCTATTGTTTTATGACTGAACTAGTGAACAAAAGGTAATAAAAGGTGAATGGGGAAAATTGTGCAGTAAAGTTAAATGTATTGAGGAAGAATACTGAAAAATTACCATGTGGTCAACCTGATGACGGAAACATTTATCATTCGCATTGATGATGATGATTCTGATGAGTGATGATGAAGTAGCATCCAGTACCAATACACCATCGACATTTGGTCGCCATGTTCCATGTTCCAATGGTATAATGGACATGTGTCACTTTAGCTAAGTTTTCTTGTTACAACTACTTTATTTTACGATAGAAATAAAAATAATGCTCAAGCAAACATTATCCATTTTGAATTTCAACCTCCAAAGTTCTAAGTAGTAAAGTACCTTATTATGATTCTACAATAAACCATTAACATTATTATAATATTATAAACAACAGCCTAGTACCATGTAGTACTTTAGGAACTGACTGTACCCATGCGCACACACCTCCACTATCGCCTCATGCTCTTTTTACGCACGTTGAGTTTCATTTCGACGCGGATATTGACCCTAGTCATTGATTTTATGGTTTATTTATTTTAAATTCCATTGCTGTTTAATGTTTAAGTATTTTCATGTTTTATTTTAATGAAATTAACGTTTTATTTAACACGATGATTTATACTAACACGATGGAGCGTGAATAGCTAATAAAACGTTGTGAAAAGATGAATTTTTTTCATCAGGATCGATTTTATATTTCACCCATCATCTAAGATATAGTTTATACTGTCGTCTGTCTTCATTTTCGGAGCGTTTCAAGAATACTGTATAATTATGTAACTGGGAGCTGTTGCTGTTTAAAGTAAACAAAATTCAAATCGTAATATTAAAATTCGAGAAAACATTATAGGACTCTCTCAGCTTCGACACCTCCTTTGGGGCAGTATTTTGATAAAAAATCTGTTCTTTTCAGCTTAATATCTGAAAGTTCACGCACGCTGAAGAATTCTTTTCCTGCAAATTCGATCTTTTTGAAGGAATTAGTAGTCTTTCTGTCTGAATGCGCTATACCGCCGTGATCGTAAGTAGCTTGACGTACTGCATATGCACCTCCAACTCTGATAGCGTACGTCAGGTATCTCTAATATCTCCGCATATGATTTTAGGTGAAACGATGCGCAGCGCAATTTCGTCAATGATATCATCGAATTGGATTACCTCTCTGCGCATGCCGATATCATCGCTAACATAAAGTTCGATTGTGGGGAAGTTCAATGAAAAACGCAAATCGCATATGTTCAAGCAACATTCTACAATGTTCTGGATAAATAATTTTACATCTTCGATTATGGAATTATCTCCTCGCTTGATTCTGAATAGAGAGCCTCCGCTTTTATGACTAAACCTGCGATATACTTGAGTTCGGCGCATCCGCCCTTCGTTAGAAAACAAGTTATACCATTCAACTGTCTTAAGCAAACCGTAAGTCATTGTCTCGCTTAGCCGGCCCACTAGCGCGTGGTGAAAGGGCTATTTTCATCTACGTATGTATCCAGGAAGTCTCTTCGTGGATTTATTTTCGTATTCTTCGAATATTTCAAACATTCTCGATAAAGACGTAAATCTGGTTTTATCTTGAATTTCTCAATAATGCACATCCAGTAGCTGTCTGCCCATTTCATGCGATACTCGATAATCAGCGGCAATGTGGAATGAACGATTACCCGCTTTTTCTAGGAATATGTCTTCCATATCCTCAAGAAGGAGTCCATTTCGCTGACATTGCTACATGCATCCGCAGCTCCGTCAGACTTCCATTTTCCCCTAGCGACGACATGCGCTAAGCTCTTGTCTAGTAATCGTTTCATCATGTACAACAACAATGTTAGGTCGTAACATAATGTCGTTAAGATAAAATCTTATATTCCTATAGGTTTAAACTACTATTACGTCCGTTCTGACTGAGCTTTTTGTAGACTTATTTCATCACTATCACCTTTAAAATTTTCATCATTTTATTCATTATTAATTCAATAATTTATTAATTAATTTATTCCCTAATTTTCTTAATTTTACTATGAATTGATTTATTCATTTATTGGATGATACATTTTTTTTTAATACTAGTCAATTAAAAACCGACATATACAGGGTATTTTTGAAACGCTCCCGAAAACGAAGACAGACGACAGTACTAACTATATCTTAGATGATGGGTGAAATATAAAATCGATCCCATGAAAAAAAATTCATCTTTTCACAACGTTTTATTAGCTTTATTCACGCTCCATCGTGTTAGTATAAATCATCGTTAAATAAAACGTTAATTTCATTAAAATAAAACATGAAAATACTTAAACATAAAAGCAGCAGTGGAATTACTGAATTACAATCAGCTGACTAGGTCAATGTACGCGCGAACGCCAAATCTGCGCGGCCCGTAACTAAGCGATGGTACCACAATACATAATAATTTACAACACTTGTCTAAATACCTAACTTATCTACTTAACCTACTATTTTGCCACTGTGCTTGTCTCCACGTAGCCACTTTAATTCAAATTCACAGGTTAAATAAACCAAATAACTGGTTCGATTTCTGCTAGTGAAAAAATACTTAAATGAAAAGTTAACAAGGTTAGAGTTATGCGTTTTATTCATCGTGTAGGTATGTTTATTATTCTGATGTATTCAGTTATGTACCTATTCAGATCAGTTCAGTACCAAGTTATTTAAAAAAATAGGTATGAAACAGCTTACCGCTCTAAATCCTCCGTGGTCTTATGAGATGCGGCTCAATGTGCTCCATTCATTTCGAGGCAGATGGGCTCGGTGTTGCGTCTCCTCATGCAGGCGGGCATTATCGTGGTCTTCGACACAGTCCGCACGTAGTTTGTCGAAAACATCCACGATCCTTTGGCGCATTTCGTCAGCACTATCACACTCACGATTAAAACCCTTCTTCACATACCCCCACAGAAGTCTAACGTCAGATCTGGTGAGCGAGGTGGCCAAGCGTGTGGTCCTAGTCTGCCAATCCAGCGATCATCAAATAATTCGGTAAGGCGCTCACGGACGAACCTCACGACATGTGAGGTGCACCATCATGCTGGGACCATGTACGGCGATATTCATCCAACGATAGGTCGTCTAAAATGTCAACCAACTGTTCATTTATAAAGTTTAGGTATCCCTGTCCGTTAAGTCGCTGTGGCAGAAACACTGGTCCCAGTATGCGATCCTTAAATAAACCTGCCCATACGTTAACCGACCATCGGGTTTGGTGCCCGGTTTGTCGAACAGCGTACGGGTTAACCTCTGAATACACGTGTGTATTTCTTCGGTTCCACATGCCGTTTCTGGTAAATGTCGACTCGTCCGTCCAGATAACGTGCTCAATGGAACCAGGCACGTTGTTGTTGGTCTAATAACCAACGGCAGAACTCGTCGGCGGTCGTGATCGCCGGGAATAAAGCTTGCACCTGTGCACTTTGTATGGCCGCATTCGGTTACGCTTTAACACTTTGTGAACTGAACAGTATGACACATTTGTTCCATCCGACGTCTTAACAATTTAGCGATACTTCGTGTACCTAGGTTCGGATACCGGCGAACGACATCTAAAATGCGCTCCTCGAGTGAACAGTCATTTGACTTCACCCCGCCGCTACTGGAGCAATGGGCCGATTTTCCAACACTCGCTGAAATGCTGCTGTTATCAGACGAGAGTCAGCTGGGTGTCGAGCGGTCGGGAATTTCTCTCGGTAAATTGTAATGCACGCGAAGCATTCCTCATGAGCTTCCAAGGCACATTAACATGTTGCCGTATTCACGAGCACTATAAACGTACGCTAGGCATTATTAAACAAAAAGAAACACAAAACGTAACAACAAGAATAACACGTAATAACAAGTAGGTAATACCAAGTAATAACAATAAGAATTTAATAAAAAAAACAATTGAACTGTCGCTTGCGCATGCGTGTCCAAAGTCAACACGGAACTGTCTCAAAACTAAAATCAATAATTAATCCCACAAAACTGAAGCCTACACTTTGAACATTCCACAGACCGTCAAATGTTATGACATTGCCAACTTTTATTTTATAAGTTTAGCCATATATCCCTACGACTACTCTCTTTCATATGGAATTTAGAATATAGTTGTAATTTTTTAATACAATTAGACAATCAATTGTACCCTGACGAAACAAGCAGTTCGTTACTACAAAAATGATATTGAAATTAATAAACGTACTTACTTGGGTTTATATCTTTGATTTTGTAAGAAAATAGAAATAAAATGGTATTGAATAATTTAATAGTTAAAATCAATTGCAATTATGATCGACAGGTAATTAATCTAAAAATAATTATTTTACTTTACTTTATTGACTTTCCGTTTTAATCCATCCAATACTTTGATTTGAAAAGAGGTACGTCAAAACTATTAAAAATTACTTGCAAGTTTTATTGTAATTGCCGCCCTAATTTTATGTCGCTTGCAAACAAATCTTAGTAGGTAAATCAAATTCCCTTATATGTTGGCGCTGACGCGAGACACACAGTCGGCAAGGCGGCAGCGCGTGGTACAAGGGGCGCGACGGGGAATGCTCAGTATTACTGTGCGCGCACGCTATTGGTTCCTCATTCTTCCCGTGAAAAAGCGATGTTTCCCAATGTACAGTCGCACACACAGCTTTTGCACGACGCGCGACGATGGTTTTAAAAGGAAGGAAAGAAAAATTATTTATATCTATTGTTTTATGACTGAACTAGTGAACGAAAGGTAAATAAAAGTGAATGAATTGTGGTAAAGTTATATGTATTGAGGAAGAATACCGAAAAAATTACCATGTGGTCAACCTGATGACGAAACATTTATTCGCATTGATGATGATGATTCTGATGAGTGATGATGAAGTAGCATCCAGTAACACCATACACCATCGACATTTGGTCATGTTCCATGTTCCAATGGTATAATGGACAGCGTGTCACCCTTAGCTTAAGTTTTCTTGTTACAACTACTTTATTTTACGATAGAAATAAAAAATAATGCTCAAGCAAACATTATCCATTTTGAATTTCAACCTTCCAAAGTTCTAAGTAGCTAGTAAAGTACCTATTATGATTCTACAATAAAACCATTAATTACTATTATAATATTATAAAACAACAGCCTAGTACCGTAGTACTTTAGAACGCGACTGTACCCATGCGCAGACACACCCTCCACTATCGCTCAGCGTTCTTTACGTGACGTTGAGTTTGGCTTCGACGCGGATATTGACCCTAGTCAGCTGATTTTATGGTTTATTTATTTTAAATTCCATTGCTGCTTTAATGTTTAAGTATTTTCGTTTTATTTTAATGAAATTAACGTTTTATAACACGATGATTTATACTAACACGATGGAGCGTGAATAAAGCTTAACAAACGTTGTGAAAAGATGAATTTTTTTCATCAGGATCGATTTTATATTTCACCCATCTAAGATATAGTTAGTACTGTCGTCTGTCTTCGTTTTCGGGAGCGTTTCAAGAATACCCTGTATAATTATGTAACTGGGAGCTGTTGCTGTTTAAAGTAAACAAAATTCAAATCGTAATATTAAAATTCGAGAAAACATTATAGGACTCTCTCAGCTTCGACACCCTCCTTTGGGGGGCAGTATTTTTGATAAAAAATCTGTTCTTTTCAGCTTAATATCTGAAAGTTCACGCACGCTGAAGAATTCTTTTCCTGCAAATTCGATCTTTTTGAAGGAATTAGTAGTCTTTCTGTCTGAATGCGCTATACCGCCGTGATCGTAAGTAGCTTGACGTACTGCATATGCACCTCCAACTCTGATAGCGTACGTCAGGTATCTCTTAATATCTCCGCATATGATTTTAGGTGAAACGGGGATGCGCAGCAATTTCGTCAATGATATCATCGAATTGGATTACCTCTCTGCGCATGCCGTTATCATCGCTAACATAAAGTTCGATTGTGGGGAAGTTCAATGAAAAACGCAAATCGCATATGTTCAAGCAACATTCTACAATGTTCTGGATATTGTAAAATAATTTTACATCTTCGATTATGGAATTATCTCCTCGCTTGATTCTGAATGGAGAGCCTCCGCTCTTTATGACTAAACCTGCGATATACTTGAGTTCGGCGCATCCGCCTTCGTTAGAAAACAAAATAATACCATTCAACTGTCTTAAGCAAACCGTAAGTCATTGTCTCGCTTAGCCGGCCCACTAGCGCGTGGTGAAAGGGGCTATTTTCATCTATTGCGTATGTATCCAGGAAGTCTCTTCGTGGATTTATTTTCGTATTCTTCGAATATTTCAAACATTCTCGATAAAGACGTAAATCTGGTTTTATCTTGAATTTCTCAATAATGCACATCCAGTAGCTGTCTGCCCATTTCATGCGATACTCGATAATCAGCGGCAATGTGGAATGAACGATTACCCGCTTTTTCTCTAGGAATATGTCTTCCATATCCTCAAGAAGGGAGTCCATTTCGCTGACATTGCTACATGCATCCGCAGCTCCGTCAGACTTCCATTTTCCCCTAGCGACGACATGCGCTAAGCTCTTGTCTAGTAATCGTTTCATCATGTACAACAACAATGTTAGGTCGTAACATAATGTCGTCAAGATAAAATCTTATATTCCTATAGGTTTAAACTACTATTACGTCCGTTCTGACTGAGCCTTTTGTAGACTTATTTCATCACTATCACCTTTAAAATTTTCATCATTTTATTCATTATTAATTCAATAATTTATTAATTAATTTATTCCTAATTTTCTTAATTTTACTATGAATTGATTTATTCATTTATTGGATGATACATTTTTTTTTAATACTAGTCAATTAAAAACCGACATATATAATTATGTAACTGGGAGCTGTTGCTGTTTAAAGTAAACGAAATTCAAATCGTAATATTAAAATTCGAGAAAACATTATAGGACTCTCTCAGCTTCGACACCCTCCTTTGGGGGGCAGTATTTTTGATAAAAAATCTGTTCTTTTCAGCTTAATATCTGAAAGTTCACGCACGCTGAAGAATTCTTTTCCTGCAAATTCGATCTTTTTGAAGGAATTAGTAGTCTTTCTGTCTGAATGCGCTATACCGCCGTGATCGTAAGTAGCTTGACGTACTGCATATGCACCTCCAACTCTGATAGCGTACGTCAGGTATCTCTTAATATCTCCGCATATGATTTTAGGTGAAACGGGATGCAGCAATTTCGTCAATGATATCATCGAATTGATTACCTTCTGCGCATGCCGATATCATCGCTAACATAAAGTTCGATTGTGGGGAAGTTCAATGAAAAACGCAAATCGCATATGTTCAAGCAACATTCTACAATGTTCTGGATATTGTAAAATAATTTTACATCTTCGATTATGGAATTATCTCCTCGCTTGATTCTGAATGGAGAGCCTCCGCTCTTATGACTAAACCTGCGATATACTTGAGTTCGGCGCATCCGCCCTTCGTTAGAAAACAAAATAAGTTATACCATTCAACTGTCTTAAGCAAACCGTAAGTCATTGTCTCGCTTAGCCGGCCCACTAGCGCGGTGAAAGGGCTATTTTCATCTATTGCGTATGTATCCAGGAAGTCTCTTCGTGGATTTATTTTCGTATTCTTCGAATATTTCAAACATTCTCGATAAAGACGTAAATCTGGTTTTATCTTGAATTTCTCAATAATGCACATCCAGTAGCTGTCTGCATTTCATGATATCGATAATCAGCGGCAATGTGGAATGAACGATTACCCGCTTTTTCTCTAGGAATATGTCTTCCATATCCTCAAGAAGGGAGTCCATTTCGCTGACATTGCTACATGCATCCGCAGCTCCGTCAGACTTCCATTTTCCCCTAGCGACGACATGCGCTAAGCTCTTGTCTAGTAATCGTTTCATCATGTACAACAACAATGTTAGGTCGTAACATAATGTCGTCAAGATAAAATCTTATATTCCTATAGGTTTAAACTACTATTACGTCCGTTCTGACTGAGCCTTTTGTAGACTTATTTCATCACTATCACCTTTAAAATTTTCATCATTTTATTCATTATTAATTCAATAATTTATTAATTAATTTATTCCCTAATTTTCTTAATTTTACTATGAATTGATTTATTCATTTATTGGATGATACATTTTTTTTAATACTAGTCAATTAAAAACCGACATATATAATTATGTAACTGGGAGCTGTTGCTGTTTAAAGTAAACGAAATTCAAATCGTAATATTAAAATTCGAGAAAACATTATAGGACTCTCTCAGCTTCGACACCTCCTTTGGGGGCAGTATTTTGATAAAAATCTGTTCTTTTCAGCTTAATATCTGAAAGTTCACGCACGCTGAAGAATTCTTTTCCTGCAAATTCGATCTTTTTGAAGGAATTAGTAGTCTTTCTGTCTGAATGCGCTATACCGCCGTGATCGTAAGTAGCTTGACGTACTGCATATGCACCTCCAACTCTGATAGCGTACGTCAGGTATCTCTTAATATCTCCGCATATGATTTTAGGGTGAACGGGGATGCGAGCGCAATTTCGTCAATGATATCATCGAATTGGATTACCTCTCTGCGCATGCCGATATCATCGCTAACATAAAGTTCGATTGTGGGGAAGTTCAATGAAAAACGCAAATCGCATATGTTCAAGCAACATTCTACAATGTTCTGGATATTGTAAAATAATTTTACATCTTCGATTATGGAATTATCTCCTCGCTTGATTCTGAATGGAGAGCCTCCGCTCTTTATGACTAAACCTGCGATATACTTGAGTTCGGCGCATCCGCCCTTCGTTAGAAAACAAAATAAGTTATACCATTCAACTGTCTTAAGCAAACCGTAAGTCATTGTCTCGCTTAGCCGGCCCACTAGCGCGTGGTGAAAGGGCTATTTTCATCTATTGCGTATGTATCCAGGAAGTCTCTTCGTGGATTTATTTTCGTATTCTTCGAATATTTCAAACATTCTCGATAAAGACGTAAATCTGGTTTTATCTTGAATTTCTCAATAATGCACATCCAGTAGCTGTCTGCCCATTTCATGCGATACTCGATAATCAGCGGCAATGTGGAATGAACGATTACCCGCTTTTCTCTAGGAATATGTCTTCCATATCCTCAAGAAGGAGTCCATTTCGCTGACATTGCTACATGCATCCGCAGCTCCGTCAGACTTCCATTTTCCCCTAGCGACGACATGCGCTAAGCTCTTGTCTAGTAATCGTTTCATCATGTACAACAACAATGTTAGGTCGTAACATAATGTCGTCAAGATAAAATCTTATATTCCTATAGGTTTAAACTACTATTACGTCCGTTCTGACTGAGCCTTTTGTAGATTTATTTCATCACCTTTAAAATTTTCATCATTTTATTCATTATTAATTCAATTTATTATTTAATTTATTCCTAATTTTCTTAATTTTACTATGAATTGATTTATTCATTTATTGATGATACTTTTTTTTTAATACTAGTCAATTAAAACCGACATATATAATTATGTAACTGGGAGCTGTTGCTGTTTAGTAAACAAAATTCAAATCGTAATATTAAAATTGAGAAAACATTATAGGACTCTCTCAGCTTCGACACTCCTTTGGGGGTGTATTGATAAAAATCTGTTCTTTTCAGCTTAATATCTGAAAGTTCACGCACGCAAGAATTCTTTTCCTGCAAATTCGATCTTTTGAAGGAATTAGTAGTCTTTCTGTCTGAATGCGCTATACCGCCGTGATCGTAAGTAGCTTGACGTACTGCATATGCACCTCCAACTCTGATAGCGTACGTCAGGTATCTCTTAATATCTCCGCATATGATTTTAGGTGAAATGGGATGCGCACCGTCAATGATATCATCGAATTGATTACCCTCTGCGCATGCCGATATCATCGCTAACATAAAGTTCGATTGTGGGAAGTTCAATGAAAACGCAAATCGCATATGTTCAAGCAACATTCTACAATGTTCTGGATTGTAAAATAATTTTACATCTTCGATTATGGAATTATCTCTCGCTTGATTCTGAATGGAGAGCCTCCGCTCTTTATGACTAAACCTGCGATATACTTGAGTTCGGCGCATCCGCCCTTCGTTAGAAAACAAAATAAGTTATACCATTCAACTGTCTTAAGCAAACCGTAAGTCATTGTCTCGCTTAGCCGGCCCACTCGCGTGGTGAAAGGGCTATTTTCATCTATTGCGTATGTATCCAGGAAGTCTCTTCGTGGATTTATTTTCGTATTCTTCGAATATTTCAAACATTCTCGATAAAGACGTAAATCTGGTTTTATCTTGAATTTCTCAATAATGCACATCCAGTAGCTGTCTGCCCATTTCATGCGATACTCGATAATCAGCGGCAATGTGGAATGAACGATTACCCGCTTTTTCTCTAGGAATATGTCTTCCATATCCTCAAGAAGGGAGTCCATTTCGCTGACATTGCTACATGCATCCGCAGCTCCGTCAGACTTCCATTTTCCCCTAGCGACGACATGCGCTAAGCTCTTGTCTAGTAATCGTTTCATCATGTACAACAACAATGTTAGGTCGTAACATAATGTCGTCAAGATAAAATCTTATATTCCTATAGGTTTAAACTACTATTACGTCCGTTCTGACTGAGCCTTTTGTAGACTTATTTCATCACTATCACCTTTAAAATTTTCATCATTTTATTCATTATTAATTCAATAATTTATTAATTAATTTATTCCCTAATTTTCTTAATTTTACTATGAATTGATTTATTCATTTATTGGATGATACATTTTTTTTTAATACTAGTCAATTAAAAACCGACATATATAATTATGTAACTGGGAGCTGTTGCTGTAGTAAACAAAATTCAAATCGTAAAATTAAAATCGAGAAAACATTATAGGACTCTCTCAGCTTCGACACCCTCCTTTGGCAGTATTTTGATAAAAATCTGTTCTTTTCAGCTTAATATCTGAAAGTTCACGCACGCTGAAGAATTTTTTTCCCAAATTCGATTTGAAGGAATTAGTAGTCTTTCTGTCTGAATGCGCTATACCGCCGTGATCGTAAGTAGCTTGACGTACTGCATATGCACTCCAACTCTGATAGCGTACGTCAGGTATCTCTTAATATCTCCGCATATGATTTTAGGTGAAACGGGGATGCGCAGCGCAATTTCGTCAATGATATCATCGAATTGATTACCTTCTGCGCATGCCGATATCATCGCTAACATAAAGTTCGATTGTGGGAAGTTCAATGAAAACGCAAATCGCATATGTTCAAGCAACATTCTACAATGTTCTGGATATTGTAAAATAATTTTACATCTTCGATTATGGAATTATTCCTCGCTTGATTCTGAATGGAGAGCCTGCTCATGACTAAACCTGCGATATATACTTGAGTTCGGCGCATCCGCCCTTCGTTAGAAAACAAAATAAGTTATACCATTCAACTGTCTTAAGCAAACCGTAAGTCATTGTCTCGCTTAGCCGGCCCACTAGCGTGGTGAAAGGGCTATTTTCATCTATTGCGTATGTATCCAGGAAGTCTCTTCGGATTTATTTTCGTATTCTTCGAATATTTCAAACATTCTCGATAAAGACGTAAATCTGGTTTTATCTTGAATTTCTCAATAATGCACATCCAGTAGCTGTCTGCCCATTTCATGCGATACTCGATAATCAGCGGCAATGTGGAATGAACGATTACCCGCTTTTCTCTAGGAATATGTCTTCCATATCCTCAAGAGGAGTCCATTTCGCTGACATTGCTACATGCATCCGCAGCTCCGTCAGACTTCCATTTTCTAGCGACGACATGCGCTAAGCTCTTGTCTAGTAATCGTTTCATCATGTACAACAACAATGTTAGGTCGTAACATAATGTCGTCAAGATAAAATCTTATATTCCTATAGGTTTAAACTACTATTACGTCCGTTCTGACTGAGCCTTTTGTAGACTTATTTCATCACTATCACCTTTAAAATTTTCATCATTTTATTCATTATTAATTCAATAATTTATTAATTAATTTATTATCTAATTTTCTTAATTTTACTATGAATTGATTTATTCATTTATTGGATGATACATTTTTTTTTAATACTAGTCAATTAAAAACCGACATATATAATTATGTAACTGGGAGCTGTTGCTGTTTAAAGTAAACGAAATTCAAATCGTAATATTAAAATTCGAGAAAACATTATAGGACTCTCTCAGCTTCGACACCCTCCTTTGGGGGGCAGTATTTTTGATAAAAAATCTGTTCTTTTCAGTTTAATATCTGAAAGTTCACGCACGCTGAAGAATTCTTTTCCTGCAAATTCGATCTTTTTGAAGGAATTAGTAGTCTTTCTGTCTGAATGCGCTATACCGCCGTGATCGTAAGTAGCTTGACGTACTGCATATGCACCTCCAACTCTGATAGCGTACGTCAGGTATCTCTTAATATCTCCGCATATGATTTTAGGTGAAACGGGGATGCGCAGCGCAATTTCGTCAATGATATCATCGAATTGGATTACCTCTCTGCGCATGCCGATATCATCGCTAACATAAAGTTCGATTGTGGGGAAGTTCAATGAAAAACGCAAATCGCATATGTTCAAGCAACATTCTACAATGTTCTGGATATTGTAAAATAATTTTACATCTTCGATTATGGAATTATCTCCTCGCTTGATTCTGAATGGAGAGCCTCCGCTCTTTATGACTAAACCTGCGATATACTTGAGTTCGGCGCATCCGCCCTTCGTTAGAAAACAAAATAAGTTATACCATTCAACTGTCTTAAGCAAACCGTAAGTCATTGTCTCGCTTAGCCGGCCCACTAGCGCGTGGTGAAAGGGGCTATTTTCATCTATTGCGTATGTATCCAGGAAGTCTCTTCGTGGATTTATTTTCGTATTCTTCGAATATTTCAAACATTCTCGATAAAGACGTAAATCTGGTTTTATCTTGAATTTCTCAATAATGCACATCCAGTAGCTGTCTGCCCATTTCATGCGATACTCGATAATCAGCGGCAATGTGGAATGAACGATTACCCGCTTTTCTCTAGGAATATGTCTTCCATATCCTCAAGAAGGGAGTCCATTTCGCTGACATTGCTACATGCATCCGCAGCTCCGTCAGACTTCCATTTTCCCCTAGCGACGACATGCGCTAAGCTCTTGTCTAGTAATCGTTTCATCATGTACAACAACAATGTTAGGTCGTAACATAATGTCGTCAAGATAAAATCTTATATTCCTATAGGTTTAAACTACTATTACGTCCGTTCTGACTGAGCCTTTTGTAGACTTATTTCATCACTATCACCTTTAAAATTTTCATCATTTTATTCATTATTAATTCAATAATTTATTAATTAATTTATTCCCTAATTTTCTTAATTTTACTATGAATTGATTTATTCATTTATTGGATGATACATTTTTTTTTAATACTAGTCAATTAAAAACCGACATATATAATTATGTAACTGGGAGCTGTTGCTGTTTAAAGTAAACGAAATTCAAATCGTAATATTAAAATTCGAGAAAACATTATAGGACTCTCTCAGCTTCGACACCCTCCTTTGGGGGGCAGTATTTTTGATAAAAAATCTGTTCTTTTCAGCTTAATATCTGAAAGTTCACGCACGCTGAAGAATTCTTTTCCTGCAAATTCGATCTTTTTGAAGGAATTAGTAGTCTTTCTGTCTGAATGCGCTATACCGCCGTGATCGTAAGTAGCTTGACGTACTGCATATGCACTCCAACTCTGATAGCGTACGTCAGGTATCTCTTAATATCTCCGCATATGATTTTAGGTGAAACGGGATGCGCAGCGCAATTTCGTCAATGATATCACCGACGAGCGTGTATGCGATATATGGATGTAAAGGAGGCGAGAGGTGCCAGGATCGTGCCAAGGAAGTCCGTAGTTTCGCCTACCTCTGGACAGGCGGAGTGCTATGTATTATGATATCATCGAATTGATTACCTCAAGTGCATGCCGATATCATCGCTAACATAAAGTTCGAGTGGAAGTTCAATGAAAACGCAAATCGCATATGTTCAAGCAACATTCTACAATGTTCTGGATATTGTAAAATAATTTTACATCTTCGATTATGGAATTATCTCCTCGCTTGATTCTGAATGGAGAGCCTCCGCTCTTTATGACTAAACCTGCGATATACTTGAGTTCGGCGCATCCGGCCTTCGTTAGAAAACAAAATAAGTTATACCATTCAACTGTCTTAAGCAAACCGTAAGTCATTGTCTCGCTTAGCCGGCCCACTAGCGCGTGGTGAAAGGGCTCATCTATTGCGCGTATCCAGGAAGTCTCTTCGTGGATTTATTTTCGTATTCTTCGAATATTTCAAACATTCTCGATAAAGACGTAAATCTGGTTTTATCTTGAATTTCTCAATAATGCACATCCAGTAGCTGTCTGCCCATTTCATGCGATACTCGATAATCAGCGGCAATGTGGAATGAACGATTACCCGCTTTTCTCGGAATATGTCTTCCATATCCTCAAGAAGGAGTCCATTTCGCTAACATTGCTACATGCATCCGCAGCTCCGTCAGACTTCCATTTTCCCTAGCGACGACATGCGCAAGCTCTTGTCTAGTAATCGTTTCATACAACAACAATGTTAGGTCAACATAATGTCGTCAAGATAAAATCTTATATTCCTATAGGTTTAAACTACTATTACGTCCGTTCTGACTGAGCCTTTTGTAGACTTATTTCATCACTATCACCTTTAAAATTTTCATCATTTTATTCATTATTAATTCAATAATTTATTAATTAATTTATTCCCTAATTTTCTTAATTTTACTATGAATTGATTTATTCATTTTTGGATGATACATTTTTTTAATACTAGTCAATTAAAACCGACATATATAATTATGTAACTGGGAGCTGTTGCTGTTTAAAGTAAACGAAATTCAAATCGTAATATTAAAATTCGAGAAAACATTATAGGACTCTCTCAGCTTCGACACCCTCCTTTGGGGGGCAGTATTTTTGATAAAAAATCTGTTCTTTTCAGCTTAATATCTGAAAGTTCACGCACGCTGAAGAATTCTTTTCCTGCAAATTCGATCTTTTTGAAGGAATTAGTAGTCTTTCTGTCTGAATGCGCTATACCGCCGTGATCGTAAGTAGCTTGACGTACTGCATATGCACTCGAACTCTGATAGCGTACGTCAGGTATCTCTTAATATCTCCGCATATGATTTTAGGTGAAACGGGAAGCGCAGCGCAATTTCGTCAATGATATCATCGAATTGGATTACCTTCTGCGCATGCCGTTAATCGCTAACATAAAGTTCGATTGTGGAAGTTTAATGAAAAACGCAAATCGCATATGTTCAACATTCACTACAATGTTCTGGATATTGTAAAATAATTTTACATCTTCGATTATGGAATTATCTCCTCGCTTGATTCTGAATGAGCCTCCGCTCTTATGACTAAACCTGCGATATACTTGAGTTCGGCGCATCCGGCCTTCGTTAGAAAACAAAATAAGTTATACCATTCAACTGTCTTAAGCAAACCGTAAGTCATTGTCTGCTTAGCCGGCCCACTAGCGCGTGGTAGGCTATTTTCATCTATTGCGTATGTATCCAGGAAGTCTCTTCGTGGATTTATTTTCGTATTCTTCGAATATTTCAAACATTCTCGATAAAGACGTAAATCTGGTTTTATCTTGAATTTCTCAATAATGCACATCCAGTAGCTGTCTGCCCATTTCATGCGATACTCGATAATCAGCGGCAATGTGGAATGAACGATTACCCGCTTTTTCTCTAGGAATATGTCTTCCATATCCTCAAGAAGGGAGTCCATTTCGCTGACATTGCTACATACATCCGCAGCTCCGTCAGACTTCCATTTTCCTCAGCGACGACATGCTAAGCTCTGTCTAGCAATCGTTTCGTAACAATGTCGTCAAGATAAAATCTTATATTCCTATAGGTTTAAACTACTATTACGTTCGTTCTGACTGAGCCTTTTGTAGACTTATTTCATCACTATCACCTTTAAACTTTTCATCATTTTATTCATTATTAATTCAATAATTTATTAATTAATTTATTCCCTAATTTTCTTAATTTTACTATGAATTGATTTATTCATTTATTGGATGATACATTTTTTTTTAATACTAGTCAATTAAAACCGACATACTTATGTAACTGGGAGCTGTTGCTGTTTAAAGTAAACAAAATTCAAATCGTAATATTAAAATTCGAGAAAACATTATAGGACTCTCTCAGCTTCGACACCCTCCTTTGGGGGGCAGTATTTTTGATAAAAAATCTGTTCTTTTCAGCTTAATATCTGAAAGTTCACGCACGCTGAAGAATTCTTTTCCTGCAAATTCGATCTTTTTGAAGGAATTAGTAGTCTTTCTGTCTGAATGCGCTATACCGCCGTGATCGTAAGTAGCTTGACGTACTGCATATGCACCTCCAACTCTGATAGCGTACGTCAGGTATCTCTTAATATCTCCGCATATGATTTTAGTGAAACGGGATGCGCAGCGCAATTTCGTCAATGATATCATCGAATTGATTACCTCTGCGCATGCCGATATCATCGCTAACATAAAGTTCGATTGTAGTTCAATGAAAACGCAAATCGCATATGTTCAACAACATTCTACAATGTTCTGGATATTGTAAATAATTTTACATCTTCGATTATGGAATTATCTCCTCGCTTGATTCTGAATGGAGAGCCTGCCTTATGACTAAACCTGCGATATACTTGAGTTCGGCGCATCCGCCCTCGTTAGAAAACAAAATAAGTTATACCATTCAACTGTCTTAAGCAAACCGTAAGTCATTTTCTCGCTTAGCCGGCCCACTAGCGCGTGGTGGTAGGGGCTATTTTCATCTATTGCGTATGTATCCAGGAAGTCTCTTCGTGGATTTATTTTCGTATTCTTCGAATATTTCAAACATTCTCGATAAAGACGTAAATCTGGTTTTATCTTGAATTTCTCAATAATGCACATCCAGTAGCTGTCTGCCCATTTCATGCGATACTCGATAATCAGCGGCAATATGGAATGAACGATTACCCGCTTTTTCTCAAGGAATATGTCTTCCATATCCTCAAGAAGGGAGTCCATTTCGCTGACATTGTTACATGCATCCGCAGCTCCGTCAGACTTCCATTTTCCCCTAGCGACGACATGCGCTAAGCTCTTGTCTAGTAATCGTTTCATCATGTACAACAACAATGTTAGGTCGTAACATAATGTCGTCAAGATAAAATCTTATATTCCTATAGGTTTAAACTAATATTACGTCCGTTCTGACTGAGCCTTTTGTAGACTTATTTCATCACTATCACCTTTAAAATTTTCATCATTTTATTCATTATTAATTCAATAATTTATTAATTAATTTATTCTAATTTTCTTAATTTTACTATGAATTGATTTATTCATTTTTTGATGATACATTTTTTTTAATACTAGCTTAAAACCGACATATATAATTATGTAACTGGAGCTGTTGTTTTAAAGTAAACGAAATTCAAATCGTAATATTAAAATTGAGAAAACATTATAGGACTCTCTCAGCTTCGACACACCTCCTTTGGGGCAGTATTTTGATAAAAATCTGTCTTTTCAGCAATATCTGAAAGTTCACGCACGCTGAAGAATTCTTTTCCTGCAAATTCGATCTTTTGAAGGAATTAGTAGTCTTTCTGTCTGAATGCGCTATACCGCCGTGATCGTAAGTATTGACGCACGCATATGCACCTCGAACTCTGATAGCGTATGTCAGGTATCTCTTAATATCTCCGCATATGATTTTAGGTGAAACGAATGCGCAGCAATTTCGTCAATGATATCATCGAATTGATTACCTTCTGCGCATGCCGTTATCATCGCTACAAAGTTCGATTGTGGGAAGTTTAATGAAAAACGCAAATCGCATATGTTCAAGCAACATTCTACAATGTTCTGGATATTGTAAAATAATTTTACATCTTCGATTATGGAATTATCTCGCTTGATTCTGAATGGAGAGCCTCCGCTCTTATGACTAAACCTGCGATATATACTTAGTTCGGCGCATCCGGCCTTCGTTAGAAAACAAAATAAGTTATACCATTCAACTGTCTTAAGCAAACCGTGTCATTGTCTCGCTTAGCCGGCCCACTAGCGCGTGGTGAAAGGGCTATTTTCATCTATTGCGTATGTATCCAGGAAGTCTTCGTGGATTTATTTTCGTATTCTTCGAATATTTCAAACATTCTCGATAAAGACGTAAATCTGGTTTTATCTTGAATTTCTCAATAATGCACATCCAGTAGTTCTGCCCATTTCATGCGATACTCGATAATCAGCGGCATGTGGAATGAAATGACCCGCTTTTTCTCTCAGGAATATGTCTTCCATCCTCAAGAAGGAGTCCATTTCGCTGACATTGCTACATGCATCCGCAGCTCCGTCAGACTTCCATTTTCCTAGCGACGACATGCGCTAAGCTCTAGTAATCGTTTCATCATGTACAACAACAATGTTAGGTCGTAACATAATGTCGTCAAGATAAAATCTTATATTCCTATAGGTTTAAACTACTATTACGTTCGTTCTGACTGAGCCTTTTAGACTTATTTCATCACTATCACCTTAAACTTTTCATCATTTTATTCATTATTAATTCAATAATTTATTAATTAATTTATTCCTAATTTTCTTAATTTTACTATGAATTGATTTATTCATTTATTGATGATACATTTTTTTTAATACTAGTCAATTAAAACCGACATATATACTTATGTAACTGAGCTGTTGCTGTTTAAAGTAAACAAAATTCAAATCGTAATATTAAAATTGAGAAAACATTATAGGACTCTTCAGCTTCGACACCTCCTTTAAAGGTATTTTGATAAAAATCTGTTCTTTTCAGCTTAATATCTGTTCACGCACGCTGAAGAATTCTTTTCCTGCAAATTCGATCTTTTGAAGGAATTAGTAGGTTTCTGTCTGAATGCGCTATACCGCCGTGATCGTAAGTAGCTTGACGTACTGCATATGCACCTCCAACTCTGATAGCGTACGTCAGGTATCTCTTAATATCTCCGCATATGATTTTAGGTGAAACGGGGATGCGCAGCGCAATTTCGTCAATGATATCATCGAATTGATTACCTCTCTGCATGCCGATATCATCGCTAACATAAAGTTCGATTGTGGGGAAGTTCAATGAAAACGCAAATCGCATATGTTCAAGCAAATTCTACAATGTTCTGGATATTGTAAAATAATTTTACATCTTCGATTATGGAATTATCTCCTCGCTTGATTCTGAATGGAGAGCCTGCCTTTATGACTAAACCTGCGATATACTTGAGTTCGGCGCATCCGCCTTCGTTAGAAAACAAAATAAGTTATACCATTCAACTGTCTTAAAACCGTAAGTCATTGTCTCGCTTAGCCGGCCCACTAGCGCGTGGTGAAAGGGCTATTTTCATCTATTGCGTATGTATCCAGGAAGTCTTCGTGGATTTATTTTCGTATTCTTCGAATATTTCAAACATTCTCGATAAAGACGTAAATCTGGTTTTATCTTGAATTTCAATAATGCACATCCAGTAGCTGTCTGCCCATTTCATGCGATACTCGATAATCAGCGGCAATGTGGAATGAACGATTACCCGCTTTTTCTCTAGGAATATGTCTTCCATATCCTCAAGAAGGAGTCCATTTCGCTGACATTGCTACATGCATCCGCAGCCCGTCAGACTTCCATTTTCCTAGCGACGACATGCTAAGTCTTGTCTAGTAATCGTTTCATCATGTACAACAACAATGTTAGGTCGTAACATAATGTCGTCAAGATAAAATCTTATATTCCTATAGGTTTAAACTACTATTACGTCCGTTCTGACTGAGCCTTTTGTAGACTTATTTCATCACTATCACCTTTAAAATTTTCATCATTTTATTCATTATTAATTCAATAATTTATTAAAGTTATTCCCTAATTTTCTTAATTTTACTATGAATTGATTTATTCATTTATTGGATGATACATTTTTTTTTTAATACTAGTCAATTAAAAACCGACATATATAATTATGTAACTGGGAGCTGTTGCTGTTTAAAGTAAACAAAATTCAAATCGTAATATTAAAATTCGAGAAAACATTATAGGACTCTCTCAGCTTCGACACCCTCCTTTGGGGGGCAGTATTTTTGATAAAAAATCTGTTCTTTTCAGCTTAATATCTGAAAGTTCACGCACGCTGAAGAATTCTTTTCCTGCAAATTCGATCTTTTTGAAGGAATTAGTAGTCTTTCTGTCTGAATGCGCTATACCGCCGTGATCGTAAGTAGCTTGACGTACTGCATATGCACCTCCAACTCTGATAGCGTACGTCAGGTATCTCTTAATATCTCCGCATATGATTTTAGGTGAAACGGGGATGCGCAGCGCAATTTCGTCAATGATATCATCGAATTGGATTACCTCTCTGCGCATGCCGTTATCATCGCTAACATAAAGTTCGATTGTGGGGAAGTTCAATGAAAAACGCAAATCGCATATGTTCAAGCAACATTCTACAATGTTCTGGATATTGTAAAATAATTTTACATCTTCGATTATGGAATTATCTCCTCGCTTGATTCTGAATGGAGAGCCTCCGCTCTTTATGACTAAACCTGCGATATACTTGAGTTCGGCGCATCCGCCCTTCGTTAGAAAACAAAATAAGTTATACCATTCAACTGTCTTAAGCAAACCGTAAGTCATTGTCTCGCTTAGCCGGCCCACTAGCGTGGTGAAAGGGCTATTTTCATCTATTGCGTATGTATCAGGAAGTCTCTTCGTGGATTTATTTTCGTATTCTTCGAATATTTCAAACATTCTCGATAAAGACGTAAATCTGGTTTTATCTTGAATTTCTCAATAATGCACATCCAGTAGCTGTCTGCCCATTTCATGCGATACTCGATAATCAGCGGCAATGGAATGAACGATTACCCGCCTTTTCTCTAGTAATATGTCTTCCATATCCTCAAGAAGGAGTCCATTTCGCTGACATTGCTACATGCATCCGCAGCTCCGTCAGACTTCCATTTTCCCCTAGCGACGACATGCGCTATGCTCTTGTCTAGTAATCGTTTCATCATGTACAACAACAATGTTAGGTCGTAACATAATGTCGTCAAGATAAAATCTTATATTCCTATAGGTTTAAACTACTATTACGTCCGTTCTGACTGAGCCTTTTGTAGACTTATTTCATCACTATCACCTTTAAAATTTTCATCATTTTATTCATTATTAATTCAATAATTTATTAATTAATTTATTATCTAATTTTCTTAATTTTACTATGAATTGATTTATTCATTTATTGGATGATACATTTTTTTTAATACTAGTCAATTAAAAACCGACAAATATAATTATGTAACTGGGAGCTGTTGCTGTTTAAAGTAAACAAAATTCAAATCGTAATATTAAAATTCGAGCAAACATTATAGGACTCTCTCAGCTTCGACACCCTCCTTTGGGGGCAGTATTTCTGTTCTTTTCAGCTTAATATCTGAAAGTTCCCGCACTGCGGGACCAGTATATTAAACTGATTTTTGAAAAGCGACGGGATGTTCGGGGCTCGCTCCACTCCCGTCACGGGTCGGCCCGGCATTGCAGTGCTGCCGGGATCGCCCATATTTAAACAACATTATTAAAACCTAATTCATCAGATCCAGGCACAGAGTAAAGAAACTGGCTGGAAACTCTAGAAAGATTGGGAATGACCAGACGACGTCAGCGTCGTTTGCTCAATCTTACTTTCGAGTTCAGTTTGAGTTTTCTTCTCTTGTGGAATAATTGTGTACCTAACTTGTAATGAAATTACTATTGACTATGATGTATCGTAATCGAATGTCATTGTCATGATTTGTAATGTTATCAATTGCGAACAGTAGAGCAAAGACCTACGACATTCGCATCGATTCGCAATAAGTAGGTATATTACCTTTTACCTATATTATTATTTAATTTATAATCTTAAATATAACATATAAAAATCTAAACATAATAATATTGGCCAAATTAAATGAATAAAATTAATCATTTATGTATTTAATTATTGCGGTGTGTTGTACTCGTATAGAGCGGCGCGAACGAAGGAGGTTCAGGTGGACAGCGGTAACGTTGCGCATACTCGCCGCTGGTACCTACCGTATTAGTAGTGTACCAACTTTTCACAACATGCAGTACAGTATACAGCCCCACAGCACGTAACGAGCAGCGAGCATGACCAACTAACTATCCGTTCATACAAAGTGTGAGACATACCGATGGAATGGATGGAATGCAAATGCAAGCTGGCAACAGCGGTGTGCAGTGTGCAGTGTACGGTGTGCAGGGCAAAAGCAGTGCACAACAAGCATGAGGGCGGGCGCTGCTGGCGGGCGAGCGCGAGCGAGCGCCGCGCGCGCTTCGCCGCCGCGCGTCGATGGCGATGTCCCGACCTCGAGCGCGCCAGCGTCTAACATCTAACGTTACGTGCGTGCACTGACCTACTGCATGCGCTGCTAGCGATGACATATATTGTGCAATACATGGTATAGTATATCGATTACTAGTTGTTGTTTTCGTGCCGTTGCTATCGCGGAGCAGGCCCGCACAGCACACACAGCACACACAGCACACCTCACACGCTATAGGGCTACTGTCGCCCCTATCTGGATCGCCTTTTCGCTTTAACGGACGCAAGCTAGCACGCGAGCCGAGGCCGAGTCGTCAGTTCAGAACCCTGTAACTGTAATTTCATAAAATTATGACAACAGCTCAGTCGACAACCATTAAATTTGAAAATTCCAGTATGGATTCTTTTTTTTATTAGTAAACTTATCGAAAACTAACAATCCAAGTAAATGAATCCACTTTTGTATCGCTAAAACAGCAAACCATCACAATGCAATTTGAATAAGTGAAATAATATTCACAATAATTTGCCGCCACCTATGACACCACCATTATTTCTATTATAATCGTTTATATTTATAAATATTATCTATAAGTAGATAAGTACATAATATCGGATGCGTAAGCCATAATATTTTAAAACTGGGTAAAAGTCGTAGGACATTCATGAAATTGGCATTCCCTCTTCTATCCATTCTCTTATTGTCGATAGTCGATATAATATTATGTAGTCAGCGATATAAGCGGTAAACGTTTAAAAAGATAGTTCCGTCGTTTACTTCTGGAACATCAATTATTTTGTTTAAAATGTTGTAGGTAATATAGGTAGATGTCATAATCATGAATTTGATAAAAATACATATGCAGGAAAATGTAAAAACAAGACAAAAGTTATTGTTGATTATTTCTTCGATGCTTTGCATTAAAAATGAATACCTAATACTTAACTGGATAAAAAAAAGATATAAGTAGGTAACTAATTAAATAATGTATAATTCAGGTCAACAAAGAAAGGAAGATGGAGCGCAGCGTATATTTCAAATGATGCAAAAACTAAGCAAAAACTATGCTTAACTTATTGTAAGAACACGCGCTCACGTACACACATAATATGAATCTAAAATCATTTGCAACCAACAATATGGTTTTAGTTATATAATATTATGCGTCAACAATAAACTTCTGCGGGTATTTAAAGGGATAAAAAGGAGAAAGATGTGCGAGCGAGTGCGTGTAATCAGCGCTCCGTCTATCTTTCCTTTTTGGTCTGAGGAAAAGCATAAAAAAGTTATTGATTGTTTATTTCGATTCTTTGCATTAAAATAGAATATCTGATACTTAATCTGAATATACAAAAAAAATGATATAGGTAATATTAGGTGTTAATAGGCTAATTAAATAATGTAAAAACATAGCAGCCGCAATATTATATTTCTAAATAGAGTTGTTTTAACTTTTAAATGGATCAAGATTAAAATAAAATAAGAATGTAAGTACGAGTATATTGTGTTGTTCGTGTACGTAGTATTTTTGTAAGTATTATGACAGTAGTGTAGCGTTGAAGGTGCGATAGATGGCGCTGTATGTTAGTTGCTATATTGCTAGAACGCGATGTTGGGATTATTTCGGAGTAAATAAGAGACCTCGACGCGCATCGTTCAGCATCCTTCTCAACCTTTTAGCTAAGATCAAAGTGTAGTCGTATTTGAAAAGAACTGTATACGATTACTAATTTAGGCAATTGGCTGAGGGCTTGCATAATAGGGCGGTAATAAATTATAGTTCGTTGGTATTCATATAAGGTGTACATCTAAGTTTGTGTCTCGTCTAAGGTGGTCGGTCCGGCCTCAGTCTTAAAGGTGAGGTCTTGGATTGTTGATAAGCCCTCCCTCGTCGTGACGTGTTTGTTACTTAAATTCAGGGGAGAGAGGCGCGTTGTGATTCGTAAAATTGGCTTAGCTACTCAGGCTAACATTCACGGCAGTTAATGAGGGTCATAATTAACACTGTCAATATGGGCGAAAATTTAAAAGTTGTCGTGGAAGGTCAAAGGTCGTCATATTGCTCTATTGATGCACATGAGGAGCTGCTGTCCGTTATGCACTAGGCGCGGTCGGTATGTCAGGTCGTAAAACAGAAAATTTGTATAGGCATTGTAAAGAGCATCATACCGAAAAATTCAATATAGATGCTGGAGATGCGGATACATGGCGCCAGAGAGCGCTACCCCCGAAAAATCGTTCACAGCATTGTGGCAGATGTGTAGCTGATCACGGGTGAGCCCAAGGACGGAACGAGAGCGTGGAATAGAATACGAAGATTTGGGCGTGCCTAATAGCTCACCACCTCAATTATCACCCTCAACAATTATCACCTCCTCAAGTTGTTGATTCTGTGGATCCTGGGATAACTAATCAGAGAATCATAGGGACACCGACGCAAATTATCATGCAGCCTGAGAGACTACGACATCTCCACTACTCACGGATATAGATTATGCAATTCTGGGGCTAATCAAAATACGTCATCTCACAGGCATGCGGTGTCAAGGGTGATGTAACACCTGAGAGGGTTCTCAGAGCGTCAGAACAGCCTCAGGCATTAGAAGAGCCTGTTGCTGGTGGGGTGAATAGGGAATCATTCGGTTCAGTATTAAATCTCTCTGGTGTCAATCAGTCGAATTCGCGGGTTCGGAGAAATATAGAGCCTTTAAATGACAGCCTAGTAAATATGGACCCCTCTCGCAGGCCCCAAAATCATCGTTGTCCCACAGCAGATCAAAGTCGGTATATGGAGGAGATTGACTCGATTGTAATGAAAAATTGGAAGAGGTTGCGCGTAAACCATGTCATTCCTATGAGCTCAAGCACGGGACACGACAGTGAGCGGCGATTACAGCGACATCAAACGCACGGCAGACGACCAGTGGAGCTCTAGATCAGATGGTGAGGCACCCTTATTCAGGAAAATATCGTAAAAATCGGAAAAAACCGTGCAACAAGTGCTCAACGGACCTGCTAGGTACTGCGAATTTTCTAAATCGGCTAGCAATACTTCACGAAATGGCCACCCTCGAAACGGAGATTAAATATGGCCCGTCTTCAATCATGATATTTACAGTCTTAGCGGGTTGGAATTGCTCAAAGTCTTTGAAAGGAAGGAAGTAATTAGGAAGCTAAAATCCAAATCTAATACTTCCCCCGGACCGGATGGATTAACATACGGTGACCTCAGAAAAGCGGACCCGGGAGCCTTTGTATTGACAGCATTATTCAATGCAGTGTGGCGGCTCGAAGTAGTGCCTGGTTGCTGGAAGGACTCGAATACTATTTTACTACACAAGAAAAGACCGGATAATGACATATCTAATTGGCGACCTATTGCAATGGGAGATACGTGCCCAAAACTCTTTACCGCTATAGTTGCTGACAGAGTCAAGACCTGGGCAGTCGCCAATAGAAGATACAGCACTTCACAAAGGGATTTCTTCCGTATGAGATGCTAGGCATAACTTTGTGCTTCGAGACCATCCAGCAAGCCAGGCGCGATAAAGGAGAGTTGTTGTTGCCTGGTTGGACTTGGCCAGCATTTAACTCTGTTCCGCACTCGTCTATTCATAGGGCTCTTGAACATCACGAAATGCCAGTAAGAAGTATAATTGATTCGCTCTACAAAACACGAACTAAGATTCGTACCTCGGAGGATTCACTGACCCAATCAAGCTGCAGTCAGGGTGAAACAGGGTTGCCCGCTTAGTCCATATATTTAATCTCACCTAGAGGTAGTTATCCGCGCAATGGAATTGACGGGTGAGGGATTCAAAATAGGGAATAGGCGTATTGCAACTCTGGCACGCCGATGACATAATAGTCCTTGCGGACACACCGGAGAATGAGACGTCTCTTTAATGCAGCTGAGGAGGCGCTCGGTCAGTTGGTCTCGTTTTAATCCCGCTAAATGCGCGACACTGCACATGAAGAGTGATTGTGAGAGCGCCGTACAAGAACAATTTTAACATCAGGGAACCTATGAAATCACTGGCAAACGATTACTATGAACATCTCAGGATACTAACAGCTTTGATGTTAGACAGACTCCAATAAGCGCATTGAAAAAACTACTCGCTGATGTCAGAAAATTGATGAATCCTCTGGCACCATGGCGAAATTGGACGCAGTCGGCACCTGTCCTGCCTCGCGTACTTCATCATGCAAGGGGCTGACGTCGAAAAAGAATTACTGGGGAGGTGGATGAAATGTGAAAACTTTGCCAGATGGCTAAATCTTCCTCAGAGAGCCAGTTCAGGTTGGTGTTTCTGCCACCCTCTATGGGCGGTGGAGGATTAATCCCATTAAGCGACCTGTCGAGTTACACCGTCACGCACGCTTTTAAAATGCTATGTGCGGATGATCTGGTGAGTGGACTGGCTAGAGGATTGAAGGAGACTGTGTCGGAGAGACTTCGAGTGCCTAGTAACATCGATATGGCTCGATATCTCTCCAGTGATCTGGACTTGCCTCGATCACATCGCTCATCGTTTTGGACAAAGCGCGAAGTGCGGCACGAAGAATGCAAAATAAAATAAATAATGCAAAATAAAATAACCATCAGATGGATATGGCACCGTGGGGAAGAGAATTTCATATTCAGTGCGAAACGGTGCTGCAGGATTAATAACACCATCATTAAGACAAAGTCTGTTTAGAAAAATGCGCTTACAGCTTGTTCAATATTAACAGTGGGCTCCAGGCCAAAAAGACCAGGGAAAGGTGTTTGAAGTGACTCGCAGGAATGGTTTCTCAAATCATTTTCCCAGAAGTGGAAGGAACACTCGCTTCTGTGATTGGCGATTTGTTCACCGTGCGCGGCTTTGTCTTGCCACTGAACGCCACAAAGATGGCAAACAGACATAGACAAAAGGTGCAGAAGATGTGGTCGGGAGCAGAAGACTATACCGCATGTACTAAACCATTGTGGATTACATCTGCAGCGCGACAACTAAGGCACAATAACATTCAAAGCAGGCTCTTTAAGGCATTGAGATGCCGGGACTCGTCACTACTAACCAAACCGTTCAGGGAACACATGGAGCAGCAGCGTTGCTGAAGTTGATATTGTAATTCGAGATGAGGTTAATAAGGAGATTAAAATTGTAGACGTCACTGTTCCATTTGAAATGGGTTGGCAGCGTTCAGGGCTGCTAGAATAGAAAAGATCACAAAGTATGGTTGGCTGGCAGAACAACTTAGGGCACGAGGATATCCAGGTAAGTGTCAATGCATTTATAGTGGGTTCCTTGGGTGGATGGATGATAACAACCAAAGAGTTTTGGACTTCCTCAAAATAGGTCCTTCTACGCAGGGATGATGAGGAGGTTTATGATAAGTGACACAATTAGATGGTCTCGGGACATATATGTGGAGCACGTAAGCGGGATACGACAGTACACGGTGGAACATGATTTGGATCGATCAATCAATGTTAGGTCGTAACATAATGTCGTCAAGATAAAATCTTATATTCCTATAGGTTTAAACTACTATTACGTCCGTTCTGACTGAGCCTTTTGTAGACTTATTTCATCACTATCACCTTTAAAATTTTCATCATTTTATTCATTATTAATTCAATAATTTATTAAAGTTATTCCCTAATTTTCTTAATTTTACTATGAATTGATTTATTCATTTATTGGATGATACATTTTTTTTTTAATACTAGTCAATTAAAAACCGACATATATAATTATGTAACTGGGAGCTGTTGCTGTTTAAAGTAAACAAAATTCAAATCGTAATATTAAAATTCGAGCAAACATTATAGGACTCTCAGCTTCGACACCCTCCTTTGGGGGAGTATATTTTGATAAAAATCTGTTCTTTCAGCAATATCTGAAAGTTCACGCACGCTGAAGAATTCTTTTCCTGCAAATTCGATCTTTTTGAAGGAATTAGTAGTCTTTCTGTCTGAATGCGCTATACCGCCGTGATCGTAAGTAGCTTGACGTACTGCATATGCACCTCCAACTCTGATAGCGTACGTCAGGTATCTCTTAATATCTCCGCATATGATTTTAGGTGAAACGGGGATGCGCAGCGCAATTTCGTCAATGATATCATCGAATTGGATTACCTCTCTGCGCATGCCGTTATCATCGCTAACATAAAGTTCGATTGTGGGGAAGTTCAATGAAAAACGCAAATCGCATATGTTCAAGCAACATTCTACAATGTTCTGGATATTGTAAAATAATTTTACATCTTCGATTATGGAATTATCTCCTCGCTTGATTCTGAATGGAGAGCCTCCGCTCTTTATGACTAAACCTGCGATATACTTGAGTTCGGCGCATCCGCCCTTCGTTAGAAAACAAAATAAGTTATACCATTCAACTGTCTTAAGCAAACCGTAAGTCATTGTCTCGCTTAGCCGGCCCACTAGCGCGTGGTGAAAGGGGCTATTTTCATCTATTGCGTATGTATCCAGGAAGTCTCTTCGTGGATTTATTTTCGTATTCTTCGAATATTTCAAACATTCTCGATAAAGACGTAAATCTGGTTTTATCTTGAATTTCTCAATAATGCACATCCAGTAGCTGTCTGCCCATTTCATGCGATACTCGATAATCAGCGGCAATGTGGAATGAACGATTACCCGCTTTTTCTCTAGGAATATGTCTTCCATATCCTCAAGAAGGGAGTCCATTTCGCTGACATTGCTACATGCATCCGGCTCCTCAGACTTCCATTTTCCCTAGCGACGACATGCGCTATGCTTTGTCTAGTAATCGTTTCATCATGTACAACAACAATGTTAGGTCGTAACATAATGTCGTCAAGATAAAATCTTATATTCCTATAGGTTTAAACTACTATTACGTCCGTTCTGACTGAGCCTTTTGTAGACTTATTTCATCACTATCACCTTTAAAATTTTCATCATTTTATTCATTATTAATTCAATAATTTATTAATTAATTTATTATCTAATTTTCTTAATTTTACTATGATTGATTTATTCATTTATTGGATGATACATTTTTTTAATACTAGTCAATTAAAAACCGACAAATATAATTATGTAACTGGGAGCTGTTGCTGTTTAAAGTAAACAAAATTCAAATCGTAATATTAAAATTCGAGCAAACATTATAGGACTCTCTCAGCTTCGACGCCCTCCTTTGGGGGCAGTATTTCTATTCTTTTCAGCAATATCTGAAAGTTCCCACACTGCAGGACCAGTATATTAAACTGATTTTTGAAAACGACAGGATGTTCGGGGCTCGCTCCACTCCCGTCACGGGTCGGCCCGCATTGCAGTGCTGCCGGGATCGGCCCTATATTTAACAACATTATTAAAACCTAATTCATCAGATCCAGGCAGGTCAGAGTAAAGGAAACTGGCTGGAAACTCTAGAAAGATTGGGAATGACCAGACGACGTCAGCGTCGTTTGCTCAATCTTACTTTCGAGTTCAGTTTGAGTTTTCTCTTCTCTTGTGGAATAATTGTATACCTAACTTGTAATGAAATGACTATTGACTATGATGTATCGTAATCGAATGTCATTGTCATGATTTTTAATGTTATCAATTGCGAACAGTGTAGAGCAAAGACCTACGACATTCGCATCGATTCGCAATAAGTAGGTATATTACCTTTTACCTATATTATTATTTAATTTATAATCTTAAATATAACATAAAAATCTAAACATAATAATATTATTGAGTGCAATGAATAAAATTAATCATTTATGTATTTAATTATTCGCGGTCATGCTGTACTCGTATATAGAGCGGCGCGAACGAAGGAGTTTTAGGTGGACAGCAGTAACGTTGCGCATACTCACCTTAATGACCGCATTTCTACAGCATTTATTCTACTCTCATGCTTCTTCTGCCAGACCCAACTTTCATTACCATACATTAAAGTAGGGACTAACACAGCATTGTGAATTGCCAAACGTGCCTTTTTTGACACAGTCTGACTCTTCACAATAGCGTGTAGAGCCCCATTCACTCTATTTCCTGCGTTCACTCGTCGTTCTATATCCTCATCATATCTACCATCCCTGCTAAATAAACATCCCAAATATACAAACTCATCCACTTGCTCAATCAACTCCCCTTCTATTCTTATTTCACATAACGTTTTACTTTCTTCTCTTTCAAAAACCATCACTTTCGTCTTACTTGCGTTAACTTTCATACCTCTTTCTTTTAATGACCGGTTCATTAAAGTAACCATCATTGTAACTCGGCCGCCGACGATGCAAATATGACTTGATCATCGGCGTACAAAAGGCATTTGACGGTTAACTCACCCATTCTCAACCCACATTCTTCAACTTTCAAAGTTTGCAAACAACTGTCCATAAATAGGTTAAACAGCCAGGGGAAGCTACACAGCCCTGTCTGACACCTTTTGGATGCCAAACCAGTCCGAGTAGACCCGTTGATCCTGACACAAGCACTAGAGTCCTATAAAGAGACTTCAATGCCTGTATCAAACCAGCGCTCAAACCAAATGAGTTAAGTGTTTGCCATAACACATTCCTGTCCACTCTGTCATAAGCCTTTTCCAAGTCCATGAAAGCACAAAAACTTTCTGGTTTTTGGCCAAAACTTCTCCGCAATCATGCGCATGGAAAATACTTGATCCGTACACCCCATTCCTTTCTAAATCCAGCTTGCACATCCCAAATTTTCCATCAGTTTCTTCCATAACTCTTTCAATTAACACCTTAGCATACAGTTTACCCACAATGCTAAGCTGATACTACAGTAGTTTTACAGTCCTGCTGTGACCCTTTCCTTAATATATTGGGACTATAACGGCTTTGCACCAGTCTTCCGGTACCGCTTCAGTTCCCAACATAAATTAAACAAGGTGTACAGCAGGCTCCTGCATCCCCCTCCAGCCCTTAGCATTTCGAGTGATACTCTATCATATCCGGCTGCCTTACCTGCTTTCATGCTTTTCATTGCTTTCATTATTTCATCTACACTTATCTCCCTACCTCTCTCCACTTCTTTCGGAATTTCTTTTTCACTTAATTTAGACGACCCTTCACTCATAAACACGCTTTCAAAGTATTCCTTCCATCTCTTTAAATTCGAAACTTCATCATTCAGCATGCAGCCATTCTCGTCTCGTATAGCATTCATTCTAGGCTGTTTTCCCCTAGCAGTTCTTACGAGTTTCCAGAACATTTTAATATTTGCCTGGAAGTTATCAGATATCCTTCTATCATTCTTATCCGTTCTTTCTTGCTTTTTCCTTTCAACAACTTCTTTTACTCTCTTATTTATAAGTCTAAAGTCTGCCTTTTTTCTTTCAATCTCATCATTCATACCGCCAGAATTACCAGCTTTAGTTGCCAGTAAATCTAGCCATGCTCTCTTCTTTGCTTCAACTTCTTCCGTATTATTTTTCCTTTCATTCGTTCTCTTACTTACACCACATACTTCGGTGGCTGCATCCACCAAAACTTTCTTAACATTATTCCATACAGTCTTCAGGTCTAAATCATTCATACATATTTCATTCAAACCATTTATATTCTCCCTCAGTCTACATTTATACTTCTCTTTCACACCTTCATCTTGTAACCTCTCTGTTCTTATACGCTGTAACGCAGTGGTAGACACAGATGTCCGATGCCGCCAACGCCTGAATAGACCATTAATTCGGCATAAGACCAAGTAATGATCCGTCCCTACGTTGGACCCCCGGTAAACTCTTGTATCTACCACTGCGCTCCGCATTCTTTCATCCACAATTATGAAATCTATCATGCTTTTATCATCACCTTTTCCCATGTATACATGTGAATCCTCTTATGGCGAAAAGTATTCGTCACAAAAGATTCTTTTCTCACATACGGCGAGGAGGTCTTCACCATTCTCATTTACACTTTCATCGCCAAACATTCCTAATATCCTTTCATAACCAGACCTCTTCACCCCAACCCTTCCATTAAAATCTCCTAACATAATGATATTTTCATTTACCTTACATTTCATCAACACCATCCTTACCATGTCCCAAAACTGCTCTCGGATATAAGTGGGCTTAAACATGTCTGGGGCGTACACCACTAGCACAAACAACTTCTTTAAGCCCACTTTCATTCGTATCCATAGCAGCCTTGGGCTTACACATTCATAGTCTTTAACACATTGACCCATTCTTTCTGAAAGGATGACACCGACTCACTGGCATGCCCGTTCGGTCTCGTCTACACCAGACCAGTAAGCGGTATACATGCCATGTGCAGTGGCATCCTTTCCCTTTCGTTTCGTCTCATTTACACATAACACATCTATTCCTCTATCATTCATCATTTCGCATATTTCATCCATCTTATCATTCATTGCTCCACATACATTCAGCGTAGCCAGACGGGCCTCCGCAATCCACTTTTCGCCCCTCCGGGAGACAGAACGTGACGGGTGGCGAACCTCGTCGCCGAAAATAAAAACATCTCATATATATATATATATATATATATTATAAGATATTATATTATGGCTTACGCATCCGATATTATGTACTTATCTACTTATAGATAATATTAATAAATATAAACGATTATAATAGAAATAATGGTGGTGTCATAGGTGGCGGCAAATTATTGTGAATATTATTTCACTTATTCAAATTGCATTGTGATGGTTTGCTGTTTTAGCGATACAAAAGTGGATTCATTTACTTGGATTGTTAGTTTTCGATAGGTTTACTAATAAAAAAAAGAATCCATACTGCAATTTTCAAATTTAATGGTTGTCGACTGAGCTGTTGTCATAATTTTATTAAGTTACAGTTACAGGGTTCTCAACTGACGACTCGGCCTCGGCTCGCGTGCTAGCTTGCGTCCGTCGAAAGAAGCGAAAAGGCGATTCAGATAGGGGCGAGCTAGTAGCCCTATAAAGTGTGAGGTGTGTGTGCGGGCCTGCTCCGCGATAGCAACGGGTAACGAAAACAACAACTTTTTCAGTAATCGACTATACTATACCATAGTATTGTACAATAAATATATGTTATAGTAGCGCACAGTAAGTAGGGTCAGTGCACGTGCACGTGTAACGTTAGATGTTAGACGCTGGCGCGCTCGACGAGGTCGGGAGCCATCGCCAGCGACGCGCGGCGGCGAAGCGCGCGCGGCGCCCGCTCGCGCTCGCCCGCCAGCAGCGCTCCGCCCTCACTGCTTGTTGTGCACTGCTTGTTGCCCTGTGCACACTGCACACTCGCTGTCGCTGCATTGCATTTGCATTCCATTCCATCGGTATGTCTCTACACTTTAGTACGAACGGATAGTTAGTTGGTCATGTGCTCGCTGCTCGTTACGTGCTGTGGGGCTGTACAGCTGTACTGTATGTTATGTAGTGTTAAGTATTAATTACCTACTATACGGTAGGTACCTATGTTATGAGTATGCGCAACGTTACTGCTGTCCACCTGAACCTCCTTCGTTCGCGCCGCTCTATATACGAGTACAACATGACCGCGAATAATTAAATACATAAATGATTAATTTTATTCATTGCACTCAATAATATTATTATGTTTAGATTTTTATATGTTATATTTAAGATTATAAACTAAATAATAATATAGGTAAAAGGTAATATACCTACTAATTGCGAATCGATGCGAATGTCGTAGGTCTTTGCTCTACAATGTTTGCAATTGATAACATTACAAATCATGACAATGACATTCGATTACGATACATCATAGTCAATAGTCATTTCATTACAAGTTAGGTACACAATTATTCCACAAGAGAAGAGAAAACTCAAACTGAACTCAAAGTAAGATTGAGCAAACGACGCTGACGTCGTCTGGTCATTCCCAATCTTTCTAGAGTTTCCAGCCAGTTTCCTTTACTCTGACCTGCCTGGACCTGATGAATTAGGTTTTAATAATGTTGTTTAAATATGTGGGCCGACCCGTGACGGGAGTGGAGCGAGCCCCAAACATCCCGTCGCTTTTCAAAAATCAGTTTAATATACTGGTCCCGCAGTGCGGGAACTTTCAGATATTAAGCTGAAAAGAACAGATTATTTATCGAAAATACTGCCCCCCAAAGGAGGGTGTCGAAGCTGAGAGAGTCCTATGTTTGCTCGAATTTTAATATTTCGATTTGAAGTTTGTTTACTCTAAACAGCAGCAGCTCCCAGTTACATAATTATATTTGTCCGTTATTACATATATTAAATTGATGGTACTAATGGAAGACTAGTATAAAACAAAACAATTTGTATCATCCAATAAATGAATAAATCAATTCATAATAAAATTAAGAAAATTAGGAAATAAATTAGTGAATAAATAAATTAATTAATTATTGAATTAATAATGAATAAAATGATGAAAATTTTAAAGGTGATAGTGATGAAATAAATCTACTAAAGGCTCAGTCAGAACGGACGTAATAGTAGTTTAAACCTATAGGAATATAAGATTTTATCTTGACGACATTATGTTACGACCTAACATTGATTGATCGATCCAAATCATGTTCCACCGTGTACTGTCGTATCCCGCTTACGTGCTTCACATATATGTCCCGAGACCATCTAATTGTGTCACTTATCATAAACCTCCTCATCATCCCTGCGTAGAAGCGACCTATTTTGAGGAAGTCCAAAACTCTTTGGTTGTTATCATCCCATCCACCCAAGGAACCCACTATAAATGCATTGACACTGACCCGATATCCTCGTGCCCTAAGTTGTTCTGCCAGCCAACCATACTTTGTGATCTTTTCTATTCTAGCAGATTTATATATATATATTTCTAGCGCCCGCTCGCGCTCGCCCGCCAGCAGCGCTCCGCCCTCACTGCTTGTTGTGCACTGCTTGTTGCCCTGTGCACACTGCACACTCGCTGTCGCTGCATTGCATTTGCATTCCATTCCATCGGTATGTCTCTACACTTTAGTACGAACGGATAGTTAGTTGGTCATGTGCTCGCTGCTCGTTACGTGCTGTGGGGCTGTACAGCTGTACTGTATGTTATGTAGTGTTAAGTATTAATTACCTACTATACGGTAGGTACCTATGTTATGAGTATGCGCAACGTTACTGCTGTACACCTTAACCACCTTCGTTCGCGCCGCTCTATATACGAGTACAACATGACCGCGAATAATTAAATACATAAATAATTGATTTTATTCATTGCACTCAATAATATTATTATGTTTAGATTTTAATATATTTAAGATTATAAACTAAATAATAATATAGGTAAAAGGTAATATACCTACTTATTGCGAATCGATGCGAATGTCGTAGGTCTTTGCTCTACACTGTTCGCAATTGATAACATTACAAATCATGACAATGACATTCGATTACGATACATCATAGTCAATAGTCATTTCATTACAAGTTAGGTACACAATTATTCCACAAGAGAAGAGAAAACTCAAAGTAAGATTGAGCAAACGACGCTGACGTCGTCTGGTCATTCCCAATCTTTCTAGAGTTTCCAGCCAGTTTCCTTTACTCTGACCTGCCTGGACCTGATGAATTGGGTTTTAATAATGTTGTTTAAATATGTGGGCCGATCCCGGCGGCACTGCAATGCCGGGCCGACCCGTGACGGGAGTGGAGCGAGCCCCGAACATCCCGTCGTTTTTCAAAAATCAGTTTAATATACTGGTCCCGCAGTGCGGGAACTTTCAGATATTAAGCTGAAAAGAACAGATTTTTTATCGAAATTACTGCCCCCCAAAGGAGGGTGTCGAAGCTGAGAGAGTCCTATGTTTGCTCGAATTTTAATATTTCGATTTGAAGTTTGTTTACTTTAAACAGCAGCAGCTCCCAGTTACATAATTATATTTGTCCGTTATTACATATATTAAATTGATGGTACTAATAGAAGACTAGTATAAAAAAAAACAATTTGTATCATCCAATAAATGAATAAATCAATTCATAATAAAATTAAGAAAATTAGGGAATAAATTAGTGAATAAATTAATTAATAAATTATTGAATTAATAATGAATAAAATGATGAAAATTTTAAAGGTGATAGTGATGAAATAAGTCTACAAAAGGCTCAGTCAGAACGGACGTAATAGTAGTTTAAACCTATACGAATATAAGATTTTATCTTGACGACATTATGTTACGACCTAACATTGATCGATCGATCCAAATCATGTTCCACCGTGTACTGTCGTATGCCGCTTACGTGTTCCACATATATGTCCCGAGACCATCTAATTGTGTCACTTATCATAAACCTCCTCATCATCCCTGCGTAGAAGCGACCTATTTTGAGGAAGTCCAAAACTCTTTGGTTGTTATCATCCCATCCACCCAAGGAACCCACTATAAATGCATTGACACTGACCCGATATCCTCGTGCCCTAAGTTGTTCTGCCAGCCAACCATACTTTGTGATCTTTTCTATTCTAGCAGATTTATATATATATATATTTCTAGCGCCGCTCGCGCTCACCCGCCAGCAGCGCTCCGCCCTCACTGCTTGTTGTGCACTGCTTGTTGCCCTGTGCACACTGCACACTGCACACTCGCTGTCGCTGCATTGCATTTGCATTCCATTCCATCGGTATGTCTCTACACTTTAGTACGAACGGATAGTTAGTTGGTTATGTGCTCGCTGCTCGTTACGTGCTGTGGGGCTGTACAGCTGTACTGTATGTTATGTGGTGTTAAGTATTAATTACCTACTATACGGTAGGTACCTATGTTATGAGTATGCGCAACGTTACTGCTGTACACCTTAACCACCTTCGTTCGCGCCGCTCTATATACGAGTACAACATGACCGCGAATAATTAAATACATAAATAATTGATTTTATTCATTGCACTCAATAATATTATTATGTTTAGATTTTAATATATTTAAGATTATAAACTAAATAATAATATAGGTAAAAGGTAATATACCTACTTATTGCGAATCGATGCGAATGTCGTAGGTCTTTGCTCTACACTGTTTGCAATTGATAACATTACAAATCATGACAATGACATTCGATTACGATACATCATAGTCAATAGTCATTTCATTACAAGTTAGGTACACAATTATTCCACAAGAGAAAACTCAAAGTAGATTGAGCAAACGACGCTGACGTCGTCTGGTCATTCCCAATCTTTCTAGAGTTTCCAGCCAGTTTCCTTTACTCTGACCTGCCTGGACCTGATGTATTAGGTTTTAATAATGTTGTTTAAATATGTGGGCCGATCCCGGCGGCACTGCAATGCCGGGCCGACCCGTGACGGGAGTGGAGCGAGCCCCGAACATCCCGTCGCTTTTCAAAAATCAGTTTAATATACTGGTCAGTGCGGGAACTTTCAGATATTAAGCTGAAAAGAACAGATTTTTTATCAAAAATACTGCCCCCCAAAGGAGGGTGTCAAAGCTGAGAGAGTCCTATAATGTTTGCTCGAATTTTAATATTACGATTTGAATTTTGTTTACTTTAAACAGCAACAGCTCCCAGTTACATAATTATATTTGTCGGTTTTTAACTGACTAGTATTAAAAAAAAATGTATCATCCAAAAAAATGAATAAATGAAATTAGGGAATAAATTAATTAATAAATTATTGAATTAATAATGAATAAAATGATGAAAATTTTAAAGGTGATAGTGATGAAATAAGTCTACAAAAGGCTCAGTCAGAACGGACGTAATAGTAGTTTAAACCTATAGGAATATAAGATTTTATCTTGACGACATTATGTTACGACCTAACATTGATTGATCGATCCAAATCATGTTCCACCGTGTACTGTCGTATCCCGCTTACGTGCTCCACATATATGTCCCGAGACCATCTAATTGTGTCACTTATCATAAACCTCCTCATCATCCCTGCGTAGAAGCGACCTATTTTGAGGAAGTCCAAAACTCTTTGGTTGTTATCATCCCATCCACCCAAGGAACCCACTATAAATGCATTGACACTTACCCGATATCCTCGTGCCCTAAGTTGTTCTGCCAGCCAACCATACTTTGTGATCTTTTCTATTCTAGCAGCCCTGAACGCTGCCAACCCATTTTCAAATGGAACAGTGACGTCTACAATTTTAATCTCCTTATTAACCTCATCTCGAATTACAATATCGGGTCTCAGCAACGCTGCTGCTCCATGTGTTCCCTGAACGGTTTGGTTAGTAGTGACGAGTCCCGGGCATCTCAGTGCCTTAAAGAGCCTGCTTTGAATGTTATTGTGCCTTAGTTGTCGCGCTGCAGAGTGTAACCCACAATGGTTCAGTACATGTGGTATAGTCTCCTGCTCATGACCACATCTTCTGCACCTTTTGTCTATGTCTGTTTGCCATCTTTTTGTGGCGTTCATTGGCAAGACACCAAGCCGCGCACGGTGAACAAATCGCCAATCACAGAAGCGAGTGTTCCTTCCACTTCTGAGAAAATGATTTGAGAAACCATTCCTGCGAGTCACTTCAAACACCTTTCCCTGGTCTTTTTTGGCCTGGAGCCCACTGGCATAATATTGAACAAGCTGTAAGCGCATTTTTCTAAACAGACTTTGTCTTAATGATGGTGTTATCAATCCTGCAGCACCGTTTCCGCACTGAATATGAAATTCCTCTTCCCCACGGTGCCATATCCATCTGATGGTTATTTTATTTTGCATTCTTGATATTTATTTTATTTTGCATTCTTCGTGCCGCACTTCGCGCTTTGGTCCAAAACGATGAGCGCGATGTGGATCGAGGCAAGTCCAGATCACCGGAGAGATATCGAGCCATATCGATGTTACTAGGCACTTTTCGAAGTCTCTCCGACACAGTCTCCTTCAATCCCTCTAGCCAGTCCACTCACCAGATCATCCGCAGCATAGCATTTTAAAAGCGTGCGTGACGGTGTATAAGTCGAGCAGGTCGCTTAATGGGATTAATCCTCCACCGCCCATAGGGGTGGCAAAACACCAACTCTGAACTGGCTCTCTGAGGAAGATTTAGCCATCTTTTGGCAAAGTTTTCACATTTCTATCCACCTCCCTCAGGTACTCCTTTTCGACGTCAGCCCTTGCATGATGAAGTACAAGCGAGGCAGGACAAAGGTGCCGACTGCGTCCAATTTCTGCCATGGTGCCAGGAGGATTCATCAATTTTCTTGACATCAGCGAGTAGTTTTTCAATGCGCTTATTGGGTCTGTCTAACATCAAAGCCTGTTGGTATCCCGAGATGTTCATAGTAATCGTTTGAGCCTAGTGATTTCATAGGTTCCCCTGGATGTTAAAAATTGTGTCTTGTACGGCGCTCACAATCACTCTTCATGTGCAGTGTCGCGCATTTAGCGGGATTAAAAACGAGACCAACCGACCGAGCGCCCTCCTCAGCTGCATTAAGGAGACGTCTCATTCCCTCCGGTGTGTCCGCAAGGACTACTATGTCATCGGCGTAAGCCAGAGTTGCAATACGCCTATTCCTTATTTTGAATCCCTCACCCGTCAATTCCATTGCGCGGATAACTACCTCTAGGGTGAGATTAAATATATGCGGACTAAGCGGGCAACCCTGTTTCACCCCTGACTGCAGCTTGATTGGGTCAGTGAATCCCTCCGAGGTACGAATCTTAGTTCTCGTGTCTTTGTAGAGCGAATCAATTACATTTCTTACTTTCGCTGGCATTCCGTGATGTTCAAGAGCCCTATGAATAGACGAGTGCGGAACAGAGTTAAATGCGCTGGCCAAGTCCAACCAGGCAACAACAACTTCTCCTTTATCGCGCCTGGCTTGCTGGATGGTCTCCTGAAGCACAAAGTTATGCTCATAGCATCCCTCATACGGAAGAAATCCCTTTTGTGAAGTGCTGTATCTTCTATTGGCGACTGCCCAGGTCTTGACTCTGTCAGCAACTATAGCGGCAAAGAGTTTTGGGCACGTATCTCCCATTGCAATAGGTCGCCAATTGGATATGTCATTATCCGGTCCTTTCTTGTGTAGTAAAATAGTATTCGAGTCCTTCCAGCAACCAGGCACTACTTCGAGCCGCCACACTGCATTGAATAATGCTGTCAATACAAAGGCTCCCGGGTCCGCCTTTCTGAGGTCACCGTATGTTAATCCATCCGGTCCGGGGGAAGTATTAGATTTGGATTTTAGCTTCCTAATTACTTCCTTCCTTTCAAAGACTTTGAGCAATTCCAACCCGCTAAGACTCGTGGGGTCATCATGATTGAAGACCTCGGGCCATATTTGATCTCCGTTTCGAGGGGCGGCCATTTCTGTGAAGTATTGCTCAATAGCCGATTTAGAAATTTCGCAGTACCTAGCAGGTCCGTTGAGCACTTGTTGCACGGTTTTTTTCCGATTTTTACGATATTTTCCCTGAATAAGGGTGGCCTCACTCATTCGATCTAGAGCTCCCACTGGTCGTCTGCTGGTCTTGCAGATGCCCTAGGCCTTAAAGGCATTGACCGGGAGATCATGCGCCTATCCATGACACCTGAGCAGTGGGAGAACAATAAGCGAGTGAGAGAGGCTGTGGCATATGTTGGTATTGATGCTAGGAAGATTGCTGAACAGTTCTTCAAGAAGGCTTCCGAAAATGCAGCCACAAGTTCTGACACACCAATTACCATAGGTGATGTGACATTCTACGAGAAGAATGATGCAAAAACAGATCTGCTATTCTTCCTCAACGTGTTCCTTGAGCGTGGGAACAACTTGCAGAAAGCTCTGCTGCGCTGTGACGACGTAATAGCGCCTGTCCTCAGAAGGAAGGCCAATGCTTATGGCATTATGACAGAAAAAGAACAGATTTTTTATCGAAAATACTGCCCCCCAAAGGAGGGTGTCGAAGCTGAGAGAGTCCTATGTTTGCTCGAATTTTAATATTTCGATTTGAAGTTTGTTTACTCTAAACAGCAGCAGCTCCCAGTTACATAATTATATTTGTCCGTTATTACATATATTAAATTGATGGTACTAATAGAAGACTAGTATAAAAAAAACAATTTGTATCATCCAATAAATGAATAAATCAATTCATAATAAAATTAAGAAAATTAGGGAATAAATTAGTGAATAAATTAATTAATAAATTATTGAGTTAATAATGAATAAAATGATGAAAATTTTAAAGGTGATAGTGATGAAATAAGTCTACAAAAGGCTCAGTCAGAACGGACGTAATAGTAGTTTAAACCTATAGGAATATAAGATTTTATCTTGACGACATTATGTTACGACCTAACATTGATTGATCGATCCAAATCATGTTCCACCGTGTACTGTCGTATCTCGCTTGTTTGTCGGTCTCGTTTTTAATCCCGCTAAATGCGCGACACTGCACATGAAGAGTGATTGTGAGAGCGCCGTACAAGACACAATTTTTAATATCCAGGGGGAACCTATGAAATCACTAGGCTCAAACGATTACTATGAACATCACGGAATACCAACAGACTTTGATGTTAGACAGACTCCAATAAGCGCATTGAAAAAACTACTCGCTGATGTCAAGAAAATTGATGAATCCCTCCTGGCACCATGGCAGAAATTGGACGCAGTCGGCACCCTTGTCCTGCCTCGCTTGTACTTCATCATGCAAGGGGCTGACGTCGAAAAGGAGTACCTGAGGGAGGTGGATAGAAATGTGAAAAACTTTGCCAAAAGATGGCTAAATCTTCCTCAGAGAGCCAGTTCAGAGTTGGTGTTTCTGCCACCCTCTATGGGCGGTGGAGGATTAATCCCATTAAGCGACCTGCTCGACTTATACACCGTCACGCACGCTTTTAAAATGCTATGTGCTGCGGATGATCTGGTGAGTGGACTGGCTAGGGAGTCTGAGACTGTGTCGGAGAGACTTCGAAAAGTGCCTAGTAACATCGATATGGCTCGATATCTCTCCGGTGATCTGGACTTGCCTCGATCCACATCCCGCTCATCGTTTTAGACCAAAGCGCGAAGTGCGGCACGAAGAATGCAAAATAAAATAACCATCAGATGGATATGGCACCGTGGGGAAGAGGAATTTCATATTCAGTGCGGAAACTGCGCTGCAGGATTGATAACACCATCATTAAGACAAAGTCTGTTTAGAAAAATGCGCTTACAGCTTGTTCAATATTATGCCAGTGCGCTCCAGGCCAAAAAGACCAGGGAAAGGTGTTTGAAGTGACTCGCAGGAATGGTTTCTCAAATCATTTTCCCAGAAGTGGAAGGAACACTCGCTTCTGTGATTGGCGATTTGTTCACCGTGCGCGGCTTGTTGTCTTGCCACTGAACGCTACAAAAGATGGCAAACAGACATAGACAAAGGTGCAGAAGATGTGGTCGGGGCAGCAGACTATACCGCATGTACTGAACCATTGTGGGTTACACTCTGCAGCGCGACAACTAAGGCACAATAACATTCAAAGCAGGCTCGTTAAGGCACTGAGATGCCGGGACTCGTCACTACTAACCAAACCGTTCAGGAACACATGGAGCAGCAGCGTTGCTGAGACCCGATATTGTAGTTCGAGATGAGGTTAATAAGGAGATTAAAATTGTAGACGTCACTGTTCCATTTGAAAATGGGTTGGCAGCGTTCAGGGCTGCTAGAATAGAAAAGATCACAAAGTATGGTTGGCTGGCAGAACAACTTAGGGCACGAGGATATCGGGTCAGTGTCAATGTATTTATAGTGGGTTCCTTGGGTGGATGGAATGATAACAACCAAAGAGTTTTGGACTTCCTCAAAATAGGTCGCTTCTACGCAGGGATGATGAGGAGGTTAATGATAAGTGACACAATTAGATGGTCTCGGGACATATATGTGGAGCACGTAAGCGGGATACGACAGTACACGGTGGAACATGATTTGGATCGATCAATCAATGTTAGGTCGTAACATAATGTCGTCAAGATAAAATCTTATATTCCTATAGGTTTAAACTACTATTACGTCCGTTCTGACGGAGCCTTTTGTAGACTTATTTCATCACTATCACCTTTAAAATTTTCATCTTTTATTCATTATTAACAATAATTTATTAATTAATTTATTCACTAATTTATTCCTAATTTTCTTAATTTTATTATGAATTGATTTATTCATTTATTGGATGATACAATGTTTTTTAATACTAGTCTTCTATTAGTACCATCAATTTAATATATGTAATAACGGACAAATATAATTATGTAACTGGGAGCTGCTGCTGTTTAAAGTAAACAAACTTCAAATCGAAATATTAAAATTCGAGCAAACATAGGACTCTCTCAGCTTCGACACCCTCCTTTGGGGGGCAGTATTTTCGATAAAAAATCTGTTCTTTTCAGCTTAATATCTGAAAGTTCCCGCACTGCGGGACCAGTATATTAAACTGATTTTTGAAAAGCGACGGGATGTTCGGGGCTCGCTCCACTCCCGTCACGGGTCGGCCCGGCATTGCAGTGCCGCCGGGATCGGCCCACATATTTAAATAACATTATTAAAACCTAATTCATCAGGTCCAGGCAGGTCAGAGTAAAGGAAACTGGCTGATTGTTGACCTGAATTATGCATTATTTAAGTAGGTACCTACTTATATCTTTTTTTTATCCATTTAAGTATTAGGTATTCATTTTTAATGCAAAGCATCGAAGAAATAATCAACAATAACTTTTGTCTTGTTTTGTTTATAAGTATGTACTGTTTATGCTTTTAAATTTTAATTAATTATTAGCTGCTCGTACCCGGCATGTTGCTGCCGCAAAATAAATAATTGTGGCAATATCGTTTTAAATTTGGACGAGTTCTATTGTTTCATTAGGAATGTTAATACAATCATTGAAATGGAATTATCTATAACTTTCGAATAAATTGTCGGTACGATATGCGCGCCACCTAGTGCAAGTTAATTGTACTATGCATATAACCTTCGCGCAAGTGCAAGCAATAAGTTAACAAAGTTTTACTGCAATGTGATGAACGTTATGGCAGCGCATAAAATACGAACAAACAAACATGAATTTTTATATATTAGAAGAATAAGATGTACATTTTCCTGCATATGTATTTTTATCAAATTCATATGATAACTTCCTATTACCTACAGTATTTTAAACAAAATAATTGATGTTCCAGACAGTGCCGGATTAACCACATAGCAAGAGTAGCAATTGCTACGGGCCCCGCGCAAAAGGGGGCCCTGCGTATAACTTACTAAGACATGGTATATTTAATTTTTCTTGCTGTCACAAAAACGTAAAACGTTACACCTTTTTCGACTAAGTGAATCCACGTCAGTCAATTGGTAACCGATTATTTCGTTGGCGAAAATAAAACACAGAATTTCATACGGTAAACGCACAAGTTTCATCGCACACCATGCCGAATGGTTCGATTCTCGTACTACCGATCCGACCGGGAAGATCTGTTTACGCCGTGGCATATGATCTGACACAACTGGTCACTTCGCCCACGCGGATTCCGGATTTGGAGGATCATACACCTTCTCTGTTAAACCTTCTGCTGACCTCTCATCCGGACGGCTATCAGGTCTCCGTCGATGCACCTCTTGGCACTTCGGATCACTGCCTGATCCGAAGTACAGTGTCCATCACTTGCTCATTGCAGGCATGAGGCTGCCGCCATGTGTGGCACTATAAGTCACCGGATTGGGATTGGATGCGGACTTTTTTGCATCCTACCCATGGTGGCGGATTGGCTTTATGCTGGATGATCCCAAAAAAATTGTTGCTGAGTCTGTCGCCGATATAGTGCTTCCGGGGATGGAACTTTTCATCCCGTCATCTGTAGTGCCTATCGGTGGCAGATCCTAGCCTTGGTTTGGACGCTCTGCAAAATTGCGTCGCGGCAAAAGCAGGAGTGTTACAAGGCCTGGGCTGGCACATCGGTGTCCCGGAATGCAAACACTAGCGCACTCAAAAAGAAGTACAACTCTGCCTCCAGGTCTTTCAAAAGAGTTATCGCTAGGACAAAGTTGGAGCACATTGTAGTAGTTTGCCTTCCTTCTGGAACTCGTACGTTCTGATCCCTAGCCAAGGCTGTAAAAGGGAATTTCTGTAAGCCATCATTACCATCTATGCGCAGGGAGGATGACTCGCTAGCCCACGATGCAAAGGAGAAAGCCGATCTTTTAGGTTCTCTTTTTGCGTCCAACTCGACTCTCGAAGACGAGGAGAACATACCGCCGACCACCCCGCGGTGCGAGTGCTCCATCCCGGGTGTGCTGTTTACACAGCGCTCGGTGCGCAAAGCACTCCTGTCCCTGGACGTCAACAATTCGAGTGGGCCTGATGGAATCCCCCATTTATGCTAAAGACGTGTGCTCCAGAGTTGGCGCCGGTTCTTACGCGTCTTTTCCGGCTCTTACTCTTTAGGCGTCGTTCCGTTTTAGTAAAAGGCTCATGGAAGACAGCCGATCCCTAAAAAAGGTGACTGCCCGGATCCGTCCAACTACAGGCCTATCGCTATCACTTCCTCGCTCTCCAAAATAATGGAATCTATTATTAACTGCCAGCTTATGTGATACCTTGAAGAGCATCAGGTGATTAGTGACCGTCAATATAGTTTCCGTCGAGGTCGCTCAGCTGGTGTTCTTCTTGTCTACCTGACTCACCGATGCGCGGAGGCAGTCGAGACCAAGCGGGTGGCCCTGGCGGTTAGTTTGGACATAGCGAAGGCCTTCGTTTGGGTTAGGCACAAAAGCACTTCTTTCGAAGCTTCCCTTTTATGGGCTTCCCGAGAAATTATGCAATTGGGTCACCAGTTTTCTTACAGATCAGAGTATTAAGGTCGTAGTCGATAGTGCATGATCCGACTTCAAGCATGTGAATGCTGGTGTTCCACAAGTCTGCGTGCTATTACCTACCCTGTTCCTTCTGCATATCAATGATATGTTGCATACTAGTAACATTCATTATTATGCAGACGACAGCACTGGCGATGCTTTACACAGCGGCTGTGCTAATATTTCTCGGAGACACGTCGTCGAGTCCCGAAACAAACTTGTGTCTGAAGTTTGTTAAACAAAGTCTCGAATTGGGGGCGACTAAATCTAGTCCAGTTTAATCAACAAAGACAGGTTTGCGCGTTTACCGCAAAAAAACTCTTGTCGTATCTCCTCGATTTCAGGACACTCCCCTCGTTGCCTCAGTCACAATAGGAATCCTTGGCGTCGACATTTCGAGAGACGTACAATTCCGTAGTCACTTGGAAGGGAAGGCTAAACTGGCATCAAAAAAGCTTGGTGTGCTCAGTGGATTACAGACGGTATTTCATGCCGGACCGCCTCTTGCAGCTTTACAATGCGTAGGTTCGGCCTCATATGGAATACTGTTCTCATCTCTGGGAGTGAGGAGGTGCCCCGGTCTCAGTAGCAGTTCCTTGCACCTGACCGTATTCAACGGAAAGCGGCCCCGACTCCGATCGGCTTGATCCACTGGCCTTGCGAAAATCATTGCTATTGCATTTCTATGCATCTTCTACCGCATATACCACGGGGAGGGCTCAGAGGAGTTGTTCGGATTTATTCCAGCTGCTGAATTTCACCATTGTACACTGCGACAGAACTCGAAATTCAATCCTCATCATCTCGATGGCTGGTGGCCACTACAGTGCGATATGTCCAAACAATGCGATCCACATTTTCAGATTAAGAAGCAAAAGCCAAAGATCTGACGGGCTGTCGTGAATATTAGCAACAGACTTCAAGACGACGCAAGCGAAACACAAAGGACGACCATTTTAGCGGTTCTAGTACACTTGACGAATTTGTTGAAAAATAAACACCTGAACTGTTTGAAATTGAGGTGTTTGTTATGACAACTATTGTATTATATTAAGTTATCAATATGAAGATATTGATAACTTACTATCTGCTTTAGATAAATGCATGAAAGCATACCAAAATCCAACTAGTGTTTATTGAATATTTTGACACTTAAAATCTATTACAGCAGAAGAGATTTTGAAAGAAACTCCAATTGTGTCAGTGCTTAAGCAAATGGTTTGAAAGACAGCATAGACGGCGAATTAGTGCAGTTTGCCGAGCTGCTCAAAACGGTTGTGGCTGGTGCAATTAATAATACGAAAAACGAATCTCTGGAAATTTCAATATTATAAATTACTAATGGATAATTGATTAGACTTATGTTTCCCCAATTTAGAAACTGCTTTGCGCATTTATTGTCTCTCATGATCAATAACTGCAGTGGTGAACGTTCATTTTCGACATTAAGCCGTTTAAAAAATAATTTAAGGAACATTTTGAGTCAAGAACGGAATAATTATGTCTCTGATGAATATAGAATACGATTTGCTTCGAGAGATTGATACGGATAGTATTATTTCTAAATTTACCCACATGAAATCTAGAAAAGTTACTTTGTAAAAGTTTAAAAAGTAATAAAAGAAACAGATAAATAAATATATAATATATCTCTCTGGTGATCTGGACTTGCCTCGATCCACATCGCGCTCATCGTTTTGGACCAAAGCGCGAAGTGCGGCACGAAGAATGCAAAATTAAATAACCATCAGATGGATATGGCACCGTAGGGAAGAGGAATTTCATATTCAGTGCGGAAACGGCGCTGCAGGATTGATAACTGCATCATTAAGACAAAGTCTGTTTAGAAAAATGCGCTTACAGCTTGTTCAATATTATGCCAGTGGGCTCCAGGCCAAAAAAGACCCGGGAAAGGTGTTTGAAGTGACTCACAGAACTGGTTTTTCAAATCATTTTCTCAGAAGTGGAACGACTGCTTGCTTCTGTGATTGGAGATTTGTTCACCGTGCGCGGCTTAGTGTCTTGCCACTTAATGTCAAGAAAAGATGGCAAACAGATATCGACAAAAGATGTAGAAGATATGGCCGGGAGCAGGAGACTATCCCACATGTATTGAACCATTGTGGGTTACACTCTGCAGCGCGACAACTAAGGCGCAATAACATTGAAAGTAGGCTCGTTAAGGTACTGAGATGCCCGGGACTCGTCACTACTAACCAAACCGTTGAGGGAACACAAGGAGCAGCAGCGTTGGTAAGACCCGATATTGTAGTTCGAGACGAGGTTAATAAGGAGATTAAAATTGTAGACGTCACTGTTCCGTTTGAAAATAGGTTGGCAGCGTTCAGGGCTGCTAGAATGGAAAAGATCAGAAAGTATGGTTGCCTGGCAGAACAACTTAGGGCACGAGGATATCGGGTCAGTGTCAACGCATTTATAGTGGGTTCCCTGGGTGGATGGGATGATAACAACCAAAGAGTTTTGGACTTCCTCAAAATTGGTCGCTTCTACGCAGGGATGATGAGGAGGCTTATGATTAGTGACACATTTAGATGGTCTCAGGACATATATGTGGAGCACGTAAGCGGGATACGACAGTACACGGTGGAACATGATTTGAATCGATCAATCAATGTTAGTTCGTAACATAATGTCGTCAAGATAAAATCTTATATTACTATAGGTTTAAACTACAAATTTTCATCATTTTTATCATTATTAATTCATTAATTTATTTATTTATTTATTCACTAAATTATTCCCTCATTTTTTAATTTTATTATTATTTGATTTATTCATTAATTGGATAATATAATTTGTTTTCTATACTAGTCTTCTATTGATACCATCAATTTAATATAATATCCATAATATATTTAATAACGGACAAATATAATTATGTGACTGGGAGCTGCTGTTCCTCTAAAGGCCTAAAGTAAACAAATTCTCGTATTTTTAAAATCTAAATATTAAAAATACAAGCAAACATTATAGGACTCTCTCAGCTTCGATACCATTGGTGGGCAGTATTATTGATAAAAATCTGTTCTTTTCAGCTTAATATCTGAAAGTTCCCGCACTGCGGGACCAGTATATTAAACTGATTTTTGAAAAGCGACGGGATGTTCGGGGCTCGCTCCACTACCGTCACGGATCGGCCCGGCATTGCAGTGCCTCCGGGATTGGCCCACATATTTAAACAACATAATTAAAACCTAATCCATCAGGTCCAGGTCAGAGTAAAGGAAACTGGCTGGAAACTCTAGAAAGATTGGGAATGACCAGACGACGTCAGCGTCGTTTGCTCAATCTTACTTTGAGTTCAGTTTGAGTTTTCTCTTCTCTTGTGGAATAATTGTGTACCTAACTTGTAATGAAATGACTATTGACTATGATGTATCGTAATCGAATGTCATTGTCATGATTTGTAATGTTATCAATTGCAAACAGTGTAGAGCAAAGACCTACGACATTCGCATCGATTCGCAATAAGTAGGTATATTACCTTTTACCTATATTATTATTTAATTTATAATCTTAAATATAGAATATTAAAATCTAAACATAATAATATTATTGTGTGCAATGAATAAAATTAATCATTTATGTATTTAATTATTCGCGGTCATGTTGTACTCGTAAGGAGGTTAAGGTGGACAGCAGTAACGTTGCGCATACTCATAACATAGGTACCTACCGTATAGTAGGTAATTAATACTTAACACTACATAACATACAGTACAGCTGTACAGCCCCACGAATTTAGACGAACTATCCGTTCGTACTAAAGTGTAGAGACATACCAATGGAATGGAATGCAAATGCAATGCAGCGACAGCGAGTGTGCAGTGTGCAGTAAGTAGGTATGGGTAGCGGGGCGGGTACGTGTATCGCTGTCGCGCTGTGCAGCGTGCAGCGTGCAGTGTGTGCAGTGTGCACAGGGCAACAAGCAGTGCACAACAAGCAGTGAGGGCGGAGCGCTGCTGGCGGGCGAGCGCGAGCGGGCGCCGCGCGCGCTTCGCCGCCGCGCGTCGCTGGCGATGGCTCCCGACCTCGTCGAGCGCGCCAGCGTCTAACATCTAACGTTACACGTGCACGTGCACTAACCCTACTGTGCGCTACTATAACATATATTTATTGTACAATACTATGGTATAGTATAGTCGATTACTGAAAAAGTAGTTGTTTTCGTTACCACACACCTCACACACTATAGGGCCACTAGCTCGCCCCTATCTGGATCGTCTTTTCGCTTCTTTCGACGGACGCAAGCGTGCACGCGAGCCGAGGCCGAGTCATCAATTTAGAACCCTGTAACTGTAATTTCATAAAATTATGACAACAGCTCAGTCGACAACCATTAAATTTGAAAATTCCAGTATGGATTCTTTTTTTTATTAGTAAACTTATCGAAAACTAACAATCCAAGTAAATGAATCCACTTTTGTATCGCTAAAACAGCAAACCATCACAATGCAATTTAAATAAGTGAAATAATATTCACAATAATTTGCCGCCACCTATGACACCACCATTATTTTTATATCTCAATTTTTTTTTAAATCTATCTTATGCCATGGTCGTGTTATGTTTTAGGCCTATTTATATTATAATCGTTTATATTTATTAATATTATCTATAAGTGGATAAGTACATAATATCGGATGCGTAAGTCATAATATAATAACAAGGACAAGGACAACGGACAAGGAGCTTCGTATAATTATGGTTGAACTTCACTTAAGGTAAGTTCGTTCGTTTAACCATTTAATTATACTCTCTCCTTGTCCGTTCTTTTACAAAATGTAGATGTTTGAAGCCAAGGTTGCGAATTATAATACCAATGAATGGAAAAATTTGCAATTTTCCTTATTTTATATAAAAAGAATTTGAAGGTATTATATGTATATTACATATTTGATTTAATAACATAAAATAAATTATCTTTATTTTATAACAATTCCATATACACGTAAGGCCACCTTGATTGCAGCAGAAGTGGCCCGTAGAAGAAATATAATTGTAAAAAAAAACACAATAATCTGGAATATCTGTTCCCGTTTAATTTAAGTAAATTTTAATTTAACATCTTATAACTTGAGAAATGCTTTTCTATTCTAAATGGGTTTTTGTGAGTTAATGTTAAAGGTCAGTCGTTTTTGGGCCCACTAGAAATTTTAACGACCCTTAATGGTATTACATACAAAAAAAGTTACCAATTTATTATAATAAATGGCCTATACATTTTATGAATATCTAAACGGAATCAAGAAATCTAAAAAAAATGAGTGGTTTTGATATTCCATGTTCTGGTTAATGTAACATGGGGAAAAATGCGTGTAATGAATCATTTTTGCAGTTTCTATTAAAAGAAAAATGTATTTTTTTACCAAGATAACTTATTATATACATATTATATTTGTATATTATATATTTATTACCAAAAAGGGATACCACTGAGATTTTTATCCTATTTCTAAAAGTGTTAGCTTATATCATATAACATTCAAAGTTGGTGGTTGGTTCAAAGACACCGTGGAACGAAACGCTATTTTGTCATTGACTTCTGTGCTGGGTAAAAACCGACGGCCATATTATCATAATTTAAGCATCATATCTATGTCTGTGCCGACGGCCGGGTATTACTTTACGGCATTGACATTCGTCAGGCTGCTGTTTTTTGTACTTACTTACTTATCTGGAAGATCAGCATACACTGAAAACAATTAAATAATATTTGTGGATTTCAACGCACTGTGCGAAGACAATAACTAGCCGAGACAGGAGCAGATGTGCGCCAACTTTTATATTAGTGGATTTCTCAAGAGGTGAGTATCTTATCTTATGGAATGCGAAGAATTCAACTGTACAAAACCTTCAATTGATTTAAAGTTTCAAACTTTTATGTGAAATATATCTTATTTTTGTCACTCTCAAGTTCTAGTCCAAAATATTATACTACGGAAACGAAAACTACTAAGTTTCGTTTATAATGTATTACATTTATTTTATTTTACTGAATATTGAGATATGGTACGATTTTTAGAAATAAAATAAACGACCCACACCACAGACACTTAACGATCTATACATGTTTTAGTACTTAATTATTTTAAGTTTGTAAAAATACTAATAAATATCCTTCATATTACTAACAAATTAATATGTCAATGTCTAATCAATGCAACAAGTGTTGGATTATATTATACAGGTTAGCCAAATATTCCATTATGTATTTAATTCGCCAATGACATTCGAAAATGAAAACTGACGAGTTTAATTAAAAGTATATGTGAGTGTATAATACAAGTTTACTCTGTTTATAATACAAAATCTATAATTTATGTTGAATTACCTAAAACATATGACAAACACAATTCTTATTAGTATGTTAAAAGTGTCAAAGTATTGAAGTGTTATGTTATTGGTAAAATCTAATTTAATTAATAGAGAAAATAAAATCACACAAAATATACACAAATCTATGTTAAAAGTGTCTGTCAGAGTAACTATATCCTCAACCGTTACATCCTAAGCCCATTGCTGAACATAGACCTTCCCTCAGATTTCCTCAAAGGAGGATACTTGCTATAGTTGCCATGCTTAGTAGACGAGTCGGCAACCACAGTTTTTATTGGCAGTTGTTAATAGGAAGACGCTGCTTAAATTCAGAAGGAATGTACACATTACTTCTGAATTTAATATTATAGATATAGATAACATAAAATAAATGGATGTTATTAGGAATACATATTAGTGTTAATATTTAATTAAATACATCTACTATTTATGTTTATTATATTTAAACTCCATCAGGGAAGCAAGAATTTTGTTTACATTCTTTTTATGTTATTTTGTTGATTGTAGGTAATGTACATTCTTTTTGAATTTAATATTTTTTTACTTCTTTATTTTTTATTTGCATTCCCAATTTTTTCAGTTACATCTACTTGATGCAGTTTGTTGTAACTGCCTAAGAATATTGCAAGAAAGTATTGAAACTGCTCATTCCATTAGAAGATTTGTATTCCATGTGGATCTTCAATTTTAAGAGCTCATTTTAAGAACTCAGCAGAAAGAGATATTATTTTGCAGTGGATACCATCACACCAGGTACTTACTTTACTTTAACAGCCTGTAAGTGATCCCCTGCCTGAAATAGGCTTGCCCGGAGGAGTTGGCATAATCGCTTTGGCACACAGATTGATGATTCTTCCCAGGACAGAGGTTTTTTTGCGAACCAGTGGTAAAAGTAAAAAATGACTTTTAATAAGTATTATGTATTGTAATCTATATTGAATTAAAATGATTCTATTCTATTCTGTGGCTAGTTATAAGCGTGCTGCTTCTACTTCCCGACACTGTATTTTTAAGTTATGTAATCATTTATCTAGATTCTTAATACCTAAACTAAAAAGAACTACTAACCTAAAAGAGATTGCTGATTGATAACTCATTTTATGTGCCACTGTGCGCTCGTATTTGTGAATACCACTTAAATGAACCTCACAATGATTGGAATAATTTATCCACAAGTAGTAATGATGCATATTTATATAGTAATATAAATATGCATCATTACTATATGAATTTTGCCACAGTTGCTACGCTTGGCAACCAAAGCTTTGTGGTATTCTATAGGGAGATGTTGCTGCTCATCTCCTGGTATCTTTATTTTACTCTGTTACGACTTTTACGACACCATACGGGACGAAACGCGATGGCAGTTGACGGAAGGGCTATACAATATTTTACATTATATATTTAATTTAGGGAAGACCTATGTTCAGCAGCGAATTGTTGTAATGATGACGAATAATAATCAATAAAATAAAACTTGTAATTATTGCTGCTTTATTATAAATAAAGCGCCTAATTTATAAATAAACGCCGAGCAAGTTGAATAGATGCTCTGGTACCTTTTCGTATCTCTTTCAATTGACAATTTCCTTTTTTTTTTATAGAATAAGTGTGACAAACGAGCGCACGGTCCACCTGATGGTAAGTAGATGCTGTGGCTCATAGACATCTACATTTATCCTCGTTTAAGAGTCAAAATGCAGATGCATTGTCACCCCTGAGGACTAAGATGGAGTGCTTCGTTTCCAGTAAAAAAGGACTCCGGTTCTCTACACTCACCATACGAAACACAGGAGCATTAAGCTACTATTTTACGCTGGTAGCGTTTTCCGTGAGAGCGTGTCCTACCCCGATCGAGCCGTATCCGTACACAACTAGTTTAAAACTTCTTCATCATTACAGCCTATAGGCCTCCCCCAAGGAATTATACAAAGCATGGTCCTGAGCCACCTGCATCCATAGACTTTTTGAATATCTTACCAGGTCGTCACTCCAACTAGAGGGTAGCCGTCCCACACTGAGCTTACCGGTACGAGACTGCTACTCGAGAATTTTACATTTTAGCTTTAATTGCAGTTGGATGTAAACATGCTAATCAATGAACACATATTAAAAGAATGTCTTGGCACTGCACCTCGCGGCCTGTGATACTTATAATAGACTGCTTTAAGAATATGATGATTTTACAATAATAAACAATAAAATGCAGTGACAATACAGTGTTTCTTTTATCCTAACACAAATAGTTCAAAACACCTTACATGCTATTTATTTTTCGTGGTTAATATCGTAAAATCGGATATGTTACTATCCAGTCATTTTGGTTTTAATGGTGCTTGGAATGTAAACATGTTATTCAATCAATACAAATTAATAACAATGTCCTGACACTGCACCTGGTGGCATGTGTCACTTTTAATACTGCTTAAGAATGTGATGATTTTACAATAACAAATACAGTGACAATACAGAGTTTTTATCCTTACACGACCAGTTCAAAACATCTTACGTGCTATTTATTTTCTCAATCGCTGTAGAGGTAAAACTCGCTAAACACCCTTAATAGTTCACCGTTGGACGCACATGCACCTAAAACCGTGTTACTGGTTGCAAATGATATTAGATAAATAAGTACATGTGTGCTTGTTTCAATATTCATTAACTTTTTTCAGGTGGGTTGCTTAGAATAAATGTGTATGTCTTGTAGGCTGAAATCTTTCAGAGCTGCTCGTAAGCAGAGACAAAAAAGTATATGGATATTGAAGACAACAGTCTTATATCACATAAAATATCCTTATGATTCCTAACAATTTCATAAATGGACATGTTATTATCAAGTTATTTTAAATAAATCTTTTGGAATGATAATGACTGACAATAATAAATACAATTAAATTATACATGTGTTTTGTAATCCTTACACAACTAGTTTAAAACATCTCACTTCATATTTATCAACATAAATAAACATGATATTACCTAGTCATTTTGGCTTTAATGGTGTTTGGGGTATAATAACTAATCAGTTAATATATTTTAAAGCAAAGTTTACACACTGCACCTTTACTAACCAACAAAGATATATCAAAATAAAGTCTTAACACCGCGCCTGTCTGTCTGTTCCACTATTAATAGACTACTTTTGAAATGATTACAGTAATAAATACAGTGGTATTTTACTTTGTGTTTTTGTCCTTTTACAACCAGATTAAAACATCTTTCTTACTATATAGCATGTAAAGGTAATATTATAAATGAACATATTATCTTTTATTCATTTTGGCTTTAATCATATTTATTTAATTACTGTAATGGTGTTTGTGATGTATATTCACTAATCAATCAATACATGTAAAAAATAGCCTCCACACCATGTTTCTTGGTCAGTGTACTATTTTTTGCCGGAACTACTAAAAGGATTTTCCATCAGTCTAAAAGTACCTATAAATGTTAAATGTACCTGCAACTTTGTTTTATGCTATTAATTATTTAGCTGTCCTATTCTATTCTATATACACTATTCTAACTCACAATACTAATAGAAAACAACTTTTAGTTTCGGCTCAGAAGGGCTAGAACCCAGAGCCGTAAAGCCAGATTTAAAAAAAATAGCGTTTAGTTTCTTTTTAGGTTATTGTGATATTCATATTTTAATTTCTCTGAATTCCCTTTAGATGCGATAAAACTAATATTAATTTTGCAATCTATAGATTATAAGGAATAAATCGACATACATTTCATTAAGTATCCCTAAAATTTGTAGTGGGCCCATTCTCCATACAAAAAGAAATTGTCTCCTTTATCAATATCTTGTGTTATGTTTTCTATTAATTATTCACAGGAAAGGTTTAAGCTTCTCTCATTTATTTTTTCCCTGCAATCGCTGTTGAAGTGAAATTCTACCTTATACCTTAACTATACATCTGGACTCTACTAACTAACTATACTTCACTTGGAATAAATGTAATATTTATGAAGGACAATATTTAATAAATTTTATGACCTGTGACTCATCACAGCTAAGCTTGTTACTAGTTTTGTAAATTTTTGTAATCTCAAATCTTTATTGCAACATTTTGATGTTAATAACATAAAACTAACTTATTAAGTCTATGTTTATAACAAAATCCAAAGTAAAAAATCACAAAAGCCCAGTAAGGAATTACATTACACTTACTGCAAAATTGGTACTATATCCCTTTACACTCGGGCTGATACGAGCGTGAGTTTAAATTCAAAAAAATACTGGCACCAAACGGTTTTTTTTTTCCGAACGCAACCGGCGTCGATCGTTCGCGAGGTGTATTTTACGCGCGGAAAATAGACACGGGTGGGATGGGAGCAGTCAGTCACCTGTGAGCTGAGATGAAAGATGGCTGCGTTTTTCGATCCTCGCCGCGCCGCGGGGTAAGTAATTATTTTAATAGTAATTTGAAAGTATTTGATTGTGGTTTATAATTATTTTAAAGTTAAAAGATGTCTCAATACCTAGATTATTTTGATTTTGTGCTGACCTTTACGGTTTCGTTAGAATTACGTTATAAAGTTCGACCGCTACGATCGTGCGGCTCGGTTGTACTACCGAAATATTATTCGGGAGTGGGTACTATGCTTGATGATTGTTTTACATAGATTTTGTAATTAATAGTTACTTTTTAACGTTTTAGAGAAGTTTGAACGAAGATCAAGTTATACAATTGCTGGGCGATGGAAACTTCTCCGACATCAATTTTGAGGACGACGACGACGAAATCCAACCCAGCACTTTCGAAAATCTTAAGTTGGATGATCCAGAGCCTGAACCACAGCCGTCTGTAGCACTGGAGCCGGAACCGATGCAAGATACTCTGGACCATCACAACTAACTCCGCGCCCTCGATCTTTACGGCCACCTCCTCGAAAGAGAGTTTGGAAGCAGGTACCTTTCGACGATTGTAGTCATGACTATGCTTCCTTGCCCGTTACTCCTGTCAGGACTCCAATGGAGTATTTCTCCGACTATTTCAACAGAGAGTTTTTTGATGAAATTGCCAAATGCACAAACATGTACCATCTCAGAAAAACGGGCCTGGAACTGAAACTTACAACAGTTGAAGTAGCCAGAGTTTTTTCAATACACATCATCATTGGATGTATTCCCTACCCCCGTGTCCCGATGTATTGGAGAGGTGGAATAAAACTGGATATAATAACTCAACAAATGGCTCGTGACAGGTTCTTGACTGTCCGCAATGCATTGCACGTCGTAGATGCTGATGAAGCGCCGCCGAGTAATAGTAACAATCCACTGTGGAAAGTACAGCCGATGATTGACCGGTTAAAATTAGCCTGTAACAAACTTGAAAGAGTTCCTGGCTTCTACTGCATTGACGAGCAAATGGTACCATTTACTGGCAGATGTGCACGCCAGGTAGTCCGAAATAAGCCGCGCCCGGTGGGTTTGAAGAACTTTGTGCTGACCACAAGTGAAGGCTTGATGCTGAACTTCGACATATATCGAGGAGCTAAAACCATGTTTGCAGATACATCTCTTGGACTTGGAGCTTCTGTGGTTCTGCATCTGGTGAAAAGTGTACCGCCTGGAAGCTGTGTCTACCGACAGATATTTTACCACTGTTCCGCTAATTGAAGAGATGACAAGAGGAATCTTCACAGCACGGGAACAATCATGTTTAACAGGATCCCTGACCGTACTGCGATTAAATTTAAACCAGATGCTAGAATGGCTCGCGGAGAATCGCAGCAGTACGTTTGCGAACCGACTGTCGTCGTCAAATGGAAAGACAATAAGTCCGTTTTAATGGCGTCAAACTGCACCGTCGTCCTCATCTTCAATCGTCAAGATGGGAAAAACGAAGATGTACGTAGACGTACCTGTCCCAAAAGTAGTCGAGCATTACAACCAACACATGGGGGGTGTTGACGTTCTGGACCAGCAGATGGAGTATTATCGGACATTCATCAAAACAAAGAAATGGACATTGAAAGTACTGATACACTTTCTTGACTTGGCAATTGTCAATTCTTGGCGACTGTATCGTAATGATTGTCTGGCAAATAAATTAAGCAGGAGGGAAATTTTACCCTTGTTAGACTTCCGCATGAACATTGCTGATGGATTGTCAAGCTTGCCGGCAAGAAACCGGCCATCGACGAGCAATATTGAAAATGAACCGCCGCTGGATGAAAATGAATCTCCTCTTCCGAAAAGACAGTACAGACCAGCAAACAAGCCATCTGAATCAAAGCGGTATGATGGATACGAACATTTTCAGTGTTCGACGAAATAAAAGCACCTAGAATGTGCAGTACGAAAATTGTACCAGTCGCACGGTACGCTGCACAAAATGCGACACGTATTTGTGTATCGCACGTGGCAAAGACTGTTTCAAGTCTTACCATACCAGAGGATGATCTGATAGTTCTGATTTGCTTGAGAAGCATTAATTAAAATTATTTTTATTGTAGCGTACAACTTTAGAAGTTTGTTTTGTTTTGTATATATTTTAAAGAAAATTTTATCATGTTGCCAAAGGCACGAATTAATGTTTAGTTCTAAAAAAATTATATGAGACTGAATGATTAAAATAACTAAATAATTAATAAAGAGCTGATGATTAAGTATTTTTAATTATTCTTTAAAGTACCAAAACATAGGCTAGTTTAAATTACCCTCACGATCGTGACTATGTCGTGTACGACCTGCGACTCACGATCGTGCGGGTGGATTTGTGGGTAAGCTATGAACTCGAGATTTTTTTAACTGATTTTTTTGAGCTCTATATACCTAGTAGGAAGCCAACATAAAAGTTTTATGGTTAGAATCTGAAAAAAAAATCTCCGGTTGTAAAGGGATAGAGAAATAATAATTTTATAATTTATAGTATTTGGCAAAGGAGAGTTCACTATGTATGAGTATGAATTTTGGAGTGCCATACTTTTACAAAATGCTTCATTAATAGTACTTATGATATGTGTGAGATGCCTATGAGGTAATAGTAACATGTGAAATAGTAGTGTATGATTCTCTGTAAAGTGGTGTTAATAATTTGTTATTTTATTCAAAATAAATAATTCGAATCTTTTATTTAACATGCCTTTGCACTTGATTCACATTTACCCCCCCATGTGGACAACCAAAAAACCTATGGTTCTATAAACTTAATTTTTTGACAGCATATTAACAGCATAGCAACTAGTGGAAATGCATAGAAGAATCACCCCCAATCTAATATAACTGCCATGGTTTCTGGGTCATACCTGCAGAAAACGATTATTCTGTGTAATAGTATTATTATTTCTCGGTACGATTTGATCAATTTTTAGTTTTGACACCGTTTTATGATCTTGTTGAATACACTTGAAAGACTTCTTATGACTATTCTTTGTTTACTTGGCTCAATGTCAGATCGATATATAATTTCCAATATTTTTCATTTAATTGATAGAATTTGATTGTCAATAATTAATGAAATAGAACCCTCTCTATCTTGTCAATGTATAAAGCAGTGGTTTTATCAACTCTGAGTAAAATTGTACACCATAAGTATTACTTATTTGTAGTAAGTATTATTCAAAATATCTATATTATTGTTTTGTTTTAAAGGTTTTGTATTGTGTTCTACATTTTCAATTTTATAAGCATATATTACTTTCATATCCAATAATAATATATGTAATTTCCTCACAATGAAGGACTAAAACCCAAAAAATTGTTTCAGTTCCAATGGCTTCTTTCACCCAGTTGAGAAGTGTCCATTTTTATATCAAAAAACTTTATGCTTTTTAATAATTTTATTATTTGCAATATTATTCACTACCATCTAAGATCAGAAATTTGCAACTGTATATAATATATTACTTTCCATATACATTATTATGTACATAATAGTTAAAAACACAACATTATTAACCTTATATTACTGATAGCAACCTAAATAGCTTATGCACAAATATATAGGTAGAGTAGCTATTCATATCACACTTATGTGAATAAGTTTTTTCCATAATTTCCTTTTACAGCAAATTAATTTGTGGCTAACATCTTTTGGTAATCTATTTTATACATCTGTCAGACATAACTCTATTGTATGTATGTTTACCATAGTTATTTTACTATATGAAGGTAATAATAACCTGGTAGGTATGAAACCCTACATAAAATAACTGAACAAAACATTTTTTTAAGATTACCATTTTTACTATGTACTTAACATATAACTTATATTTTAACTAGTCATAACCTTTAAATACCTTATAATAGTAAAATTGTTTACTATAATCATTTTGAAATTTCTTTTTAATTGTTTAATGTACAATTGTTTTAAGTAGTGAATTTTGTAAGTTTTATATTTTCCCAAAAAGATATTTTATGTACCGCTGTAAGCCATTAATGCATTTTGCACCTCATTATTATATTTAAAACCTAATGATGCTAACCACTGCTTTCTTTCTTGTAACTTAGGTTATACTAAGCTACATAATACAGCTCGGATGCAACAATGTGTCTTTGTTTAAATTTAATTCATTAATCATGGTATGGCTAGAATGTGCCTAACAGTAGAAAATTGCTCCATAGGCTAATTTTTTGATTTCAATGACTTTCTTTTTAAATAGTTTTATTACATCAATAATAATAATTCGGTGTTTACTTTCTGTTACCGAGTTTCTTAATTATAGTTTGTTAATTTCTTAAAATTTACATTAAAACTAAGGTCATGAAAAATTAACAGGCTAACTGTTGTCTTTTTATTATTCTTTTAATAATTTAAGAAAATTATTGTAATTCCATCTGATGGTGGACAATATTATTTTTGTTTTGGAGACATGCCAAAATTGGTTTAATAAGCTCCGTATGGAGCCAAGTAAATCCCAAGAGGATATAATTAAAATAATAGCTTATATTCAATCTTTCAGATTTTTCTAAACAGTTACATTAAAATGTATAATCTTTTAAGACTATTTAAACCTGTAACCTCTTGATATTCAATATCAAGGTAAAACGGTTCTCATATCACATCTTTTCTTACTTCCATGTCATATATATACGAGCGTGTATGCGTAGATATATGGATGTAAAGGAGGCGAGAGAGCTGTGCCAGGATCGTGCCAAATGGAAGTCCGTAGTCTCTGCCTACCCCTCTGGGTGACAGGCGTGAGTGTTAATGTTATATATGTTATCATATTATCCATCCATCCGTTGCAGCCTATAAGTCCACTGCGGAACATAGGCCTCCCCCCCTTCGACACAGAAGGTGGATGAATATTATGTAACTTTTTAAAGTGTCTACATAATAACATGTAATAATATACTGTCTTTCAATTTTAACTTTAAAGACAGTATATTATTATTTTTTTATATTAATATGTGCGTTGAAAATTCGTAGTAGAACTGGATTACATGGAACAACCCATCTATTGTCTATATTCATTTCAGTTCCCCTCACATTTAGGACACCTGTATTTCTTCTTTTATATGTTGGGTAACCATCATCACCAGCTTGTGTCTCAGAAATCAACTTCCTTGGATATTTTTCTGTACACATGTTTTCTTTCGTGCAGGGTGACGTCGGGTTATTTAGACAAGGGCCGTGAATCATGTTTTTCATCACAATGTGATAAAGTTCAGGATCTTGTTCTTTGTCAGGTATTTCAGCCCGTATTATAACATCTATAGAATCTGTTTGCACTTTGTCTGTAAGCCATAGCAAAATATGCGCATGTGGTAATCTATAAACAAAAGTCTTGCCAAAAATATATTTTTTTGTTAATAAGTCCATCATTTTCTTGAGTTTTAAATAAAAAACTCTTGAAACCAAATCCTGTCTATCTTGTGATTTTTGATTTGGAAATAACTCGATTTTTATTTCTTTCCATTCTGGATTGCAGGTGAAGGTCATAAAAAGATCTGGTTTCCCAAAGTTCCTAACATATGTCATTGCGTCTTGGCTCTTTTCATTCATATATCGCGGAAATCCTGTAAATGAAGGCGGCAATATCACATACTGACCAATATTAAACGCATTAACACTTACATCATTAGCAACTGCATCTCGCAGGTGTATATATTCATCAGCCCTCAATTTTTTTTTATTTCTCCTGATAAAATCAAGTCTTTCAGATATCATTTTTGCCGCCATATCAACACAATATTGATTCAACAATCCTCTGAAATAATGCAAACTGTTCATATCATTTGTTCTCACCATAAGCCTGAATGTATAAAATTGCATACATGATACTGTCTTAGATCGTACAACGTCGTTTTGTTGTTGAATGTTGATACAGTACCCATCATGTCCTTGTGGGAAGAGTAGAGGATACTGCAGGGGGTCATATGACCTGTGCAACTCAGAAACTCTTTGTAAATGACCGTCTCTAGTATTTATCACAATATCTCTTGGACCTTTATCCTCATCTATTAAAAGAACATTGAATTCGTCTACAGTTGGCGCATTGTAGCGACCAACGTGCTCGTTGGGAGGTTTTAGATCAGCGTGGATAATTAGTTTTAAATCGTTTGATGGTCTGTTTTCAAGATTATATTTGAAACTTTGAATGTTCCTATTATAATCATGAAGCTCGTTTTGCAAAGGACCAATGAGATCAGTTCGCAAATTGGGATTTATATTTGTGCGCAAAGATAACTGATCGGCTTGGGAAACAAAATATATTTGCAAAAACTTAGGCTGCGCACCTTGAGCAGGTAGTAAATTACCTATCAAGTGGTAAACCTGTCCATGTATTTTGAAGGTAGGCATAAAATTGCCCTCACGAATTTCTTTTGCACCGAATGGCGTCATTTGAAATATAGTGTTGTAGTGTCTTGTATGATTCAAAAAATATTTTGAGCCTGGATGTGTACCTAATAATAAATCTTTCAGAACTGGTGTCGGTTCCGGAATTTTAGGGATATTTACTTTACCATTGCTGCAGCATAAGCCTGGTGCTTCAGTTTCCCATCTGTGTGCTTGGCAATCGGTGCAGATATTATTCATTCTGCCAATGTCAACATCGTTAAGTTCAGAATAATCTACGTTACAGTCATGTGCAAAGGCTGAATTTAGTAGGTTGGTTTGCCTACGTGCTCTGTTGATATTTGATGTCTCTCTTTGTGCAGTTAAACGGCGTGAACGTTCAAAACTTCACTGTCGAGCATTTTTTGCTGAAGTTCGTGCATTTTGGTCAATCAAACGCTGAGAACGTTCAGTGGTTGATTCTCTTGCACGGTTAGCAGCAATTCGTGCATTCTGCTCAATCAGACGTTGAGAACGTTCAACACTTGATTGTCGAGCATGGCAGCAGTCCGTGCATTCTGGTCCATCAAACGCTGAGAACGTTCAATGGTTGATTCTCGAGCACGGGTAGCAGCCGTTCGTTCATTCTGGTCCATCAAACGCTGAGAACGTTTAGCACTCGTTTCCCTAAGCCGATTTTCTCTGGGAACGTTACGTTAATTATCCAACCTATTAATACGCACATCTTCCGTCTCATTGCCACGCATAAGTCTCAGACGTTTTGCTGTGGCAGAATGCTGAGAGAGCTGAGACTTTCCAAACAAAAAAAAACTCTGAGCAGATACCTCCCTAGAAATTGATATAACAAACTAAATATACAAAACCAACCATAAGCTTATTTTTTTATCCTACTAACTATGTTAACAAACCTATACAGATAAAAGAAAACAAAAAAGAAATTTTAATTGCACACCTGCCCACGTACCTACTTCGTAATTAACTACAAATTTAGCAAAATAATTACCTACTATTAGAAGCGGAAAAAAGAATGAAGCTATACCATGTACATACCCTAAATATATCCTAAGCTTATTTTTATAAACCTATGAGACTAAACAAAACGATTATGATTCAATCAAAAAAGAAATTTTAATTGTAGAAGTGGAAAAACGAAAGAATATAATATACCATCTACATACCATAAACATACCCTTAACTTATTTTAATAGACCTATAAGACAAAACAAAACAATCATGAATTAATCAACCAGTACCTTCTACCACTACCATAATAACCTACTTAGTACTAAGCAACAAATAGAAAATAATTAAGTATTATGATTATTTATAAATAACCCGTTCAGAACGACCCTCATTCTATATTAAATTTACATATTTCCTAAGTACATACTCAATTACCAAAAAGTAAAATTCAAATTATTCAATGATAGGTGCACAAACAGTCAACGTCAAACACTATCCAAGCGACGTCTGCAACAAAAAGGGCCGTTCAAGTTCATGCATCTAAGCCGCGCCTTTTTTTTTCTGAAAGTGTATGCTGTTGGCCCTGCGGCCTTTACAGCTTCATCGAATTTAGGCTCGTAAGCGAGGACCTACGAGCTATTGAGTGTAACGATTCTGCCGGAGGCGAGGCGGCCTGCAGTCCCGAGGCACCCCGACCCCTACTTTCGGAGTGAGGCTCCTCAAGCTAGGGGGGAGGGGGGCTCGATGTGATTCAAGGGCCCCTCAGAAGGAGGTACGAACCTCGGCTTGAATCACTATCGCAATTTTGTTTACGGGTCGCAACAGTTAGAAACTATGCGTCCAAATAACATGCTATAAAGAGCAAAGTTTATCTTCATAAAATTGTCTTGATGATGAAGTAACTTTCGTTCGTAAGGATTAATATGCCATGCCTAATAATAACGCTCATAAATCACTTTTTAATTTTCAATAATTTTTTGTCACAAAATACCTTATTGTGGCTTATGTATAAGAAATAGGCATATGGTAGCACGGACTTTTTTTTAGGTGGAGCAAAGACCAATATTTTTGCAGAACATTGTATTTATGTAACTAAACGTTACGACAGCGCACGCGGATAAAGCAGTCAGAGAGCGCCTTTTCTTCCGACTTGCTTAACAAAAATCAATATTTAAGGCTAGCTGAGAGTTATAGGCTAATGCTAATAGCCAGATTCATGAGAAATAGCCTATACTATTTATATACAAAAATAATTTTACAAATCGGACTGGTAGTTCCAGAGATTAGCGCGTTTAAACAAACAAAAAAACTCTTCCGCTTTATTATATTAGTATAAATTAAAAATTTTGTACAACCGACTTTAATATATATTATTAAGGATAACTCAAAAAATATTGGTCAGACCCTGATCAAATTTATATGGGACCACATGAGAAGCACCAGTTTTCAAATGAAAATCATCGAAATCGTTTCACGTAGAACAAAGTTATGAGGTAACACATAAAAAAAAAAACATACAGTCGAATTGAGTACCTCCTCCTTTTTGAAGTCGGTAGAAAACCAATAGCTGTCCGTTAGTCTCGCTAAAACTCAAAAACAGCTCGACGGATTTTGATGAAATTTTTGTGTGTTGGAATGGGTCCCTAGATGGTTTAGATTCACATTTGGACTCTGTAGGTGGCGCTGTAGTCGAGATTCAGAAGTCACCCGTGCGAAGTCGGGGCTGATCGCTAGTATATATATTATTAGTTTTCGTTGTCAGCAACCACCATGTAGGAATCGGATTCAGAACACTGAAATTAAAGATGTAACATCTTTAAATAAGAAACATTTATTTTGTTTGTGATATAAAAATATCAATAATTTTTGTCGTGTGGTGATGGTACAGTAGGATTTAAACAATAATCTTATCTCATAACTTGTGTGCTACAAAAGAACTATATAGCTTATTTTACATCACACAAAAGGCACAACACACAACATGTTACCCGAGAGATGCTGCTGACCATGTGTGTTGACAAATCCTGCTTCGAGCTATAATTTTACGCTGCAGTAAGAATGGGTCGGCTGGACCACAGATTAAATAATGTGGAAAAGGAAGCATCGTTAAAAGGACGAGTTTTCAGATCGCCAAGTCACTTGCTAAGCGTGGCGATTTCGACTGATACTTGTTACTGTGGGAATGTTACATATCATATTTTCATGTCATTTACAGACTACCAAATAGCCCAATGCTTACCGTACCTGGATACTATTTTTTTATAGACCAGATTACCTCTTTAAAATTAAATTTTTGAATCCATCGTCACGGCTTTGTTAATGCAAAATCATGACTCTCGGCTCACCGTTGTTAACTTTATACTATCTTGGGAAATATTAGTTTAAAATATTGGGTAAAAATTAAGCTGAATTCAAAGAACTCACTGCCGTTATCCTTTATCTGGATACACTGACCTATGCAACTAATTAAGTAATTACTTCGAAGGACTATATAATACAGCAAGTCATTACTGGAGGCAATCTTTTACAAAATGGCTTTCATTAGAGCGTGGTTTTGTTTTTCTTTAACACTAACATTCTTTACAATAAACGTGGATTGTTTATTTTTAAAATCGTCATCTGACATCGGAATAAATGGTCTAAGAAAAGCACCACGGTGTAAGTAATTGATTCTTTATAAAATTAGTTTTCAGTGTAGATATTTTTATTTTTTATAACAATGCTTTTGTAGTATTTTACATTAAATTTTTAGTACTGTTTAAACCTCAAATTTAAATATGAGAAATTTTGTAAACATCAATTTGATTAAGTTGAAATTAATGAATATTAACTATTTCTTTTCATATATTTCTGTACCTATGTCTAGATCACCCACAAATGTAGGTAATGGACGTACTATAATGCACCGTGTATTTCTAACATAAAACCTTCGTAAAATAGCAGCATATGATATGCTTTTTATTGTTAGTGACGAGAGCAGAGTACAATTTAGTGGTAATGTGGGAATGAGGCAGTTCATTCCATAGGTGACAATGCATCTCACCGAACACAATTACTCTCTACCAAGAGATGCATCTGCATTTTTATTCTTAAACGATTATAGATGTGTGTCAATACACCAAAGAGGCATCATCATGTAGGTTGTGTGCTCGTTTGTCACCTTTTTACTGAGAAATTAAATAATAATTTTCGACTTATACTTATTGACCATTGGCGATTGAATTTATCACGTTGTACAGGGAACTTTCCTTTCCTGGGACTGGGTCTGAGATGTAACGGATGTCCGCCGCGGGGTTGCGAAGATGACGAGGCGATCATCCACGGTTACTGTTGCGGGTGCGCTTACCCATTGGGTAAATTAACGTTTTCATTTTTTAATCTCGTAAATTTCAACAACAATCTACTATAGCCACTAAAGAAGAATGTACATATGTAGATACAATGACGTATTTAGCTATCTTATGCTAAGTAACAAAAGGTAAAAAATGTGTGTTGATCAGACGTTCCGCAGGAAATTAATATTCGTTTGTTTATTACAGCCTATCAAAAATCCACTGCTGACCGAACAATAATGGGGAAGGCCTACCCCATAGATTGTCTCATAGCTCATAGGGAGCCATTCGCCATAGTTGCCACGCTTTACAGGCTAATTGGCAACCGCAGTTATTTTATTGAGATAGATGCCGCCGCCCATATTATACAAAGTACGTTATTTCACAAAATAATCATTAAATATTAAGTATTAAGTACTTACCGATGACAAAATTATTCTGTAATGAGTATCTCCTGAGGATATTTTGGTAAACGTAAGATTTATTTGTTTTAATTTCACTTTTTATCGTTTATAACCGTTTCGTATATTGATTCACACTTTCGGTCTGTACTTAGGTACTTTATTACACCACATTCGTTCACACTATATAATTAATTTGTTTTTTTTTCCTTTTTAAAATTGTTTTGAAATTGCAATTTTATATTTGGGTCATAATTTATTTCCTAATTTCACCATAATTACTATGCACACACATGCAGGCACACCTTTGCTTTTATAAATTATCGCTTTATGTAGGTAAATTCACACTAATTAACATTTAAAGTTCAGCATATTTCCAATTTTCGCAACTCGTTTAACATAATTTCATAAATATAATAAAATAAGTAAAATATTATTAATAAAATAATGTATATAATAATTTAGAAAATCAAATAAAGTGAATTTAATTTATCAATTATTAAGATTACTTACGATTTACTTTGAAAGGAAACATTTATACAAAAGTTAGTAAAATTACATAACATCTTTTCATAAGTTGATTAGTAAAATTTTATAAGTTTCATTTTAGTACATTTCACAACTTTCGTTAGATTCATCGGCCAAATATAAAATCGGCCGCAAAACACAGCGTCAATTAAAAGCATCTATTCAGACCAAGAAAGCAACGATTTAATCTTGCATAAGTGTGGAAACCAGTTGGTTGTCATATATACATCGAACTCAGGACCAGAAATTTAGTACAGAATTTTACGTGGTAGAGCCATGCTGCAGCTATATTAATAGTATAGTTGTAGCACGAATGGGTCGGCTCGACCGGGGAAGGGCCACGCTCTCGCAGAATACCAGCGTGAAATAGCAGCTTAATGCTGCTGTGTTTCGTATGGTGAGTGTAGAGAACCGTAGACCCTTTTTACTGGAAAAAAGGCATTCTATCTTAGTCCTCACGGCTGACAACGCATCTGCATTTAAATTCGCAAACGAAAATAGATGTAGATGTCTATGGGCCACAGCAACCACTTATCATCAGGTGGACTGTGTGCTCGTTTGTCACCCTTATTCTATATAAAAAAGATACGTGTGCTGTTAAGAAAAAAGGGTTATTCCGTTTATCCACCCTAAAACAGCCACCCTAAGGTAAAAATAAGTTAAGTAATTCTTTACCTAATAATGTCTTTACCTATGAAATTGCCGTTCTGCAGTACTGACCATTTCAAATTAAAATAATTTTTGTTTGGCTTAAAAACTCTAATTTCAAAATAATTTTATTTTAAAAACGTGGAATTCTTTTTTCAAAATTAGTCATTTGTTTATTGGTTAGCGTTATGTTTTCATCGCATTTGAATCTTTTTCGTCATCATAGATACGTTAAAAATTCGAGTGATTATGGAATATGAGTACCGTCGTGGCGGCGGTTACCCGCTTCCGTTCTGGAACTTTCGACCTGAAAAATTAACCCCGTGGTCGTCCGAAAACTTTGGTCGACAATGACGAATTAAAGGCGATTGTGGAAGCTGATGATACTCTTTCTTTCTTTTAATTAGCTGCAGCTTTCGACGTTAGCATCAAAATAATATTCGCCCATTCCATTTGCGTCAAATTGGCAAGGTAAAAAAGCTTGACAAATGGGTGCCCCACGAACTCGATGATCGTCAGCGCGAAGTACGCGTCGAGACGTGCCTTCCACTGCTCAACAGACACAAACGAAGGAATTTTGAACCGCATTGTTACCTGCGACGAAGAATTGATTCTGTTTGACAATCGCAAGCGCTCAGCAAGTTAACAATGTCCTAGACGAAAACTTACCCTTAGAAAAGTGCTCACTGTTTGGTGTTCTAGCGCCGGTGTGATTCATCATAGCACGGGATGAGCATTACTGCAGATGTGTACTGTGAAAAACTGAACACAATGATGGAGAAGCTCGCACGTCTCCAACCAGCTTTGGTCAGTCGCTCGTCCCCGTTGCTTCTGCACGACAATGCCCGACCTCATAATGCACAACAGACGATCTCCAAGTTACAAGAGCTGGGGTTGGAAGCTCTTCGTCATCCAACTTGGAAGCTCTCACCAGACCTTGCGCCTACAGACTTCTACTTTTTCCAGAATTTGGATAACTTTTGGCGGGAAAAAAATTCAACACCCGAGAGGCAGTAGAAAATGCTTTTGAAGAATTTGTTGCCTTCCGTTCAGCTGATTTCTTCAAGAAGGGCATCAATAGACTGCGTTGGTAAAGATGCATCGATTGCAAGGGTGATTACTTTAACTTATTTCATAAAAACGGCAATTTCATAGGTAAAGACCTAATATATTCTTTATAATTAGTGCATCTCAGTGTAGACTTTTTAGGGTGGATAAACTAAATATCCCGAAAAAAAGCTTTTATACGATTATTTATACATTATTGTATCACAATTATGACGATGGTTACTAACAGCAATCCATGATATTTCAACAGTCAACCTTACCGGTCAAATGGGAGACAATGGATTTTGTTACTTAAATACTATTATGACTATATATACTGACTTGTTTACTTATTATAAAACTATATCGTTTATCTCTCTTAGATAAGCTGCCGGTGTTGTGTCCGGAGTTCTTGCAGTGTCCACTCAACATGCACGGCCTTTGTCACGACTACGAGTATATGATGAGGTGTTGCTGTTAACTGATCGACTCTAAAACTCTAAATACGTAAACTCAACATAGTTAAGAACGTAAAAATGTTATTCAATGTGTGATGTTAATTTAATCCATTATACAAGGTTATTTTGCAATAACCGGCCAAAGGGGAATGCCCACCGTTCATAGACACTTCGGCCATGGGTGCCCACATATAAAAGCATATAGAAATGATAATATGCAATTATTAGAATGAACTGGGTAAAGAATTGATTTAAAAAAAGTCCGGATTTTTAAGATATAAAGGTTTTTATTTTCACAAATACAGTTTTTTAACAATAATTTTACTGCAATACATATAGGTATATACATAATCAAGTTTTGATCAGATCTGTAAGATATTTTATGATCTTATACATCATTTGTATCATAGACAATCAGTATGTTATCCAGAAATTGAGCAGGAGGCAAAATATTAGTCTGATGCCGTGCCCAACCCAAATACCATATTACTGTCATAACATGGGCACAGCATCCTACCGTTCGACGGCCGACAATACAATTGCAACAATACTTTTTAATTGCACTCCTACCAGAATCATTGCCACTAATTAAAATATATATAAAATATATTTTACGACTGATGTGTCGACTTGCAATTCTAGCCCTAAGTAAAGAGCAGCTAGGACTCAAGTTTATTCCTTCCATAACGCTGCTCCTGTGGTCATTACATACTTGATCGGTAGCAACCATTAAATCTTATATGCTCACCATAATAGGAGCGAGCTTGCTTTAATTGGTATGTGCCACAAGCAATTAATATTAAGTCGCTAAGTTAAAACAGGAAATTCTAAGATTTTCACAGTCTACATTTATATTTCAAAAGTCTGCCTAGCTCTATTTAGATTGTGTTCCCAACATACTCAGATAAATCATTATTTGTCTCCATATTTTTATGAACTATTTCTAGTATTTGAGCTGCATCATCCCTGTCCCTTATTTTTTGTGTGGAATTTATTAATTAGAGCAGCAGCCAGCAAAGTCTATCATCAAATGTGTAGAAGCCCTGTTAAAATAATTTTGGTGAAATAATTTAAATTCACTTTTAAAAATGCCATTCACCACCTCTACTACCCATCGACACATAGTCACGTCTCTGGACTTATTAGCATCTCTTGTCGTTAACTGAGATTCACCATCTGCTGGAGACAAGGTACATGAACCTGATAACCACAACGTTCTAAAAGGGGCAATGAATCCCTAAAACCTCTATCTAGTATGAATACATCTCCAGATTCAAAATATTGCCTTAATGAACTGGATTCATCACCAAATTCATTATTTATAATATCCGCATCTGAGGTTGTTGCAGGATAAGGGCCCAGAATATCTATGATGTAACCATCACTACACACAAAAAGGAAAGGCTTTATAAGATTGCGATATTTATGTAATGAGTAAGTTTTTTTCTGATACAAATAATTGGAACTCTTTTCTATGTAAATATATGTACCATCGGCAATTATGACGGGCCTCCTATCTTCTCCCCCATAAAGTCCATTTGGAATAAGGAGATTTCTTTGAGCTATTTCTGCTCGGGATATATGATTTATGCCTACATTTATAGGAACAAAATCCTGATTTAATATTTCGCAGGCCATATTCATAAGCCGCCTAATGTGCTTCTTGGTACTTGCAATAATGCCGACAGGCGTCGTCACTATCTCCTGTTCTTAATTTCATCAAATATGCAGCAAGTGCAAAAGAACCCCTATGTTTATTTGATAGTCTCGGAACTTCAGACAGAATTTGTTCATATTGTGCCTTTGATAAGCCTAGATAATAATGTACAGTATGCTCAGGCATACTGTGAATATTTTCAAAGTCTATATGATGGTGCATATTATCTTTCAATAATGTAGCAAAATCTTCAATTTGTGCTGCACTAAATGTTTTAATAGGATTCTAAAAGTAAATCCCAAGAGTTGCTATTTAAATGGTAATTACAGATTCTACATTCTGGAGGTACATAGTAATTGTAGTCGCAAAAAAGACGTACCCGCAATGCTGATGGAACAGTAAGTCGATTGGAATCGTTACAACCAGGAAAAAAACATTGATTTTGTGTTAGTGGTGCTCTTACATAATTAGGGAGCAGTATACTGTGTGATATATGATCTAAGCTTTGTTGTTCTGGATGCAATACATTACCAATACTAGATGAATCAGATGGTTCCCGTTCTGCAGTTGAACGTGATACTGCTCTATCAGTCCTTCGCCAGCAATTATGACACACTCGAGATGATGATGGCAACTGAAACAATATTAAACAAAAGAATGACGCCAAAGTAAACAAAATAAAAATAAAATAGATTTGTTTACTTTTAACTCAAATATAAATAAAATGTTTATCAAGTAAAACAATACTGCACAATGGTAGACTTAGTGCCTTATATAATTTAATGATTAAGGACTGAGGGACTACCAGTAGCCCAAAAACAATGAAAAATCAACTGTCTCATTTCTCGGTAGTTGATAAAAATGGGCAGTCAACCCTGCAACTACCTGGTGTTAGCTGGCTTATCTTATCACCATGGTATAAATAAACTAGAATGATTGTCAAATATAGCTTGTGCAGATGTGAAAAAATAAAATAACTTCTGGGGTTGATATGCAAACAGAGTAAAAATATGTATCACTATCAGATATCAGCACCACACTTAATAAATTATAAACTGTTGAACACTTACCTCACGTGGTGCAATCTGATGGGCAATCTCATTCCTTATGAGTTCCTCATGTGGAGAATCGGACCCGAACAGTGTGTGTGATCTTATTCTCAAAAGTGACTTGCCACAGCTGATGCATACATGTCCATGACTAACAATTGGTGCATTTGCTGTTCACTAGTTGGATGTCGTATTTGATTCCAGGCTGCAGTCCAACACGAGTGGCACACTACACTGTCACTCGAAACTTGTACCTAATAAAGAAGCCATAATTATTATATTGATATTATTTTAAGTCAACTCAGTTAAAAAGCATTTCTCAGAGGAAGACATGACACATGGTGACATGGATCAACTATTTACCTGCTGTGGTCGAACCCATTGTTGTATAAGATGTCGCACTTCTGCAATTTCCAACAAATGTCTTCGTATTTTCGTGACATTTAAACCACAATTGACACAGCGTAAATGTCCTCTTGAATAAGTTACTGAGCGCTGGGAAGAACTCTGGCCGGTGTGAAAGCTAGGGTCATCGTTAACAGTGGATAACGAGTCCAAGTTCGTGCAGGGGGTATCGTGAGAAGCGGAAGCGGGATCCATGTTCAGGCCGTGGTCAGTAGGATGCGAAGAATTGTCGGAGTCCATTTAGAAAGCTAATTCGTTGCTTAGATAACAAATCCGCAAGAAAACAAACAAAATAACACAAACGCAAACGAATTAGATTTGTGACTATTATTTAGTTGTGATTTCACATGACACGACACCTATCCGTTAACAGAGATAAATGGTTAAAATGGATAAAAACAATAATCTTTGAGGCGCTTTAAGTTCTGCGCGCCTTTAAAAAATGTTTTAAATGCTATTTTGACGTGACAACGTCTTATAAATTGGCATAGAGATATACCTATGGAGGCGGCATATTCTACTATAGAAATAATAGTTATACAAATATCTATAATATCGACACACACTTGTCAAAAACAGTTTTGTCTCTTTTTAACAAAGCAGTAGCTGCAATAGAAAAGAGAGACAACTACACTTTGTCAAGTGCTTATTTTCGTAACACTTTCGTGTGACGTCATTAGCTCATCCATGCGTGACTGCGCCGCCATGTTAAGCGCCAAGTTTTGTGGTAGATCTGCTGTCAAACTGTCAAAAAGCAGTGACAAAGTGTTGTACTAGAAATTATTTTAATAGATTAACTTTGTTCAGAAATGAATAAATAATATTAATAGTTTATAATTCCCGGATATCATGTTTCATGATCATGCCAGATTTTCGAATTTCAAATAAACAAAATTAATGTACCTACCTGCGAAAAATAATATTTTTCATTTAAAATCTGAATATATATATATATATATATATATATATATATATATATATATATATATATATATATATATATATATATATATATATATATATATATATATATATATATATATATATATATGTATATATATATATATATATATATATATATATATTGTATGTATATATATTATTTTATATTAAAAATACTATAATATGGGATTATAATATGGGATCAGGGATCTCCATCCCAGTAATATTGTACAGTAAATAAATTTGGTATACAAGCAAAAAATCTTCTCAAGAATCTTCCCACTACTCTGGCAATATTCATTTTTATTGTGTGCGTTATAACTTTTTAACTTTGTTCACAATTATATAAATGATGTAAAAACTTGAGTAAGTACTTAGCACACTCAGAACATTGTTTAAAACAAGTTGCAAGTTAGCTGCCTGCATACTTAACTCTTTGTTTGACTGTACCTAATACAAGAAATCTGTAGCAGAGTATGCACTGCGTAAGTGTACATATGCGTTGAAGCCTGGTGAAGCAGCTCAAGCGAAACTTAAGAGATAGCAATCCAAAAAATCTAATTTGACAACCCAACAATATCTATTACTTCATGTGATTGAAAAATTCGTTTGCTCGACAACAAAAACAACGCAATGGATATTGTTAAAAAGTCAAATTGGTATGGTTTGTCATTTTAGTGTGTTACACAATTAGGCTACGGATTTAATTTCTATCTACACAAAAGCCATAAAACTGCCAGATACATTATTTATTCCTTAGATAAGTTATTTGACGATTGAAAATATAGCCCTGTACCTATATAAATACCTACGGAATAAAATAAATAAAGCAACAAATTCAATTATATGAAATGAGAACAAATTCATATTAGTAAAAATATCGATATCAGCTGCCCATATTGCTGAGTTACAACCCTATAAAAGGCGGCCATTTTATGTGCCAGTGTATTGTAGGTAGTCACGCTAATTCTGTAGGTATGCCCAGTCCATATACTTCTAAGTCAGTGTAAATTGGTTTGCCGGGTGACACTTCAAGAAACTGCGTTACGCTCCGCTCACGTTATGCGCTCACAATGAGAGCGAGTGAGAGGCACGCGTCCCTTCCACTCGGGCATGGTTAGCCCGCCTAAGAGCGAGAGAGACAGACATAATAAAATTATTTTACCACTCAAAGTCGTTGTCACGTAAAACTTTCGCCCGTATACCGACTTTACAGGCAACCAATTTTTTAATGTATTTTTAAGAACAGATAAGAATAACAGTTAAATTGTGCAGTAGCGTTTTTGTTATGTAAAGAATTCATGGTAAATCAACTAGCAATTCGCTTGTTTAATTATCTTAACATTATAATAATCATCGAAAAATAAGTAGTAACATTATAATAATGTCACCAAAAAAATCGATCCTAAAAAAGGGAATCGATTTTTTACCGAGATATGTAATTGGCAACACTGTTTATTTTATCCCCAAACTAATGAATTACGGATTTACCTAATTTCATTTTTATCTTTTCGGTACTTTTTTTTGTGCAAACATCTTTTTTGGATAAATGAATACCGCGATTAATAACCATAAAAAAAGATGTATTTTTTTAACAAATGCAAATTTTTGGGCGTCTCATGGCCAAAATTGGGCATTCCCCTTTGCAGAGAAAGTTCTGAATTAGTAACATAGACAAATGGTGAAGAAGAATTAATTAAAAAAAAATCTCAAACATTCTGTCCTTTTTATTTTTTAAATTAAAAATGCGAGGTAATGCATTATTTTAACTGATTTTACTGCGCACGCACACATTCGTAAGGGTCGATCAGTAGGCAAAAACGTTGTTGCCCATAAATCACATTCAATTTGGGATAATTTCAAATAAAAGTAGAAGCCTTATTCAGTGCCGGATTAACCATAGCAAGAGTAGCAATTGCTACGGGCCCCGCGCAAAAGGGGGCCCCGCGTATAACTTACTAAAACATGGTATATTTAATTTTTCTTGCTTTCACAAAAACATAAAACCTTTTTCGACTAAGTGAATCCACGTCAGATAATCGGTAACCGATTATTTCGGTTCTCGTACTACCGATCCGACCGGGAAGATCTGTTTACGCCTTGGCATATGATCTGACAGAACTGGTAACTTCGCTAACGCGGATTCCAGATTTGGAGGATCATATACCTTCTCTGTTGAACCTTCTGTTGACCTCTCATCCGGACGGCTATCAGGTCTCCGTCGATGCAGGCATGAGGCTGCCGCCATGGATTGGGATTGTGACTACCCATGGTGGCGGATTGGCTTTATGCTGGATGATCCCAAAAAAAATGTTGCTGAGTCTGTCGCCGATATAGTGCTTCCGGGGATGGAACTTTTCATCCCGTCATCTGTAGTGCCTATCGGTGGCAGATCCCAGCCTTGGTGTGGACGCTCTGCAAAATTGAGTCGCGGCAAAAGCAGGAGCGTTACAAGGCTTGGGCTGAACATCGGTGTCCCGGAATGCAAATATTAGCGCAATCAAAAGAAAGTACAACTCTGCCTCCAGGTCCTTCAAAAGAGTTATCGCTAGGACAAAGTTGGAGCACATTGTACTAGTTTACTTTCCTTCTGGAACTCGTACGTTCTGATCCCTCACCAAGGCTGTCCAAGGGAATTTCTGTAAGCCATCATTACCATCTATGCGCAGGGAGGATGACTCGTTGGCCCGCGCCGCAAAGAAGAAAGCCATCTTTTAGGTTCTCTTTTTGCGTCCAACTCGAATCTCGAAGACGGGGAGAACATACCGCCGACCATCCCGCGGTGTGAGTGCTCCATTCGGATATGCTGTTTACACAGCTCTCGGTGCGCAAAGCACTCCTGTTGACGTCCAGGGGGACCTCAACAAGTCGAGTGGGCCTGATGGAATCCCCCATTTATGCTAAAGACGTGTGCTCCAGAGTTGGCGCCGGTTCTTACGCGTCTTTTCCGGCTCTTACTCTTTAGGCGTCGTTCCCGGCTCATGGAAGACAGCCTTAGTGCACCCGATCCCTAAAAAAGGTGACCGCCAGGACCCGTCCAACTACAGGCCTATCGCTATCACTTCCTCGTTCTCCAAAATAATGGAATCTATTATTAACTGCCAGCTTATGTGGTACCTTGAAGGGCATCAGCTGATTAGTGACCGTCAATATTGTTACCGTCGAGGTCTCTCAGCTGGTGTTCTTCTTATCTACCTGACTCACCGATGAGCGGAGGCAGTCGAGACCAAGCGGGTGGCCCTGGCGGTTAGTTTGGACATAGCGAAGGCCTTCGTTTTGGTTAGGCATAAAAGCGCTTCTTTCGAAGTTTCCCTTTTATGGGCTTCCCGAGAAATTATGCAATCTGTCACCAGTTTTCTTACAGATCAGAGTATTAAGGTCGTAGTCAACAGTGCATGCTCCGACTCCAAGCATGTGAATGCTGGTGTTCCACAAGTCTGCGAGCTATTACCTACCCCGTTCCTTCTGCATATCAATGATATGTTGCATACTAGTAACATTCATTTTTATGCAGACGACAGCACTGGCGATGCTTTATACACCGGCCGTGCTAATATTTCTCGGTAACACGTAGTCAAGTGCCGGAACAAACTTGTGTCTGAAGTTTGTTGAACAAAGTCTCGAATTGGGGGCGACTAAATCTAGTCCAGTTTAACCAACAAAGACAATTTCCGCGTTTACCGCAAAAAAAACCCTTTTGTCGTTTTTGCCCCTCGTTGCCTCAGCCACCATAGGAATCCTTGGCGTCGACATTTCGAGAGACGTACAGTTCCGTAGTCACTTGGAAGGGAAGGCTAATCAAAAAAGCTTGGTGTGCTCAGTGGGTTACAAACGGTATTTCATGCCGGATCGCCGCTTGCAGCTTTACAATGCGTAGGTTCGGCCTCATATGGAATAATGTTCTCATCTCTGGGTGTGAGGAGGTGCCCCGGCCTCAGTATCAGTTCCTTCCATTTGACCGTATTCAACGGAAAGCGGCCCCGACTCCGATCGGCTTGATCGACTGGCCTTGCGAAGAGACGTCGCATATACCACGGGGAGTGCTCAGAGGAATTGTTCGGATTAATTCCAGCTGCTGAATTTCACCATCGTACACTGCGACAGAACTCGAAATTCCATCCTCATCATCTCGATGGCTGGCGGCCACTACAGTGCGATATGTCCAAACAATGCGATTCACATTTTCAGATTTTGAAGCAAAAGCCAAAGACCTGACGGGCTGTCATGAATATCAGCAACAGACTTCAAGACGACGCAAGCGAAACACAAAGTACGACCATTTTAGCGGTTCTAGTACACTTGACGAATTTGTTGAAAAATAAACACCTGGTGAACAGTTTGAAATTGAGGTGTTTGTCATGACAACAAACACCTCAATTTCAAACTGTTCACCATAGTAAGTTATCAATAATGATATTGATAACACTATCTGCTGAATAAATGCATGAAAGCATACCAAAATCTAACTAGTGTCTTTTGAATATTTCGACACTTAAAATCTATTACAGCAGAAGAGATTTTGAAAGAAACTCCAATTGTGGTCAGTGTTTATGCAAATGGTTTGGAAGACAGCATAGACGGCGAATTAGTGCAGTTAAAACGGTACGCTCCGTTTTTGACGGGGATTTCACTGGGAGATAGCTGATGTCAAAGGGATTAACTTAGGCCACTTTTATTTTTAGAAAAACAATATTAGGGTTCCCCGCGAAAATCAAAACCCATGAAATCCAACCGTAATAAATTCCACGCGGACGAAGTCGCGGGGAACAGCTAGTAACGACTAAAAATAAAAAAACTGTGGTTGCCAACCCGCTTGCCAAGCGTGGCAACTATGTCAAATATCCCTTCTATGAGGCAAGCTATGCGGGGAGGCCTGTGTTCAGCAGTGGATTTTAATAGGCTGTAGTGGTAAGGGTTAAGTATATTTGTATGGTCCTATTCTCTCTGGATAATGACACAATCTATATTTACCACTGCCGCTATTTATTTTATTTTAAAAACTTGAAAGCTGCTTAAATTTCTGGTTTGTAAAATAATTAGGTATACTTACCGGGTTTTCCTTTATCTCCGAGCAATAGGGTATTACACCCATTTTCAAAAAGTGTTTTAAATGAATCCTAGAGTGATAATGAACCACTGTAATTTTTATATTTTTTAAACCGAATAGTGCCATAAAAATTACTTTTAATCTATCGTTTTAAATTTTCGCGTGAAAACGATAGCCGCCATGCTGTTCAACTCGTGACGTCACTGTCCTAGAATTTTGCCTATTTTGCAAAGGAATAACATACTTTTGGATGTTTCATCTATATCATTGTTGTGTTGTGCCTGAATGCAAAAATACGAGCATATGAACGCCGGGGAAGTTATGGATTCAAGTGCAAACTGATTTAAATATGAGAAATACTTGGTTAAAACTGGCAAGAAGAGACCCGAAGGCATTGTCTACAAAATCTAAACTATATTTCTGTGAAGATCACTTTGATGTAAGTATGACTTATATTTAACTATCGTTTATACAAAACAAAACATCATGACATGATAGGTGCATGACCTATTGCAAGTCAAATTTTGTAATAGATTAGGTTAATCGCTCGTCTGTCCCGCCCTTTGTGGGTCATTTTGACAGCCCTTGCAAGTGCAGTGCAGTGTTTTACTTAATTCGTGTTTTCTTCTATTATATGGGAATAATGACATGGTTTGTACAAAAAAATATAACAAAAAGTTTTTCTCACGCTTATATTATAATATCTATAACATTAGTGCTAAAAGCGAAGTAATAAACTCGCTTTCATTGCAAATGTCATAAAGATTATTGCATTGAGTTATATGTATTCCCTATATAAAAAAGTACTCTGTGATGTACTACGTACTAGAGAAGCCCTTCTAAAGAAAAAATGTGCACTACTCTATGTATTCGCGCATGCGCGGGAGATACCTAGTAGTCGCGCATGCGCAGTTGATTTAAGCGCGTTGCGCCCGCGCGGTTAATTTTTTGTCATCATAGATTAGGTATACGTAGGTAGAATGATCAGTATGTAATAATTGTTTATTTATATTGTATGGTTAATTATATCGAGTACAATTTTTTTAAATTGTCATTTATTTTGCATATGTGCTAATTTAATATTACTTATTATTATGTCACAATTACATTTTAATGATATTTTTTTTAATTTTTTAAAAGATAACTATGTAAAATATAAAAAACACATTTTTTATCAAAGATAATTATTATTAAATTTTATTTACAAGTATGTTTGTTTAAATTAAAATAAGAGTCGTTCTACGTTCGTTAGTCGGGGCGGGATTTATGCCTTTTAAATTACTTGTAAGGAAATATTATACAAAACTAAAAGAAAATGAATTGTGAAAATGCGTTTATTCCAGCTAAACAAATAAAAAAAAAAAGGTATTATATACAAGTACATACTTTTACAGAATTAAGGGTGACATTTAGCGGCAGTGAGTAGCACTTCAGTAAAAGTTCTGTAAATAATAAATATGTCAGTTTCCTTCAAATAGGATTAGTTTCGTCAGTTTCTGTCGTTTTGTTAAATAATTTATCTCGGGATCTGTTTTGGCCTCGTGGTGTAATCTTATTTTGGCGTATTTTTCTATCACTGCTCTGATCAAATGTGTTCTGTGATTTAGCGTACCTGGCTGCTGTAAAGAGTGTGAATATAGTGAGTCGAATATATCTGAATAAATAAATGTTTTTAATGTATTTGCTACAATTGTATCTATATTACTAAACATCCTGGGCAAATTTTTGCCATGTCCTTTGTATTTAATCAAATGACGTATCAGTGTTTCTGTTTTCAAGCAAACTTTGTAAACGTCTTCTGTTGAATAGCACAGCCCTCCCATATCTTTTAGCTGAATCAATTTGTGATGCCATATTCGAATTGACGTAACCAAGCTAGAAATGCACTCTTCACATTTCAGCTCTTTATTCAATTTTCTTGATACATAGCCTGATATATAGCCCACAATCAATTTTGTAGCAGTTGTTACGTGTTCCGCATTTAAATGATCAGCAAGAATTGTACAATTTGTTTCTGCAATTCTGTCAGAGTCCATAGTTCCTTCATTTTCAAGTATCTGAAATTCTTCATCGTCGTGTCTGTTCATAACAGCTGTATCATTAATTACATCCACTGAAGAAGAATTCAGTATTGTGAAGTTATCCAGTGGGATACAATTCCCCGAAAAAGATGAACGCAGCTCTAAATGACTAAGTACTTTTTTATATGCAGCTCGATATTGTAAAACATTTGGGTTATTATTATTCCCACCGTGTCTCCGAATGCAACCAAAAAACAGCTCCAAGTGATCTTGGCTTAGCCGGTAGGCTGATAAATAATTAATCACAGATTTTTCCACCAACGTTAAATATAACCCTTTGAGACTTTCTATGCATATTAGAGCACCAACAAATCCAGTCTTATTTTTTGACTCAACAATCCGCTTCTTCGAAATGTGTATTAATATTCTTGGTTCCCGATTTGGCATTCGGATTTCTCGCCTTTGTTTTACATGGAACCGCAATTTGCTAATATATTTTTTGGCATTATCTAAAAAAACGAAAATTTCTTCCCTGTTTTTGCAATCAAGAGGCCTTTTGTATCCATAAAAATGGCTAGATTGGGAATTAAGAACATCAAAAAGATGATTCATAATTGTAATAAATTTCACTGTACCTCCTGAGTTAAGAAATTGAGAGGAATTTAACTCCTTATCGCAAAGCATAAGTGCGTTCGCAACACTCATGCTCAGTAATTGTGTTGCTAGCTTTACTTTCATCACTTGGTTGCGAAAGTGAATATGCCGGGGGGACAACTTGTTGGCAAAGTTAAGTCCTTGACTTTGTTGTAATCTGGCCAAATTAACAAGAAGTTGCCATTTTATAACTTGATCATCTTCATCGTACAGTACTTTTTTGTTCTCGAATGTGTTTCGTATAAGCTTTATAACATGGCAAGGGTCAATTAACACGTAAACTTTGTCTAAAGTAGAGGGATGTATAAAATATGTTTTAAGGTTATTGACATCAGCAAAGTCGCATCCTAGTTTTTCAACAGCCTGAAAATTTGTCGGACATCCATCGAAAGTGACACTGGCTACTAGAACCCCTACCTCATAGCATTTGTTCAAACAAATTCTTATTAAGGACGCCTTAGTATCAGCATTGATACCTGCCGCCAAAAAATAGCCCACAGGAATTTTCCAGTTTTCTGACATAGAAACAAGCATAAATACTAAGACTTGCGTTGCTACTTCTTCTTCTTGTCCTTCTACAGGACAGTCTCCAAAATTTACATATCCTAACTTTTTCTGCTTGAACAACTTTTGCTTCCTCAACGCCATTTCATCGAAAATAAGAGAACAAACAACCGGTTTGGAAGTCGAGTCAGACTTAAGTTTCAAGCTTTTGAAAGACTCATCTGTAAATCCTGGTTCAGCGTTAATACTTCCATACCACTTGCTGAGAGTACGAGGGTGGGGTAAAGCATTTTGAAAAAAATGCCGAACGTATTTATAAGCAGCCGGTGAGTAGTAATTGCAAGTAAGAGCAAATTTTCGTATACTTGGTGAGTATTTAATTATTTTTTTTTGAGATTTTCTTATTTTATGTAATATATTAGAATACATTTCCACTACTTCAGCTTTTTTCACCAACTCATTCTCTATTTGTTTATTTATTCCGAATTTTTCTTTCAATTGTTTAACAGTCGCAGTTAAAGTTTTTGTTTTTTTCTGGAGATAGTTATTTTGCCGTTGTAATTTTATAATTTTTTTTGACATTGCCTTTTTTGCAGCAAAAACTTTCCTTAAATCTTTTTTCAACTTTATTTTTCGGGGTGTATCAAAAATTGAATCAGAGTCAGAAATTTGCAGTTTTTCTAAAGATGTTGGAGAAGCCTGTGGATTTCCGAATGCATATTCTGAGGAATTACTATAAGGAATAGCTGAATTCTTAAGATAACGCTTTCCAGCTTTAGTCGTATAAATATCAGCAGGTTGAAAGTGCGCAGAACAGATAAATGAATATTTTGTAGGAAGCCACGTGTCTTCGCTTCTATCCTTCTGAAGAATTTTTATCCATTCTTCTCTTCTCGGATGACCTGGGTGAACAAACCTGAAAAATATATTACTTTTTAACATACATTTCTACAAAAAAAAATCAACATAAACTTTCACACTTATCGCATTAAATATAAACTTACCGATGAAAACTGACACCTGATGATTCGCTGACATTTCTTGAAGTATTTTTGCAGTATCGAAATACGCATGTCGTCATATTTTCTGTACTTTAACAAATATTGATATTTTATACTAAAAACAAAGAACATGAAATTCAAAATATAAACTGGTTATGAAATAATTAAACAAAATAAAACTCTTTTTAAAAACACCACGTCAAGTCTGTGTTCATTAATATATTTTACCTACATTCGGTTTTGTAATGGCACATTTGCATGTTTTAGTCTATAATTGTAGATAGCGTAGCATTTAAATAAAGAAACATATTTTTTCATGATTTTTTCTTTTGTAATATTACGATATTATTACCTATTTATTCACTTGAACAACAAATAATTTTGCTTACTTGACAACTGAATTGTTATTTACGTCCAGGTTTAAACTTAAATTTGAAATCTTGTATTGTTGGCGGCGCTCCACACTGCATGAATATTGAAACCACAGACTAACTAGTAGATTCAAACCACACTGACACACTGTACGGATTGCAGTACAGTTCAGTTGAACATAGTGTATGTTCCGAATGCCAAATCTAGTACGTAGTACATATATATCGATGGATTATTGCATGTTTTAGCTGGAAAATTACATACAATATAAAATTATGGGTTCTGTTAAACGAATTCGAATTAATAGAATTAAGGTTAGTACTTTCTGCTTTTACGAATTCGTCTTCCATGATGCCTTTTCAATAAAATTCGGAATAAAACTCAACAATCGTAATGATAACTTGAAAAATTTCGAAATAACACAGCATATTAGCTAGTTCTCTTCACCAGTGACGTCACGACTTTATCTAATATGGCGGACAGCGTTTTGCAGATTTGAGGCACGTATAAAAAAAATATTCTTAATATTTAAATATAAAAATTTTAATGCATTTTTATAAATAGAAACCAATATTTCTCGTTTACTTTTTACAAAATAATAAATATATATTTTTTGATTTTTTTTACATGGTGTAAACCCTATTAAGGTTTTTTTAACAGTAAACTTCTTAAATTCTTAAATTTTAATTGAAATTTAAGAAGTGAACTAATGAAGATAATTAATGCGAATCATAATATTATTTAAATAAAATTAATCAGCTCAAGCGACATCATGCTGCTCATTTAAAAAAAACCTAACCAAAAAAATTAAACTAATAAATATTTCAAAATAGACTTCAAGAACTAAAAAGAATAAAATTATTTTCACTTATGTAATGGATCCTGAAGTCGGAGCTAAGACATACTGTATCGAAGAACAAGCTTAAAACAGTAGTAAACTGTGGAAGTGACTTAGGGTTTGAATTTTTTCTCTTTCAGTAGATTTTTTTACGCAGTTGGGTTTTTTTTAACTTGTTATTCTTTATGCTTACCACTTTTACTTACGTTATTCTTTATATTTATCTATATAATTAAATGCAACTTTACTCTCTTACGAAGCAATTTTACTTATAATAAATTATGTTTCTGTTTTAAGAAATATTTTTATTTTTATAAATGCAGGTATGTTATTTTTTATCCTTTTTAAAACGAATGGAGTATTTTACAATTAAAATCTGATTTATTAAAGCTATAGTAATAAGTGGGAAATGTGACCTGTAAAATTCTAGGGTAGCATTATCTTAACCCTAAAAACGTACGTCTATGCCTGGTTCGATTGCAGTCGGAAGGTATTATAATACCTCAAGTAAACCTAATTTATAGAGGAGCTAGCTAGAAGGCTAATCACCTGTCTATCCGCAAGCTAGGAGGCTAATTACCTTTTTTATGTACATGGGGAAATCCTCATGGATACATGTCTGACGCAGGGGCAATAGACAAATGGATACTGGTGGTGACCGAATGGTCCAGTCAGTTTAACGGACCAGTATCCAGCCCGGTATGGTATTATCATTCGGTCACCACCAGTAATAAGTGTCAGAATTGACCCCTTCAGAAATAAATTGGTCAACAGTCAACACTTCTAGGAGTAGAGGTTAGAAACTTTTAGTAAGCGGCGCCCATCGATCACTTATAAAAAACTAGATACACAATCAGTGACAAAAATGTCCTTACCGAATGAGCGCCCACTCGAACATTTGGGTGCGCTTTTAATTTGTACGTAACTTTGTGAATACAACTTTAGGTAATGCGTTCAAGGTTGAATTTACATTAATGTATTTTTATTTCAACTAGAATTACGTCAAAACAATTGGAGACCGTTTTTAGAGAACTTTTGCATGGGATTGTGTATCTAGTTTTTTATTAGATCTCGAGTGGCAGCCTCGTACCGTGCTCGTACCGGTAGGCGAAGTGTAGGGCGACCCCCCACTAGATGGAGTGACGACTTGGTAAGTCATGCAGGAAGTCGATGGATGCAGGTGGCTCAGGACCGTGATTTGTGGCATTCCTAGGGGGAGGCTTATGTTCAACAGTGGACTTGTGAAGGGCTGTAATAATGATGATGATGATGATCGATGGCGGCGCCTTTGCTTACTGAGAAACCCCCAACCTAAAGAGTATAATAACTGTCCCATACCCTTTATTTTATACGTGGTAGAGCCATGCTGCACCTATATTATGATTGTAGTACGAATGGGACGGCTCGACCTGGGTAGGACCACGCTCTCACAGAATACCAGCGTAAAATAGCAGCTCACTGCTGCTGTGTTTCGTATGGTGAGTGTAGAGATCCTTTTTATTGGAAACGAGACATTCCATCTTAGTCCTCAGGGGTGACAACGCTTCTGCATTCTTATCCTTAATTGAGGATAAATGTAGATAGATAGAAAATGTAGAGCATCCACTTACCATCAGGTGGACTGTGTGCTCGTTTGTTACCCTATTCTATAAAAAAATACCCAAATTCCGGGTAATTTTGTTCCTAACCAGCTTATATGGGCGCCCCATGAATCCCGAGCTTGTCTTGGGCTCTCGGATTTCGGAGGCACTCCCTGTAGACCTCATACAACTTCTATTGAATCATTCCGGAACTGCCTTCTCCTAAGCAGAGCACTTCCGGCCGCCTTCTGCAATACTAAGTGTACTGGCATCGCGCCTCCATGCAACTAATGCGCAGAGTTGCGATTTCTCGAGTCCACCAGTCCACCTGGCGCTGAGGACTGAGGAGGTTGAGATTTGGCCAGAAGCAGTTAAGTTCTTTAAATGATCGTGAAAACTGCACCGAAATCCATCAAGTAGTTTTTAGGGAATACACAGACAGACGCGGATCACGGCGGACAATTTCAACGGAGACTAGCCATCTGCACAGGGTAAGATTATAGTGCCCAAGTGTATGCGAAAGCACAGGTGCCTCTCAATTCATTCACTCTCATACTCCGATGGGTCGGTCATCCGACACGAGAGGAGAGGTCAAACGCAGGACAACGGCTTTACATGCTTTCCGAAGCACGGGGGTGAAACACCGCCTTACTTCGTTACTCCGGGCTGCTATTGAATTTTTTTTCACAGAAAAACTCAATAAATAATTTTGGCCCGACCCGGAACCTTACGATCGTCAATTACGGTAAATATAAAATAGCGAATGCAGTGTGGTGGCGGCATAAGGCCTGAACTCCTACGCTGACGTCGGTTGCGTACGGTCGGTCGCGTACGTCAGCGAGAAATAAAATACCATACTGCGATACCGAGCTCTATAGGGTACAGTCGTCTGCTAAGTGGATTTCGGAAAGGAGATCGAAAAGTAAAATACAATGTTAATAATCATGATTATTAACATTGTCTTTTACTTACCGATCTCCTTTTTTACTATCGTCCTCATTATTGTAATTCGTAAATAAAGCCACAAAAACTTCTACCCAGTATTTTGCTCTCGCATCTTTGTACAAATTATTAGATAAGACGTTCTGTATCGATATTCATTGCAACTGTACGTGCACGCGTGGGTCGTCGGTAATAGAGTGAGGGCGCTCGTACTATTCCACGCTCGTCAGTCGGCCGACGTACGCGACGCTGACGAGCGAGACCGACGCGCGCGGTACGCGGCGTGTAGCAACCTACGCGCCGCTGTCGTCAGCGTCGTAGTGTGGCGCTATATAGAACACAATGTACATTAGTACGCGCGACCGACGTACGCGACCGACGTCAGCGTAGGAGGAATTCAGGCCTTAAAGAGTCTATCACCAGTGGGTCTCGTAAGAGGCGACGATAGGAAATGAAATAAAGACCTTATGTCTTCCAATAGATGGCGGTATAACCTCCTCTAAACGCCAGGCGTATAATATCCAGACCGGCGACGACGGGCAGAAGCGACAAAGGTGCCACACGTCTGGTACTGCACTCGTCGAACCGTTACCATGGGTGACGATTAAGGTAAATCCCTACAAAAGGAGTTTCATGTACATAAGTAGACTTACTGACTAATGATCTGATAATGAACAAGAATGTAGCAAATAATAAAATATATAAGATAACATTGCACAGTGTCCAAAATAAAACATCTTTTAAATAGCATACTGTTTTAATTTCTAAGAAACCCTCATTACAGAATAACAGTGGGTTAGCGGATTGATTTAAGTAGGTGAACTTAACTCTCGACATAATAGTATAAAAATAACGACTTGAGTAAATAACATTATAAGATTGCGAGACAATAAAATAATCTATATCCAAATACAATACTCCAAATATCTCTGTGTGTGCTACATTAGTACGAGTGAGTACGAAACATGTTACGATATTTGAACCTCTGGACCATTGTATTTTTACCAATCTATCACATGCTGCCGCTGTGACATGTGTAGGTATTTTTATTCGTCTTTTAAAACTATGTTCCCGTTTCCAATCGAATCGACGGCCACTAAATCGCTATACATCAGCCTAAAATCCCTAAGGCCAATATGCTATATCTACAATTTTGTGTTAAAAAGTCACGAAGAAGTTGGAAGTCCAACACAAAATTTCGAATAGCATAACCCCAGAACTCTCGAAGTTATACAAGTATATATAAGGAATAACACTCAGTGCAAAGAGAAATTTCCTATGTATAGTACCGTGGTGTGAAACAAAGTGACAAAGCTGAATTAAAAATAAAAAAATAAGCCTAGTTTAATAAATGGACAGCATTGAGAGGACATCGCGAATGTTCGATTCAATTTACATTTAACTACGAACCATCGCGAGTTGGCCCACGCGTCACTCCGTCTTCATACGACACTCGGTCGATTGCTTGTGTACATGTTCCTCGCAGTTGGATCGCATTTAATGATCCCCATTTTGGAATACAGCACAAAATTAACCTAAGATATTCATTATATATATATAAACATGTATAAACATACACCCATCCATTTCACCTCATTTCTTTTAACTAACGATATATCGGACAATAGCAACTTAGGAGAAGTTAGCTTACGACGTAACGTAATGACGCCCCGATTGCGTCGAACACTATGTTACTTTAAATTATTCATTTATCATTTATTTATAATAAGGATGCGATCGTGAAACGTTTTGTGGTAATTGCATTTATGTTTCGGGTGTGGCGGCCGGCGCCTGCGACATCTACTTGCTCTACGTCTCGCCGCCAGCCTGACAAACAAACATACCTTAGTATAAAGTAGATAGTAAATTAACAGTCCAAAGGGCTGTATGGGGGAGGATTTTTATTTATTTATTCATAATTCAGGTAAATACACTCATTTTGTTAGTACAATTAAACTAGGGGTTAGAAGCTAGTAAGTTGACATAAATTAACTCTGAGTGTTTTTACTGTAGCAAGGGTGACAAATAAACACAGTCTACTTCATGGTAAGTGGATACTGTGGCCCATTGTCACCAACCGCTATTTATTGTTAAGAATCAAAATGCAGATGCGTACCTCCTCTGAGGACTAAGATGGTCTTAGCTTCATTTAATTATTCATTCATTAATTACAGACTAATAAAGACTACTGCTGGACATAGGCTTCCCCCATACATTGTCTCATAGAAAGGATATTTGCCATAGCTGCCACACTAGACAGGTAGGATGGCAACTGCAGTTTTTTTTGTTATTTTGAGTCATTATCAGTAAGATGCTGTGGTCCAATTGTTTAATTTCTCTCTGTCGCCTCTTACGACGCCCACTGAATGAAATAGGGCAGTGAATTTTCCTAAGCCGCTACTAAACGGCGACGACTTAGCGTATCTTATGAGATAAGATCAACTACACTAATGATTCAATAACTGAAATGGGAGCAATCACAACCAGGCCCTAAAACCTACAATTTTGGATTTTAGGCACAAACTTTGGATACAGCCAGTATTTGTTGTCAAGACTCACAATGTAATAGGCATGTATTTATAAAGAAAAAAAAGAAATCGACCAAGGGAGGATATAAACAAAATTTGACCTCTTCTCCGATGTTATCCTCATAAATGCATGTTGCATTCAGCTGGTGGACTGACAACTAATGGCGAATATGTTTTTTATCTTATTAGAGTGACAAACTAGCTAACAATTCACCTGAAGGTAAACGACTACTGCAGACCTGCAGGGTTAGCAAATTTGACTATCTAAATTTGCTAATGCTAAAAAAGCTATAAAAATGCTACATATGAATGACACACCTTTACATAACTTCAACATTAAATCATGTGACTAGTATTGTTCAATCGTGTTGTTTTCTATTAGCGTTAATTATTGTAGAAAGTCAACTTGGCTAACCCCGCATCGCAGTAACACCAGCTTGCAACCAACTTCAAACACAGAAGCTCACAGATGAGTTATCACTTCCGAGGACTAAGATGGAATGTCTCACAGCCTAAATTTTGACTGGCTCTACTGTCCTTCAAACAAAACTGCACATACTGCTCCTTGGCCACCGAAATAGGTACCAACCCAACTCAATCATATATCAAGTAGCAATAAGAATAATATGCATAACATAAATTTCTCACACTGGTTATGTGGAACATACTTATGGCACCACTGTCAAAATGCCACTAGAGCAGCTTGGCGGAATAATTGCTACATGTCCGTGACTCTCTCGATAATGAAAGGCCTGTACCAGCAGTAGAATGTATACAGGCTGTTACTTTAAACAATTTTAGAAATTAAGCATGTTACGCACAACAATGGATTTAAAGGCTTATGATATAACTTATAAATGCTCCGTAACTGGGACAAGTGTCCTTTCATTTGGAGTAATATAATAGGTATGTCCTTCACTCCCTGAAGGCTGCGCTAGTTCAATCCCATGGTACAGAAGCAACCCAATTACAAATCCTGCTAGTACCACTGTATTTTTTATTGTATACTAAACATCTCAGCACGCCGGGATCACTCCCCGAAGTTGCTCGCAACATCAAAGGACTGTTGAACTTCTTCGGGGAGATTTCATGACTCAAATAGTCAAAATAATCCTGCCCGCACGCAAAAAATACGCGCTTAGACGTGGAGTTGCGAAAACAGTCCGTTGTAAACTAAACTAACTGGGACAAGTCTCCTTTAATTCGGAGTAATATAATAGGTGTGGTTTTCACTCCCCTGAAGGCTGTGCTAGTTCAATCCCATAATACAGAAGAAGCAAACCAATTACCAATCCTGCTAGCAGCACTGTATTTTTATTGGCAATTTTAAATAGATAACAACAGGCAATCTCACTCGATCACGACAGATATACAATATGTGTAGAGGGCGAGGTGCAACAGTACAGACAGAAGAAATAACACATACATACAAGAGGACCTTTCGGTGCCAACGGGACGGTCCCAGTCGTTTTCGACTTATAGCTAGGGAGAAGATGAAACAGTACCAAGAAGGCGATCAGCAGTAGGAGGACTAACACATCTCGACAGGAGGTCCCATCCGATTGTGACGTATCACTGTAGGGAAGCGAAATGAGACAGTACGAAGGGGGCATTCAGCTGCAGGACTACTTCCCGGTGTCGATGGGGCGGTCCCAGTTGATCGCGACCTATAACTGTGACGAGAGGGTGGGGAACAGTACCGTGGGGGCATTCAGCAGCAGGAGGATTTCCCGGTGTCGACGGGACGTCCCTGGTCAATTTTGACCGCAGCCCCGGGCGGCGCACCGGCAGACGGCGGGCCAACACGCGCCTTGATCTCCGCCGCCATTGTCATGAACGCTTGTTCCACGTTGGTCGAGTTCTTCGCCGACGTCTCCAGGAACGGTATGCCCAGCTGCTCGGCGTATTGCTGTAATGAGATGTAAGTTGAATAATAATGTCTGATATAATTTATATATTAGTTATGAAGAGTTATACAGCTCAAAGAACTGACAACCAATGTGGAAGATATGTAAGTTTCGAGTGGCAGCTTTGAATAGATGCAGGTGTAGGACAACCTCTCACCAGAGCGACATTTCGAATCAAACCAAGCTTCGTATCTGCTGGTCTATGTTTAGCGATGGACATGTGATGGGCTGGAATGAAGAAATCTACTCTTTTTTAAAGGCCGGTAACACATCTGCTATTCCCCTGGTGTTGCAGTTGTTCATGGGCGGCTAGTCACTTACCATCAGGTGAGCTCGTTTGCCCCCTCTCATATAGAAAAAAAGAAGATTTAAATATTTCACTACTATATAGCTCAGTAGAAAGTAATTGCGAGTTACGATGGTACATCACCCTTATGCTTAAGAGTCCATCTAAATGATATAATCTATCATCATCATCATCATTACAATCCTTCATAAGTCTACTCAACCTGGTAAGACATGTAGGAAGTCAATGGATGCAGGTGGCTCGGGACCGTGCTTTGTGGCATTCCGTGGGGGAGGCCTATGTTCAGCAGTGGATTTGTGAAGGCTGTAATGATGAATGATGATGATGATAAGTCTACTGCTGAACATAAATCTCCCCAAAAAATGCCACAAAACATGGTCCTGAGCCACCTGAATACATTGACACAAGGACATCCACTCTACACTTTGCTTATTGGTGCGAGGTTGCCACTTGAGAAACCTTTTTCCCCAGTTGTCAGTTCTTCAAGCCGGCCCATTGCCACTTCCATCCACATTCCATCCCATTGCTCACTAAGCGATCTTAAGCTTCCTCATACAGCCCAATAATATACATAATCACTTACAATAAGGACTGATTGTACATTTTATGTATACATAAAACATAATTTTCAATATTCAAATCATTCAGCAAGCAAACTTCAAATTGCTTAACAAATGCCAAGTAACTTGATGTCGAGAGAATAGGCCTAGCGATGACAATGATATTTCTCTTTTGAACATCAAAATCTATTAAATATAGTCATAGGCCGCAAAACAATATTTACGTACATTGGCTGTGGTATAGTCGACAACTTTCTTAGTGGTGAGATCACACTTGTTTCCAACAAGCAGCTTGTTCACATTGTCACACGCATAACGGTCGATCTCCTCTAGCCATTGTTTCACGTTACTGAATGAGTCCTGAAAATCAATAAAAAATGTTAACGCTTCTGAGATATTTAGTGTCACAACATAGCCAACCTAAAACACCGTTCGTCAAACTGGATCTTTCAAAAGTCCTTTGAGTTCTTATCACATGTCAACAAATTATTTGAGTATGTGATAGTACAAGAATTAATGTGGTGGATGAGTTTGTTTTCTTTGTTTACTCACCATATGATTTTATTTTTTATCTTTTTATGGGATCACAGCATAATGACATATAGTGGATGTTTTTTTAAGGGTTCTATGTTATCTGCCTCTATCTCTCGCAGCCGTCGTCATGCAATTTGTTGTGTTTATCTCTTCACAATATTTAAGTAAGACCCAAGAAAGAGGAAAAGAAGAGGCCTATACTAAGCACTAAAATCATGAAGTCTGCACAATGCTAATGATTTACAGATTTAAATCTGAATTACAAAGGATAGCTAGCTTTAAGTACCAAAATTAAACATCTCTGTATAAGACATCAATATTTTACATAATAGTATATCTATACAAATAAATAAAATCGAAGTGTCTGTTTGTAATGTCAAAATAACAGCTTTTTACTAAATGCATATGAAAGTATATATGGTACTTATAACAAAAAATCAATTTTTAAAATTGTTCTCTGTCTGTCTGTCTGTTTGTTTGTTCCGGGTAATCACTGAAATGGCTGGAATAATTTTAACAGGCAGATAGCTGATTATATAAGGCGTAACTTAAGCTACATTTATTTTAGAAGAAAAATTTGGGTTCCGCACAAAAAAATTAAAACCCATGAAATCCAATCGTAATAAAATCCACGCGGACGAAGTAGTGGGGGACAGCTAGTTTTAAATATGTGTACTGTTGGTGTATGCTAATTAAAAAAAAATTAAGCCATACAAATAGAACAATTTAAAAATAATGTGATGTAAAAAAATCACTCCCATATCACTAAACGAAATATAACTACAGTAATTATAATAATAACATTATAGTAAGTGTTTTATGATCTCAATTCATAATGCAAATTATTTTAGTAGTAAACTTAACACTGTGTAATTTTATATTGGATTTTTTTAACTTATTTAGATAAATTAATACTGATTACTTAAAGATACATTTATTAACTAGTTATTAAATTAACAAAGTTCACTTGGCATTAACATGTATGTACATCCACACCAACACTCCCTGTGTTGGTGTGGACCATCACTAGATGGAGTGACAATCTGGTAAGAGATGCTGGAATTAAGGATGCAGGTGGCTCAGGACTGTGCTTTGTGGCATTCCTTAGGGCAGGCCTATATACAGCAGTGGAGTCGAGTTGAATGTTGAAATGATGATGATGATGATTATGATGGTGGTAATGATAATGACCATGATGATGATGATGGTGATGAGTAAGTGTTTCATTAGATATATGATGATAATACCAATATCAGCATCACAAATAAATATTTCATTTCATGCGTCCCTGAATATTTTTCACGTGGTACCTAACCTTAGCCCCTTATTTTCAACCAACTTCTAAAAGGAGGTTCTCAATTCGTCGGACTATTTTCCACTGCAGGTCTTATTCAAACAGATTTGCGAAATCGCCTTTCTACGCAAAACTTAAGAGTACTTTGTTTTTTAAACAAAAATCTCATCAATGTTAATTTTAATTACTAAAACTATTAACTAATCTCAACCTGTCTATAGTTTTAAACGGTTTTATTTAGTTTGTCCTGTTATTTGTTATTTTTATATTAATTAAAAAAATAACCTGACGTGTGTTTTAATTATTTTACTTTCATTTTTTAATTCAATAAGCGTATCGGTATCAGTATCGCCTGTTATTTTCTGAATTGCACTGTCCTCGTATATAGCTGCAAGTGTATTGTAATAGCCAAACTAAGATGAATTAGTTTGATATGCTATTTCAATGTGACAAAGAATACAATTGATGCAATTTCAAAAAATTGTATGTGATATGTTGTTTGAAGTTTAACTCAAAACCATTTACAAAGTATAGAAAAATATCTATACAGATCTTCATTTTTCAGAATAAATCTAGATCAACTTATAAGTTATTAAGGGGAAGAGGTATTTCTTGTTGAACTTTAAATAACAAGTCTTTGTTTTATCTTATAGTATCAAGGTCAACACAAAAGGTAGAAATAAACTTAACAACTTAAACAAAGAAAAATTAAACAATAAATGGTATACAAAAACTAACACAACACAAAATGTAGTAAGTAAAACATGATGATGAACTCATAAATAGGTGGCTTCATGTATTATGTATTAAATTATAACATAATACATATTATGTATGCAGCCTTCCATTTTTGGTGGTTAAGATTTTCTTGAACCTGATTTTTGGACGGTTCATTGAGTCCAAGAACAAAAATATCAAATTCAAGAAAGTATAGTGTCCTTCCAAAGGTGTGGCGGTACTTTACACTGGGACAACTGCTCACTCTACATAAAGCGCAAGTCCGGTTCTGAAAGGAGTATTGCTGCTATAAATAGTAAGGGCTGGTGTTGCAAAATGCTACATTGCAACTATAAACTCAAAGGAAAGGTGTGCTAAAAGACAAATTGCTCCCAAGCAATACTTAACAGGATTGACTGAGAGAATGCCAAAAGGTATTAAGTCCATCCTTTGTAATCTTTTTTATTAAGGTGTTTTACAATAAAGTGTAAATAAATAAATATGTTTCAGTGAGCACAGGAATAGCATGGAAATAATTTCTCCCTCTACCTTTCACCATTGAACACCCAGATGCTCTGCAACTCTCCAGTCCTTTGTTGACAACATACCATACATTCAATAATCAAAGGGTTTACTTTGACATTAGTAATACTGTTGTCATTAGTAATTCTAAATGAGTGGAATAATATGCCAACATCTGTCTTTCCATGCGCAATGTGGGTGTCTTCAAGGCAAGAGTGAAAAGGCTTTTGTTACGCTTAGTCAGTGCACTTTAACGAGAATTCATTTACACTTACCATCAGATGGAATAGTAGCCAAGCAATGACTTAAAATATTGATAAAACTTAATAGTAATTATTGAAAATCAAAGATGTTATAAGTCAACAAAACTAAGCTCAGTTAGCAACTTTTAAATTTAATACAATACTTGTTATTTAAGTTTATACTTGCTACTTTTAATTTAAATATTATATATTATAATTCTTATTTCTTCAAAATGAGGTATTGTGTTCTATGTTTATATAGAATACAGTATCTTATTATAAAGAAATACAGTAGCACTTTCACTTACTTCTGTTTCAAATTAAAAAGCTATGTATCCCTTTCTTATTCTGATTTAACTACCTTTATCATATTGATTCTGAAGGATTGTGGTGGCTGCGTAAGGGAATCCATCATCCTATTTTGTACCATGGGTTTTGGAAGATTATGGGAAATTACCCAATAAGATTAAATTCAATTTCACTCATACCACTAAGCAGATTAAGATCTTTAAAAAACTAATAGTACCAGTATAACAAAATATGTCATTACCTGATCTGTGCAGTCGTAAACAATGATAATTCCATGTGCCCCTCTGTAATATGATGAAGTGATAGTTCTAAACCGTTCTTGTCCTGCTGTGTCCCATATTTGTAACTTTATTGTCTTCCCATCTAACTCTACAGTTCTTATTTTAAAATCCACACCTATAGTGCTAATGTAACTTTCTGTGTATGTGTCATCAGCAAATCTGAGTAGAAGACAAGACTTGCCCACACCTGAATCGCCGATGAGGAGTAGTTTAAACAAATAATCGCTGAAATGAGCAGAATATTTCTTATTGGACAAACAAAAAAAATCGACTGTCCGCATATGTTTCTATCTAATACGTATATAAACAAGGGTATGACATTACTATTCTAGACAAAAATATTAGATAAAAAATATTTTGAGCTCATCAAGGAGGCGTATCTTTGTTAGACTAAACAAAGAAGATTACAATCGTTTGATGTATTTATACAGAAACTTTCACAACAAAGGAAGTACAGTGCACATGTACCTTGGTCGATTAAACATACGCCATTCACGATGATTTTATACGATTACGTTCCAATATTATAGTAGTCCGAACGACGAACGTAATGAGTCACCAGATCCATTTCCTAAATATTTGAGAATTACCTCGGCAAGTACAAATTCATAGTTTACGAAAGTACATTTCTATTTATATGTACGATATCGTTTGAGTTATATGAGCTAAATTACAAATTTTAAGCCCATCCTTGATTTACAAGACCATTATTGAAAAAGTAGTACTTACTATTCTGGATTCATTATCACTATATAAATATGTTCCAACCAAAATAATAGCTTAATAGAAGATATAGAAAATAGTTAATTTCTTTGTTTCGAAAATAGTTCAATCCGAAACAGCAAAAAATTACAATAAAATATAATACGTAGATTAATGGCGGCCGATACTGAAACACCCACACTGACGTAAGTCAGAAATTTACTTCATGGCAGGAGTGCCACTTGGCAAATATTAAACTGCGTTCCAAATTTATTGGCACATGGCAATACGTTTCTTTACTGCTACTCCTGCTACTATAGGACGACGCCAATTTGGAATGACGTGAATGTATGACAGATCTTGTGGCGGTCAAGTTAAATTATTAGAAAAGTGTAAAGATTAACGTTTTATAACAGTAAAATTTTGTATTAGTCAGATTAAAAATGGATGAACCAAAACTAAAAGTAGAAGAAAAAAAAGAATTTAAAATATGTGTCAAAAATTAAAAAGCACACCACTGAAGATTTGTTGTTATATTTAAATCATTAAAGAAACTAGTAACCGGAAAATTTTAATTTAAAAGGCAACTTTTCAATTGTGATGGTACTGTATAATCATCTATCTGGCAAATACGTTCGCGTTCACTTCAGCCCCAACTAGCGAAGACTTCTATGTATACTACTAGACGGGCTCTGCAGACTTAATACAATGCGCACTAAGTTACGGTCAATTCTCCATAACTAATTTAGTCGACTACGAGCGGGCGAGAAGACTATACTAATATTAAAGACTCGCTGCCCGCGGTTCAATAAAATGGGGAAACAGAACACTGTCTGTTGCGCTCTCTGTCGCACTTACGGGCCTTACGGCAGGCATAGTGAATGCAAAATAAAAATAAAACTATTCAATAATTACATTTATTATTGGTTAAAAATACATATTTAGACTTAAAAAATGAATAAAAAGCTAAAATAGGTATACAATAATTAATCTTCGTCCGAGTCCGAGCCACTGTCGCTATCGTCACCTACGCTAGTGACAAGGCGCTCACATAAATGTGCTATCTCCAAATCTTCTTCTTGAAGTGATTCGGCGTGCATAACACATTTTCGACAATTTTCCACAGTTACATTTGCAGTGGGTGTGTGAATTAATCGCTCCATGTCAGAAATTTTGAATGTGGTGTTTTTACTCGCCACTTCTCCCATCTATCGGATTTTATTGGCAATGATATGGTAGCAGGCGGATAACTTCGTGGCCCCATTCATTTGCCAATTCATCCAAATGGTATAATTTATCCGAGCGATGTCTTTTTACTTTCCACTTTAAGCTCTGACTCTGAAAATGAAATAAATTCCTGTCTGAGCCAGTTCTGTATTTTACATTTCTTAGATGCCAATGTAGGTGCACGGTTTACTTGCAGTGAGGGGTAGCTAGCGTTGTTCATTATAATAATTGACGACTCTTCTAAAATAGTCAGTAATCGGCTAAACCTCTCTGTGAAACCTTTGGCGTAAATTTCAGAGTGGTAATCTTCATTTTTACTTTTCATTGCTCGAAATACCCATTTGGCGGTCGGTAAAAAACCATAATTTGCAAATTAGGAAGCATACCAAATTAGGAATCAATAAGCGCTTATAGATAACCGACGCACTGCACGCGTCACTCCCTAGCGCACCGACTATTTATGGCACCGCGGGTAGTGAGTGTTTAACATTAGCATAGTTCTTTGTTTTGTAAATCGCGAACATTATTTTCGACAATCTCATAAATCAAATGATTTCGTTTGATGTGACTAAGAAAACGCTGTCACTATTTATGTGGGCACTTTTTCAACGTGATTTGAAGTTTATTTCAGATAAGTATATATCTTTATTTCGCCTAAAAACAGTTAAAGTTAAAGTTACAGCATATATACGTCCCACTGCTGGGCACAGGCCTCCTCTCATTTCTGAGAGAGTTTTCTGGCAAGGAAATGTCCGCCGCGTTGGCCCAATGCGTGTTGGCGAACTTCACATGTCTTCGAAATATTTTTTTTTCTTATTTCTCAGACATGCAGGTTTCCTCACGATGTTTTCCTTCACCGCCGAGCACGTGGTAAATCAGCACTTAAAATTGCAATTAACAATTTAATTGGTGCCGGCGGGGATTGAACCCGGGTGGCTCGCGTACTGTGAAACTCACAGCGAGCGCTAACCATCTGAGCTACCACGGCTCAAAACAGTAACTGTCGTAAATGAAGATACATCTGCGTGGCATATTTATCGTTACAGCTAAATGCCGCACCCACACCAGCGCGATCCTCATTTGTGACACAGTTTTTGTTCTGTATTGCCTGTAGTATATAGTTATCTGTGGTCTAAGGCCGCGTTTCCATCTGCAAAAACACTCGCGGAAGTCTTGTATAAGTTTCTTGCAATACTGTTACACATCGTATGAATTATTGCAATTTTTTTCTGCGAAAAATATCTCGCGGGAAGCTCGCGAATCATACTATCGCAACTTATCGCAGAGGTGTCTACACAAAAGAGCTATAGATGTTCGCAACATCTATAGGTCTCTTATGTAAATACCTCAATGGCTATGGCAATTTAGTTTAGAATATTTTTGCTGGAGAAACGCAGCCTTAGAAGTTAAGTATCTATATTACCCCATAATTAAAGGATTGAAGAGAGTTGTATTAACTTAATATAATAAATAAACCTTTTAATTTTTGATCTATATAAAACACTAGCGATCCGCCCCGGCTTCGCACGGGTGTTATCTGAATCTAGACAACACTACACACACCTACCGGATCCAAATGTGAATCTAAAGCACCACACACAAAAAAAATCATCAAAATCGGTCGAGCCGTTTTTGTGTTTTAGCGAGATTAATGGACAGCCATTGCTTTTTATATATAGTAATAATAATGTCAACACCTATTTTCCTTTCATTGCGAATAAGAACATCGTTATAAATCGCGAAATAATCAGCCAGTAATATGGGATATATCTGATGCATTGTAAAAGGCAGAGAATTTTATATAGAGTTTACTTCTTGCGAGATATATATGAAATTAAATCGATAAGTAGCGAGATCTGTCGCGAGTCAATGTGAACATGTTTAGGCTTGCAATCAATTACATTGGCAACTATTCGCAGAAAACGCTTGACAAACTGTCCCGAGTACACTTTCTCCGTAGTTTACATCTGCAAGCTACTGTCTGATAGACTGTTGGCCACTTCTTGTAGGTGGAAACGCTGCCATAGGCCGTGTCATTCGCGGCAGTTTGTTCCTGCGAGTAGTTGCGAATGCAATAGATTGTAAGTTTAAAGGTATTCACATCAACTTGCGACAGATCTCGCTGCTTATCGATCTAGTTTCGTATATCTCGCAGAAAGTGCGTACAAGCGATTGAAAATGGGAATTCAGAGTAATTCATTATTGATGAGCATCTCTGTCTTTATAGAATGCATTAGCTACATCCATATTACGGGCCGATTATTTCGGGTCCCATACCAGTAATCATGTTCGCAATGAAAGGAAAGTAAGTGTTGGCATTGGTAGACATAGAAGTCTTTGGCCCCCATAAATAATGTGTCACAAAATATATTATGATATAATATAATGCGTTGGCTGTGTTTCCTCGCTAAATGATTAAATTTTTAGCATCTTAAACACATTCAAGAACGACGCACACGGACTGATTTTCTTTACAGCAAATGGGACAAATGTGCGGTCATCTCTCGGAGACTCATATTTACGCCATTTAAGTCTCGTGCTGTCTCTATCACTATAGAGACTTAAAGTGTCAAGTGATTGTGACACCACGAGACTTAAAGACATTTTAAAATTGAGTAGCGTTTGAGTACTTGATCATTATATAGTAAGGGTGGTATAACGAAGTATTATAAAGCACTGGCTTAGAATAGCAAAAAAACTCGTCAGTTAAATGCAATATTAGTAGACAATTTTATTTCACTTGTTTCCTAAATTTATTTAGTTCCTTAGACGTTAGTTCTTCAGTCTGAATAAATAAAAAATAAATAAACCGTTTTGTAATTTTATTTTATTTTAAACATATTAATTCATATAATATCTGAATATAATAAAATTGTGATTTAGGTTTATACAATATGTTCTAGTAAAATTTACGTAATATCACAGTATTAGCGCTTCTAAGTATCAGAGAAAAGTCGAAAATGTTTGAGAAACATTGGTTTAGATTCATAGACTTAGAATATACTGGCGTATAGACGACCTGACAGCCCGAAAACGCGTGACCAATTTTGATTTGTCATTGTGTGCGTTAGCTAGTGATGTACATTTTACTTACAAGGACTATCGAAAAATGATTGTTAAGGAAGCGGTATAAAGATTTAAAAAAATTGTTTAGTGCATGAAATTGAATAACTTCAAAAATTAACTGAATTTTTACCATGATAGTTCTAAAATAATTAAAAAATATTCATTTAACATGTTCCTGGGAATAAGGTGAACCTACCTGCCTTTTGTTAGATTTTAATTGAAATGTATAAAATCCCAGGTGACTCTACCGATAAACTTAAAACAAACTCTCCAAGAATCAGATCGGAAAGTTGTATTTTCGAGCTATGATCTTTGGAGAAAAATATTTACTGCCATGGACAGTTTCCCCGGATTTTTTTTCAACATATTGTTAATATAAATAGGTAGATACTTAACTAAGTATATACCTATTTATTAATTAGGTATAATGATAAAACAAATTTCATCCTTAGGTTGGCCCCCTTATTGTAAATTTTAACTTTTATCCCATAAATTTATTAAGTTTTACTAAATATCGTTTGTTCGATCGCTACTGATGATTGTTCGATCATAAATACAACTATTAGCCACAAACTGCGCTAGTAGGTTCTTATTAGTTTGTGGCATAGACTTAGAATATACTCGCCAGTATATTCTAAGTCTATGGTTTGTGGCCACAAACTATGGACTTTGATCTTTGATGGAGCCTTGCAGTGTTAGAGTATAGGAACACAACATTTATTACATATTATAACTTACTTTTAGCTTATTATTAATCACAAACTAATAAGAAGTGATAGCGCACTGTTAACTTTGCTTAAGACCTTAGTTGATTATAAATTTTATAATAGGTACTTAATCATGTCCAGCAATTGCTCGCGCGTCGATTTAATATGTGGCTCCGACGGAATATCAGCGCTGCGTAACACTGTCAACTATCAACTACTCTACTTCTTATTAGTTTGTGGTTATTATACTGACTCGGTGGCCTTTTTGTTGCTGCAATCCATTTTTATTTTATTTTTTAATATTTAGGTAAGTGTTTTTTTGTTTGTAAAATTGATGTTCTGCAAGTTGCAGCAATAAATAAAAATGTTTTTATCTTTTAGTTTATTCTCTTACGCCGCCGCTACACGGCATTATCAAGATCCTGCTTTCATTTGATGATTTCGAAATATTTTCCTCCAAGCAGATATAGCTTTCTCGATGGTACTTATTTTCCGCTGAGCAAGTTTTAAATCAGCATATAAATTGGGATTACAAATGGGATCCAACTCACTTATGTACCGTAAAACTGTCAAGACTTAGTATTCATACATCACTAACTATTAGTTTTGAAAATCAGCGGCACGAATATTTCCAATGTAATGTAATCATCATCACTTACTATAGAAAACAATTCACTTGATCGCTCGAATAATAGTAATATATAATCCACTTTTAAATTTATGATAAAGTAATATTTTTTTTATAAATAAAAACGAGTATATCGGTGTCGATTCGTGCTAAAATTGAGAACGAAATCACTATAGATTAAGGACTTCATGTCTTTTACAGTCCGTATGGATAAAGAATGGGATTAGAAATGGCGGCTCATCGAGCCCGTACCGTCAACATTCACAGTACCAATAGCGAAAACCCGTTAATAACGGTATATCGTTATATTATTTGGTTAATTGGATTTTTTTATCTATTAATAAGAAAATATTTGAAAAGAATTGTAAACGCAAGTAGATACATTAATTTTAAAATAACATTTATAACTAGCGACCAGATCTGACTTCGCCCGTGTGGGATCTATTAATATGACGTTATTTAGACTTAAGATAATCATTAAAGACCATTTATTTTATCTTATCAATATTTCTATTTTAATAAAGTCTCTAAATTATTCGGATAAAATATAACTCCTGGTATTACTCTCTATTTGTTCGTGAAGTTTTATTACAATCTGTGCGGTAATTCCGATAATCATCGGAACGGACAGCATGTAGCATGTAAATATTTTATACAAAAATATTAACAAACAAAATCAACAATAATTATGAAGAAAACTCTCAGAACGCGTCGTAGCTCACAAATTAGCGAAACCGAACTGAATTGTTTTGTAGTATATGGCATTTTGTTATCATTGATTCCAATGACAAATTGGTTATAGAACGTACGAAAAACGCATATGGCAACGTATTTTTTTTGCAGTCTTTACCGGCGGGTGTGAATATAGATAACGGCAGTGTGCGAGCGAGAGGTGAATAGAGGTGACACCATTTTCAATCCCATTCTTTAACCGCATGGGTAGTAATATAACGTATCACATACGAGAGTACTTACTCTCAAATTTGGCATAATATAAAGAAAACAAAGATGGCTACTTGTCATTATAGCTCTACAATGACAAGTAGCCATCTTTGGTTATATTTGGCATAAATTTAACGCAACATTTTTTTAAACGTTGCTCTTTTTGCCTTATTTGAAAATTAAATTAGAAAAATCGAGCCAAGTAAGTATATTGACTCAATTTATGTAGAATAGTAGGTTCCCTCCAATATTAGTCTATGGTTCCCTCTATGCATACATATGGACGTAATTACTCTATGATCCTGAGTGAGCATCAAACTAACAATTATAATAATGTTCTTCAGACCGAATTTCGGTCACGGCGGCCAGTCTCAACGGAGTCTAGCCATCGGCGCAGGACGGGATTATAGTGCCCAAGTGTATGCGCATGCACCGGTGCACTCTCTATTCCCTCACTCTCATAGTCCGATGGGATGGTAAACCGACACGACCGGAGAGAGATCAAGCGCAGGACCAACGGCTTTACGTGCTTTCCGAGGCACGGGGTGAGACACCGCCAACTTTTTGACTCCGGGCAGCTACTGAGAACTTCTTGATGGAAAAACTCAATAACTATATTTTTTTGGCCCGACCCGGGTTTCTAACCCGGGACCTCATGATCAGCAGTCGCACTATTACAACCACTAGAACAACAAGGCAGTCAAACTAACAAACAAAGAGTATATAATAAGTACGTTTTACGTAACATTGCGATATTTTTGGAATTTTGACGGAAGCTTAAGCCAGTTCATGTAGACTGCCTTGGACAAAGTATCATTCTCATACTTTATCATAGAACAACTGTCTGTCATTTTTTACGAGGGGAAATCTGCAGTCTGCACACACAAAAACAATCGTCTGTCACCACGAAACTCACACAATAATTAAAACAATAAACTAAGAATTTCAAACACACATAGATAAATCATAACAGTATCGCTCGGTGATAGAGACAACTCGGATACAGACTCGGACCATTTGCTCGACCGATCTGCATATTGTATAAGGGCAAGCGGCCTGTGTTGGTAAGCATATCCAAAACAACGCTATTATTGTTGTTTTTAAGTTAAAAATGAAGTAAATAGCAATAATGTGATTAAAGGTAACACCATCTTTTTGTAAATTTGACGTGGCAGATCTCTCTGCAGCAAACAACCAAACGATTCGGCATTTTATAGGACGTCGATTCAGTCGCGCTACTACATTTAGTCTATATATAGTGAGCAGCAACTAGTTTTATTGTACGCATAGGACCGCGTGGACTTATACTTTAACAGAGGGGAACGCTTGCGTATGGCTACTCCTCTCTGATCCGCCGGTGACGTGTTGCTATATGGAGAAAATATTCCTTACCCCTAAGGGTAAAAAAATAAGGAATGAAATTTGCAATGCAAATACTTATTTAAACGATTTCGAGCTTTTTAAATTTCTTAAAGTTACAGCCTATATACGGCCCACTGCTGGGCACAGGCCTCCCCTCATTTCTGAGAGGGTTTTAGGGCAAGAAAATGTCCGCCACGCTACCCCAATGCGTGTTGGCGAACTTCACATATCTTCGAAAAAAATTTTTTTTTCTTATTTCTCAGACATGCAGGTTTTTTTTGGTTCCTCACGATGTTTTCCTTCACCGCCGAGCACGTGATAAATCAGCACTTAAAATTGCAATTAACAATTTCATTGGTGTAGGCGGGGATCGAACCCGGGTTGCTCGCGTACTGTGAAATTTATAGCGAGCGCTAACCATCTGAGCTACCACGGCTCCACAATTTTAAATTTCTTACTACACTCAAAAGGGTCGAAAAAACAGACTTAATAAAAACATCCGACTTCAAAGAATCGAAAATAATAAACTTATTTCCGCATGACAGCTTCAGTAGAGAGAGAGAGATAGAGAGAGAGAGAGAAAGAGAAAGAGAGAGAGAAAGACCTTTAATACTTCTAACTTTGTCTCGGCACCGACTTTTGAAGCTATTATACGAAAATTATTTTAATATTTTTGGCTTTTACTTAACCATTACCATTACCTAATAATGTTAGATAAATCTTAAAAATATTATTTATTTCTTAAAGAAATATAAAAATATTTTATGTCATAATTCGGGTCAAAGTACTCTCCCCAACGTCCGTGTAGTAATTTTCTACCCCTACAAAGACCGCGAAAGCCTAAAACCAATGTACAATTTTAACCTGACATGGGTTAAGGTTTTATATTATTTTTACGATTTTATGTATACTATCTGTGACCCACAAGGTATCCTGCATGGATCCCATGCCAGTGGGAATTTTGTAAAATGCCTCCTAATGTACGTCTAGGATCCTCAAGGAATGTTTACTCCAAACTTCAAATCTCTAGGCTCACCGGTCACACACAATTAATAGGTCGGTAGGGGGTGGGAGGGGGTGATCTTCAAACAAGATAATACACGTTATTTTATTTTATTACGCGGATCTTTGCTATTTTTTTTACATCGTTAATAATATGTATTTCCGCAAAGTAACGCCTGATTCTATCAATCAAATTAGGTCACTTTTTTCTCACTTTCTTTGTAGATATTCTTTTAAAACAAGTACTCTTTCCAATTTTTCTTGCACATATTTAAAACATGTTCACTATCATCATTTTTTCGCTCTCCGAAATACGAGGGCGACATTGAAAGTTTTTAGAACTGGCCACTTGTAAACGATATAATAAAAAAATAAGTTCAAATTTTCAAAATGGAACTCTGCCAATATTATTGTGTATGTATTTTATTAATTTGTCACTTGTTTACGATTTGGTGGCAAATTAAAAATTGTCTATGTCACGTCAGCATGAATTTAACGCGAGAAAATTTTCGTACAATGATTTTTTATGACTTTCGATGTCATTTAAGTCAACAAGAAAGTTATGATAGACTTCGATTGGCCTTTCACGATGAAGCCCCATCTCGTGCCACTGTTTACCTATCAACTGGTTTAATGAGTTAAACATGGTCGCACTAACCTCACCGATGATCTGCGTGAGGGACGGCCTTCTACGGCGACGACTGAAGATGACATCAGTGTTGTGCGGCGTATGATAGAGACTGACAAAAGAGTAACTTATCAGCAGATTCGCATAAGCTTAGGCATTGGTGTGAGTCAAATGCACAAAATCCTCCATGAACATTTAGCGGTTAGGAAGCTTTGTGCCCGGTGGATACCTCATAATTTGACAGAGGCCCGAAAACTCCGTCGTGTTGAGTGGTGTCGTGAAATGGTTCAAAGATTTAACGGAGGTGACTCGTCCCCCGTAAGTATGTCGAACACAGCATTTGTGTTCGACATACTTACGGGTGACGAAAGCTGGATTTATTGTTATGATCCTGAAACTAAGAGATAGTCTGCTGTCTGGGTGTTTCCTTCGGAGGAGTTGCCAACTAAAGTGAAGAGAGGTCGAAGCGTGGGAAAAAAGATCGTGGCCTCGTTCTCCGGAAGGACAGGTCATTACGCAACAATTGTTATAGAGGATCGAAAAACAGTTACTGCAAAGTGGTACACTAACAATTGTTTGCCACTTGTCTTGGAAAAAGTTCGGGAGAAACGACCTCGCAGTAGGATCCTCTTTCACCACGACAACGCCTCGTCGCACACCGCCAAGCAAACAATCGACTACTTGGCGACGTCAGACTACATTATAACTCAATGAGTCAGACGTGGAATTACTGGGTCACCCACCCTATAGCCGCGACCTCGCACCTTGCGATTTTTATTTATTTAAAGACCCCTAAGGACGAGTAGGCAAAGTGCTTTTCTCAGTGGTTCCATTGGATGCAGCGATGTATTGATGTAAATGAACACTATTTTGAAAATATATAATAAAACTAATAACTTGCTAGTTTGTTCAGTTTTTGATTTTCTAAGAAATTTCAGTGTCACCCTCGTATTCGCTTGCGCTTCATTCGTGGCGATGTAGTCTTTAAATGGTTTTGATGTAGATGGACCCGGTTCCATCTCGTTCGAAAACCGACGGCTATTAATAAATATGTCTAGTAAGAAACCACAATACGTAACAGCAGTATTAAATTAAAACAATAACAAATAAACGACATCAAAACTATCCAAACGCAAACATATTCCAGAGCAGACTGAACTAAGTACGCTTTGTCACAGATTAAATAATAGTACAACGTATAGAAGTTGCACTCCTTTTATGTTGACTGCTTGCCGACGTTTTAATAACCTACATAATAATTATTAATTAGATAAATCGCGCACGCAAGCTAAATAAAACTTTATCACTGCGCCCGAGTGTCCGTATTACTTTGCATTTTTTCCCCTTCCTACGTCACGGCGGACTTTCCGTAGTTACTAAGGGCTGTCAATGAAGAGTAAAAAAGTGCATTACACGCGTAGTTTGTTAATAAAATGATTGTCAAGTTTTATTGCTATTAAAAATTTAAAGGCGCTTTCATATTTTTTTTAGCCCTTGAAAGACAAAGGACAAATGTACCATACAGCCTATATTGATTTTATACTTTGTGTACTTAATCGATTTAGTTTGGTGAACATTATTAAGATAATTAATTTTTTTAATTAAACATTATTAAATTTTTTTCCCTGTACAAATAATAAGATTAAAATAATAGAGCGCTAAATTTAAAACACATAAATAATATATTTTAAAAGTCAGGAATACAATTTATTTTTTTCATCAAAATTAAATGAAGCGTGCCCATGAGGCGTGCACTTTTTGATTTTCCAAACTATTTATGTCTGCCCTAGAAAAAGACTAGTTTAAATAATACGAATTAAGAAAACCATATGATTAATAGAGTAACTTTTTATTATATACAAGGTAGACGTCTACTATAAAATTAACATTTCCATAATGTGAAATAACCGTAGACATAAAGAAAACCTATGACACTATAAAGTAATCTATAAAATCATCTCCTGCAGTATACTAAGTGGGATCTTCCAAATATACAAACTTCTGTCTTTATAGCCGGCAATTATCTGTAACAATGAATTAAAGTTAGCTAAATATTCTTTGGTTGAAAGTTGAAAGGAATGTAATTGTACACACATCAAAAAAAGTTTGTGATCGCAAAAACTGATATATTTTTAAAATTTTACTTTATCAAGAAAAAATCTTTATGTTACATCTCTTTTTTAACACTGTTTAAAATTAAAAAATTAAATAATATTTTTATTTTTTAATAACCAAAATTGAGTAGTTCAGTCCTAATGTAATTAGAAAGAAGTAAGTAATTAGAAAGAAAAAGATTGTTTAACCAAATTATACAACAATTTATTAATAGGTTTTTATTTAATATAATATAACTCCTCCCCTGGATCGAACACATGCGGAGATCCTCCTGGGCATGCTGAGGATCAAGTTATCCAGCATTTCTTGTGGTAACCTGTCCCATTCTTGAATAGCGGCTTCCCTGATCTCTGGCACTGTCTGGGGAGGTGACTGACGGTTCCAAACAGCTCGCTTAAGAAAATCCAATGCATACTCTATTGGGTTTAAGTCAGGCGAGCCGGCAGGCCAGTCTAACCTTGTGATGTCGTATTCTCGGAGAGCAGCATTGACTCGTTGAGCTCGATGTGCGGGCGCATTATCATCGCCCAGTACGAATTGGTGCCCACGGTTTACTCGGAATGGGCTGACAATTCCATCAATAGCGACTGTTTTTTACCTATCTGCCTTCATGGAGCCTCGATACGGAATCAAAGGCGTTCTAGCTCCAATCATAATTCCACCCCAAAAGGACACCGATTTCCCGCCTTGCTGAACGATTCCAGTAGCAGTTCTTTGCCTTTCAGTCTCCAGGTCTTCTACAGACACGGACACGTCGGTTATCTGGATTGGTTTTGCCAAATGTTTTTATCCTCATCTTCTTCATTTTGCCGGAGCCTAGCCCACTGCAATCTCCGTCGCCGACGTTGCCGTGAATTCAGAGGTGCTCGCCAAGACCTCTGTGCTCGTAGTCCAGCCTGATGTAAGCAATTCCGAATGGTCTGAGTGCTAACTTCAAGTCCAGAGGCGGCCCGTACTTCTGCTTTTATTGTAATGGCGTTGATTGTTGGGTCACGGGCTGCCAGCAATCTGATATAGCGCTTCAGAGTAGCAACCAGAACAGTTGGGCGACCACTGCGAGGTCGGTTAGCTAAATTCTCCATGCCGTGGTACCTCTGCAACATGGCCACAACACAGGATACAGCAACTCTGCGTGTTATTTATCTCGTGGAATATCCTTCTTCCCTCAAAGTTACAATTCTTGCTCGTAAAACTTCTGATAATCCTCTTGGCATTTTTTCAATTACAACTTTCCTTGAAAAAATATGTTAAATCCGTTAAAACTGACTAAGTCAGATTTCTGAATGAGCGTTAAGCTTGGATTCTTATTATATGGAAAAACAATTGAATTTGTATTATTGATTTATATTCTAATTCTATATTTTTAAGTAAAGAATCTAAAAAGAAAAGAAAATAGTCTAACGTAACAAAAAGATTTCGATTTTTCAAACTGATCGCAAACTTTTTTTGATCATCATCAACATCATCATTACATGCCTTCACAAGTCTAATGCTGAACATAGGCCTCCCCCAAGGAATGCCACAAAGCACGGTCCCGAGCCACCTTTATCCATTGACTTCCTACATGTCTTACCAGGTCGTCACTCCATTTAGTGGGGGGACGCACTACACTTCGCCTTCCGGTACGAGGCTGCCACTCAAAAACCTTTCATCCCCATCGGTTGTCGGTTCTACGAGCTATATGGCCGGACCATTGCCACTTCAGCTTACTAATCCTTTGGGCTATGTCGGTTACTCTGGTTCTACTGCGGATATCCTCGTTTTCAAGTCTATATCATGCAGAGAAACGCCGAGCATAGCCCTCTCCATAGCTCGCTGAGCGACTTTGAGCTTCCTCATACGGCCAGCAGTGAAGAACCACGCCTCAGATCCATAGGTTATCACTGGCAACACGCACTGGTTGTACAATCTAGTTTTGAGGTTTTGAGGTATGCCTGACGAGAAGATGTGTCGTAATCTCCCGAACGCTGCCCAGCCGAGTTGAATCCGTCGATTGACCTCTCGGTCGAAGTTGGACGTACCTAGTCGGACTATTTGACCGAGGTAAACATATTCGTCAACAACTTCGAGCTTAGTGCCCCCAACAACTACCGGCATAGGTGTGACATGGACGTTAAAATTGATTTTTGTTTTGTCCATGTTCATCTTAAGACCTATCCGTTGAGAGACACTATTGAGGTCTTTGAGCATAGTGCTTAGGTCCTCCAGCAATACTGCCATAAGGACTACATCGTCGGCAAATCGAAGGTGAGTGATGTACTCGCCATTGACGTTAATACCGTATCCTTTCCAGTCCAGTAGCTTTAAAACGTCTTCCAATGCAGCAGTGAAGAGTTTCGGGAACATACGTCACCCTGTTTTTTTTATGTGTATATAATATATATTATTATGATTGATAGTGTGGAATATTATGATGGAGAGATAGATGTAGTGTAAGAATATCTACTACCCGTGGCAATCTATGGGGTAGGCCTATTGTTCAGCAGTGGACTTTTAATATGCTGAAATGGTAATAGCATACACCATTAACAATTTACGGCCTCAATGGTCTAGCAATCATAAAGCACGACTGCAGAACTGCTGGTAATGTGGTCCCGGGTTGAATGTGCCACTACACATTAGTAAATTTATGAACGAGTCTTTTCTCTGTGCGTTTTGTATGGTGTGCAATAAAGAATATTGAATAAATAGACTTTTAACATAGCGGCCGGTTCAAGGTCTAGGGTGCCAAATTAAGTGATAGTAGTCACACATAATGTAGGTTGCTCATGATTTGAATTTAGTTTAGTATTTTTATTAGGTTTTTTATTTTGTTCAATCAAACTTCACTTTAAAACAATTGGAAAATAACTACGCCTTAGGGTTCTATTTCGTTCACCTATTACATCCTATTAAATTCTTCATAGTAAAAAAGTCACCCAGTATAATCAATGGTAGCTTCTGAATTACTTGACCGATTGAGCTCATATTCACACAGTAAATTTGTTTTGTTGCGACGATGGTTCATAACTATGCTAGGATCCGATAGATGGCGATGTAGTCAATTTATTAAAATATTCTCTATTTATGGACCAAAATGATTGATATATGATTCATATTATAAGGTAAGCAGTATATTATTTGTTTTCCTTAAAAATGGTCAAATTTTTATTCTCTTTTTACTTTACCCTTTTATGAGCTTAATTGGCATTATGTATTGTGTAATTTGTGTATGTTGTGACTGTACTGATATTTACAGCTCAGGTTTTCCTATCGTAAGCGTCAGCTGAAATACTGCTGTGTAGAACAAGTAAACATTTTGTATTATTGTTTAAGGACTTTGTATGGTGTGCAAATAAATATTATTATTATTTATAATTGTTTTGTTTTTGTGCGATAAAAGAAAATCGCAAAATCTGAAACAGATAGGTGGCGCCGTGGTCGAGTTAATTATAAATATTATATTTACGCTGTAAAAGGTCCGGAGAGAATTCGGAGTGAAACTCATAGCGTCACTCACGGAGGGGGAACAAGGTCTGCCAGGCCAGCTAGTATATTATGCATATAACAGAAACATTAAAAATAAACTTAAACACTAACTTAATGACTTTTGACAGGTGATAGGTTTCGGTCTAAGTGGTTCCACCCTCATACCTATTTCAGCTGCCAAATAGCAGTGCTTACACTGTATTAACCTTCCTGTAGGTAGGTCCTTCCTGAAGGGTATAGAGAGCCAGTAAAATAATTACAGGCTGCAAGGCATACCATCTTAATCCTCGGAGGTGATAATGCATATGTAGTATTTTTTGTTTGAACTTGGTTGCAGATATCAATGTACTGCAGTAGACACCTATCAGGTTCGCTTGTACTTCAATTTTATAAAAAAAAAACAACTTAAACAAACATTACCTTGCTGCCGACAATGGCCAGCGAGAGCAACATTAGTCCGGGTCCTCTCAACTGTGCCATGGGTCGGGCTTCGCCCTCTCGGTACACGTACACGCAGCCGTCGTAGCAGCCAGCAAACAGAAGCCCTCCAGTCGCTCTCAAGCACACGGCGCCTTTGCCACCCTCGTGAGTGCCAACGTGGGATCCACTCTGTAATAAGATTGAATTGTGGATCTTACTTCAATATATTAATGAACCAATACATCTAATATATAAAAAATAATATTTGTTTGTTCGTATTTTTTGCGCAGCGGTATTTTTCGTCCATCACATTGCGGTAAAACTTTATCAACTTATCGCTTGCACTTGTGCGAAGGTTAATAGGCATAGTACATTTTACTTACAGTAGGTGGCGCGCGTACTTATTTGAAAGTTATAATTTAATCATTCAATTTAACAATTATCTAATTAAACAATGTAACTCTACCAAATTTAAAACGATATTTCCACAATTATTTCTTCTGCGGCAGCAATATGCGCCGGGTACCAGCTAGAATTATATAAAAATTATCTTAGGAGAGAGAGGTGTATTCCCAGTAGTCTTATTCACTAACAAGACTACTGGGAACCTTCATGGCATGGTACATGCCCAATAGTCTTACTAAATAGTCTTACAAGTAACATTACTGGGAATTTTCTTACCAAGTAGGTCTTACTGGTAAGACCATTTTGAAGAAAATTCTCAGTAGTCCTACTCTATAAAGTAAATGGAAGTTGTCATCAGTACCAACCTACTTTAGTTTATTTTTGGCAAAATTATGGTTAAATAAATATTTAGCTGATGTTTTCTTTTTTATGCTTAGTAGGAATAGTACTAGGCAAGCATAAACGTGAAAGAGGCAGTGGGATAGTTAGAGTTTCGGTCACGGCGGCCGGTCTCGTCGGAGACTAAAGTACTACTACTAATTACTGATAACAACTTCCATGTACTTTATAGAGTAGGACTACTGAGAATTTTCTTCCACAGTGGTTACTAATAGTCTTGTATGACTATTTAGTAAGTCTACTGGGCATGCACCACGCCATGAAAGTACTCTTACTAGTAAGCCTATTGGGAATACTCCGAGAGAGAGGCTCATATTATACCAAAATTTGCTTAGATTTTGTGTATCAATCACAATTTTATTCACTATCAGTACAACCCATCACAAATCCACAAAGTACGTCCTGAGCTATCTGCATCCATCAACTACCTGCGTGTTTCATCAAGTTGCCACTCCATCTAATCGACAGTCTTTCTTAAACAATTTTATTATACTGTAACAGTAAAAAGAGGTAATTATCATCTTCAATTGCTTTTCAATTTTAATGTGAAAGCTTGTGTTGTACGCACGTGTAATAGTTTTTAAAAGTTTCATCATCATCATAAGTCCCTATCAAGTCCACTGTTGAACATAGGTTTCGTACATAGATTGCCTAGACGATCTCCTTATGAGGCAATCTAAATTATTCTCTTAACTTTTAGCCATAGTTGCCACGCTTGGCAACCCGTTTTTTATTATTATTATTGAATCAGGAATGCTGCTGCCCATCTCCTACTTCAGTTTCCCTCTGTCTCCTCTTACACCTATGGGATGATATGGGGTAATGGATACTCGAACGCCGCCACTACAACGCAAAAAGTTCACATGCTTAAAATGTAACCGTAAAATGAGAAAATCTTTAATTTATATGTCACAATATTTTTTCATATTTGAAATGAAATACATATTTATAAATATGATAGGTAATGTAAATATCCGGCTGGGATTACAACCCAACTAACAGAAAGGATCTTCTATAGATAGTTTAATACGCATATATTAGGTCCTTACATATGAAATTAGCGTTTTGTCGTACTGACCACTTTGATCTGAAATATCTCCTCTTTGGTTAAGAATTCCAAATTCAAATTTATAAATTCATTTAGCTGGTACATTTGAGTTTTGAAAACAGTCATTCATTTGTTTTTTCCTCATTATTTTATTCTTTGGCGTCGCTTATTACCGCACAATGGAAAACATGAAATATTGGTATATTTACGAGTACGAGTTCTACCGTGGCACCAGTGCTGCAGAAACAGCTCGAAGGATTAATGATGTATACGGCGCTGGTGTCGCAAAAGAAAGCACGGTACGTTTTTGGTTTCAACGTTTTCGTTCTGGAAATTTCGACCTTCAGAACCAACCCCGTGGACGGCCGGAGACAAAAGTGGAAAATGAAGAGTTAAAGACTATTGTGGAAGCGGATCCATCACAAAGCACTTCAGAGATAGCTGCAGGCTTCGGGTAAGTGATAAAACTGTATTAATCAACATGAAGCAAATCGGGAAAGTAAAAAAACTTGAACGACGGGTAGCTCATGAATTGAGTGAATCGAACTTTGCAAACACGCGTCGACTGCTGTGTTACTTTGCTCAACCGACACAATAATGAAGGGATTTTAAATCGAATCATTACTTGTGATGAAAAGTGGATACTGTACGATAATCGGAAGCGCTCGTCGCAATGGCTGAACCCTGGATACCCAGCCAAATCCTGCCCTAAACGAAAATTGACTCTGAAAAAGTTACTTGTGTTTGGTGGACTAGCGCCGGTGTCGTTCACTACAGCTTTCTAAAATCTGGCCAAACGATTACGGCAGATATCTATTGTCAGCAACTGCAAAAAAAGATTGGTCAATCGCTCTAGGCCACTGCTGCTTCACGACAACGCAAGACAACACACTGCACAACAAACAATCACTAAGTTAGATGAGCTACAATTGGAATGTCTGCGACATCCACCGTACTCCTCGGACCTTGTCCAACAAATTACCATTTTTTTACGGAATTTGGACTACTTCTTACAAGGAAAAAAATTAAACTCCGATGCGGCAGTCCAAACCGCCTTCAAAGAGTTTATTGATTCTCGCCCCCATGGTTTTTTAGTAAAGGGATAAATGAACTACCTATGAGATGGCAAAAGTGCATAGATAACAACGGTGCATACTTTGATTAATTACATATATTTTGCAAAAAAAAAATTGACTTTATATTCCTTCCATACAAAACGCCAATTTCATATGTAAGGACCTAATATATTTCCCGTTTCTTTAAATTTATATAAAGCGTTAAATTTAATTATTTTTATATTTCCCATGTTTTGAGCATTTTGTGGCAGCCATAGTGATGGAAGGAAGTGAGATTTTCTACTTTCTGATGTCATAGTTAATCATGACTGTGACCAACTTTTGATTATAAATTTTTGGTTCAATTTACACAGAATTAACAAGTATCTTCAAATCTTGTTGTGGTATCTTTGAATTTGCATTTAATTTTATTTAGGATTTAATTTTATCAATTAAATAATACTATAACATGCTAAGGAAGTGGCAGATCCAGCCATTCTTCCTATTGAAATAAGGAAGTTTTAATTTCAATAAGGGTTAAAATTTAGAATCGTTGGCAGGGGGGTATGCGATGGGGGAGGGGGGTGTTCCCTAACAACCGACACCACTCCCATCAAAAGGTAATACACCGTTCTTGAGAAAAATCAAAAAGAAAATCCTATAGACCTAACCTCAAAATTATAACATTTATCGTCTCTGGCAGGAGGGGGAGGGAGCGAGCGGGGTTGTCTTCTATCACAACTGTAAGGATTTTCGAGTGCTCAAGTATTTCTGGGTGGTAAAAAAAATCACCACGAACACTATAATGGGAGAGGCCCATGTACAACATTGGACTTTAACGGGCTGATGATGATGATGATGAATTACCGTACCGTAACGTTACAACCTATTAAAGTCCACTGCTGAACATAGGCCTCCCCCATAGATTGCCTCATAGGGGGGATATTTGCCATAGTTGCCACGCTTGGCAAGCGGGTTGGCAACTGCATTTTTTTTATTTTTAGTCGTTATTAGGAACAGGCTGCTACCCATCTCCTGATTTGTTTACCCACGGGATGATAAATCTTTCGTACCTGCACACTTTTCATGTATCTTGTACGATTTCTTTAAAACTGGGAAAACCCGCGCTTCGGGACACTTACTGGGGCGCGGAGGGGGCAAGTGGACACAATTTAACTTTGCTCTATAACGTACATATGCCGATAGATAAAAGTACTCCATTAATTTTGCAAATTTTTCCATACTTAGCTATCTAGAATGCTTGAACTAACTTACTCATTTTAAATATAACATGATTTGCCATAATTTACAAATCATGTTATATTTAAAATGAATGAATGAATTAAACGAGATAAAATCCATAAAAAAAAATCTGAAAAATTGTTGACCCTGCAGGCCATCCCTGAAAATCTATTTCATTTTTGTTTTTATTTTTTGAAAATCTTTGAAACGGCTCGACCGATTGACTTGAAAATCTAATCAGCTCAAAGTCTCAATGAACACTTTCGAACGCCCATCTCGATCGGTTGATTCGTTCTAAAGATATCGTACGACAAAATTTTACAAACATGTACATGTATGCACACACACACACACCCACGCACGCACGCATGCACACGCACACACACACACACACACACACACACACACACACACGCGCGCGCGCGCGCCAGCCGGGAATAGTCGGAACGGCTTCCTAGGACCTCAAAACGTGGAGATCTGTTGAAAACTCGCATTCTCAAAATCGGACCGAAATCTATAACTTCCTACTTATGAAAATTATTAATTTTCAAAGCGGGAAGTTAAATAGATAAAAGTGATCCTTCAATTCCAAGCTGCGCAGTTTCGTTAAAAGAGTTTTTACACTCACCGTATAGTCAAATACTTGTATCTGGTGACTGCTAGTTCCGCAGTAAACTTTTCCGTCTTCATACAGCAGTGTGTAAACGGTCATCTTCGGTCCTGTCAATGTTCGCAGGAGGAGACCTGTTTGTGCGTCCTTTATTGTTACATTCTCCGACCTTGCAGCCACTAAGAGTACTTTCCTAGGACCTTCTTTCATGGCACGCAGTGCTAATATCGACTGGTCCGAGAATTTAACCGTACTGACCGGTATTAACATATTATTCTGAAAAAGAAGATTAATCTCAAATTATTTTAAAAAATTGGAATAAGTTAAGAGATATTAAACAAGTTAAATCCGTGTATCACAAATAACCTGATATCTCTACTGACACCAAACATTTGAAATTATCTTAAAATTGGTACTAGAAGACGTACGACTCTGTGAGAGTAAAACACTTTTTCTAAATTATTTTCAGTCAGCTTTTTTTTAACTATTCTAAGCCAAGTACTTTTAAAATGATGTCAAAAAGATTTTAGCATTAACTTTGTAAAAATTCTTTTCAACCCGCCGTTTCGACTAGTTTTATCAACATACTTTTAGAAGAAAAGATGTTTCTAAATTAGACTGTTATATCGTAAGTTTTTAGGGTTCCGTAGTTACACAACAAGGAACCCTTATAGTTTCGCCATATCCGTCCGTCCGTCCGTCCACGGTTTTGCTCAGAGACCCTAAGTGCTACCAATCTAGTAATTTGGCATAATTATAGATATTAAACACGCCTAGAAAACTGTGAAATAAAATCTTAAAAAATATTTTTATTTTGTGTACTTTCCATACAAGTAAATGGCGGATGATTTTTTTTTACCCGTCTATTACATCATGTGGTGTATCGTTGGATAGGTCTTTCAAAAACACTGGGGGTGTGGAACAACATCTTTTCGATTCAGGGGTCCGATTGCGAAATATTTAGCTTTAAAGTAATATTTTTCATTAGAGTCATGTGTACCCCTCCCCCGTCTACCAACTAAAACTGTTTTTAGAAATGTGAAAAGTATACACGATAGTAGTATATCTAATGATGTTAAAAGGAAAACTATCACAGCTAAGTAGAATTACGAAGTTAACGAGTAATAGTCGACCAACTTATAAAATGCGCTTGGATTAGTAAAAATTTCGTTACAACTCTATAGAAAATGACTTAAAACTAGCTGCATTATAACTTTGTAATGTTATTGTAAACTGTTAAAAATAAACATTTTATGACGAAAACTACTTTTAAGCATTACTACTATAGCTTTACTTTATCATTTGCGGGATAGGCAGGGAGGATCTTACTTACTTACTACTTTCACTTATTTTTTAGTTGGTAGTTATTGTAGGCCTCATTCAAAGTATTCATACAATCATATAGCCACATTCAGTTTCATTCGACACACTCATGGATTACGCGGGCGACCTCAGGATAATTTAGGGCAGTGGTGGTTTACTTGAAGGTTCGTTACGGTCATATATGTATATCTTAGGGTTGCACTGCCGGAGTATATAGATAGATAGTCAACTATGATCATCTTTGTACCTTGGCATGTGAATGATTTGATGTAAATTGTATTATTTAATTATTTTATAATCGAAAGTTTTTTAATCTTTTTTGAATACCACTCCATATAAGTCTGATTTGGAAATAGGTCCTTCAGTTACGATCTTCCTATTTGGCGCCATTTTTAGCGGTCAAACCGCGAACTTATTTATTTTGCTTATTATCAAGAAAGCCCTTGTATTGTGACGGGCAACTACGGAACCCTACCTCTACATTGTGCGTGGCCCGACACGCACTTGGCCAGTTTTTTTGTATGTACGTTACGCGATATCTCAATCAATTCGGTATGTAAAGAAAATTATTAGCCATTCTGATTTTAAAACCATAACGAGATTGTTTATTCATAAGTCCTATTTTGCTATTAAGAGGTTTTAAATTAAGGGACGACATTTATTTTATAAAAAAAACTAGCGATCCGCCCCGGCTTCGCACGGTTGATTTCTGGATCTCGAAAACAACGCCACCTACCGGGTCCAATTGTGAATCTAAAACATTCTCTAATTAACTTAATCACACACAAAATTTCATCAAAATCGGTCCAGCCGTTTAGGAGTTCAGTCACATACACACGGACAGAAGAATTATATGTATAATATATAATATGCATGTACTATACATATAAACCTTTATCTGGAATCATTCTGTCTATTGATGAAAACCGCATCAAAATCCGTTGCGTAGTTTAAAAGATCTAAGCGTGCAGACGGCGGGAAGCGACTTTGTTTTATACTATGTAGAGATGCATGAAATTAATCGACATCTATTTCATTCCCAAATGACGTCATAAAGTGTGCTGAATGAAGTGAGGCCAATATAGTGATATAAAAAATATATATTGGCTTCTTTCTTCACAAATTGTCACAAAGTCAACGTCTTAGTTTAGTTAATAAAATACGTTAAAAATTTTGTTTTCTTACTTTGCTCGATTTCTAATTTCACTGATATACAATAACCCTTGCGTTGACTATTGGTATGCTGCAAGAGACAGTCTTCCTAAAGTTTGAATTTATTTTAATTTTCAAACGTTGTGTTGTGAGGTTATTCAGCCAATTAAAACAACGTAATTTTAATTCTTAATTTTTAAATTTTATTTTATTTTAAACGTGGTAGAGCCATGCTGCAGCTATATTAATTGTATAATTGTAGCACGAATGGGTCGGGGAAAGACCACGCTCTCACAGAATACCGCGTAAAATAGCAGCTTAATGCTGCTGTGTTTCGTATGGTGAGTGTAGAGAACCGGATACCCTTTTTACTGGAAAAGAGGCATTCCATCTTAGTCCTCACGGCTGACAACGCATCTGTATTCTGATTCGCAAACGAGGATAGATGTAGATGTCTATGGGCCACAACAACCACTTACCATTAGGTGGACTGTGTGCTCGCTTGACACCCTTATACTATAAAAAAAGTTATTTACGCTATGCGCGGAAACTACGTTAGAATGTTTTCTTTTTTACAATAATTTAATTACTATTATAAATAATATTATACTATTATAAATGGAAATTAAACTGTACAAATGTTTTTTTATAAAACAAAAGTGACAAACGAACTTATTACAGTCCACCTGATGGACACCTGCAGCTAACTTCAGACAAGAAGGCTACAGATTCATGGTTATTTTTGAGGTCTAACATGAAATGCCTCTCTATACCCTTCATACCTGAGCATGTTAATGACATGGAAATTCTATTTTATCATCATTAGTATCGGTACTGTAAGGTTGAATCAAAAAGCTTCAAGATAATTTGTGTTGATCCTTTTTTTCTTCCTTTGATTGCGCCAAATTGGAATAAATAAAATCAATCCAAAACTAGCCAGTATAACATGCCAAATGACATAGTTTATTTATTATTACAGCTATACTTATTTTCATTTTTCCATTTCAAATGTGTTAGTGTTCGTAATTGTATTAAAAATTAGTATTAGTTAGTGTGACATACTGAAAATTCTGTGCGAATGTGGTTTAGATGAGAGAAACACTAACCATATATTTTTTAACTGCACCAAATTGTCATCATCTCTTTACGATTGTCTGACATCCTTCGTCCCATATACTTTACCTCCCTTCTAACCTTCACAAATACGTCTTTTGTACATATTTTATGTCATTTTATTAACTCTAACAACATTAGTCTAAATTTAGTTGTTTGTTATATAATAACACATTAGTATTGTTCTAACAACATTGTCTGTCTTTTGTTATAGATAAGTTGGCCAAAATCAATCACATAATATTCATTGTTACACTTTCTTGTATTATCAATTTCCCTTTTTTATGCAGTTTGTGTCCCAATTAAAACTTTTTGCATGTGACATGACGTCATTGGCGAATTCATCGCAACCGTCATAAAGGAAGGGAAGAAAACGAAGTATAAATAGCATTATTAATTGTAAGTAGAGGGCGTATGTTCATAAAGATGATTATGTTCGCCAGTCCTTAATAAATCGCCTAACTGGAATAACATATCTCATTACAGTACTCCTATTTACTCACCTTATATATACCGATTTTTCCGAAAATATTACAGTAAGTTTCATTCAACTTTATTTGAAAGAACTTGAAATAATTAAGTTTCTTTTATTTTGCAATAATAAGACTTCATTACTCACTTTACATTCAAACTGCAGAACAAATCCAGTCCTGGTCCCAACAAATATTGTGTCCCAAGCCCGATCCATTGTCTGTATTGGGCTTAGAACATTACATTCCGGCCCCTTTTCCAAGCCCGTCTGGAAAAAGAAATATTTTCATTTATATCCATCAGTATATAAAGTGCAATAAACTATTCAGAATTAATAGTTTATTGCACTTTGATTTTTTTTTTAATTTGAGAATAGCAATAAGTCTTTTGAACAAATGTCAGTCATAAAAATATAGTTTCTTACAGTTTTTCAGCAGAATTATGATAAAAATTTTGTCAATGGTAATCAAAAAACAAATCCTCCCTACATTAGTAGGGAGAATTTGTCCCATAGGAAAAGCCCATCTCTAGCAGTCCATATGGTCTTTATTTATAGTACAACTACAACATTAAACACCACACTGCAGCTATATTATGGTTGCTGGGTTGGCTTGACCAAGGAAGAACCAAACTCTCACAGAATACTAGCATAAAATAGCAGCTTCATGCTGCTGTGTTTCGTATGGAAAGTGTAGAGAATCAAAGACGCCCTTTTTACTGGTAATGGAGCATTTTGTCTTAGTCCTCAGTAGTTACTGCACATCTACATTTTGACTTAATAGAGGATAGAAATGTAGATGTCTATGAGCCGCAGCACCCACCTACCATCAGATGTTAAATATATTATATATTTCATATATAATATATTTAACATCCATAAGTTACATGAGATAGTAAAAAAAACATACTGATATGTATAAAAACACCGGTATACATTATTACAATGACCACCTAACACAGAATAAATAATAGTACAACGTACAGAAGTTGCACTCTTTTGATGTTGATTACTTGCCAACGTTTTAAAAGCCTACATAATTATGATTAATTAGATAAATCACGCACGCAAGCTAAATTAAACTTTATCGTTGCGCGCTAGTGTCCGTATGGCTTTGCATCTTTTGCCCTTTCGACGTCACAAACGATATTTCGTGGTTACCCAGGGCGTTCAATATACAGCAAGCAAATAGTACAAAATACAGCATGTATACAGTACATTTTGATTATTTATTTAATTTACAATTGTTTTACTTTAATATAATGTCTTATATTTTTTTACTGTATCTAAAATAACGGTTATTAAATTTAAGAGTGGAAAAAGTTCTGAATCTGACGTATAATCATAAGTAAATACTGGGAGGAAAAACATGACATTGAAACATTTTAGTAAATTTCTTGCTGGTTTTTTCATTATTATGTTTACGAAATGTTAATGAATGTATTTTTAATAATAATCATATAAATGTACTTATAAATTGCACTAAAACTTATAAAACTATTTTATTCTGTATCTAAATATACTAAACAATAAACAAAGATCTTTATACTAGTGTATACAAAATATCTATTTACGAAAACAGTGTTAAAAAAACTTTGAAATTCACTAGTACGTCACTCGCCTAAAACGCGCTAGCCCTGACTGCGTACGCAACCTGAGGTTCCGCGCGATTGTCGGCATTTATATCACGTAGGTAGCAAGAGTGACAGTGGCCTGACCTAACACAGTACTTGTACTATACCAAGTGCAAGCACACAAACGAAACAAACTGTCAGAGTTAATGCTATAAAAATCTTATGGCAACCCATAAAGTGGCACAACAACCTTATAATTTGCGAAAATAAGAAGTAATAATCTTCCACTCCCCAGATGTCGGGACTGAATTGAAGTTATTTGTTACACAATGTCATTATAATTAAGAAGTAGAAGTTAAATAAAAGTTTATCAGGACCAAAACAAATGAAGCCACCACTATAAAGAAGCTTCAGCATTACCAGAGACTGGCATGTATGGCTGCCACAGGCTGCATAAGAACTACGCCAACAGCAGCCTTAGAGGCGATGCTGGAGCTAACCCCGCTTCATCTACACATACAACAAGAAGCGACTTTAGCTGCCATTAGACTCAAGACCCTAAATCTTTGGAGTAAGAATAGAGTCCCTCATACAGGCATAATTGATAGAATTCACTCAAAAATTCCTATCTTACAAGCCAAGTATGATAAGATCCCTAAACAATTTGTATTTGATAAGAAGTATAAGATACAATTAAATGAAACCAGCCAGCCAGAGGGATTAAGCCCAAAAGAGCTTAGAGTCTTCACCGATGGTTCTAAAACAAATGAAGGTGCAGGATCTGGAACTTTTTCTGAAGACCTCAACATCCACATATGCACACTGCTAGGTACCTACAACACAGTCTTTCAGGCGGAATGTATGGGTATCATTCAAGCGGCCATAGCAATAGATGCTAGGAAGGTTAATGACTTCTCCATCAGAATACTGACCGACAGTAGGGCAGTACTACTAGCCCTGAGTTGCAATGTGGTGAACTCGGGACTAATATATGAATGCCATCAACGATTAAATGAGGTATGTAAACACAACAATATGACTTTGCAATGGATAAAGGGACACAGTGGATCCAGAGGCAACGATGCAGCAGACGAACTGGCCAGAAGAGGATCGGCTCTGGCCACTATAGAGCCGGAACCAATCATACCAATCCCCTTTGGTAACGTTCGTTCACTGATACATAGACACTTCACTACTTCATCAACACGCTCAACTTTGGAAAAATCTAGTAGACTGTAGACAAGCTAGGGAGGCCCTGCCTGAAATAAACAGTCGTTAACCAAGGTTCTAATGAGACTGAAAAAGCCGCAGATCAGGATAGTAACAAGTGCTATCACACGACACGGCACCTTTAACAAACATTTATTTACCATAGGTGTTACAGACAGTCCCCTGTGCAGGGCATGTATGGGGGAGGAAGAAACGGCGGCCCACGTGTTGCTGACATGTCTGGAGGTCGCTGCATACATCTCTGCACGCCGGGATCACTCCCCGAAGTTGCTCGTAACATCAAACTGTTGAACTTCTTCGGGGAGATTTCATGGCTCGAATAAATACATTATTCCTGCCCACACGCAAAATACGCGCTTAGACTTGGAGTTGCGGAAAACAGCCCGTTTATTCAATTCAAAAAGTTTATCGGTTTAAAGAGTATGTTAATACACAAAACACTGCTTCAGTGGTTCGTTCCTTAATTTCTTTGCACATTTTTTAACTTTCTTTTTAATTTTTTATCTGATTAATATAAATTATACCTAATACTTCAGAAAAAAATATTAACCTTCATTTTCCTAATAAATTCACTTCCTAGCCATGAAATTTGTCAAATATTTCACCTTATTCCTAAGTGAATTTATTCCCAGGTGGCAGAGAAAGTCGTGAATCATTAAATAATCCAGTCCCACAAAGAGCAGCATTAAAATGTAATGTATGGGTCCTTTAATGCAATCACCAATAAGCCTGTCACACATTTCAATTAATCTTTCTAAGGGATTTGATCTGGTTTCTTATGAAGTACTGTGAAATATGCTTAAGGACATGGGTATTTCTTTTGAAGCTGAAGTTACAAATGAAATTACAGTCCAACCTGATGGTAAGTGGTTATTGGAGTCCATGGACACCTGCAACTTTAAACAAAGAAAGCTACAAGTTGGGTTGTCACTTTTGAGGACTGAGATACTCAATTAATGTCTCACAGACGATGGAGTTTACTGACTCTCTTTTCCCTGCAGATCGGAACACAGTAGTGCATGCACTGATTTTTGGCGGCAAAGATAGCTTAAGAGTTTTAATTATTATTAATATATATTAGGTCCTTACATATGAAATCAGCGTTTTGTCGTACTGATCTGAAATATCTCCTCTTTGGTTAAGAATTCCAAAATCAAATTTATAAATTCATTTAGCTGGTACATTTGAGTTTTGAAAACAGTCATTCATTTGTTTTTTCTCATTATTTTATTCTTTGGCGTCGCTTATTACCGCACAATGGAAAACATGAAATATCGGTATATTTACGAGTACGAGTTCTACCGTGGCACCAGTGCTGCAGAAACAGCTCGAAGGATTAATGATATGTACGGCGCTGGTGTCGCAAAAGAAAGCACGGTACGTTTTTGGTTTCAACGTTTTCGTTCTGGAAATTTCGATTTTCAGAACCAACCCCGTGGACGGCCGGAGACCAAAGTGGAAAATGAAGAATTAAAGGCTATTGTGGAAGCGGATCCATCACAAAGCACTTCAGAGATAGCTGCAGGCTTCGGGGTAAGTGAAAAAACTGTATTAATCCACTTGAAGCAAATCGGGAAAGTAAAAAAACTTGAACGATGGGTACCTCATGAATTGAGTTAATCGAACTTGCAAACACGCGTCGACTGCTGTGTTACTTTGCTCAACCGACACAATAATGAAGGGATTTTAAATCGAATCACTACTTGTGATGAAAAGTGGATACTGTACGATAATCGGAAGCGCTCGTCGCAATGGGTGAACCCTGGAGACCCAGCCAAATCCTGCCCTAAACGAAAATTGACTCAGAAAAGTTACTTGTGAGTGTTTGGCCACAATCTGGCCAAACGATTACGGCAGATATCTATTGTCAGCAACTGCAAACTATGAAGGAAGAACTAGCTGCTAAACAACCGAGATTGGTGAAATTTTTTACGTGGTAGAGCCATGCTGCAGCTATATTAATAGTATAGTTGTAGCACGAATGGGTCGGCTCGACCGGGGAAGGACCACGCTCTCACAGAATACCAGCGTAAAATGGCAGCTTAATGCTGCTGTGTTTCGTATGGTGAGTGTAGAGAACCGGAGACCCTTTTTACTGGAAAAGAGGCATTCTATCTTAGTCCTCAGGGGTGACAATGCATCTGCATTTAAATTCGCAAACGAAGATAGATGTAGATGTCTATGGGCCACAGCAACCACTTACCATCAGGTGGACTGTGTGCTCGTTTGTCACCCTTGTTCTATAAAAAAAAAATCGCTCTAGGCCACTGCTGCTTCACGACAACGCAAGACCACACGCTGCACAACAAACAACCACTAAGTTAGATGAGCTACAATTGGAATGTCTGCGACATCCACCGTACTCCCCGGACCTTGCTCCAACAGATTACTATTTTTTCCGGAATTTGGACTACTTCTTACAAGGAAAAAAATTAAACTCCGATGCGGCAGTCCAAACCACCTTCAAAGAGTTTATTGATTCTCGCCCCCATGGTTTTTTTAGTAAAGGGATCAATGAACTACCTATGAGATGGCAAAAGTGCATAGATAACAATGGTGCATACTTTGATTAATTAAATATATTTTACAAAAAAAATTGACTTTATATTCCTCCCGTACAAAACGCCAATTTCATATGTAAGGACCTAATATTAAACACATTTTTACCTCCAAATCATAATATCGTATCCTAGAGTCTAGGGAACCCGTATATACAGTTGTCTCATATTTCTCCTTGACAATTGTAAGACATGTCACGGCTAAGTTTGATCCTCTAAGAGTGTTGATAAGCTGGCCATCACCACTGAAGTAATAAACATTGCCGTCCAGACAGGCTGCTATAAAGTTGTTTTCTATACACTGAAAATTAAGAAACAATATTGACATTATATAAAAAGATTATTACGCAAAGGATTATTATTTGTTTGTTTTGTATGCGTGTATTAGTTTTTTTTAAATCTATGTTAACTATACTGGCCTCCAAAAAAATCGACCCACCCGTTAATTTTGAGTAACAAAGTTGTTATCTTAAGTATGCATTGACATATTTGTATCTTTTTGCTTATGCGTTATAAATTAACATCTGAGTACCCACTTGACATTGTTTTAGAGGAATAAAAGTGCTATTGTGGGTATTTGTAACATTTTAAGCGCACTGATAAAAATTGTCGACTTGTACATAGAGTGCAAGGTTAGTTTATTTCGGACTTTTGACGCGTAATATTCTTGGTTCTGTGCATCGTAGTGACTTAATCTTTTAATTCTTTGTTGGAGCAGACATATCGTTACTTTTAACCATAAAATATGGATACCACTGAAGCAGAAGCCGCTCAAGTGGTAGCTCTCATTCGTGAAGGGCTAAGTCAGCGAAATTTGGCAAGGAGATTCCAGTTATGCAGTGGCCAGCTAATAGTCCGGACTTAATACCCATCAAGCATCTCTGGGACCAGATAAAAAGAAAGGTTAGAGCCCGAAATCCAGTTCCCGAGACGTTGGATCAACTGGAAGCCGCTTTGGGAACAGACACCCCAAGAAGACATAAAAAAGCTGATCCGTTCCCTTAATAGGCGTATGCAGGCGGTGATAAAAGCAAGAGGAGGAAACACCCCATATTAGAGAAAGGTTTACATTTTTTTAATGTCAAAAAATGTAAATATCGATCTTCACAGTAAAATCATAAATTTTGTAAAATGTTATGGTTTCAAAGTCTCATCACATTTGTATGTAAAATATCCCGTTTCATGCGCCGTTTTTTAGTTTTTTACAACCCTATAATTGCATTATTACATAATCAAGATAAAAAATATCTATCGATTGTGGTAAAAACCCATAGGACACTTTTTTGCGAAAAAACGTAGGTGGGTCGAATTTTTTGGAGGCCAGTGTATAAATTAAGAGGAGCACTTCACTCTGTATCAAATCGCAGCAGTAAAGTATGTCCTCTTGAAACAGTAACTAAATTAAAAAAATAGATTGTGTACAAAAAAGCAACTGTGTTGAAATTGAAAATAAACTACCGTCAGTGGTGATCTAACCATTGGCGGAAAAAAAAGACATTATATAATAAAACGCATTGTGAAATAATTAAAAAATAATCATACTATGATAAGCATAAGTTAATATAAACAAATAGGGTTGTCTACTTTTTAATGTCAAATATAGATAGCATTTTCAAGGCTATCATAATATTATTTAAAAATATAATAATAGCAAAAAAATAAAAAAAAATCATTACATATAACATAAGAGGGCTGATCCAAAAGGTAATGATACTGAATATTAAACACGGTGACTATAGTTAAAGAAATCATTTATTTTTCTACATAGTCTCCTAAGAAGTCAATGCATTTAGTCCATCTTTTTTATAAACCCAGAATTCCCTTAGAAAACAAAATAATTACCCTCCAAAATAGCCTCAACAGTGTCCATCATTTCACACTACCGTCCGCAAATTTCTTGCTTCGAAAGTGTTCCTCGAGCCGAAGAAATAGATAGAAGTCACCGTTTTTTCAATGGCAGTTATCGCAACTGCGGCTTTGTGAGTCCGAGTGTTGTCTTGGTGAAAAACAGCACTCCAGCTCGCAGTTTGCCGCGTTTTTTTTTTGCCTACATAGTAAGAGGCCGAAATAGTGGCTCCCTTTTCCAAATATTCCACCATAATTATTCCGTCATTATTCTATTCTATTCTATTCCTTTAGCGTCCCAAAAAACGGACGGCATAACCTTTCCCGCCGAACTTGACACTTTGAATTTCTTCGGCTTCGGTGAGGAGGCTCATTTCCAAACAATTGATTGTTGTTTGGTTTCGGGATCAAATAGGTGGATCTAGGTCTCGTTCATGGCCAAACAAAGACAAAAAAAATCCTGATCTGCTCGTTTTTTTTTTTTGCTCGTCGATTATCATTCTCGGTAGACAATGTTCAAAGACCTTTTTCATATGCAATTCGTTCGCAAGAATTCTTTGAACACTGCCATATGAGATCCCTGTGACCTCAACTATATGCTTTTTGGTCACTCTTCGATTTGTCAATATTGGGATAATCCACATCGGATTGGCGCCCTTCGCGATGTTCATCTTCCGTGGATGTTCTGACCAACTTAAATTCCTTGGCCCAGCATGCAATTGGAGGAGCAGAGTTCCCCAATGTTTCCACCAAGTCGCTGTGTATGTCTTTCGTAGACATTTTTTTTAAACAAAGGTACTTGTTGACAGCTCTAATTTCTTTTTTCTCCATTCAAATATTATCTCTTCGATGGTTTGTATTCAAATGAATGTACCTCCCGGGAATCGTAGCCTATTTATATGATTTTTTTATACTGATCTAGTAGGTACCTAAGCAAGCAAAAAACATTTTTTTTTGGATTTTTATGTGCACTAGAAATAACCGATTATCATTACTTTTGAATCATTGTTTGTTTCTAATTAATATTTTAATTTAAAAGGAATATTTTTGTTTTATTAACACTCTTACGCCATAGTTAGCCTTTATTACAATATAGTAACTTCTACTACTATAATTATTTTAGAATTACAATATTTGAACACCTAATGTAACAGGATAAAAAATTTAATTAATTGAGACTTACCAATAATCTAAACAATACTTTTTATCATGATATTATGTTTCTTTATTGGTGTAAAAAGTGTTGATTCATAGTTGTAAATAAACAAATCAGAAGCATTTAAAAGGAAAATATCAATTTAAAATTTCATCAGCACCTTTAACATCATTTTAAACCTTTTGTACCAGATAGTTAATCTATTTTTTTTTCATCAAAATATGGACGAGAATCATGAAATAGAGAGTGTACCTGTGCACTATAGTATAATCTGCACTATAATCCTGTCCTGACACTGATGGCTAATCTCCGTTGAGACTGGCCGCAGTAACCAACACTCAGTCTGAAGGACATTATAGCTAATACAGTGTATATGACGTAGCCAACTAGCTTAATTAGCCTTTCAGTTAACAATCTAGCATTTTTACTAAACGGCGCCGTTCAACTAGCGGCCTGAATAATATTCAGCCGATGCGTCTAATACAACATTGCACATATTATGTTGTAATATCAGTGACAGTAGATTAAGGTGCGGCTGGGGTGACCCTAAAACCGCGTAAATTTATATAATATAGCACAGTGCATAATTAGGCACAGACCAGCCACCGCCTCGTTTAATGAAATTAATAGGGTGACCATGCATTTAATGTCTAGGATGTTAACTGAAAGGCTTATTAAGCTAGTTGGCTGCGACATATACATCATAATTATTATAAAAACCAAATATTAAAAGATTTATCAAATGACACAAAATACATAGCATTACTTCAAAAAAGAATTCTAATATATGAACTATGACATTAAAATAGAATACTTACTTCAATTGCTAGAACAGCATCTGCATTTCCGGTAACTGTAATTGAATCTCGACGTAGATTCTCATCAGCAGAATAATCATACATTTTGCATTCATTATCTCCAGATAAAACCTGAGGAGCTATAATATCTTCATATGATGACTGACTGTTATCAAGTATAATTTCCTCACTTATTGGTACATCAATAATTTCCAGTTCTTTATCTTGGAGTGACTTTATTTCACAATTATCCCCAATTACAATATCCTCTGACACATCCAACATATCAAACTGTACATCGTTAATAATATTATTATCTTTTTCTGAAATATCTATTTCTTCAACAAAATGTGTGTGCTCTGCAGTTTCAAATAGAGGTTCTTGGTATTCAGTAGGTGGAATAGTATTTTGTAATAGTATTTTGCTTAAATCTTCTCTTACTAACACTACTGAACATTCTTTTAATTCAAATGTTGTGCCAAGTGTTTTCATAAGTTTTGTCTTCTTAGCAGCTTTTTTCTTTAACTGTTGTACCTTTTGAGTTTTACTTCTAGTTTTTAGTGGTTTTTCATAATCATCTAGTACTATTATGTCTTCCAATGGTCTATCATCTGTAATTATTTGTTCTATAAGAGAAATATTTGGCGTTCTGCTTTTCCGAGCATTTTTCTTTACCTTGGCAGCTTTAGGACTTATAAAACTTTGTCTTTGTTCTAATACTGTATTACGCCGGCTACGTTTTCCAACTTCTAAATTTTCATTACTGTCTGTTTCTACAGTTTCAAATGCTATTTGCTCAAGATCTTCCACAGGTATATTTGTGAAATCATTAGCTATTGCATCACCTGATATAGAATCAATCTCGGTAATTTCTCCTTTAATATCTTCGTCCAATGGAGTCACATTCAATACAGTCATTCCAAGTGTTTGAAGAGAGTTTTGACTTGAATCTTTGTTTTCCAATGAACTATACAATTTGAATTTTTCTTGCAATAAAACCTGAATTTCTAAATCAATTTCTTTCATTCTTTCAAAAGCATCTGTAGAACGTGAGTTTGACTTTTCAAAATACACGGGATCGGTTTGAACTGCTTGAACACGCAACTTTCCTCTTTCTGTTTGACAAAATCTTGTACAAAAAGTTTTAGTCTCAACCGTTTGAGTTTCTTTCGTTAACAGTTTGTTTAAAACTTGTGTTGCTAAGTGCCGTCTAATTTTACGATTTGAAACCCGTTTTAAGTTTTTTTTCTTTTTATCTATTGTGCCTGGTATAACAGCAGTATTTCTGTGAGCAGGATTCTGGATATTCGATTTCTTTGGTTTGTCAATAAACATGTCTATTGTTTTGAGTGTATTCTTAACTTCAATTTTAGTTGTAGTTTGGTTATTAGTATTAGTTGCATTTTCTTTCAGATTTAAATTGGAATGACTGGATGAAACAGAGTTATGCTTTTTCTTAGGTTCACTGCTTCTTTCTCTTGTTTTCTTTTCAATATTTTTTCGCTTAACATACTTATCTGAATACTCCTTGTCAACTACTTCTGTTTTTATTGATTCTTTTGATATATCTCTTGTTTTGATGTCTCCTTCATCTTTAGAGAAACTTAGGTTAAAAACGGATTTTGCAGTATCACATTTTTCAGATGGTTTTGAAGTGCAGTCATTCACATTTATCATAATATTTTTATCCAATATTTGTTTACTTGAATCAGGTGGAGTACATTCTATTTTTTTGCGTTTCTCTTTACGGTGAGAAGATTGTTGATCAATAGCTCTTTTGCGTGAATTTGATGAGGCTAGTGATTTCGGTATAACACAAGAGTTTTGTGATTTATCTGTTCCTAAGTTACTGTTATTGTCTTCGGGAATAGGTTTCTTGTCAATATTAATAGTGTTTGTTGTATTAAAGTTTTCGATTACGCCAGGTTCTTTATTAATATTCATGCATCTATTTTCACTCCCATTAAAATTGTCTTTGTTGTTGATATTTGATGATAATTTTAATGGTGATTTAGCAATGTCGAGAATTTGATCATCAATTTCCTGTTTTATACTGACTGATCTATTTTCTGGAGTTTTAAGAAGTCTATTTAGTTCCATTTCAGAATCACCAATTGTCAGTATTTTAGATGTTATGATATTTTGTGTTTGCTGTGTGCTGGATATATCCTCATTGTCTATAAAATTATGATCTACATCAACATGATACTGATTATCTAATTCAGCAAATGGATCTTCATCATCAGAAATCTGTTCCGTAATAGGGTCAAACAATTCAGAAGGATCACCTATATTTTGGTATATATCCTCATTTGATTTGTAATCATGATTAATTCCAGTATACTCGTTTTCTGAAGCTCTTTCTTCATTATAACTACAGCTTTTTGTTCTCGATCTTCTTTGAAAGAGAGGTTTAGACTGAATACCATCATCTAGTTGATTATTATCACATTTATCAGGGATTTCACCAATAACATTTCTGCCAGATTGTTTGAAATCAGTTTGAGCATGATGCTGTTCAGCAAAATTACTTTCGGCATATTCTTCTGGGTAATTGCTTAATTCATAATTACTAAAGGCTGAGTGATATTGATCATAATTTGAATGTCTTTCACTAAGACAACCAGAGCTTTCACCTTCTACAAATTGCTGCTCGATGTTATCCAGTTGCAGCACCTTAGAAAGTTCAGCCATAACAATTGGTTTGATATCTTCAAGTAACACTGTGTCTTGAGGATCTAACAAGCACTGCATTTGCTTCAAAAATGTGTCTTCATAAATAGTATTATTGTCATTTTGCATAAAGTCAGTACTGGAACTACACAATGATTTTTCAGCAACTGACCTTAAATGGCGATTGAAGCTATTCTGAGACTCAGTTATCAGACTGCTAATAGCATACTCAAATTTAGAAGAAGAATTAGGATTGTCCATTAGTTTATGCATTTTCTCCTTATCCATTTTAAATAACTGATGAAATATTTTATTTTTTATTTTGTCACAATTTGTTTTGTTTTTCTGTTTTTGCCTCTGTATTCTTCTTTTGGTAGGTTGCTCTTTCTGTGAATTATCATGATAACTGGTCACTGAATTCTCCCTATGCAAGTTATTAGAAAATTTTTCCATTCTTGCATTATCCGATACATGGTGGGTTTCATTTCTATCCAATAATCTTTTCCTAACAATATTAACAGTATCATCAACTGACCGGCTAAATGTATTTGAATTATCAATTGATGGAGTTGGATTGCCACCATAATGGTCAGATGAAGGTGGCCTATGTCCTGGATAATCATGTATGGGCAATTTATTTTGTTCTTCATGACGTCTATAAGTCTTGTTTTGATTTTTATTATCATACTGAAGTATTTTATGCTCTGCAGGAAGAGTCCAAGAGGTAACTAGCTGCTGCCTAAATGGCAGACAATTTTGTTTAACATTAGTCTGTCTATGATCAACATCTCCATGACTATTAATAAAAAAGCCATCATTCTGCTTAGTACTAACATAGTAATTGGATTCTTTATAAGTATTGGTGCGACTAGTCATCTCACTATGTTTGATGTGTTGCAAGTGTGGGAAGATTTGCCTCTCACTGTGCTTTACATAGGGTCTATTTTGATTTTTCCTGTTGTTTAATCTAAATTTGTTTCTGCTTTGTTCTGTATTGTGTTCAACCATATGGTCTGGTCTTGACACAAATGGCGGTGGTCTATGTGTAGTGGGTGGCGGGAATCTGAAAATATCATTAGGTGTACAAATAACATATTATGATTTGATTCCTGATAAGTAGTTAATATTTTGATACAAATTCAAAATTATTTAATGAGAACACAGGTTTAATATATACAATAGCAAATGTCATTATAAACCAATAAGACCTATGTGTTCTATCTGTCAGAGCATCCAAATTAAAATAACTAAGAAAATAATATATTTTTTCATTCAATACCGATTGCAAATACTTAATACTTGTTCTTTTTCACTTTTACTTTTACCACTGGTTCAGCGAAAAACCTTTGTCCTGGGAAGAACCAGCAAGAAGCCCAGACAGATTTATTATTGACAGTTAAATTATAAAATTTAAGACACAGGTTATATATTTTCTTACAAAATGTATTTAAAAAACAGCTTCAAAGTGTTTATTAATATTATAATTCTTTTTATAGTCTTAGTTTAGTAAAACAATTTACACACGATAATAGGGATATTGTATATTTTCTGGGACTTTGTTCTAAAAGTGTGTTGGCCAAATTACTGCTCTGTGGAGTCGAGTACCTATCTAGTATCACTAACTAGTGTTTATTGATGTGTAACATCTTTCCTCTCGCTTTCCTGCAATCTGTGGGAGTGATTTCGTGAAAAGGGACGGAAGTGTGTAATAGGAAGCCGGGGAAGCGTGCACTATTTAATTTGACCAATGAGCTCATGCAGTGGTAAAGTTATGCATCAGATAGTACCAACCCGTGTAGTGTGTGTGTGTGACGATAAAGAGAAAGGAAAATAGAGAAGGCGAACATATAAGCTGTGCACTTAATCTATAGTGTTGTGTATGAAGTGTGTTGTTATATAAACTAATTTATATGTGTAAACTTTATTAATAAATGTATTTACTGTTGGTAATTGTCTCCGCTCTCCCCCAAATTCAACAAAAATAACTGTCTTCAATAAAAAATTGTATTACTCCTAGTGTTAATTAAATAAAATACAATTTTCATTAAAAAGAATTATTCCTCATTACGAAAAATCATTTTAAATAATACCTGAATCATTTTTTTCAGAATATATCATTAATTACCAAGATGAGATATTAGATGTTTAACATCTAACATCTCAAGTGATATGTGTAATACACATCATATGCTGTAAGGCTCATTCATTTTTCTTTTTTTTTCTAATGTTTAGCATTTTTTTTTTATTGCAACAAATTTTGTTTTTGTGAACATACAATAAATAACCTTTCGTAAACATATTGAGGGACCAAAGTACTATATTTTTTAAAATCTTTCTCTGAGAATGTATTTTTCTGTTTTAGGTTATAAATGGCTCTTATAGCCTTCTTTTGCAAAACAAAAATGGTTTCTCAATCAGTCGCATTTCCCCATAGCAAATCTCCATAAGAAATAATGCTATGGAAATAACTGAAATATATGCATCTAGCTTTTTTTTTATAGGATAAGGGTGACAAGCGAGCACACAGTCCACCTGATGGTAAGTGGTTGCTGTGGCCCATAGACATCTACATCTATCCTCATTTGCGAATCAAAATGCAGATGCGTTTTCACCCGTGAGGACTAAAATGGAATGCCTCGTTTCCAGTAAAAAGGGTCTCCGGTTCTCTACACTCACCATACAAAACACAGCAGCATTAAGCTGCAATTTTACGCTGGTATTCTGTGAGAGTATGGTCCTTCCCCGTTCGAGCCGACCCATTCATGCTACAATTATACAATTAATATAGCTGCAGCATGGCTCTACCATGTTCAAAACATTAGCTGTCTCAATACTAGTGAGACTGCTAATGTTTTTTACAGCATAAGCTGAGAGCTTAGATTACTTGTTAGTTAAGATATATGGGGGCCCCACTGAAGTTTTGCATCGAAAGTCATCAATACAAAGTAAAACAGTAAAATTGACAAGGCTCAATAATTCTTCCCCATTTAAAAACATATTGGTCTTTAAACTTTTAACATTTGGTGTTGTAAATATTATACACTTATTTTTATTGGCGTATAAATGTAAATTGTAAAGGTTAATGTTAAAAAATAAAGTTATAATATTGTTTTATGAATTGGAGGCAAAAACTGACAAATTAAGCGGCAACTTATTTTAAAAAGAATAAGTAGTAAGATTTAGTTTTCTTGTTTTATTTTTACCTGTGTGCATCTAGCAGTGGGTAGCTCCTAGGCCTAAAATGCGGATTCCCTCCTCCTCGAGACCTAAAATGCCTTGTGTTTTCACTTCGCCATCCACCGATGCCTGTATGACCTCGCCTCATAATGTCACCGTTAATGCATATTACACAACAGTAATAAAAAAACAAAACTTGATTTCAACTAATAAATAAGATATTATAACTTTTAGCGCTTAGAGTTGGTAAATTTAGTCAAATAAACAAGTTTGATCAATCCTCTGCTGAATAAAAACACGACACAGACAAAATATATATCTGACATTAGCCATAGATAAATAAATATGTAGCAAGCTATATAGCTGATTAAAGTTGCAAAGTTTATAAATTAACATTTAGAAAAGATAAACACCACAAGTATCTAGTTTATTCCAATCCATTTTTTTTTTGTGTAAGTATCATATTATAAATATTAGACAATATCTATATGTTAATTGATTAATTTACTTATTAAGAAAACCAACAGCTTTTAACAAAATAAATTTACACCATTTTCATATTTTTACATGGTAGAGCCATGCTGCAGCTACATTAGTAGTATAGTTGTAGCACAAATGGGTCGGCTCGACCCGGGAAGGATCACGCTCTCACAAAATACAAGCGTAAAATAGCAGCCTAACGCTGCTGTGTTTCGTATGGTAAGTAACTTTTTACTGGAAACGAGGCATTCCATCTTAGTCCTCACGGGTGACAACGGATCTGCATTTGGATACGTAGTCGAGGATAAATGTAGATGTCTATGGGCCACAGCAACCACTTACCATCAGGTGGACTGTGTGCTCGTTTGTCACCCTTATCCTATATAAAAAAACATCAAATCGGAACATAAGCCTTATTGCCTTGGTTTCCCTATATTATTTATACTTCTATATTATTTATTTAATAAAAGAGCGATACTTCCTCCTCGGTACAAAAAATGTTAAATAATGGTTAAAGTTAAACTATTTTCAGCGATGCTTCAATACCTGGACATACCTTAGAGTAACCCCCTAGAGGGAACCTACAATTCTACATATTTTCTTTTTCTTTTTCTTTTTGTGGCGGTTTGGTAAAATTCGCCAATGATGTATTTAGTGGAAAATGAGAGCTTATGGGTTTAATTAAAATAAGAGTCTGTGATAATACAAGGATTTAGTTTTCCTCCTAGAATTTTGACAAATCTATCTGTTGAATTACCTGGAACAAATGACAAAGGCAAACACATGTATTAGAATCTTATTAGTATGTTAAAAGCGACAAGGATTTAAAGTTTCATGTTATTAGTATTAATAAATCACATAAAATATACACAAAAGGAGTACTTGTATATGTTAAAAGAGAATTAAAATCTATAGGTCGAGGAATATACGGAGGAAGGTAATCATAAAGGGAGGAGGATAGTTTGGGACAGTTAAAAAAAAAATGGTTTGTGGAGCCTTCATCTAAGCCACATTCACACAATGAGCTATCCCTAACTCTGATTTTTGCCAGATGTACATGTGTACAGGCATGTCCAATTCTCAATCTACAGATGATTAAAGTTGCATGTTTATTTGCTTTGTTAAATTTAAAAAACCAAGGCTTGGGAGGAATAACCTCTTGGATGGCAGCATAGTGCTTACCCTTAATATTTTTGGATACTTCCCACAATTTATTCCAATTTTCATCCAGTTTCCTTTTTGCTAGCAAAATTAGGTCATGTGAGTAAATTAAATTTTGTAGAATGCCATTAGTACGAGGGTGGATTGAAAAGTACTCGGCCTAACACAGATCCATTCAATTCTAAAAATCAAATCTACCCACATTATTTAGTTCAGTTCAGACTAGTTCATTGTGTGAAGTTCGAAACGTGTGCAATAATTAGTTGTGATTTTATAAATTTATTAACAAAGTAATCGGACATAATTTCCGCGAATGGAGCAAATCGAGCAGCGTGCCGTCATTAAGTACCTCCATAAGAAGGGCTATCATCAAAACCATCCATGATGACATGGTCAGTACATTAGGCGATTGTGTCGTCATATTCATCCGTCAAAATGGATAGCAGAATTTAAGCGTGGTAGAGAGAGTGAAAGATGAACCCCGCTCTGGAAGGCCTTCGACGTCAACTACTGACGAAAATATTAAAAAAGTACTTGATTTAATAATGGGAGACCGCAGATTAAAAATTAGAGAGATAGCCGAGATTATAGGCATCTCTTATGAACGAACTCAAAACATCATTGTCAACGAGTTGGGTTTTCACAAGGTGTCTGCGAGGTGGGTTCCGCGACTGCTTTCAGTTGAACAAAAAAGGACGCGATTGACTATTTCACGCGACTGTTTGGAGTTATTTGAAGCCGATGCAGATGATTTTTGAATCGTTTTGTTACTATGGACGAAACATGGGTTCATTACTGTACACCGGAAACAAAACAACAATCAAAACAGTGGAGAAGACCTGGTTCACCACCCCCTAAAAAGGCTAAGTCGATTTTGTCGGCAAATAAGGTGATGGCTTCAGTATTCTGGGACTCGAAAGGTGTGATTATGATTGATTATCTTGAAAGGGTCAGACTATAAACTCTGATTACTACTGCACTTACTACGTCGTTTACGAGAGGAAATAAAAGAAAACGTCGAGGAATGCTCAGAAGAAAAGTCCTGTTTCATCAAGGTAACGCCCGTGTTCACACGTCAGTACAGTCAATGGCTGAAATTCACAACTGTGGCTTTGAACTGTTACCGCATCCGCCGTATTCACCTGATCTGGCACCATCAGACTTCTTTCTGTTCCTAACCTAAAAAGCACTTGGAGGTCAAAGATTTTCGACAAACGACGAGGTCAAAGCAGCTGTAGAAAAATTACAAAACTTTTAAACAAGCAGGGAGAGTCCTTATGGGTCTCTGAAAGAAGATGCATTTAGGAATTAGGGGATGATCTGAAAGCTGGCAGAGCTTAAATAAAAATCTGTCCGAAAGGTATTGCCTTCTCAATCTTAAAGGAGGATCTACGCACTCAACCTGAAGAACATTTATTGGTGAGGATTTCATTGCCCCTGTAATAATGCGAAGGCATTTCGATTGAATTTTGTCCATTACTCTCAGGGAAAAAGAAAACATCCATAGTCACGGTGGCTTCGTATTAAAGCATTGTACAGTAATTTCTGAGAAAAAGGATGGGACCCCCACCAAACACCAAACAAAGACCGAAGAATATTTATATTTTTTTCACATTTTTGTGTTATATAATCAATGTGGTGACTGAAGGACAATTTTGAATCTAGGATAACACCCAAAAATTTAACATTACCTCTAACTGGAATAGGTTGATTATCGTAAACAACAGATATATCGGGAACACGCCGTTGACGGGAAAAGATTACCACACTGCTTTTGGCCACAGATAAGGAGAGGCCATGATTAGTTAACCATTCTTGTAAATAGTTCATGGATGAGTTTAGACGGGAACATGCCACTGTGAAGTTGTCTGAAGGGATGTATAGAGCTAAATCGTCTGCATATTGAAGGACATTACAAAAATAATTTACTGAAAGTTCTAAATCATGTGTATATATAGAATAAAGGAGAGGACTAAGCACTGAGCCTTGTGGAAGTCCTTTCCATATAGTTTTTGGAGGAAGCAGGAAATTTTGAACATTTATAGATATGGATCTAGAAGAGAGAAAGTTAGAGACATAATTGGCCATCCTCACTGGAATGCTCAGATTAAGCATTTTCTGCCTGAGCACAGGAAGAAGCACATTATCATATGCAGACGAAATATCCAAGAAAACTCCTATGAGAAATTCATGTCTTGAAAAAGCAATACGAATATCTGTGACCAAAGTACTAAGGCTATCCATGGTACTTAAGCCTTTTCGGAAACCGAATTGGCTTTTAGGTAAGACATTATTCCTTTCCAAAAACCATTCCAAGCGATTTTTTATTAGATGTTCCAAGATTTTTGCCAAAGTACATGAAAGGGCAATAGGTCGGTAACTGGAAGGGTCATTGCTAGACTTACCTGGTTTGAGAATGGGCAAAATGATTTGGGATTTCCATTCAGAAGGAGGAGAACCAGTAATATAAATAGAATTTAAAATGGATAATAAAACAGTTTTAGTATTCTCACTACTATTAATTATAAACGAATAAGGAATCCCATCAATACCTGGCGAGGTCTTTAAGGCCATTGAGAACAGTAAACAATTCCTGAGAAGAAAGGGAGTCAAATTTATCATATATTTGTAAATAGGCAGAATTAAAAACAAGGCATTCATCATAAGATGGCGCTGTTTGTGGTGCCAGTTTATTGGAGAATTCATCTATCCATGGGGAAGGATCGTTAGAAATTACATTTTCACTGGCAACTGCACGGTGATATTTTTTAACCTTTCTCCAGACCAAAGATGGGAGAGTCCTAGGTGACAGTGACTCACAGAATTTAAACCAACCAGTTCGCTTTTTGTCTGACAATAAGATCTCAAAATAAGCAAGTAGGAGTTGGGCGAGAGCATGAAACTCCTTCATGGTTTTGAGCGCATATAAAACAGCGAGGGGGAGACCTACACTGGGAAGTTACATGACCAAATCGACAACATTTATGGCATTGGATGATAGGTAAAACATAGGTCTCTATGGGCAATGATGTATAAAAACAGTAAATATGAGTAGGTAATTTTTGTCCTAAGAAAGTCAAAACAACAGTCTGAGTGGGGATCCAAATTGGGTTATTGCTCTCGTTAACAGATCGTCTATTCAGTCGGCGTGCCTTGATAACTTTACCAAAACCAGAGGGGACTTTAATGGAAGTGACTAATTCTTCTAATGTCCACTCTACAGGAACCTGTCTAACTATTCCCATTTGAGTGACATTATATGATGGTATCACAGTTTCATATTTGGCTGCCGAAAGGGCTGGATGATCAATAAAAGTATTGGCATCGGCTGCACTTTTAAATTCAACAGATATTTTGTTGCGTTCTACTCGCTTGACGCCATCGCAAACAATATTTTTTATATTATTGTGAAAAAGGAAGTGGCCAAATTTAATAGGTTTAAACACTGTTCCAGATGATAAGTCATTCGTTATTTTACTCACATGAACTATAAAAGGTGAAGCATCCTCATCTGAGTATTTAGACTTTTTTTCAATATAATCAGGGTGGGTATATATAGATTGGATCGATGGTAAAGGTTGTGCTGGGTCTATTATCAACCTTTTTTGTGGGCTAATGGTATCACTACTACTTTGCGGTCGTTTGCGACTAATTTGCTCAATGTTGCTCTTATCCACTGATATGGGAGGGCGAGGATTACCGGGAACCCCATCCGGATCGGGAGGATCCTCCTCCATTTTATTTAAGGAAATCACATATAAATCTAAATTACTAATCAACACTTACTTTTAAAACCAGAACCAACACAAATTAAGATTAATTAAAGCAAATCAACAGTTCTGTAATTAAGAAAAAAAACGCCTAAAATAGCACGAAACTTGTTATCTCACTCGACTCCGAAGCAACATCGTCGTTGTATTCAATCTTAACACCAGAAATTAAGTAAATATCTTTTGAGTATCTATCGCTGGATTTCGAAAATAATGGGTTTAGGGTTGTTTTCCCCAAACAAGTCCGAAAACGGTTTCTCGTGTGAAGCACGTTCAAAAGTACTCAACCAAGACCAACTTTCGTCTTCACAAGACACGACATTTTTAAACTATAGTGATTTCGTTATCAATATAGCAACAATCGACATCGATATACTCATTTTTGTTTATTTATTTTATTTTTTATTACACTAAGAAATGTCTACTGCGGATATCCTCATTTCTAAGTTTATCACGCAGAGAAACCCCGAGCATAGCCCTCTCCATAGCCCGCTGAGCGACCTTGAGTTTCCTCATACGGCCAGTAGTGAAGGAACACGTCTCAGATCCATATGTCATCACTGGCAACACGCACTGGTTGTACAATTTAGTTTTGAGGTTTTGAAGTATGCCTGACGAGAAGATGGGTCGTAATCTCCCGAACGCTGCCCAGCCGAGTTGAATCCGTCGATTGACCTCTCGGTCGAAGTTGGACTTACCTAGTCGGACTATTTGTCCCAGGTAAACATATTCGTCAACAACTTCGAGCTTAGTGCTCCCAACAACTACCGGCATAGGTGTGACATGGACATTAAACATGATTTTTGTTTTGCCCATGTTCATCTTGAGACCTATCCGTTGGGAGACACTATTGAGGTCATTGAGCATAGTGCTTAGGTCCTCCAGCGATTCTGCCATAAGGACAATATCGTCGGCAAATCGAAGGTGAGTGATGTACTCGCCATTGACGTTAATACCGTATCCTTTCCAGTCCAGTAGCTTGAAAACGTCTTCCAATGCAGCGGTGAAGAGTTTCGGGGATATTACGTCACCCTGTCTGACACCTCTCTGCAGTTGGATTCGTACTCTGGTTCTGTACTCGGATAGCCATCGTAGCCCTACTGTACAAACACTTCAGCACCTCGATATACCGACAGTCCACTTGGCACCGCTGAAGGGACTGCAGCACCGACCAAATTTCGACGGAATCAAAGGCTTTCTCATAGTCCACATACGCCAGACATAGTGGCAAATTGTACTCTTCGGACTTCTGTACAATTTGCCGAAGGGTATGTATGTGATCTATGGTGCTAAAACCTTTTCGGAAACCGGCTTGTTCGGGAGGCTGGAAGTCGTCGAGTCTGCATGCGAGACGATTCGTAATGACTCTCGAAAACAGCACGTAGACGCGGCTCAGAAGGTAAATCGGTCTGTAGTTCTTCAAGAGAGCGTTGTCGCCTTTCTTAAAGAACAAGACCACCGCAATTCTGCTCCACGCCTCCGGTGTAGTGCCACCATGGAGGACGGAATTAAAGAGCTTCTGAAGGACTACAAGTACCGGTTTTCCACCCGCTTTCCGCAGTAGGATGGAATTACAGCGGAGCTGTAATTCCATCCTCGCCTGGGGCCTTGCCGTTTTTAAGGTGCTGGAGAGCCATTCTAATCTCGCTCAGACTGACGTCCGGAATATCATCGGAATAGTGTCGGATAAGACTTGCTCTTGGATCGTTACTCACACTTGCGTGTGGCTCCAACGATGATGTGTACAGCTGCCCATAGAACCTCTCAATCTCACTCAAAATCTCAGGTGTCCCGGAAACGACGTTGCCACACTCGGTCTTCAGCTTCGACAGTTGGCTCTTTCTGGCAGACAGATCTCTAGCAAAGACTTTGGAGCCCTGGTTTCGCTCGATCGCTTCTTCAATACGAGCAGTATTAAAGTTGCGTAAGTTCCGCCGCATGCATTTGGAGATCTGTCTGTTCAGTTGCCTGTATGCTATCAAATCTACTGAAGATTGCAGCTTCATTTCCCATCTAAGAGCCATGAGATTAAGAGTGTGATCGAAGAGTTTTTGTGTTCTTCTGCGGCGGGTCTTACAAAACTTAGCTCCGACCGCATGGACAGTTTCCACGAGCTTGTCATTCATATCGTCCACTGCATTGCAATCTTCTAGGCACTGAAAACGGTTTTGTAACTCGAGCTGAAAGGTTTCGGGACTTTGGATTAGAGCACGAGGGGGACGGAGCGTTGACTTCATTAGACGACACCTCTCCAACTTAACGTTTAGGTTCAGTGTGCCTCTAACCATTCGGTGATCGCTACCAGTTTTCACCCTGCGATCACTGAGACATCACTGAACAGTTGGCGTCTAGTCCTCATAATGAAGTCAATCTCATTTTTTGTCGAACCGTCGGGGCTCGACCATGTCCACTTCCTGTGGGGCCGCTTCTGAAAGAAAGAGTTCATCATAAAGCTATCTGCTTGGATGAAAAATTTTCGAAATCATGAAGTGAAGGCAGGATCTAGATAATGCTGTGTAGCGGCGGAGTAAGATAATTCAATATCTCATACGCAGAAGCTTCAAGACCCCATACTATCCCGTGAGTATCGTAAAAGACGACAGGGGTAATGAAACACGAAATAGGCAGCAGTATCTTTCTGATAACAACTCAAAATAATAAAAAATGCGGTTGCCAACCCACTTGCTAAGAGAGGCCTATATTCAGCAGTGGACTTTTGACAGGCTGTAATGAATGAATGAATGAATGAATGGTGGATAATATCTTAAGGAAGTAGAGAGGAAAACAGGTAATCAATTTATTGGTGGTTGTGGTGGTGCGAGAAAAGAGGAGGCAGACCACGGTCGTGCCGCGGTATTTATACTATCATAGCAGTGCCCTCTGTGCACTTTCCATGAAGCAAACCCAATGTCGATTTGACAAAAATAAATAGGTAAATAAAATATTTCAAAGGGTTACTTGGTTACATGTTTACAGTTATTATTCTCTGTGAAATCCATAATAAAACTAGGGATAATTTGGCAGAAATATACCGGTTGAACTTAAGGTAGATTTCATAGTGACCTTTTCAACTATACTATATTTTAGCTTAACACGATTGTGCGAAAGTCTACATTATTCGACTACGGTTTTGTAGTAAGATGTCAAATAAAACTTTTATTAACGTTAATTGATATAAATAAGTATTATACTAACTGGATTAATCAAAATTATTAATTTTACTTAGTTTTATTATACTAAATGAATTTATCACAACATTTTTTGTTTCGTTATTAGCACTCAATTGAGGTGTCTATGGATTTGAAAAAACCCCAACAACTTATTTTTGTACCACCAGGCTTCTGTCACTCTTGCTACCTGCGTGAAATAATTACCTCCAATCGCGAGGCACCCCCGGGGCAGAACGCAGTCGGGGCTAGCGCGTTCTAGGCGATTGAATGTAATTTTTTTTAACGCTGTTTACGTAAATAGTATTTTCTAAATACTTGTTGAAATACTCGTCGAAATAGTTTTTGTTTAGTGTTTAGTATATTTAATTGTTGAATAAAATAGTTGAAAAAGTTTTAATGTAATTTAAGAATAATATAAGTACATACATATGTATATTACCTATCTATTTCATAAATTATAATGGCAAAACGTCGTTCCTACTTTAATTTTTGCAGGGATGGATGTATAATGAGCAAACAAAAGGATTCAGATATATCATTTTTTAAGTTACCGAAGGATAATGAAAGGTGAATGTATTTAATTTTTTTGTTAGATAGGTAGCGAAAAATAATTAAGTAATAATTTAACTACAGAAGTAATACCTAAGTACTTTATTACAAAACTTAGTTGAAAAATTTACTTCACTACCTATCCAAGTACTTACTTATGTAGCAGCCAGGCTAATCAACCTAAACGGTAATAAATAATGTTACCTGCTGCTACCATAACGCAGAAGGTGAAGGTCTGAAGAAAACATTTATTTACAAATTACCCCCGGCTACTGAGATACTGCGGGCCGCATATCGATGCGAGATAATTTGACGTTCTAATATAGAAACAAGAAACAGCCGCAAATATCATCAGAGTCGCATCGTCTTCACACGCCGGCTACCTTCATGCATCCGTCGACGGAGGTCGGAGTCTGTTAATAGTGGACCCATTCACCACTATTACACTTACATACCTATACTTGTCTTTTCTAATTAAAATATTTTAAGTTATAATAACACAAAATACTGAAATTAAAACTTTGTTTATAAGATTTTTAACTAAGTAGAATACGATCACATTTCTGTTAGGAATCGTATTTCGGGTTTATTTGTTGTTTACACTATCTACCTATTTCTTACGAGCCAAGCATCGCGATTCCCAACGAATGGCCTTGCAAGTTGCATGCGTTGGGCATCACAGAACTCACATAGTAGCGGAAATATGGTCGATCATAGTCAGAATCAGTAGTTTACCTAAGTAACTTACTTACCATTTCACAATGTATTTTTTTACTCTTTATTAACAGCCCTTAGTAACCACGGAAAGTCCGTTGTGACGTAGGAAGGAGAAAAAACGCAAAGTAATACGGACATTCACGCGCAGCGATAGAAACAGAAACAGAAACAGAAACTTTTTATTCAATATAGATTATAAATAATTTATTGAAAGTCACTCGTTTGTTTAGTTACCACTGGTTCGAAAAAAACCTCTGTCCTGGGAAGAACCAGCAAGAAATACAGCGGGACTTTTTTTTAAATAACAGTTTACAATCATGTATGTTACACAATTAACCACACAAAACAAATAAGAAATAGCTTGGTAGCGATCACCTCATTCCCAGGCGTTATTATCATCCATAAATTCCTTAATATTATAATAACCCTTTTTATACAAACTATGTTTAATAAAGTTTTTGAATTTTGAGCACGTCAAATTTTGTATATTTTCTGGGATTTTGTTGTAAAAGCGTATACATCGCCCCAAGAATGAATTACTGACTCGGTGGAGTCGAGTAACTGGTACTATTAGCTTGTGTTTGTTCCTAGTATTTACAGAATGAATATCACTTATTTTTGTATAACTACTTTTATTTTTGTGTACGTACATTACATTTTCATAAATGTATTGAGAGGCCAAAGTTAATATATTAATTTCCTTAAATTTTTGTCGGAGCGACTCTTTAGGTTTTAAATCATAGATTGCTCTTATGGCTCTCTTCTGTAAAACAAATATAATTTCAGTGTCAGTCGCGTGTCCCCATATCAAAATACCATACGACATTATGCTATGGAAATAGCTAAAGTAAACAAGTCTAGCTGTTCTCACACTGGTAAGATTTCTAATCACTTTTACAGCATATGCTGCAGAACTAAGTCTGCTTGCTAACTTTGATATATGGGGGCTCCGTTGAAGCTTCGCGTCTAGTGTTATTCCAAGAAAAATGGTGGTATCGACAAGACTCAGTTCCTCCCCATTTAAAATTACATTAGTATTTAATTGTCTGACATTTGGAGTCATGAACTTCATACATTTCAGTTTAGTGCTATTTAAATGCAAGTTATTAACATTAAACCAATTTACTAATTTAGATATAGCATTATTTACTTCGTCATATTTTAATAATTGTCGTTTTAATTTGAAAATTAATGAAGTGTCATCAGCAAATAATACTATATTATGGTTATCCCTACTATGTAAGGTAAGTCATTAATATATACAAGAAACAGAAAGGGCCGAGAATTGAGCCTTGAGGCACGCCCATTTGTACTATCGACCCGGAAAAGCTCATACTATTAATGACAACTTTTGCGTTCTGTTACTTAAATATGAAACAATTAATTTAAGAGCATTACTTACACCGTAGTGTTGTAGTTTCTGATTAATGTTTCATGGTGAACACAATCGAAGGCTTTGGATAGGTCACAGAATATACCCAAAGCATCCTGTGAATTCTCCCATGCATTGAAAATATATTTAATCAGCTCAACACCAGCATCAGTTGTCGAGCGACCTGTTGTGAAACCGAATTGATTTTTATGAAGTAAATTATTAACATTTTTTTTTTAAATATTTGATCAAGAATATTTTTTTCGAAAAATTTTCTTAGTGTTGGCATTACAGAAATGGGTCTAAAATTAGCGGGGTCTAATGTACTACCAGATTTAAATAAAGGTATTACTTTACTATGCTTCATCAAATCAGGAAACACACCATATTCGATACTAGTATTAAAAATAATAGCTAGTTGAGGCGCGATTATATCGATTATAGACGCAATAACTTTAACGGAAATCCGCACAGATCCGCAGTTTTCTTAATATCAATAGTTTTAAAATAGTTTACAACATCTTTTGATGATATTTTATGAAATGTTAAATTCTTTGTACACGCATTTACATTTTGTTTAAGTATGATAAAGTATTATTTAGCTTGCGTGCGCGATTTACCTGATTAATAATAACTATGTAGGCTATTAAAACGTCGGCAAGCAGTCAACATCAAAGGAGTGCAACTTCGGTATCACGTAAAACCAAAGAATAAATAATAGTACAAGAACAGAAGGATCACTCTCTGATAGCAAACTTGCGAGTTTAAACCTAGTTACAACGTCGCTAATTTTCATAATACTTTGCACGACTTGGAAGCGACCTTCATGAAATTAGCCTACGTCGAAACAAAAATTAATACGGCGCGCGTATTAAATCAAAATGCACCTTACGCCCGCGTACGAGTGTCTGTATTACTTTAGGGGCGCCTTTGTTAAGGCCGCCCCTACAGTAGGGTTAGGTGTTGTGAGAAAACAAATTGAATCCTTTGATATTAGTCGGTATATAGTAGAATACACCGAGGTGTTATGCAATGTATTAGTATTTTTTTTTATTTTGTTAAAAAAAACGTTACCCCCACACTAGGATTTTCTCCTGTATCGTGGGGGCAGTTAACGAACATAAATTGCACAAGGACAAACATTTAGACCCGGAACAATTACTTGTAGGCCATACAAATACTTGTTCCATACGGGATTCGCACCCGCGGCCCCAGCGTTGCAACTCATTGCTAAGCCACTGCGCCACGGAGCCATTAATTTGCTGTTAATAAAAACATTATTGTTCAATGTTAGGAAGGTTAATATATAACATCGAGGAAAATTAACATTCTTTGAAACTCAGATAATTTACCTACTTACCATTTTTAACCGACTTCAAAAAGGAGGAGGTACTCAATTCAACTGTATTTTTTTATGTGTGTTACCTCAGAACTTTTTTCTAGGTGAATCGATTTTGATGATTCTATTTTTATTTGAAAGCTCGTGCTTATAATTTATACATCCCATATAAATTTGATCAAGATCTGACCAGTAATTTTGGAGTTATCCTTAATATTGCGTATTAATATTGAAGTCGGTTGTACAAAATTTTTAATTTCATTAGTTGTCTCTCTTCCTCTTTTTTTAAAAAACGTTACCTCCACACTAGGATTTTCTCCTGTATCGCAGGGACAGTTTACATACATAGAACAGACCCAGAACAATTATTCGAACCCGCGGCCCTTAGCACTGCAACTCATTAATAAGCCACTGCGCCACGTAGTCGTCACTTGTCTGTTTCACATTTTTTGCTATTTACAAACATGCGACACGCGACTTCATTATTAATGAAAGAGTGGCAATGAGAAGTGCTATTTTCAATCTCTTTCTTTTATCGACAGTGTTAAACTAATATCCAGTATATGCTGATCTTGCATTAGTAGGCAGTCACTAGTACTGGGAGGTCTACTTACACTGAACGATTTCTTAAGGTCTTTGGCATTATACGCGAATAATTTAAAATTAAAAATTTCGTACAACCGACTTCAATATAAATTATTAAGAATTACTCAAAAACTTTGGTCAAACCTTGATCAAATTTATATGGGATGGGACCACATGAGAAGCTTTCAAATAAAAAAATAATCATCGAAAGCGGTTCACCCAGAAAAAAGTTATGAGGTAACACACATAAAAAAACATACAGTCGAATTGAGTACCTCCTCCTTTTTGAAGTCGGTAGAAAAATCGAAAACTGCGAAGCTGTGGTCGGGCCACTAATCAAATAATATATCTGTAACTATGGCCTCAGTAACTAAGTACCTAATTATCTAGATCTACCTATAAATAATAATATATTACCTTTCGGTATCCTTAGAAACAGTAAAGAATGAAAAGTCGACATTCATATTGTTATTTAAGCACCCGCATGCTAAGCAGTACCTTTTGGCTTTTTGAGAGGCCATACTTGAATAAAAACTCAAAAATAAATATCAAGTGTTTAAATACTTATAAGAGAAAAATACTTTTTTGTTAACGTAAGGCGCGCGTCAGCTCGAGCGCGCGCATGACAACCTCACGGAATTAGTATTATTTTCATGCCTAAAGCGCGGAGTGAGACAGGCCTGGTTCTCTAGTATATATTGTAATCTAGTACATACTGTAATCTATGGGCCTGGTAAAACGTCGAATGAAGCTTCTATTAACGTTCATTGATTTATTGAAGTTTTAAATAAGTATTATACGAACTGGATTAATCAAAACTATTAATTTTACTAGTCATAGAATAAATTCATTTATTTATCGACATTTTTTTTTGTTTTGCTAATGGCACATAAAATAGAGGTGTCTATGGAATGTAAAAACGGCAACAACCTTGTAAAAGAAAGAAGGTGAGATTAATATAGCTATCTTATTTTGTTTCACGTAAAACGTCATATGCAATAAAGTTCAATATATAACATCTTCAACGCCTTAGTTACTTTCCCACCACGTGGAAAGAGGTAACTATCATTGGTATCCCTAAGCCAGGAAAGCCTCACAACCTCCCCTCCAGTTATCGTCCCATCAGCCTTCTCAAGGCCATGGGCAAACTATTGGAACGATTCATCCTCACTCGCATGAGGCGCCATCTGTTTCCCACAGACGGTGACCCTCTTGTCATCCCTCAACAATTTGGTTTCCGAGCGAAACACTCTTGTCCCCAACAAGTTCACCGTATTGTGGAATATATCCTCAGCGGTTTTTATCCTCGCCGTCATAAGACCATCGCGGTCTTCTTCGATATAGCGAAAGCGTTTGATAGAGTCTGGCTCGAAGGCCTTATCTACAAACTACATAAAATAGGTCTCCCTGATCGTCTTGTTCGTCTCGTGGCCTCCTACTTGAAGGACCGTACCTTTCGTTCAGACACGAAGGCACGCTCTCCTCTCAACGCCCTATCAAAGCAGGTGTCCCTCAGGGTTCCGTACTTGCCCCTCTTCTATATATTCTGTACACCAACGACATTCCCATCCCGTCGAATGGTATTCAGCTCTCCCTCTTTGCAGACGACACTGTCCTCTACTGCAAAGGCACCTCAATACCCTTTATACGGAACAAGATCCAAAAGTCAGTTAATGACTTAGGAACTTGGTTCCAAAAATGGCGTATCGATGTGAACCCGGAGAAGAGCTCCGCCGTTCACTTCGAACATAAACAACGCCGCCCCACTACCATTCCGCCAATCCGTATGTTAGGGACCCCTGTCCCCTGGCATACGTCCGCCAAATACTTAGGTGTCACCCTTGACACAAGGCTCACTTTCGAGCCCCATGTTAAGGGACTAACTCGAAACGCGCGATTTTATCTGGGTAGGCTCAACAGTATGTTAGGCCGACACAGTAAAATGTCCCTCCGCAATAAGCGAACCCTTTATAAGGTCTGTATATGACCAGTCATGACCACAAAACCCTGTACAAACTCCAAGTTGTTCAAAACTATTTCTGTCGTCGGGCTACGAACGCACCCTGGTACGTCCGTAACGCCGACCTCCACCGAGACTTAGAGCTCCCCACAATACAACAGTTCCTAAAATCACTCTGAGAACTTCTTCAAAGCCTCAGAATCTCACTCTAATCACCTTATTCGTGAGGCAGCCCCACTTCCCTCTCGCTATCGAGTCCGCAGACCGAGAAACTCTCTCTCGGACCCCCCCAACCAGCTTTCGGCCGACCTGGACTGCCACTTGGCGGCTCAGGCCGAGCCTTCTTCCAATGTATAATATGCCTCCATTGGGCGCAACTCTCAGCGGCTAATCGCCGCCTGCGCCCCCTTATCCCTTAAGGGGGTCGCATCAAATCTTCGGCGGAAAGGCCACTATGGCTAAAGCCGTTCCCAAGGTGCCTTTGCATTGGGCGCAAAAAAAAAAAGAAAAAAAAAGAGCAAAACAGTAAGAGCGCGATTCGTTCCTTGTTTGCACGCTTTGTGTTTCAAAGAGTATTTAGCTACAACCAAAACAATTTGTTATTTAGAATTTCATAATAGCTAAGTTACGTAATTTAATTTCTTTTATAATTTTAATTAATTATGATCAATATAGTTATGTAAGTCACAGACCTATTATTGTAATACCCGAAAGGGGTGGTTAAGTTGTTAGATACATCATATTTTAAATTAACGCCAAATGTAACAATTAACTTACAATAAATATATTGAATTTGAAAAAAAATATTTAAGAATATTTTGACTGTGATAACTGTTAATAATATGTACCTACATCTTAAAGCTAGACTAATATTGTTTTGTGAAGACTGCTATATAGCTAGTTTTGTTGCTAAATACAGGTACTTACTATAACTAAGATTAAAACCAAAAATACATATTAAGTATATGATACCTACTAAATATAAATTTTTATTTAAATCCTACATAATAAGTTTGGTAATTTAGTTATCCCAACCCACCAAAGAGCTAGATAGAAACACAAATTTATAAAAAAGTAAATTGTAAAAAAAAATCACTTACTCTGTTTCGTACTGCTAACTCGAGTTGCGTAACTCGAGTTTAAACTCGAGTTGCGTGTATTTCAACTCGAGTTAACTCGAGTCGTAATTTTTCCGAGTTGGTACATCTATACGTAAACTTCATAGTAGGTTCGCATCTAACCAAAGTTAAAGTAAATCAATACAAGACCATGAAATTCAATGTGCATTCCTTGGGGAAGGCTTATGTTCAGCAATGGCTTTGTGATGGGCTGTAATGATGATGATGATAATGAAATGTAAAGTATAAAAAGTAAATACTGCAATTCTTATTCTAAGACTATGTAGGTATCCTTCTGAAGGATGAATCGGAAGACATGCCCCAATGTGTGATATTAATGCAATTTTGGTATTATTTATATCTATACCAAATTTCAATCATCATGTCCAATAGTCTGAGAAATAAAAAAAAAATCCTGTAATGAACATACATAGAGACATATACATTATAAAATCAATCACAGCGTCACGTCAGACAGAAATCAAATCACAGATTTAAAGTTGAACTACGCTCACCAAGTTACAAGAAGTGGCTCGATATACATACCTAATAATATTCTATCATAAATTACTCCGAAATATTTTAAATCGAATGTACTTTTTACGGCGTGTTCAGCCTGCGTGACGCACGGCGTTCATTCATGTGTTATTATGTAGCAATCTATGAAAAAACCCGCGCGCGGAATCATCGGAGAGTTGCTCTCGCGCAGACCCGGTGCTCTTGAATATTGAAGAAACAGACGGGGGAACACACCGCCGACCATCCCGCGGTGTGAGTGCTCCATGCCGGATGTGCGGTTCTCACAGCGCTCGGTCCGCAAAGCACCTCTCCTGACATCCACAAGTCGAGTGGGCCTGACGGAATCCCCAATTGTGCTGAGGACGTGTGCCCGGAGTTGGCACCTGTTCTAACGCGTCTTTTCCGGTACTCCTACTCCTAGGCGTAGTCCCGAAATCATGGAAGACAGCTTTTGTCCAACCGATCCTAAAAGGCGACCGCTCAGACCCGTCCAACTACAGGCCTATCGCCATCACCCCTTGTTCTCCAAAATAATGGAGTCCATTATAAACTGCCAGCTCATGCGGTACCTTGAGGATCACCAGCTGATTAGTGACCGCCAATACGGTTTTCGTCGGGTCGATCAGCTGGTGATCTTCTGGTCTACCTGACTCATAGATGGGCGGAGGCAGAGTCCAAGGGGAGGCATTGGCCGTTAGTTTGGACATTGCGAAGGCTTTCGATCGGGTTTGGCACAAAGCGCGCTTTACGAAGCTCCTTCCTATGGGCTTCCTGAGAAATTTGCAATTGGATCACCAGCTTGCAGATCGAGCATTAAGGTCGTTGTAGACGGTGCATGCTCCGACTACAAGCCTATTAACGCTGGTGTTCCACAAGGCTGCGTGCTATCACCAACGCTGTTTCTTCTGCATATCAATGATATGTTGCAAACCGGTAGCATTCATTGCTATGCGGATGATAGCACTGGTGATGCTCTATACGCCGGCCGTGCGAATATTTCGGGAAAACGTCGCCGAGTACCGGAACAAACTTGTGTCTGAAGTCGAGTCTTTGCTGAACAAAGTCTCGGATTAGGGCGACTAAATCTAGTCCAGTTTAATCCTCAGAAGACACAAGTTTGCGCGTTTACCGCCAAAAGAACCCTTTGTCGTATCTCCTCAGTTTCAAGCACTCCCTTGTTGCCTCAGCCAGTATCGGAATCCTCGGCGTCGACATATCGAGTGGCGTGCAGTTTCGCGGTCACTTGGAAGAGAAGGCCAAATTGGCCTCAAAAAGCTTTATCAGCAGAGAGAGGGACAGTATTTCATGCCGGCACAACGCCTGCAACTTTACAAGGCGCAGGTTCGGCCTCACATGGAATACTGTTCCATCTCTGGGCTGGGGCCCCAGTGCCAGCTCCTTCCACTTGACCGCATCCAGCGCAGAGCGGCTCGAATCGTCGACGACCGAGTCCTTCCGATCGGCTTGATTCATTGGCGCTGCGAAGAGATGTTGCATCTCTTTGCATTTTCTTTCGCATTTACCACGGGGAGTGCTCTGAGGAATTGTTCGATTAATCCCAGCCGCCACATTTCACGAACGCACATCGCGGCAGAACTCCCGATACCATCCACACCATCTGGATAATTGGCGGTCCACCACTGTGCGATTTAGAAGATGTTTTCCTCGCACAACTCCCTTGTGGAATAGTTTACCACCAGCGATTTTTCCGGACCGATACGACTTAGGGACCTTCAAGAAAGAGCCTACCCTTTAAAAGGCCGGCAACGCATCTGCACTTCTGGTCTCTGGTGTGTAGTTGTTGCGGCGGCGGTAGTCACTTACCATCAGGTGAGCCGCATGCTCGTTTGCCCCCTCTCCTATAAATAAAAAAAAAAAAGTTACTTTCCCACCACGTGGAAAGAGGCAACTATTATTGGTATCCCCAAGCCAGGAAAGCCTCACAACCTCCCCTCCAGTTATCGTCCCATCAGCCTTCTCAAGGCCATGGGCAAACTATTGGAACGATCCATCATCACTCGCATGAGGCGCCATCTGTTTCCCACAGACGGTGACCCTCTTGTCATCCCTCAACAATTTGGTTTCCGAGCGAAACACTCTTGTCCCCAACAAGTTCACCGTATTGTGGAATATATCCTCAGCGGTTTTTATCCTCGCCGTCATAAGACCATCGCGGTCTTCTTCGATATAGCGAAAGCGTTTGATAGAGTCTGGCTCGAAGGCCTTATCTACAAACTATAAAATAGGTCTCCTGATCGTCTTGTTCGTCTCGTGGCCTCCTACTTGAAGGACCGTACCTTTCGTTCAGACACGAAGGCACGCCTCCTCTCAACGCCCTATCAAAGCAGGTGTCCTCAGGGTTCCGTACTTGCCCCTCTTCTATATATCCTGTACACCAACGACATTCCCATCCCGTCGAATGGTGTTCAGCTCTCCCTCTTTGCAGACGACACTGCCCTCTACTGCAAAGGCACCTCACTACCCTTTATACGGAACAAGATCCAAAAGTCAGTTAATGACTTAGGGACTTGGTTCCAAAAATGGCGTATCGATGTGAACCCGGAGAAGAGCTCCGCCGTTCACTTCGAACATAAACAACGCCGCTCCACTACCATTCCGCCAATCCGTATGTTAGGGACCCCTGTCCCCTGGCATACGTCCGCCAAATACTTAGGTGTCACCCTTGACACGAGGCTCACTTTCGAGCCCCATGTTAAGAGAGTAACTCGAAACGCGCGATTTTATCTGGGTAGGCTCAACAGTATGTTGGGCCGACACAGTAAAATGTCCCTCCGCAATAAGCGAACCCTTTATAAGGTCTGTATACGACCAGTCATGACCACAAAACCCTGTACAAACTCCAAGTTGTTCAAAACTATTTCTGTCGTCGGGCTACGAACGCACCCTGGTACGCGTAACGCCGACCTCCACCGAGACTTAGAGCTCCCCACAATACAACAGTTCCTAAAATCACTCTGAGAACTTCTTCAAAGCCTCAGAATCTCACTCTAATCACCTTATTCGTGAGGCAGCCCCACTTCCCTCTCGCTATCGAGTCCGCAGACCGAGAAACTCTCTCTCGGACCCCCCCAACCAGCTTTCGGCCGACCTGGACTGCCACTTGGCGGCTCAGGCCGAGCCTTCTTCCAATGTATAATATGCCTTAATTGGGCGCAACTCTCAGCGGCTAATCGCCGCCTGCGCCCCCTTATCCCTTAAGGGGGTCGCATCAAATCTTCGGCGGAAAGGCCACTATGGCTAAAGCCGTTCCCAAGGTGCCTTTGCATTGGGCGCAAAAAAAAAAGAAAAAAAAAACAGCAAAACAGTAAGAGCGCGATTCGTTCCTTGTTTGCACGCTTTGTGTTTCAAAGAGTATTTAGCTACAACCAAAACAATTTGTTATTTAGAATTTCATAATAGCTAAGTTACGTAATTTAATTTCTTTTATAATTTTAATTAATTATGATCAATATAGTTATGTAAGTCACAGACCTATTATTGTAATACCCGAAAAGGGTGGTTAAGTTGTTAGATACATCATATTTTAAATTAACGCCAAATGTAACACTTAACTTACAATAAATATATTGAATTTGAAAAAATATTTAAGAATATTTTGACTGTGATAACTGTTAATAATATGTACCTACATCTTAAAGCTAGACTAATATTGTTTTGTGAAGACTGCTATATAGCTAGTTTTGTTGCTAAATACAGGTACTTACTATAACTAAGATTAAAACCAAAAATACATATTAAGTATATGATACCTACTAAAATAAGAAATAAGTTTGGTAATTTAGTTATCCCAACCCACCAAAGAGCTAGATAGAAACACAAATTTATAAAAAAGTAAATTGTAAAAAAAAATCACTTACTCTGTTTCGTACTGCTAACTCGAGTTGCGTAACTCGAGTTTAAACTCGAGTTGCGTGTATTTCAACTCGAGTTAACTCGAGTCGTAATTTTCCGAGTTGGTACATCTATACGTAAACTTCATAGTAGGTTCGCATCTAACCAAAGAAGTAAATCAATACAAGACCATGAAATTCAATGTGTATTCCTTGGGGAAGGCTTATGTTCAGCAATGGCTTTGTGACGGGCTGTAATGATGATGATGATAATGAAATGTAAAGTATAAAAAGTAAATACTGCAATTCTTATTCTAAGACTATGTAGGTATCCTTCTGAAGGATGAATCGGAAGACATGCCCCAATGTGATATTAATGCAATTTTGGTATTATTTATATCTATACCAAATTTCAATCATCATGTCCAATAGTCTGAGAAATAAAAAAATCCTGTAATGAACATACTCGTACATAGAGACATATACATTATAAAATCAATCACAGCGTCACGTCAGACAGAAATCAAATCACAGATTTAAAGTTGAACTACGCTCACCAAGTTACAAGAAGTGGCTCGATATACATACCTAATAATATTCTATCATAAATTACTCCGAAATATTTTAAATCGAATGTACTTTTTACGGCGTGTTCAGCCTGCGTGACGCACGGCGTTCATTCATGTGTTATTATGTAGCAATCTATGAAAACCCGCGCGCGGAATCATCGGAGAGTTGCTGTCGCGCAGACCCGGTGCTCTTGAATATTGAAGAAACAGACGCGTGTTTGTACCCGCGTGCGTGCTCCGCTTAACGCAGCGAACGGTCTAAAAATGCGTGGACTTAGTGAGGTTTTTTGGACCTTATTTACTTTTGTATTTATTTTACAAGATAACATTGTAACTGTTGGGTGAAAAAAATTTCTTGCGGGTTTCTTGTCTTTTATTTTCACATGGTCTCCCGCAGTAGAACCTTGTTGAAGCGATAGCGTTTGATTTTCAAAAAGTGCTTTGTAAAGGCCAATTTTGAATTAAATATTTGATTAACGACATTTTGATGATGACTTTTATTAATTACATTCAAGAAATTACGCAAAAAGGATCAAGAAATTAAAAGAATTGTTTAAACTATAAATACTTATATTTTGTTTCCATAACATATAAGACTTTAACAGGATTATACTGATTTATAATATTTAAATTCCGGCCAGAATTGATGTGGGGTCTTCAACGCCGGACTTGATTTTGCGTAGGAACAATACTGCTTCACGGCCGTCGATCAATCTGTGGTCATAGGTTAAGGCCAAATACATCATCGGTCTTATTTTTACCTGAAAATTTAAAAAATAATGCTTTAATTCTAATAGGTCATACGAATACATACTACGAGGAGCCACGACTTACTAAGGAACCAATGATAATAGTAGCTTCATTTCCAAAAGCAGGACAGCGCTGTACTAAAGACAGAGAGCAATATCGTGTGTATTCTCTATTGAACGATTTTGTTAGGTTTTATATATAATTTTACAGATATAAATTGCTTAACTAATAAAATATTAAGTATCTATGTATTTACTTATATCTATATATTTTGTAGGCGTCAAATTACCACTAAAATATTTCATTTTTCAAAGACTAGCCAAACTTTAAACTTAAATTCAAATGTATAAATAATAATATACCTTTATTGCAGTTTTGTAAATATGAGTAAATAAAGCTTCTATTTTCATTTGAAATTATCCCAAATTGAATGTGATTTATGGGCAACAACTACGCGTACGTGCGCTCCTCTGTGTACGATTCAATTCACAACGTTTTTGCCGACCGATCGACCCTTACGAATGTGTGCGTGCGTAGTAAAATAGTAGGCATTAGATATTTATGAATGACAATCAGTTAAAATAATTTCCACGCATTTTGAATTTAAAAGATAAGAAGGACAGAATGTTTGAGATTTTTTTAATCAATTTTTCTCAACCAATTGCCTATATTACTTATATTCAAAACCTTCTCTGCAAATTTGGCCGGTTATTGCAAAATAACCCAGTATATGAAATACGAGATCTCTAAAACTATACACCCGATTGACTTGAAATTTAGCGTAGTAGACGCTCATTTAGAACGGATTTTACGATAGCCCCATCAAAATTTTTTTCTTCATATTTTAAATCTAGTTTCCGCAATAAAATATCATGCGCCCAGCGAAGCGAGCGGGTATCAGCTGGTAATTAATATAAGGGGTTAAGTTATGAAACTGCCGTTTTATGTTGAAAATTTCAAACAACTTTTTTCTAAGAAAAAAATATATTTAAATGATCGAAGTATTTACCCTTATTATCTATACATTTCTGCTATCTCGAGGGAAGATCATTTATGCCTTCGTGATAGAACTCTGGGGATCCGGACTCTACAAGGTCTATGAAGGCATTTTGTAGCGCTTCCTGAGAACAAATTTTTTTTTCTTTGTAGTAAATCGTCCACGTGTCGGAAAAAATAGTATTCGGTTGGGGCTTGGTCTGGCGGGTATGAAGGATGACGTATGGTTTTTAACTGCGAGTCTTGTATTGTTAAAACGGTTGGTCGAGCATTGTTAGGTCTTGGGTTAACATGGACCAATAATGGCGTAGATCGATTGACTTGTCGGGGCTGTTTTTTAAGAGTTTCGTTATTATTGATCGAGGATTCTTTACTATAATGACACACCGGATCTCAAAAAAAGCATTGTGAACCGCACCATTAAGTGACTACCAAACAGCTGATATAATTTTTCTATGGGTGAGCTTCGCTTTAGGGCATTGTTCCGTTATGTGATCTGGGTTCAGCCATTTTTCGCTTGCCATTATCTTAGACCACATGTCACAATTCTGTCCAAAATCCCTTCATTTTTGTACTACTCAACAAAGCAAGGCGTGTAGGCAGTCGAAAGAGCAGCGAGCTAGGACTACGTTTAGCCAAAAATATGGATTTACACGGAATATTGTGAAAGTAGAGATAGGCGGATAGTCCATCGTCTACACAACTACAAAACCTATAATCCCATTGTGTCAATATTGTGGGTAAACTAATGATAAACCAAGACCCTAATTTCTTGGTTGTTTGATAAGGATCGGCTGCCATCATTAGTGTCTATGGTCTTCCTCGTGTTTCATTCTACGAGTCAAAGTTTCCACTACGAAAGCGATTAAACAAAAAACGCATAGTGCGTTCGTCAGTCCTATTCAAAAATTACTCTAAGTTTTGAGGTAACTCAAATACGTACTGAATGTAAAAACAAATATAATGTTATATTTTTTTTGAATTTAAAATGTTATAAATTTTGTGTAAAAAAGTTTCACGAATATACACAAAATTTATGCAGGTATATCTTAATACGAAATGGCCACTCTATACGGCAACGGCAAGTTCATACTTTAACCCCTGATACATAAATAAAAAACATGATAAATTGAGAATTGTTAGGCCTTTATGAAGCCTTTACTTTTAGAAGTATTTACGTCTGGCGTAAACGCGATGTTTATGCTGCCGTCTTTCAGAAGGCCCTATGTCACCCATATGTAAAATATGACCGATTTTTCTATAAAAAAAAAAAGAAAAACGTTAACAGCCTGATTCCGATACGGAAGTACAACCTGTTTTGGCTTTACTTAGGATATTTTAGCTTTTTATTAGCTTAGCTTTTTGTTATACTAGAAAACCCTAATCATATTAAATATAAAATTTTCATTACAATTATATTATAACATACGCTATCTTTTGTCGTTGCTTAGTTACTGGCTTCGACTGGGTTCTACCCCTAGATCTTAGATTTTGTATCAAATATTCTGCTCAGTAATCCACATATTCATAGCCTACGATATTGTGCAGTAATAACTCTGATATTGTGCCCCTTTTTATATAATAAGGGTGACAAGCGAGACACAGCCTACCTGATGGTAAGTGGATGCTGTGGCCCATAGACATCTACATCTATCCTCGATCAAGAATCAAAATGCAGATGCGTTGTCACCCCTGGGGACTAAGATGAACCTCACAGCTTATAATAATTATACTGGCTCTTTTACCGTTTCAACCGGAACAAGTAGTAAGTAAGTTTACGCTGCTTATCGAAAAAGTCCGGAAGGGGTTGCTACATGCCTAGACTGATCAATAGAAACGGTCTTTCGATTGATGGCAAACCATTTTCAATATGCGAGATTTACAACATTTGGACTGGTGATGGACTGCAATACTCTATTTCGAATGTAATGTATGAACAACAACCAGTACGTGTTGCCAGTGATGATTTACGGAACTGAAACATGGCTCTTCACTGCTGGCCGTATGACGAAGCTCAAAGTCACTCGGCGTGCGATAGTAAGGACAGGAATAAAGAAAGGTATCTATAACCATTTTCTAATCAAGGAGAGACCCATGAACAGTTTGGGAGTAAAGAAAAACTTCGTGAGGAGAAACATATATGTCTGAGAAACACGTGGTAGAGCCATGGTGCAGCTATATTATGGTTGTAGAACGTATGGCTGGCCGGTGAAGGACCACGCTCTCACAGAATACCAGCGTAAACTAGCAGCTTAATGCTGCTGTGTTTCATATAGTGAGTGTATATAACCGAAAACCTTTTCTACTGGAAGCGAGACAATTCATCTTAGTCCTCAGGGGTGACTACGCATCTGCATTAAAATTCCTAATCGAAGATCAAAGTAGTTGTCTATGGGCCACAGTATCCACTTATCATTTACGGTTTCTGCCCAGCTAAATAAAGTTCAATATTTTGCCCACCTCACGTTTCTAATCACGTTTTTAAGTTTCTTCTGAACGCTTTGATTGTAAACAATAAGTGAACCCTAATTTATACTTGGATAAAATATTATTATTATGTGTCAAACGCAGACCACGTGTTCAAAATGGAGTTCCGTCTAAGAAGAGGTACAAAAACTAAAAATATAATTTACCATTTCGAGCCTTCCCAGCTAAGGTGTGCATGGCAAGCTCTATACGTGGGTAATCCATAGACTCAACGTTTCTCATTACCGGCACTACAAGTCCCCTCGGTGTAGCAACCGCTATTGAAATATCTACGTAGTCTCTGTAGAAAAAAAGTTAGATAATTTTAAGTGACGCTTTTCATGATGTCATATGCGCATTGCTACATAATCGAGTTGACAAATTTACTTAACAACGTAGTACCCCTCCCCCCTCTCCCCCCATGAAGGCATGATGCAGGAAAAATCATAATTTTTCCTGTATCATGAAGGCATTTTACAATGGTTTTACATACATCACAATGAAATCCAGACCCGTACAATTAAGTATTCATCCGTCCGAGATTCGAACCAGTAGCTTAACAGTTTATTGCGTTATCGAGCCGTGACCGTCGCTATTTATATTTATTGAAACATCATCATGTGTACTGGGCCCTTCACAAGTCCACTGCTGAACATAGGCCTCCTCCAAGGAATGTCACTAAACACGGTTCTGAGCCACATGCATCTATCGACTTCCTGTATGTCTTAGCATGTCATCAAACCATCTAGTGGGGGGCTGCTCGTTAACCGGGACGTGGCTGCCACTTGAGAACCTTTATTACCCATGGGTTATTGGTTCTTTGAGTTATATTGTCCAGGCCATGAGGGCATGGAAGGAGTTACCCTAAGGTAGGTATGAACTATTCACGTGCAGACTAGCAGACTACCCTGAGTAGTCTTGCTAATTTGATCATCACAGATTGGATAATCCCTTCATGATCATAGCGCTTCATAGTTGATTAGCTTTGCCATCGTCACGCTAAAAAAAAAGATGTAGTTATGAAAAACTAAATACGTCTAACGTAATTCATTAGGTGTGTAGTATTGTTGATAACGAAAATTAAATTAAATTCAGTGTCATTACATTCGTCCTAAAATAAAAAGTTGCTGCTTTTGGAGCAAATGCAAAAATTCGATTCAATATGGAGGAATTCAGCACACCATTATTGCTTAAAAATATTTTTCTCTTAGCCATGTATTGGTGGCGGTGTTGGTGATCCAATACCTCATTTTATCCCGTTGCGCATGGGTGTCGTAAGAGACGGCGGGAAACATACCAGAAGATGGGTTAGCCTAGAAATAAATTATCCAAAAAATGCGGTTGCCAACTCGCTTGCCAAGCATGGCAACTATAGCAAAATTCCCTATTTGAGGTAATCTATGGGAAGCTTATGTTCAACAGAGGACTTTGAAAAACTAGGAAAATGATGATGATGACTCTTAACCTACCTGTATACAATTTGGTCACCCACAATCACTGCGTTGACTACTGGTTGGTCTTCTAAAGCGTTGGCAGCGGCCTTGATAAATGGGGACATGAAAGATAGTTTCACGCCGAACTTCTTCGTGAAGGCCTCCAAATTTGACTTGCGAAACGCCATTAGACGGCTGAAAAACAAATTCGATTGAAATTAAGTTTAACAAGCCTACAATGGTAATGAGGCATCCACGTTTTTTTCTGGCACCAGGGCGGCGCCACTTATTGATGAGGTTTATACGTGGTAGAGATGCAGCTATATTATGGTTGTAGCCTTGTAGCACGAATGGGTCGGTTAGACCGGGATGGGATCACGCTCTTATAGAATACCATCGTAAGAAGCTGCTGTGTTTCGTATGGTGAGTGTAGATAACCGGAGACCCTTTTTACTGGAATCGAGGCATTCCATCTCAGTCCTCAGCATTTTGATTTTTAATTGAGGATAAATGTAGATGTCTATGAGCCACAGCATCCCCTCACCTTCAGGTGGACTGTGGCTCGTTCGTCACAATTATACTCTCAAAGAAAAAATTGAAACATTTGACAGATTTTATAACGGGGAAGTTAATTTGTTAGAAAAGTATAGAGATTAATGTTTATTTTGAAATGCTTTACGTTTACGTGGTAAAGCCATGCCGTAGCTATATTAGTAGTATAGTTGTAGTACGAATGGGTCGGCTCGACCGGGGAAGGACCACGCTCTCACAGAAATACCAGCTTAAAAGCTGCTTAACGCTGCTGTGTTTCGTATGGTGAGTGTAGAGAACCGGAGACCTTTTTTACTGTAAACGAGGCGTTCCATCTTAATCCTCAGGGGTAACAACGCCTCTGAATTTTGATTCGTAACCGAGGATAGATGTAGATGTCTGTGGGCCACAGCAACCACTTACCATCAGATGGACTGTGTGCTCGTTTGTCACCCTTATCTTATAAAAAAAAATTGCTATATTTTATATTAATTAATAAAATGGATAAACTAAACTGATTAATAAAGTGGATATTCCTAAAGTAAAGGAATTAATAGACAGTTAAAAAATTAAAAGTAGCCACTCACAGTATATACACTACAAACCGAAAAACTTTTATTCAAAACGCAACTTTTCACATCACCCTGTGTGAAAAGTTGTGTGTGTCTTTTCACATCACACTGTGAAACAAATAACTTCTCCTCAGTCCCAGCTAGCGACATCTAGTGAGCGGGTAAATAATTAGGCCTCACTGTGCAACACTATTTCACTAGGTGGTAGTACTGCTTTGCTGCCTAGACGAGTCCGTATCGGTACCACCCTCTTACCTATTTCTACCCCCAAATAGCAGTGCTGTGTTCCGGTCTGAAGGAGAGCCAGTATAATACACGCTGTGAGGCATTCCACTTTAGTCCTCGGGGTGACAACGCACCTGTAGCCTTCTTTGTATAAAGTTGGCTTCAGGCGTCCATGGACTGCAGTAGCCACTTACCATCAGGTGGACTGTAAGTTCGTTTGTCACTTTAGTTATTTACCAAAAATACTAGGTATAATGTAATATCACACTTGTGAATTTGCAACCAATCGCGAGTTAGAGTTTTTAGGAAAATTACATTCATAATACTTTTGATCATTATTTTGTTATTCAGTTGTTCACTTAGTGCATTTGTGTATAGCATATGATTTTCAATTATTATGAAATTATTAGAAATTAAAGTAAAATTTAAAAAATTAATATACTTATAATTTATTTTTATAAAATTCCACCTAAATTGTCATGTATATTAGGTACCAATTTTAGGTTTTAGGTGTCAATTGCCTATCATTATAAAACACTAAGTTTGTGTGAATTTCAATACTCATAGATAAAGTGGTTTAAAGTTACTATATTGTAATTTTTATTATGGGTAGATAAGCGACTTTGATTCTTTTATCTCGTGACTCACGTTTCTTATTACTAATGTACAGGTTCGGTTTAGACCGAAAGAGATGGAATTATGGATTTCCGATAAGTACAGAAGATGCGGCCTATATATTTAGAATGTTTGGCATTAAAAAGTGTAAACCTTAAAATTTTGCATTCAGAACGTTTGTCTTCTGTATATTTCAGGTATGGCAGGAGACTTACGGCATATTACGGTTAACCCTTCCTATAATGGGGAAGCCTATGTCCAGCTATTGACTAGTACTGTTACGGCTGATTAACCCTACGAAATTTCTGAGTAGGGTAGACAGCAAACTTAGTCGTTTTCTGAGAACAATTCACAGTTCTTGTAATAAAAGAAATCTACGAGGAGGAAGAGGAACTATGAGCTACGACGATGGCTAATTACTTGACCGGCAGCTTACCAGGTGGATGCAAGTTATAATGAATAACGGTTATATTGCGCTTTAATCAGCGCTAGAATTAAATGTTTTAGCTTTAACGCTAAACTATAAATAATTCGTTACAACAGAGAAAAAAGAACGCGCAAAAATAAAATAATAGTCGCCCATTGTGTAACGTTCATAGTGATAGCGAAACTAAACTAACTGAATTCAAATTCAGTTTAGTCAAGTTGGATTTCTTTGTTAAATATGAGTAGTGGATAACCTTAAGCTGTGCGTTTTTTTTAAATAAAGGTGACAAACGAGCGCACAGCCCACCTGCTGTAAAGTGGATGCTGAGCCACATCTATGTCTATCCTCAATTAAGAATCAAAAAGCAGATGCGTTTTCATTCCTGAGGACTAAGATGGAATGCCTCATTTCTAGTAAAAAGGATCTCCAGTTCTTACGGAGGATATAGGAAGGAGTATTTTGAGCAGCATGAATATTTTTTTGTTTTGTAATTTTAATGGTATTCTTGTTTTTTTTTAATTTTGTAAATTTATGGAAAAAGCAACGCGGGAGCTTTATACGTGGTAGAGCTATGCTGCAGCTATATTACTGGTATAGTTGTAGCACGAATGGGTCGGCTCGACCGGGGAAGGACCACGCACTCACAGAATACCAGTACACTGGTAAATAGCAGCTTAATGCTGGTGTGTTTCGTATTGTGTAAACAAGGCTTTTCATCTTAGTCTTCAGTTCTTAGATGTAGATGTCTATGGGCCACAGCATCCACTTACCGTCAGGCGGAGTATTATCTCGTTTGTCACCCTTATTCTATAAAAAAAACTACTTTCATTCTCAAATTGCTGCTCCCTAAAATTTGCTACGCCACTGTCCTGCTTCAAAACTCTCAAAAATAAGAAGATACTAATCCTAACAGTGAAATATATGTAAATGTCGCTTTACTTTTAATACTTTTTTATTTAATTGCAAACGTGTTATGAGTATCTTGGATTCATGGAAAAGTACCGTAGGTGCGCCTGGTGCTTTGATGATTTGAGTCGTCGTCTTTGTGGCTTGGGCTTTGGCGGCCGGGGCAGCTGCTGGTGCCGCAGCAGCTGCTGCTGGAGCTGCTGGCGCTGCGGGCGCCGCTGGTGCCGCCGCAGGTGCTGCCGCAGCAGCAGCTGGTGCAGGTGCCACGCCAGTTACGTCAATCTGTAAAGTAAAAACGACAGAATTGTATAAACTGCTAAAATTGTATAAATGCTTTCAATTATGTCAATGCGGGTCGCGAACATTACACGACTATGTCGATAAACTGTTTCTCAGACATATAGGTTTTTTCTGACGACATTTTCCTCTACTCCCGAGCAGTGTATGGGTCTCTCCTTAATTAGAAAATGGTTATACCTTCCTTTATTAACTGTGTATCTGAAATATAGGAATTAAGAAATTATATAGTCTCCAAGTTTTATAGCAATCATCCCATTGTTTTGAAAACCTTCTAAAGTCCAAAGTATAATATAGTCATAAGTACAATACTGCATGATTCTAGTACTGCGATCATCAATCCGCCTGCCAAGTGTGACGATTAAGGCAAATACTTCGTAAAACTAGAGAGGCCCCTGTCCAGCAGTGGGTTTTAAGAGCTAATGATAATAAAGAAGTGGGAACAGAGTAATATAATAAAAGAATGATAAATAATCCAATAGACCAATAAGCCGAGGTGGTGGTGGGTCGGCCATATAGCTCGAAGAATCGAACCGGTAGGGAAGAAAGGTTATCTAGTGGCAGCCCCGTGCCGGGTAAGTGAAGTGTAGGGCAACCTCCCATTAGATGGAGTGATGACTTGGTAAGAGCAGGTAAGACATGGAGGAAGTCGATGGATGCTTGTATGATATTATACGTGGTAGAGCCATGCTGCAGCTAATAGCTAATAGTATAGATGTAGCACGAATGGATAATAATGGTGAGTAATGGACACCTGCAGCCAACTTTAAAGCCACAGATGTGTAGTGACTTCTAAGGACTAAATTGGAATGCCTCACAGCCTGCAATGAGGGCATCCACGACTTTTTCTGCCTCCAGGGCGGAGCCACTTAAAAGAGAGGTATAATATTTGACGGATTTCATAGCGGAGCAGTTAATTTGTTCGGAAAATGTAAATGTTAATGTTTCTTTCTGTACTATTGGTCATATTTTATATTAATTAGATTAAAAATAAATAAACCAAACCATAGATATTCATATAAGTAGATATTTAAAAAAAAAGAGTTAAAAATGAAAAAAAAATCTATAAATAAATCACTGAGGCATTGTTTTGTGTATTAATATAATACTCTAGAAACTGATAAACTTTTATTAAAAACTAACTTTTCAATTAAATTACATTGTCTAACAAAAACTTTACCTCAGTGTCAACTAGCGACATCTGGTGAGCAGAAAATTATTAGCCCTCATTAAGCTAGCTCTCTATACCCTTTACATTGGAACACAGGATTGCAAGCACTGCTATTTGACGGCAAAAATAGGTAAGAGTGTGGTATCTACCCAGATCCCAGATCCCAGATCCCGTACGGACTCCGAGGCAGAAAAGGAGTCCTACCATCAATAAAGCTACGAAATTTACGTTAGCTCGATCGAGAAAAGACCGCGCTCTCACAAAATACCATCATTAAGATAAAGACATTTCTGCTCTGTTTCGTTTGGAGAGTGACGAAAACCGGTGATTCTTTTTTTAATTTTTTTATAGAATATGGGTGACAAACGAGCACACGGTCCACCTGATGGTAAGCGGTTGCTGTGGCCCATAGACATCTACATCTATCCTCGATTACGAATCAAAATGCAGATGCGTTGTCACCCGTGAGGACTAAGATGGAATGCCTCGTTTCCAGTAAAAAGGGTCTCCGGTTCTCTACACTCACCATACGAAACACAGCAGTGTTAAGCTGCTATTTTACGCTGGTATTCTGTGAGAGCGTGGTCCTTCCCGGTCGATCCGACCCATTCGTGCTACAACTATACTTACCTAAGTGATGACGCATCTGCATTTTGAGTCTTCATTTGAGTTGAGTGTCATAACATCCAATTATCATCAGGTGAACATTGTAATAGCTTTTATTTTCTCAGAAATGACTTTTAGTGTAGTTACTTGCCTGAAACAGTGGCTGCTGTTGTTTAACCGCCTCGCCTTCCTTTACGAGCATCTTGACAATTTTTCCGTGGCCAGGTGCCATAACTGGTAATGCGGTCTTGTCTGTTTCTATTTCAAGCACCACCTCATCCATTGCAACTGAATCACCTTCTTTTTTAATGAACCTGTAAAATATATAGTTATATTTGCGGTAGCTCATGGAGACGGAGTATTTTGTTTTTTATTGTTTTTAATTTAGTTTTATTTTTGTTGCCCATTATTGTTTTAGTCTAAGTCCACGACTGGATATAGAGCGTTTTCAATATTTCTTCAAAGTATTTTTCAATTTTTTACTTATTGATATAGTTTTTATATTAATATGTACTTTTACCTTGGCTCCATATTATGCGTTTCAATTCAACTAGATTTGATTAATATTCAAAAGTCAGTTAGTATTTAAAAAAATCAATTGCCTTTTAGTTCTAGTAAGTAAATCGAAACTTACTTGACATCGCCACTAGTTACAGAATCCGGAAAGGTGGGAGCCTTCACCTCTTCTACGCCGTATAGAGGAGCATTTAAATGAATCAGTCGTCTTAACGCCACACAAGCGGGTGGCGTCTTCCACTGCAAAGTTATTTGCCATCTGTGAAATTGAATAATCCTCAATATCAAACTTTCAGGTTAGGCATACAAATAAATATAGACTATACTATATAACATCACCGAGAGCCAGACCGACCGACGAGTATGTACCTATGTGTAGATATATGGATGTGAATGTGGTGAGAGAGGTATGTCAGGATCGTACCAAATGGAGGTGAGAAATTATATGTATTATCTACCGTTCCGTATCCGTACAGTTACAACCTATTAAAGTCCACTGCTGAGCATAGGCCTCCCCTATTGTCTCATAGGGAGGACATTTGCCATAGTTGTCACGCTTGGGAAGCGGGTTTACAACCGCAGCTTGTTATTTTTAGTCGTTAGAAAATTTGTGTCTCTCTGTCGCCTCTTACGTCACCCAGGGGATAATATGGGGTAGTGGATATTCTTACACCGCCACTACACGGTAACGTATTACGTATATACCTGCCTATAAATAAGGCTTTCACGATTTTGGATTTATGTATTTTAAAATATTATCTGTGGCGTATTTTCGCTTCCTGACGAAGTAAAGTAACAGCCTATTATATACGAGGGGACATTTTAAAGTTCGGAAATAGATAATAATCTCTGGGAGCCAGGTCAGGACTATAGGGTGGGTGTGGCAAAATTTCAAAGCCCACCTTCTGCAGGGCAGCCATCGCAACATGGCACTTATGAACAGGCGTGTTGTCGTGCAGAAGAAGGATTCCTTTGGTCAATTTTCCCCTTCTTTTCTCCTTTATGGCTTCCTTCAATTGTTCTAGGATTGCAGCGTAGTAATTTCCGGTTATGGAGACACCTTTATCTTTATAATTAATCAATAGGATTCCTTCTGAGTCCCAAAAGACTGTCGCCATGATTTTCCCAGTCGATTGTGCCAACTTAAATTTCTTGGTGGTGGTGTGCCTTTTTGTGCCACTGCATAGAGTCCTGTTTGGACTCAGGTTCATAACGGTAGACCCAAGTTTCGTTACCAGTAACAATTCGAGCCAACACTCCATCTTTGTCGTGTGTGTATCTTAGTTGTTTGTGTGAGGTCCAAAAATGCACGAGAACACTCCACGCGCTGTTGCTTTTGAGCGCTGACTTTAGTCATGCCAAGATGGTCATGAAGAATTTTGAAAATGGTTGTATCTGATACTCCAACCATTTCTGCGAGCTGTTTTTTCTTTAGGCGGGCATCTTCTAATATTAATTTTTCGACTTTTTGAATAATTTCCGAAGAGGTCACCTCGATTTTGATCTTAAAAATGTGTCGCAATCGACTTGTTGTAGTGGGCGTAGTCTAAGGAGGACGTAAGGAGGGAGGTGTCTATGCATTGTGTTTCCACGTCAATTATGGTCCTAAATGAGTATTCTCATTTCAATGTTAAGACATCGCGAGCGATCGAAAAAAATTGGCTTCGCAATGACTTGTTGGGTACCCTGCTCGATTGTAATCGGTGATATGTGTCTCATAGTTTATGGAAATATAATTATGGTAAATGAAATAACTACGTAATACAGAAATACACAGAAAATAATAACTTACTTCGTCATTTGTCTTCGCAGATTTGTACTAATTAGTGCTTTCGATGTAAGTTTCAATTGTAATAACTGCGTGAAAAGATTATTTCATTATTCAATTATACATTTATATAAAAAACTTAGTAGGTACAGATTTGTTACACACAATAATGCCTGTTTTTTTTTTAAATTTAAATACGTTTTTCTCTAACGAACCGTACTACAGTGCAGAAAGTATACAAATAATTAGAAATTTAGATAACAAAATACTGGTTCAACAGTTTATTACGACATCAATTTTTTAATTTTGAAATCGGCATACTTAAGTCGTGGAAAAAATAGTTTGCACTAAAGACAGTTTTTATATGAATTTCATTATAATAAAACTTGAATAGGTGTAGGATAGGAGTAGGTATAAATGTAATATTATTATAATTTTACATGGAAAGTAATCCGAATATAAATCAGCCAATTGAGCGTGGTTCCAACTTCTGTTGGTTGCTTTTTATAGAATTCAATAAAATTACAAAAAAATAACTTGTTTTATTGCTTTTATTTGCAAAAATCTTTTTGATTATTTACTATATCGTCTTTATTAAAATTCCAATATAAATATAACATTATATTTTATATATTTTATAGTCTGGTTATAGAATATTAATTCTATAACCAGACTATAAAATTGAAGTACATGTGAATCATTTACATTTTGTGCTTTTTAGATACCTAGGTACTAATTAAAGCTTTATGCATCTGTCTAAGTAACATAATGTAAACAATATTTATTAAAATAAAAAAAACCTATGAACTAAAACTAGATATCAAATAAAATTCCTCACATTTCGTAGAATTTTTCGTCTGTACATAATAATAAAAGTAAAGTTATTTTAAATTAATAGTTTTGGTTATACAAAAGATAACAATTATAATCAAACATGACAGAATGGTCAAAACTGAGCTTATTCTTTCTTTTTGACATTTCTGTTCCGAAGAAAGGTTTCATTTATTTTTTTTGCTATAAAATATAGCCTATAATGGATGTGCAATGATTGATATCTATTAAAAGTTACCGACCTACAAAACGTATACGTAAATAATACGTAGATGTAAAAAATTACAAAGATGTAAACGAAACATTTGACGATGTTTTTTTAAAAAAATGCACAAAAATGTATTTTCTTTTTAAAGATAACTTTAATATTGTTTTTGTTTCCTATTATTACGTATTATTTTTTTTGCTATACTGTAGAATTTTGAATTTAGTGCTCTTTGCATTGGCTTGTGGTCTATCCTTCTCCGGTAAAACGTAGAATTTTTTTTACTGAAAGCAAGAAGATGCTTTTATCGAAGTACCTACTTAGCTAAACTAATTGTGCTTAAGAAACTGTGGCTATAAGTAGAATGTACTTATAAATTTTAATAAATATTTCTCCGTCTTAAGTTTCTGGGTACTTTTAGGTGGGTAAGGTTCCAAATAACACTCCGATGGGTTGCTCGTATTTACTGTCGTTTGAATAATTGTAATATTTAGGTTTCACCGGCAATTTTTTAATAAAAACAAGCTTGATGTAGTTTGCTTCAAATAAAACGTCGAATAAAGTTATGGAACCAATAAACGACTCATTAAGTTAACCTAAGTTTAAACGTAATTATTTTTTTTTACCCAAGTTTAAACGGAGTTTGTCTTTTATTGCGATATTGGGAAACGCACTTCATAAGTTATCGAACTAATAGCACTAATGTATAGATAAACCGCCTGTAGAAGTAAGTACCTCTGAATCGGGGCATTACTGTTCTGGTGGAGAATGGAGATACAGTTTCCGAACATAATAATGTCTTTTGCCTATTGTCGGCTAAGATAACGGAACAAGCCGATATTAACTATTCACGACAATTTTACAGTTTCAAAACTTGTTTGCGTGTCGGTCGGAAATTAAAATTGCTAAAATTGTCTATCTTAGTATAAGGATTAGACAATCTAGGTAAAATAGTACAAGCGAATGCAAAGAGCACTAAATTCAAAATCCTACAGTATAGCAAAATAATTTAAAATTAAAAATTTTGTACAGCCGACTTCAATATAAATTATTAAGAATAATGAAAAAAACTATTGGTCAGACCTTGATAAAATTTATGTGGGACCACATGTGAAGCACCAGCTTTCAAATAAAAAAAAGAATTATCGAAATCGGTTCATCCAGAAAAAAGTTATGAGGTAACACACATAAAAAAAAAACATACAGTCGAATTGAGTACCCCCTCCTGTTTGAAGTCGGTAGAAAATAATACATAACAATAGGAAACAAAACAATATTGAAGTTATCTTTAAAAAGAAAATACATTTTTGTGTATTTTTCTTAAAAAACATCGTCAAAGATTTTGTTTACATCTTTGTAATTTTTTACATCTACGTATTATTACGTATTTATTATCCTCGAAAAAATATTATTACAAGAATTATATAAAACCAATTTTTGACTTCATCTCGTAATGAGACCCATCTAGCGGCAGATTAGGAAAGTGGTTAATGGTTAGATCAGATAGATAATGAGCGGTTCTTTGTGTATTCAGAAACACACAGACAGTATGTTATTTACTGGGAACTTAGAAACCGGGCATAAGATGGTAAACGGCAGTGAAAAAAGGTTTAATATTTCAATGCATCCCATTCACCAATGACATGATTGATTATTTGCCAATGGACAATGAGGGCATTCACGATTGTTTTTGCTACCAGGGCAGCGCCACTGAGAAACGAGGTGAAATCTTATAAATAAAATTAATTTTTGTTTGTTCGTATTTTATGCGCTGCCATAGCGTTCATCAAATTGCGCTAAAACTTTGTCAACTTATTGCTTGCACTTGTGAGAAGGTTATAGGCATAGTACAACTAACTTACAATAGGTGGCGCGCGTGCCGTACCGACAAATTTATTTGATAGTTATATATCATTCAATTTCAATGAATGTATTATGATTCCTAATTAAATCATTTTAAATTTGGAAGTGTCCAAATTTAAAATTATATTTCCACAATTATTTCTTCTGCGGCAGCAACGCGCCGGGTAGAAGCTAGTACCTATTTGATAAATTACATAGCGCATAGCGGGGAAGTTAATGTTGATTTTTGTAATATTAGTTATATTTTATATAAATTAGATTAGAAATGAATAAACCAAACTACAGATATTCCTAAAAGTAGAAAAAAAACAAAGAAGTTAAAAAATGTTATAAACATTAAGGAACAAACCACAGGAATTGTTTTGTGTATTTACCTTATACTCTAGAAACCAATAAAATTTTATTTAAAACGCAACTTCTCAAAAACTTTCATCTCAGTCCCTACACGCGACATCTGATGAACGAAAGATTATTATACCGCATTGATAAAATTATTGTAACTTTTAGGAAATTTACTATATCAAGTAAATTAGCTATAGTAATTAAATATATAAAACATTCAATACTGCCACTACGAAATACGAATTAATGAGATATAACTTTACTTAACTATTATTCTTATGTAATCTGTAAAATAAAAATAAATATTTTAAGTTATTCTACTCAACGCTAGATAGCAACAGTCACCTGATCAATTCCACACCAGATGGCGTTCTACATTTGCTTTTACTCTCGTCTAGTTAGCGCTGTAAGTTGAACGTTAAAATTTAAAAAGGAGTAATCAGAGTCTATGTTTCCATTTGATTACAATGTTTATGTTGTAATCAAATGGAAACTCTTTAATAAATCTTTTAATTGGCTTCTGGTAATCTAAGCGGGTGCTCTATACGATCAAAAAAAAATTAGTAACCACTATAATAATAATCAGGTGGGATTGTAGTGAAGCACAAGCTTAGATAGGGAAAAAAAAATAAAAATCAGTTATACATAATGTGTTACTAGATTTATCGCCTTTTTATATAAAATCATAATACGAATATTTAATGGGAAGAGTATTCTTGCTTTTATTGTATTGCATTGCAAAAAGCCGACAGTGGTTATAGATGCGGACTGCAAACTGGGAGTCGTGGGTTTGAATCCGTCATTCGACTACTGTACGTGAACCACTCCAAGCATTTGAAGTTTACTTAAAGTGTTTAACTACGTAAAACGTTTAAATACGCCTTATTTAGTAATGTTAATAGCGTTACTAGTATTCCTTTTTTTAAATTAAACTTGCGTATTAAGGTTTTTAAGAAACCATTAATTTTTTCCCTCAGTATTCAAGATGAGTCTGTGAATATCTACAATTCTCGAAAGTAACGCGTTATTAAATTTATTCGTATTGGTTATTAAATCACATCCTGAAATTCTTAGAATTAAACAAATTAAAATTTACTTTTTAAACTGATCTGGATATTTAAGACCTAAGATATGTCGTGCCGGGAGAATAATTGGGTGACCAGTACTCCCAAAGGAACTTATGTAAATATATATGGCGTTAGCACAGTCTCTACTAACATGTTGCATCCCAATCTGTGGAGGGACGGGTAAAACTAAAATGTTGGAGGAGGAACGTGCACAACGTGCTCTTTTAAAAGTAATGCACTTCAAAAATAAGGTTTCCAACTGATAAACTTTACTTCATCAGTAAAGTCCTATCAGTGAGAAAGCTGTATATTCTACTCACTGTATTAAAAAACATAAAACCTTAACCTAAGATGACAGCATAAAACAAAAAAGAAGAAAAGCTGTTGTTGCATTAAATAAAACCAAAACTGCATTTGCTAGTAAACAACACTCAAGTCGCTCCGGATTACTATATAACAAATTGAACAAAGATCTAGAGATCTACAGCAAAACAAATAAGGAATGTAAGAAATTGATTACAATTTTTTTAACTCCCTTAAATTATGAAGAAACAGAGATATTATTACAATACAGATATTAAAAGAATATATACACATACATACTCCTATGCTTAGTACATACTCACATACTACAACTACCAAATACTAATATATTTACACACTACATATATGAAATATAACCTAATAATTATTGATTTATTGATGTATTAATGCTATGAGACTGATGGTAGGATACTAAAGTCATGTTTTTACTATCTTTATTATTCCCTATTAGTTACTTTATTTCGTTAATAACACTTTTACCTTTGGAAGAGCGAAGTCACCTCTTACAGGCATTATTTTGCTTACTAGGTGACCTCGATCACTGATCATATAATGTAACTTTAATGTTTGACGAAATAAATAATTTATTATTATTATATTATTATTAAACTGATGAAGTTTATTTTTCAGTTTTTTCATCTGTTAATTATATTTATTAACACTCAAATATTTGTCAATTTATGGTGCTTATTATGTAACACATTTCCAGTAGTTCAAAGAGCTGCAGTTTGATAATCAGTCTTGGTTATTAATATTAAGTCCAGTGCAAAACAGTCGTGTATATTACTACTAAAAATTAAACCAAACCAAAAGCTGAAAAGTAACTACATAAATAATTAATTAAAGAATGACTTATAGAAATAATTAAAACGCTGTAAAAATTAGCTAACTGTCGTGACTCTATCCATTTATATCCTGTGGCCCTCGTCTCTACAAATTCCAAGTCTCTTCATCGATAAGTCGCTCTATCTACATATATAAATAAAATGATAGAGGTTTGCAGTTGTGCCTGCATCACGGAAAAAACTACTGGATATATTTCAATCAGGTTTTCTAAGTTTTATTTCTTAGACACTTGGCCCTTATCTAAAAAACAATATTGCGATGTCTTCATTTGATATAAAGTTTTAAGAAATAACGATATTTTTTTTACTGGGTTTTTGACACGGTCAACTGTACGTCGCTTGCTCTCGCGTTACTAAGCCAGATAATTTATATATTTTAGCTACAAACGGAGCAACGAATAACATTGTTTACAAAGAAATTTTATCTTTTTGATATTTTTTCCTTCGCACATACGATAACTTTGATAATATATCAAGCAACGCGGACGAAGTCGCGGGTATCAGCTAGTCTTTGTATAAATTATGAGAGTGAAAATTTCACTGAAAAGTAAAGATAATAAAAAGAGTTGTCATTTACATTTTATTGATCACATTTATTAGTAATATATTGGTATAATATAATATATTACTAATATATTGGTAAGTACGCCTTGTAGCGGTAGAGTAAGAGAGTCCACTGTCCCATATCATCCCGTGGATGTCGTAAGAGACGACTGAGGGAAACTGAAGCAGGAGATGGGCAGCAACATCTTTTGATAGCTACTCATAATAATAAAACTGTGATTGCCATGCCGTCTCCAAAGCGTGGCCACTATGGTAAAATTCCCGCCCATATGGCAATCTATGCGACACGCTGAATCAGTGGAGAGGTTATCATGATGATGATATTCGTAAGTACCTACTTACTCTCTTAATTTACGTTATATGAACGACCACGCTCTCACAGGATACCAGCGTAAAATAGCTGCTCAATGCTGCTGTGTTTCGTATGGTGAGTGGAGAACCAGAGACCCTTTTTACTAGAAACGAGGCATTCCATCTCAGTTCTCAGGGGTGACAATGTATCTGCATTTTAATTTTTGGCCACAGCATCCACTTAGCATCAGGACTGTGTGTCTGTGGACTGTGTGCTTGTTTGTGAATCTTATTCTTTAAAAATATCTCATATCTCTTATAATATTCACGAGATTAGCTACATTTTTAAAGCAATTATTTTAAATGAATTCTATAAACATTATTTTGTGATGTTCTATAAATTAATATGTAATGAAAATACACAGTGACATGTGTAGGGAGATGTACAGGGGTGTAAATCGAAGTTTTCAATAGTTGTGTGCGTAAGTAAGGGCTCTTTGAACGGACATTAGTGGTGGGCACTCAAGACGTCGGTATGGACTCCTTGGTGATTTGTTATTAGGGTTGCCAGCATAATTAACTGTCATTTAATTATAAAAATATTTATATATATTATATTATTTAGGATAATCAGCAGGAGAAAGGCATCGTTCAAACGTTTGCTCTGGAATGATTTTCAAATTCCTTTTCCTGTTTTATTTATGTAATTTATACGCGTTTGAATTAGAAATTGCTTATGTACATGTATGTATATATTTACATATAATTGTATGTTTGTGTATATATTTTTGTGTAATTGTGTTTATAATATGTATCTTATTATGTAGTTATAGTTATTATGCATTTATTATATGCACATAGATATTTTTAACGAGTTGTTTGCACTTTGCACCCATAATATATTCTCTGCTTACCCTGGAGGTAGACTGGTAGAGCATGCGTTATTGCATTTTGTCTGTCTTTTTGTTCATGGTATGAAAATGAAGTCTAAATAAATCATAAAGATGTTAAGACGTTTCCGGTAAAAAAAAAAATCTGTTGACATCTAATTTCTTTTATGTATTTAAGCAGTTTTTAATGCTATTCTTTGATTCTAATTTAAACTTTGCTATCAGTCTTTGAATAGTCCACGGGTGTACAGCTTTTTCCAAGCAGAGATTACTCTTAGATGAATGCACTTATCGTAATCTATACATCTATACATACATACAAAGAAATAAAATTGAAGTGTCTGTTTGTAATGTCAAAATAACAGCTTTTTTTTTTTTTTTTATAGGATAGGTGACAAACGAGCACACAGTCCACCTGATGGTAAGTGGTTGCTGTGACCCATAGACATCTACATTTATCCTCAATAAAGAATCAAAATGCAGATGCGTCGTCACCCGTGAGGACTAAGATGGAATGCCTCTTTCCAGTAAAATGGGTCTCCGGTTCTACACTCACCATACGAAACACAGCAGTGTCAAGCTGCCATTTTACGCTGGTATTCTGTGAGAGCGTGGTCCTTCCCGGTCGAGCCGACCATTCGTGCTACAACTATACTACTAATATAGCTGCAGCATGGCTCTACTAAGCTTTTACTAAATGCATATGAAAGAATTACTATTACACACACAATTAATATGCCGAGCACCTGTCGTCATAATATTGCGAGTTATTTATTACTATGTCGACAAAATTAAAATTATATAAGTTTAAAAACTTAAACAACACGCATTGGCCTGTGATGATCTTGATAATTATTTTATCCTGGTAATCCTGATCAGGATACTAGGATAAAGTTATTATTATTTTAAGTCACAAGTCACCGTCTACGAGTTGGTGAAAATTACATTAAAAGATTTCGTTACATAGAAACAGGGTGGCTCGGAGTAAATTTTGTTTTCTAGTGAACGCGTGGAGGAAGGGCGCGGCGGCGTTAGTCGCTAGCTCGGTTCTCGGCATTTTGTAGCCATGAGTCACTTCACGAACAACAGCGCTTTTGCAGTGGGCACTTATAACAAAAACACAACTTTTAAAATTTTTGTCTGTCTGTCTGTCGGTCTATCTGTCTGTTTGTTCCGGCTAATTTCCGAAATGGCTAAAACGATTTTAACGGACCTCTCACTGGCAGATAGATGATGTTATAAGGAGTAACTTCAATTTAGAAAAATAATTAGGGTTCCGCGCAAAATAATTAAAACCCTAAATTACACGCGGGCGAAGTCGCGGGGAACAGCTAGTCGTTACTATTAGAAAGTGAATTTTCGATCACAATCACAAAATCTCATCACAAATCGATCGTAATGATGATAATGATAATTATATACATAAAATCGTTGGTGCGTCTGTAACTGATCGTGTAACTTCTGAACGATTTGACCGATTGAGGTCATATTAACACAATATATTTGTGTTGTCGAAAGATGGGTCGTAACCATTTTTTTTATAGGATAAGGGTGACAAACGAGCACACAGTCCACCTGATGATAAGCGGTTGCTGTGGCCCATAGACATCTACATCTATCCTCGGTTACGAATCAAAATGCAGATGCGTTCTCACCCCTGAGGACTAAGATGGAATGCCTCGTTTCCAGTAAAACGTACCACACGAAACACAGCAGCGTTAAGCTGCTATTTTACGCTGGTATTGTGTGAGAGCGTGGTCCTTCCCCGGTCGAGCCAACCCATTCGTGCTACAACTATACCAGTAATATAGCTGTAGCATGGCTCTACCATGTAAAAAACGTGTAGATACGATAGGCGACGCAGTAGTCAAGTAATTAACAACTTCTATATTTATGGAAGGGTTGAAAATCTCATAAGTGGCAGCCCTGTTCGAGCGAGGGGACGCTCCCTCACTAATTTGCTAAGATTCGTGCAGCCCGCATCTTTGATTAGGAATCTATGACGTCCCCAGACGGGCACTCAGTCCGCCGACCAGTAACTGCTCATTTACCTACCATTTTATTATGTTTATTTTATTATTAGATATTATTAGATTCAGTGAAAATTAGTAGTTTTAGTTATGAAAAGTATAAACCACAAGCAATATATGAATGTATTTAAAGTCTCCACATATTGCAACAGACTTGTTCTGTTGACTAAGTTTGAGCAAAACTTCTTCCACAATATTTTCAAATTATTCGTAAGTAGCACCCCCATGTGCTGTGCGTGTAAACAAATAGCAGATGGTGGTGTGTGCACATGTGTAAACACTTAAGCCGCGTATCGATTATGCGCTCCTGGCGCGCGCGCCATGAATGACCGCGCCGACCAGTGCGCTCCGCATATCGCGCTCCAAATGTTCGAAGTGTATCAACTAAGCGCTCCTGGTGCGCGCGGCAGCCGCTCCAGTGTTTGAACGTTCAACATGGATGTCGGTCGTGTGCGAGCATCTGCCGCTTTCATAGTTCCTCAACATGGATGTCGGTCGTGTACGAGCATCTGCCGCTTTCATAGTTCCATGCATCTTCTTTAAGCGCTTTATTATGATAAAAGCGACTTTTGCTATTCCACAGCAGTTATTTTAAATTTTATCAATTTACGGCAACTCTGGTTATCCATAGCTCGGAACGCAACGAACACATGAATGATGAAAACAACCGTCCCAACTGGCGCGCGCGCCAAAACTTAAACTACTTTGATGCGCGGAAAAAAACCGACACCAGATGGAGCGGCCCGCTCCACGTTTGAGCGCTCCAACGAACAATTTGGCGCGCGCTCCTAGGCGGTATCCATTTCGCGGCTGGAGCGCGCGCCAATGTTCGACCTCTTGGAGCGCATAATCGATACGCGGCTTTACAACAATGAGCTGCTCGAGCTCGACACAAGCCATTTCTACAGGTAGCTCAACAGAGAGACACAATATCCTTACGCTCTTTATATAATAATGATTAATATGCTAATATGAAGAAGCCACCACATAAACTTTTTTCTCTATTGAAGGAACTCACAACTGGTTTCTGAAATTAAACATTAAATTATAATCTTTTAGCCACTGAACATTGGCTAAAAGATTACATTATTTAGATTAGATAACATACGTTCTTCTACTGGACGAAAGCCTTCTATAAATAATGGAGTAACATATAGATAGTATCACGGATCACGGGCCGGCCGTATATGTCGACGGACACGGAAGGGGAAGAAAGGTTTTCGAGTGGCAGCCTCGTAACGGTAAGCGATATATATAGGGCGACTCCATCTGTAAGAGCGTGTCCTTTCTCCTGTCAAGTCAACCCATTTGTGCCATTACCCATTACCCATTATACAGGCGTGACGTGGCCCTACCACGTTACAAGAATTGATCGGAATACAATAATTAAATTCACCAGACACCAGGTGGAAGGGTTTTCTTTCTGTCCAGTTATGAGTCTTGATAGGGTTATTTAGGATTATATTATATAGTAAATTGAATGCGGTATAAATATGTTTATTACTTAAATGAACTCCTGGTCCATGGTCCGTGGGGTCCACTCGCGGTTAAGTTTTAAAAAGAACTGTATCCGCAACTGATCGTCGCCGTTGGAGACAAGAGGGTTGGTTTTATTCTCGCCGAAAAGCCAAGTATAGCTATTCAGTAAGGAAACGTTGACAGCGTTCTAGGCATTAAACCGTTGGGAATACAAACATATCGGACATCTGTACTATTCATATACGAGTATGTGGTGTGTTTGGAAAACGTTTTCACTTTAACAATATTATTTTTAGTATTGGCACTCAGACCAACAAGGGAAAAGACGGAGCGCTGCGTACATTTCAAGTGACGCAAAAACCAAGTCAAAACCATGTACAACTTATTGTAAGAACACGCAGTCACGTACAATGCATCTAAAATCATTTGCAACTAATGACATGGTTTAAAATGTATATGTGTGCGTCCAACAGCGAAATTTTACGGTCTGTTAAATAAAGAAAGCAGAAAAATGTGTGCGTGAGGGCGAGTTGAGCATGGTTTCAGCGTCACTCGAAATATACGCAGCGCTCCGTATATAAGGCATTAAATTTCTTGAATAAAAATACCTTGGTTAGTCCGAAGTCCGAACGCTTCTCTCTAGTTACGGCCGATCTGAGTCGGAGGCTGTGTCAGCTGAGAACAAGTTGCGAAGTCTTAAAGCGATTATTACTTCGATATATTGTTTAGAGGTTCAGGCTTACTAAGTGAGGGAGTTGCCCCGACAATAAAGGCGCTACTGGAATTTTTTAAATAAAAATTCTTTTGAATTTCTTTAAATTATCAATCTGTAATCAGGAAATATAATAAATAAATTAGAGGAAAAAAAAGTGTTTTACAAAATTATACAGTAAGTGGAAATGGAATTTTATTACTCATTTTATTATTATTTAAATTAAAATATAATATTTTTATATTTATCCGCTTAGACATATAAATAGCACAAATTATTTAATACAACACAACTATTACCTATACCGGTAAAGGTTGTATACCTACCATTATTATACAACCAAGCCAAGAGTAAACTAATAACAGTGTTACCATATGAATATTTTAAATGATGTTTTTGTACGATTTGTGAAGTTGCCCACCCAACACGTGACAGAGCAATAGTGTTGCAGCTATATTACGGTTGTAGCAGGAATGGGTCGGCTCGACCGGGGAAGGACCATGCTCTCACCCCCATGTTTTGTATGGTGAGGGTAGAGAACATAAAATGTTGCCTTGTAGTTGCCGTTTTTATAGTATAATGGTGACAAACGAGCACACAGTCCACCTCGATTTTGACTCAAATGCAGATGCGTTGTCACCTCGGAGGACTGAGACAGAATGCCTCGTTTCCAGTAAAACCATATGAACCACAGGAGCATTAAACTGCTGTTTTAGGCTGTCATTCTGTGAGAATTGGTATTCTTGCCTGTTTAAAAGATTAGAATTGTAGAAGCTATTAGAAATATTGTTCAAAATTTAAAAATAGATAAATTAATAAAAATTTAAAACACACTTAGGTACTTAGTTAATTTAATTATATGAACTGAAAAATACTTGAGTATTTCTCGAGCGTCGAAAATTATTAAGTTCCTTCTGCGGAGGAAGTAGCGTCAGCAGGAGCAAGTTGTGCCATCTCAGGTAATAAGTAAGCCACTGTTTCAGCTTAAACGCTCAAACTTGCTCGCAAACACTGGACCTCAGTTTATAGAGGCGATCACATTTTCCACTCTTTGTCGATATTTCATAAATAATATTTGTGGACTATGGATACAGAAAATAAGCTAATATTAGTCCTCTTCTTAAAAAAGCCAAAGATTTTACTAGCATTTCCTATCGTTGCTTTACACGGTACAAAATAAGATGATGGAATGTCTTTTGCTGTCATCACGACATAAACTTATTGCTTTAATTTTAACTATACTATTAATATTAACGGTACGGTGATATTAATCGTGTAAGTAAAAAAAAATTGGAAATAATTAGTGTATAGTAGCTGTTTAATTATTTCTACGTAATGAATTTTGGAAATTAATAACTTTTAAATTATCTTAAAAATATAAAACTTTCTTGTCTTTGTATTAACCAGTACCCTTTAGGATATTATAATTTTTCAGGAACTATCTTATTTATTTATACTAAGTTATTTTGCCAAAGCAAAAATAGGTTTTATGTCCTATATTTTTTTTGAAGATTATTAGGTTTTCATTAGATTCTCTCGTAGTAGGATTTGTTTTAATCGTCGCGGTTAGCCTGAGGGATGATCACAGAATCAGAGGTCCCGCACTTGTGACTGCTTTTCTCGGTCGGTTTGAGTTTTGTACTCCTGGTGTAAACAAGATGGTTATACCGGGATCTGTCGGAATCCACAAGATCTTTCTGGCACCTTGTCATAATAATAAAATATTTGAACAATTTTTAGAAAATTTTAGTTTTCCTACGTAGTTTCCTGTTTATCCACATTTCCTTCGAGTCAAAGAATAAAAGATAAATCGAATTATCGATATTTCTATATAATATCTTTGCGACATCACTAGTTAGTCGGAGTGTCTCCCGAAACTACAGTCCGATACTTTCTTCGTTCGTAAGTCCGGTCTTTGGCAAGTTGTCGATTTATTGAACAAATAGTTCGCAGTGTTTGTGTAGATTTATAGTTTGTCTTGGCTGTAGACGGACAATGCGCCGCCATAAGCGATACAAAGTGACTGGGGCCGGTTTGTGCTGACAAATTGTTAGTAACTTTGGCAAGATGAAATATTTCCGTAGGTTCTTACGTGGTTTGATTGATTTCTTTTTTATTTCCTTTAATAAGCAGTCTTGTGGATATTTTTATAGAAGTGAGGGTAAAAAACGAACACACATTTTACCTTATGGTACTACGGCTTATATTATTTTATTTTATTTTTATTATTATATTAATTCCTGACGTTTCGGGTGCTTTACAGCAACCCATGGTCACGGAGGGGACTGAGATGTTTGACGTCCCGATGTCACAGTTAGCTACCTTCAGTTTTTTAATATAAATTTTTTTGATTCGATCTACGCAGAATGAGCTTACAGTATCTTGAAGTCTTGCAGTGGTATGCTTGGGTTTGGATTTAATTTTGTTAATTATAGGATCCCAAGCAGATGGCAGCAACAATCCATCTTCTCTATTGAAATTAGGATGTTTTTTAATTTCAATAGCCTCGCGTATCATCCTTGGTAGGAATCGGTGTTCTTTTGCGAGGATTTGTGGTCTATCAAATCTGATGTAATGGCGGGGACGATCTTGAACATGTTCACAGACTGCAGACTTCCCAGAGCGTCGGTGAAACGTCGGAATTAAAATAGTAAATTAAACGCGATAAAATCCGTAAAATATAGTTTTATTCAATTGTGCAACTATAATTAATAATAATGTAAACATTACCCACGTTGAGTATTTCGTTTGTTTAAATTAATAAAGACTAAGGAAGCGTAATACATTCGAATCTCAAGTGTACACAGGAAGCGGATGCAGGAGCTATTGTAATAACGGGGTAGTAAGCAAGATTTCCGCCGCGCAATAAATTTGGCGCAGTGGTTTGGCAATCTTTGTCTTGAAGCGATGGCTGTGTGGAGACATTTCCAATTACACTTTGCTTGGGAATTATAGGTATAATGCTTAATTTAATTTTACACTGCCTTGTAATTATGACCCATTGACATTGATGTATATTAAATTAACTAATCTTTTTTGGTTTTAAAATCGCAAATTAGCTATTTTTACTCGACTGCCACAGGAAGAGGGTAATGTTTTTCTAATGTATGTATGTATGCCTATTTATTTGGCACGCCTTGTAGCCTAAACGGCATGATGCATTTTAACATATGGGTGTCGTTAGATCGTCTTAGTTTTGGAACATTTTTTCTCTTGTCAGTAAACTTTTTTACACAGTCGGGTTTTTTAATTACTGATTTAACTATTGGGCTTGTATTTATTTATAATAAATATGATAATATAATCTGCTTAATATGCCTTATAAAGCAGTGTAACTAAGATAATAAAAAAAACATTTCGAGAACATGTGAAGTGAGCCAACACACATTGGGGCTGCGCGGCATACTCTTCTTATCCCAAAAACTATCAATAAAAGAAACCATTATAAAGTCAACAGTGGGATATATTATATGTATAGTACCTGCAGGGCTAGCATGGGCAGCAGACAATTTTAACCCCGGGGAAAGGAGAAAATGTTTCTCCCCTCGCTTAGTTTTATCCACCTCGAAGGGTACACCGGTGGATATAATATCCACAATAGATAAAATGGGAGATAGACTTAGATAGATTTTTGTATGAATATAAACTTAAGTGGGCGTCCAATGAACTAGGATAAAATTGTCTCTTTCAAATGTCAAAAAAGCATAATTTTTTATCTTTCATTTGGCTCCATGCTACGGACGGGGGATATTTGTCTACTCGTTATGTCAAACGGGGATATACTTCTCCCCGTTGCCGTGCTTTGGCATAAGGACAAGATAATTTTATCTCTTGTCAGTGGATATAAAAGGGGGATAAATTTTTTGTCCCCAGCCCATGCTAGTGGGCATCACTAGTGGGCAAACATTATCTAAATTCACACATCTCACAGAATACCAGCGTAAAGTACTAGATGGATGCAGGTGGCTCAGGACCGTGCTTTGTGGCATTCCTTGGTCCTTTGTTTAGCAGTGGACTTGTGAAGGGCTGTGTTGTGATGATCGTATGATGATCTTGTGATTATAACCATCACGATGACAGTGACATGACGGTGACAACGATGATGACGACGACGATGACGATGAACATGACGATGATGATGACGATGACGATTACCATGAGGATGACGATGATGATGATCATGATCATGGTGATGGTGATGTTGATGGTGATGATAATGATGATTTAATAGAAGGAGAGAGAAAATATATTAAACTACAGCCATTGGTGGTAGGTATATGAAGTATAAATGGGAAATATTTAGGTATTTAGCTGCTTTTGGATAATTTAAGTAAATATCGACATTTTTATAACTCATATTGTATATTAGTACCTAATCTATACATATAATAAATCTGTAGTAAAGTCGTGTCTGTAATTCTAATATATTCTCGAAAAAAACAAGTCCATGGGACTAAATAAAGGGTTCTGAAGCGAAATTAGTGGTTTTTAGAATTTTTGTCTGTCTGTCTGTCTGTGTATTCCAGATTCACGCAAAAACTACTGGACCGATTTACATGAAATTTTGTATGTAGGTAGTTAGTAACCCGGGGCAACTTATAGGCTACTTTTTATCCGATTATGGAACTTCAAAAAAAGAAGTTTAAGTATTTTCCTTCCTTTAGATGTTAATTTTCTATTATATCTTAGTCGGTTACCAACTCACCCACATACCTACAAATGTTTAGTAAAAGCTTGTTATAACGATAAAAGGTAAAAACACACCGTGTAGTACCTCTTCTTATTTAAAATAGGATCATACAATAAAATAAGGGTACTTACTTGAAAAAGTAATAATCAAATATTTACTTACCTACTACTCCTTGGGATATTTAAAGTATGATATATTTTTATTTTTTCTAGTATTATTCATACACACAGTACAATAAACAACCATTATTAATAATGCGACGTTTTTACATTAAAATATTCAAACTTGCAACTAACAAAACTAACAACGTGCGTTGCACTAACCCACTTGTTGTCCACTGGCTGGCTAGCGTAACCGGTTTTTTCCAGTCTCGCCGCGTACGCGACAAGCGGCCAGTGGTCACGCACACATGCCCCGCGTGCTTGTAGTTGTGCAACCGATTCGCGCGGTTGAATGAAGCTTTGCCTCTGTACGGTTTCTTTACTCATGTGCCTATTATATGTAGGTATACAATAGGTACAGTTAAAGTTAAAGTTACAGCCTATATACGTCCCACAGCTGGGCACAGGCCTCCCCTCATTTCTGAGAGGGTTTTAGGGCAAGGAAATGTCCGCCGCGCTGCCCCAATGCGTGTTGGCGAACTTCAGATGTGTTCGAATTTTTTTTCTTATTTCTCAGACATACCGGTTTCCTCACGATGTTTTCCTTCACCGCCGAGCGCGTGGTAAATACTTAAGTACTCGTTTTAAATCTAGAATGAAATGATATTACAGATAAGTTATTGTGACAAGAAATTTCGTCCTTACAATAAACAAAAAATATAGAATGTGAAAGTTTCCCGCTTTCTATTTTTAAAATGTAATAAAAAAAAACTTTAGCAATCTGCCGACGGATCTCGTCGCCGCTGTTGGCGGGAAAGTTCTTAACCTCATTAGCATTCAATATTTCATCGTGATTTACATAAGGAAAAGATAAAGACAAGAAGCCCCTTGCCATTTTATATTTTCGCATGTGGATATCGAAGGGGAGCTTGGGGTTGTTTTATAGGCGGGTCGTATCGGGACAGCCGAATTTATAGTTCGCTCAGCTCCCATCTCATTGCGTGATTTCAAATGGGAGCTTTTATTTTTTTCTTCCCATTCTCAAAACAGGAGGCTCGTTGACTCAGCAATGTCGTGTAATTGCTTTTTGTGGTTCTGGAAAATTATGTAGGATGTCATATTAGTAGCGTAATAACGATAAAGTTATTTAATAGCATTATCGATAGATATAAAGGTGTGTATTGTAACAACAGTAACAACAAACGACTACACGGTTCTGGGAGATGTGTTCTATAGACACATGTATAAGTCCCCAATTAATAATCAAAATGCACCAAATGTTTCATATTTTTTATAAATATAAAAAAAACACTTATAGACTTACAAAAATAATAAATTACATATTATACAAATATAAACATTGGAAATCGTAACGTTGATTCAAATTAGTAAGAACTCTAGTCTACTGTATTAGAACAACGTTTAATTTAAAAATCATGGGGACATAGACTAGACCGCCTTATTCCAAAAAGTAATTTATAATTCGATAATTAATAGAATCAGGCTTTAAAGGCCGCCACCTTCACGCTGCAGCTATATTATGGTTGTAGCACGAATGGGTCGGCTCGACCGGGGTAGGACTACGCTCTCACAGAATAACATCATAAAATAGCAGCTTAATGCTGCTGTGTTTCGTATGGTGAGTGTAGAGGACCGGAGACCCTTTTTACTGGAGACGAGGAATTCCATCTTAGTCCTCAGGGGTGACAACGCATCTGCATTTTGATTTTTGATCGAGGATAAATGTAGATGTCTATGGCCACAGCATCCTCTTACCATCAGGTGGACTGTGTGCTCGTTTGTCACCCTTATTCTATAAAAAACTTTGCGGAAATCCATTATATTAAGGTTGGTAAAAATACTTTGCTTATATCCGCTTAATGAAATAAAATGATGTGCCTTACTGAGTTTGAAGAGCACTGGTGGTGGTGGTTGGTAAAGTAATTTTTTACCAACTTTAATTTATAATTCGTCTGAGGTTTAGTCCAGGATTTGTATCACGAAAGAAGTCCCGCGGGAATATGCGAACTAAACTGTAAAGCTCAGAGTAAGTGCAAGCATTAAATGTATGTTCTAATTCTTACACGTGAAGTTGTAAAGTGTGGAATTTTCAGCAAATGTCAAATTTTGTGAAGACTGTCGCCGTGGTTAATGTCCGGTTTCTTTATTTAATAACGCTTCGTTTATTTTTACGAGGCGCTTTGCAGGAAATGAAGTGCATGAAAAGCCCTGTTTTAAAACAAAATACTCGTACCAGTTCGACTATTTATGAACCGTGTAAAGATTTTTCATTATAAGTCATGCTAACTTACTAAATGAATAGTTTGTAATATGAACTGCTTTTAAACGCACCTCGTCTTTAATAAAACGGATCGTTACGGAGAACGAAACGTTTCCTGAATATAGGGATCGGGCATAAAATACATATTTTGTGAGAAAGAAAATCCGAGACTGAAAGTGTACCTTGTGTATGTGTGCATGGTGTTATCCGTTACAGTTACCGTTACAGCCTATTAAAGTCCACTGCTGAAGATAGGCCTCCCCCATAGATTGCCTCATAGGGATATTTGCCATAATTGCCACGCTGCGGGTTGGCAAACGCAGTGTTTTTATTTTTAGTCGTTTTTAGGAAGATGCTGCTGCCCATCTTCTGTTTTAGTTTCCCTCTGTTGCCTCATGGGGTAGTGGATTCTCTCATACCGCCACTATTCGGTAAACATCAAGTGACGCTGTACCTAGTTATAGCGTCACTTGATGTTGCTAGTGTCAATAAATCACGTGTTGTAATAAGATGGAAAATGTGTTGTTGGGGGGGTGATAATACGGTCTATAAATAATTTATATGATAAAAGTCCTGTCACAAGGCTGACCCATTTCACCCTAGAATGACCTTGTGATGATAATTAACGTACACTAAGTGGGAACATTGGTGAGTGTTTTGAGTTTATAAATTGATCATTCATTATATTCTGTATTTTATACACGTGGCAGAACAAAACCGCAGGACGAATGGACCGACTTGACTAGGCTTCAAATACTGTGTTTTGTACATTAAGCGACGAGAATCGTAGAAAAAATGCATCTTCATTCTTTTTATGAACTGAACGAACGAACGGAGAGATTCATCGTCATTCATTGTAAGAATATCCACTAACCCATATCGTCCCTTGGGTGTCGTAAGAGGCGACAGAGGGATATTAAAATTTAAAACAGATGATTTGCAGCAGCATCTTTCTAATAACAACTGAAAATAATAAAAAAAACTGCGGTTGCCAACTCGCCCGCTAAGCGTGGCAACTTTGGCATAATCCTCTTTCTGAGGCAATCAATGGGAGAGGTTCATCAGTGGACTTTTATAGGCTGTAATGAAAAAACCCAATGATACATCACTTGATATGAGAATGTTAAAAAAATCAAGTTTGCATAATGAAGAGGTACATAAAATATACGCAATATCTTCTCCATATTAATTTACTTGAGGATATCCGCAGTAGAACCAGAGTGACCGACATAGCCCAACGGATTAGTAAGCTGAAGTGGCCATTGCCACTTCACACGTCACCACATATGGCCGGCCATATGTAGTGATGTGGTGTTGGTGGTGGTGGCTGCTCACCTTCTGTTTCAGTTTCTCTCTGTCGCCTCTTACAACACCCACGGGACGATATGGGGTAGTGGGTATTCTTACACCACCACTACACGGTTTAGTAAGCGAGTACGCCGCGAAATCACGATATATCTCTCCGTTCGTTCGTTCTGTTCATAAAAAGAATAATGATGCATTTTTCTACGGTTCCCGTCTCCCATTTCAGTTTGTTTAGTCACCCTAACTCCTATAAAATGATCACTGCAATGAGTTTTTTTTTAATAATATTGACTTTCTAAATCAATACATATCCAGTTTTACGAAGGAATATCTCAGTTGCGGTACCACATAAACCGAAGCAACAGTTATCCTAAGATTAATTCGATTGCTGCCAGCTGGAGCAAGGAGTTACTCCGTTATCCTTATGTAAAGTGCCAGTGCGTCGGGACACAAACTAATTTGTCTTACAAGCTCGGCCTCCTACCTACAACGTTCATTGAAAGGACATCGTTTCAATGTTATCCGTGAATGAATAATGAAGATTAAGAGACGAAGCTAGTGTGATTGAAATTATTATGATACTGCTACATTAAAAAATAATATACAATATTTTATTATATACAATATTAAAAACTATAATAAAAAAAAAACTAAAACTAGTAACTTAATTATCATACAGTCCTATTCTCCGCGGTATGGTGCCAAGAACGCTGGCTGTTTTTCCCTGCTGAATGGCTATACTTAGCCTTTGAGCGAGAAAAGAACCAGCCCTCTTATCACCAGCAGCAACGACCAGTCGCGGATAGATTTCCTTTGGGAACTTCACCGCGTGTGGACCCCACGGACCGATAGTCTCTACAGCAAATGGCACAAATATGTAGTCATCTCTCAGAGACTCATATTTGCGCCACTTACTCAGTTCAGCTGCCTCTGATGCCACCCCGGCTCTAAACGAGGTACCCCTGAGATGAGAGGTCGCCAAAGTGTCTACGCAAGTAGCATCCAACACTAGGGCTTTACCTCTCTCCTAAGGGACCAATGTTATATCGCCGGGTCTCTTGCAATCGTCTCTAAATATTCCACTAGGCTCTAAAACCGAGTGAACATTTATAGGGACAAGAGCCCTTCGGATGACATCGTTCAAAGAACCGTGCAGTGAAAACCTACCGGCACTTTTCTTACATGAAAGTCCGTGGAGCCCAAACTTGTCGACGCTGCTACCACAGGGCCACTGATGAGGTTGACAAATAACCGCTCCTAGTCGGATTTCTACGGCGATGCGCAAGCTTTCCCCATCAAGTAATGTGCCGAGATTACTTGATGGTAAAGCGCCTAACCAGTGGCTAGATTCCTCTGTTGAAACAGCTAGAAGGCGTGCCTGATCTTGGTCACTATGGGAATTATGAAACAAATCTTTCTGCACGCTCTGTACCAACGGAATATCCCACTGTTTTTGTTGGTTAACTTCCAGTGGAACATTTTCGCAGGGACAGAGCGTTCGTCATGTCTGCCCTGCCTCCGTTTACTTTATTATTTAAAATTATGTCACTGACACTATGCACGGAAGCAAGGAAAGCAGGCAATGCAATACTAGAAAGATTTCTCACACCAACACTACCAAATTTTATAGGTAAAGTAGCTTGAGTCCAGGCTGTTGTATTTAAAGTTAAATTTAGAATTGTTTCTATAGCTATTTTAAGATTGTTATCAATATCTTTTAAAATGTCCGAACATTTCTAGACTGGACTCGAGCGGAGTAAGTATGTAAATCTAGGTACAAGGAGACAATATTTTAAAATAGTAAGAGCAATGTGGGAGTTCAATTTATACAATTTATCAACGTGATTTAAAAACTGATCAAATTTTGTTTTTAAAACAGGTTTAATACTATCGAAAATCAACGGGTACCCAGCAGGTATAGCGATTCCGTACTGACAGTTTTTATTTCTGGAGATACATGATTGAAATTTTGAAAAAAAAAGTGTCTCTGTTAGAACTAGATAAATTATTGGAAAAAATATTTCACATTTATTGCTATTTGGTTCAAGACCAATATTTTTAAAATTTCGAAAAATATGAGTTAGATCACTGAGGACGTCTTCTGCTCTACCTCCCAGTGTACCATCGTCCAGGTACCAGACATTCAGCTTGGATTTCAAATTTGAAATAATGGGTTGAATTCCCAAACTGAAAAGTGCTGGACCTAGTGGGTCACCCTGCTGAACACCGACAGCAGAATCGATAATATGGTTTTCGTAAAACAAGTTAGTATTTTGACTGTAACATTGCCAAACGTAATAGTAAATTTCGGGGGTATTGTTAGCCACTTCTTCTACTAACCCTGCTGTTACCCTATAGATAGAGTTAAAAGCATTCCTTAGGTCAACCTTCACAAGAACATCTGCATCAGAGTTTGTTAAAAATGTACGCACTGAATGTACCGCCGCCTCACAGCCACCTCTAGTGCCATAGCCTAGTTGAATAAAAACTTCAAATCTGGCAGCCTCGGATGAGATCTTATGACAATAAAAATATAATGTGTGAGGGTGTACTTTTATATAATAATCTACCGGATACTGTAAAAGATTGTAATAATATTAAGCATTTTGCATATCTTCAATTTTGAAAATATGAATATTGTATTAATACAATATTCATACCATACATTACATTACCATATAATACAAACATATGTTTGAATTAAGTAAGAAAAAGTGTAACAAATTAATTAAGGATATATAAGAATAAACAAACATATGTTAGAATTAAGTAAAATAAAAGTGTAACTAATTAATTAAGGATATATAAGAATAAAACTATATAATGCATGCTACCGTGTAAATACTGTTAATATTATTTTGTATGTATACTTAATCTCTGTAAAAGTGAACAGTGTGTCTTTAAGAGAAATAAAAGTTTTATGTACCTGCAAGCTAATTTTGAAGTTAAGCGTCGAAATGTGGAAACAACGGCAATAAGACGTAATACCGTTATCCTTTTTTTTGAAGGCACATAATCTTCAGTCCGCCAAAATGAGTGAATCTAACGAAGAAATTCGATACATTCTGTAGTTTTATTACAAAAAAAGGAAAGACTGCAACTCAAGCCGCGAAAAAAAAGTGACGTTTATAGTGTTTACTAGTTAGTGGAGTGTCAGTAAGAGTAGCACAAAGTTGGTTCAAGTGTTTTCAGTCCGGGAATTTTGATGTCAAAGATGCAGCTCGCTCTGGTCGCCCCATACGGTTAAAGTCGATACCATTTTTGAAAAAGTGGAACAAGATCGGCATATTAGTAGATATGACATAGCCGAGGGATTGATAATTGACCACAAAATATATATAGTTAGTATAGTTTTGACCCATTTGATAAAGTCTGGCTATACAAAAAAGCTCGCTATTTAGGTACCACACGAGCCCACTGAAAGAAACCTAATGAATCGTGTATTCATTTGCGATTACCTATTGAAACGTAATGAAACCAAACCATTTTTGAAGAGATTGATCACTGGTGATGAAAAGTGGATCACCTACGACAAGAACGTGCGAAAAAGATCATGGTCAAAGGGTAGTCAAGTTCTACAGACTAGCGAAACCCGGATTAACACGCAATAAGATGATACTATGTGTATGGTGGGATTGGAAGTGCATCCTTTATTATGAGCTTTTACCGCCGGGCAAAACCATCGACTCGGATCTCTACTACCAACAACTAATGAGACTCAATCAAGAAATTGAGAAAAAACGCCCGAAATTGATCAACAAAAAGGAGTGATCTTTCATCATGATAACGCCAGACCACACACATCTTTGGCCACTCAGCAAAATTGAGAGAGCTTGGTTGGCAAGTGTCATTGCATCCACCATATAGTCCTGACCTTGCACCCTCAGATTGTCATCTGTTTCGGTCTTTACAGAATACTTTGGGTAGTGTTAGGTTAACATCAAAAGAGGACTGTCAAAATTACTTGTAGCATTTTTTTGATCAATAATCTCAAGATTTCTACAGCAACGGGATTATGTCACTACCTACAAGATGGCAACAAGCTATTGAACAAAATGGCACATATATATATCATAGTTAAATGTTATTAAACTTTGAAAAAAATCTTGAATTTGTATATAAAATACGAAGAAACTTTTTCCCCGACCTTATATTATTTTAATACCGTGCTTTGTGGCGTTCTATGTTCAGCAGTGGACTTTTGAAGAGTTGTAATGATGGTGATGATGATATATTATTTTATAAAGATACTTACCTAGATTCTTACTTTTATTATTATTAATCTGATATTACATAACATTGAAAAATATACAATATTAAAAAATAAAAAAAATATTCTTAGTTCGTTTAGGAACTAAGCATTTTGTGACTACGGCAGCACCAGCGAGGAAACAAAAGCGTTTTATGCTCAATATTTCACCCGCAGCTACTTTTATTTACCCAAGATAAAAAATATTTTTATTATTCAATAAAGTTTCAACAAATTAGTTATTGCGTTTGTTTATTTAATTTAAACACGAATAAATAAAATTGAAGTGTCTGTCTGTAATATCGAAATAATTGCCTGTTATTGATCTGAGGGAGTTATTTGAATGCCATTAAAACATGAATAATCATTTTTGAAATTTTAGTCTGTCTGCCTGTCTTTGCGGGCTAATCGTCGAAATATCTGAACCAATTTTAATGAAACTTCACGAACAGATAGTGAGCAATGCCAGGCTATATTTTAACCGAAAAACTTGGCGATTTTTTTAAGAAATCAAAAAATTTGTAAAATACATAGTCTTTGATAATCTTAAATCTAAATAACAACACAGTAATAGAAGCCAGAGCGGGTCGCTAGTATTAAAAAAATAAAAAAGGAATCTACTGGTTATTTAATATATTTTGTTGTTCGTAAATTATTCGAAATAAAAACGTACTTTAATTTTCGAAATAAAAACGTAGGGTTTTTCGAATTAAAAACGTAGGGTTTTTAATTAGAAAATTTAATACTTACATTTATTTATCATTTTATCGTAGATTAGATTGTAATAAAGGCTTTAAATGTAATTTTCCAGATTTAAGTATATCCGGATGACACGTAGGTGTATCTTGGGAGGGGTCGCGGCTCGAGGGCGGGAGACTTCCGCCGGAAGTGCTAGTTACTTACCTTCACGTCGTCGATCCAACGTTATTAGATTTAGCGACGATTTAGTGACGGAAACGAAATCCTAATTAATATAGCTTTTAGTTTTAGTGTATTAAGTAATATAATAGCATACATACATACGTCTTACTGGCTGTGTGCAGGCCTCCCACGTCAGAGAGAGTTTTAAATTTAGTAAGAGTCCGAGCACAGCCCGAATGTGTATTGACTTCACTTGTCCTTTAAAGTTTAATTTTCTCGATATACAGATTTTTAAAGATGTTTTCTTCCATTGACAAGCACGTTTTTTTTACAGAATGAGGGTGATAAACAAGCACAAAGTCCACCTGGGGGTAAGTGGGTGCTTTGGCTCATAAACATCTAGATCTATACTCGATTAAAATCAAAATGTTAATGCGAAACACAGGTTCAAGCTGTTATTTCACGCTGGTATTCTGTGAAAGCGTGCTCCTTCCTCATGCTAAATAACGATTGCGATTACGATTTTATTGGTGGTGGTGGTGACTTCAAGGAACTACAATAGTATCATATCCTGAAGTCGGTGACATAGAGTGAGAAGAATTAGAGTACCGACTTCAGAATGTGAAATTATTTTATTCTTCTTAGTTCCTTGAATTCGGCTTTTATCCTTTCTTTACATACCGCGATACAGGAGAAAATCCTAGTACGGAGGTAACGTTTTTAAAAAAAAAAAGATAGAAAAGAAAAGAATTTAAAGTTAGTTTTTTACTCTTTTGAGCGGAACAAGATATATCACACTCTCAATGTTGTCTGAATAGTTTAATTGATGGGATGGGATGGGATTTTTATTCTCAAAATTTATCTTTGGCCACTAATCAAGTATAGCCTATTCAATAAAAGATAATTCATTGAAACTATTGGCCAAGATGTCACGCAACATACGTACAAGAAAGATAAACATGCAGTCGAATTGTAAAACTTCTCCTTTTTTGAAGTCTGCTAAAATATATTGAATAGAGTGTATTTATTAATGACACATTATTACTACGGGTCTGTAATTGGGTATTACACTCAAGCCTATATATAACGTGGTAGAGCCATGCTGCAGATATATTAATTGTACGAGTATAGTTGTAGCATGAATGGGTCGGCTCGACCGGGGAAGGACCACGCTTAATGCTGCTGTGTTTCCTATGGCGAGTGTAGAGAACCGGAGACCCTTTTCACTGGAAAAGAGGCATTCTATCTTAGTCCTCACGGCTGACAACGCATCTGCATTTTGATTCGCAAACGAGGATAGATGTAATTGTCTATGGGCCACACCACAGCAACCACTTACCATCAGGTGGACTGTGTGCTCGCTTGTCACCCTTGTCCTATAAAAAAAAAATATAGAAATTGTAATGACGTCATAGTTTTTAGAATCAAAACATCAATAACCATATTTTATATTTTGAAATAAAAAAAATCTAACATATCTTAAAATTACCAAGTTTTAATGTTAAATATAAATGTCATTGATTTAAATAATGCAATCATACAACTCTACACATATGGCGATAAAACATCAGGGCCAGATTCAGTATTTAGTTTTAATTTGCTCATAGTTAATCGTCTTATTAAATTATATCTTCTTATTAAATTATGTCTTTTTGTTTTGACTGTGGTCAAACGTCATTGTAATTCTAATAAAATAAAATATACAAATATTATGAATTTGAAAGTGTAACCGAGTTTCTTACCTAATTTTTGTCATTATTAAGGCTGATAGAGTCTACCATCCTACTTCAGTGCATGTTGGTAGACTTTCCAATCCCTGTTAGACCTCCCAATATTCTTGAAATAACTTTTTCTGATTATTCCAGGTTTGATTGAAGATTTACATTGAAGTTTCAATTAAGTCTCTGTTGCCGGCACCACTATATTAAAACATTGTTTTATTTATATACACAACGTTATCCTTTAACAGATATCAATGTACAGTTCGAATGTGGTTTGTTTTTGGACTGTTACCATAAGGATCTATTCGCCTCTAATGTGTCACGTTTCGATAGACCTACGCAGTGTTTGTCCACTTTTCAGTAGTCAAATGAAGGGAATAGGTTTGTAAATGATGTAGATAGGTTTAAGTTGTAAGTGAGTGGCGATTCATATTATGAAATATTTATTAGTTTATTTATCTTTTATTATAGTTACGTAAAAATAAGGCTAACAATAGGCGAATTACATGAATTAAATAATTAAATAAAATTAATTAAATTTCTGCCTAAGTGTCCGCCTGATTAGGTACGAGTCTCTTACTTATTTCTGCCGCCAAAAAGCAGCGTGCATAGGCTGTGAGACATTACATCATAGGCCTCAGAAGTCTAGTTAGCTATAGTTGCATCATACGCCTTTGAAGCCTTGTTTATTTAAAGTTGGTTGCAGGTGTTAATGGGATGCATTAGCCACTAACCATCGGGTGGACTGTAAGTTCATTTGTCACAGCAGTTTTTTTTAAATATACAATAATACAGATAATATATTTATAAGTAAAGTGAAAGGTGAATAAATCGTGTTCCCGTCTGATTGGATTAAACAATAAAATTATGCTATTAAAATAAAATAAGATGCAAAAATCAAGTATAATCATGGAGTTCTTAAAGTAAAATATAGTTAAAAAATATATTATTGATAAGTTCTTAATATAAGTAATAGATATTTAGTAAAGACATAAGGATTTCGAAAATGTCTATAAGTCATATTGATAGTTTAATCGTTATGTCTATTACTTGCTTAGGGCTTGGACCATACCACACCGCCCAAGGAACTCGTCTCAGCGGGTCTCAGTCGGGGGCAATTCAACGACAGGCTGCACTAGATAGATTCATTACACCGTTAGCGAATATTCTCGCTACCTAAACTTAGAGAGGGGGATGTTAAAATAATTACATCGAACGCATAATCACAACTATTTCGAATTATTAACGCTTGCTTGAATACTGCTGGCATCGGATCTTTTTGAAATGAAATGAAATATATTTATTATATATTTCATTTAATTTCATAATATATTAAAATAAAATTTCGTTTGTCAAATGTCTTTTTTTTTTAAATGACGGAGAAGAAACGGCGAAAGAAAGTCTCTTTGTAATTTTTAAGGGTAATATTAAATAGCATTGTATATGTTTAGAACCCAGACCAGCCCCCACACGCAACACCACACACACATATATAGCATACACTATATTTTGATTGTCGGACCTACCATCAAACTGTACTCACATTAAAAAAAGCCTTTAGCTTTTAGCATTTAGCTTTTATCCCAAGGTTGACTTCACTGCCTCTTTGGTCTAGTAGTCGTTGGCGCATTTGCTGCCCCGGGTTCGAATCCCGGGTCGAGGCAAAAATAAGTAATTGGGTTATTAGTCAAGAAATTTTCAGTAAAAGCCTGGAGTCAGGAAGTAGGTGGTGCTTGTGATGGTCCGCGTGATAAGCGTGGGAAAATCTTTCGAGAATTGCCTGCCAGCTGACGTTTTATTGGAAAGACCTATGCCCAGCCGTGGCGAAAAAAAAAATTGTCACTGTAGATGTTGTAATGAAAAATAACAACTACGTGATAGTCATAAAATAATTGTATTGTCATCGGTTACTACAATATTTCATCGTGACTTACATATGACATCTGGGAGTGGATGGAAAATTCCACTACATGCATCTTTACATAATATAAAACAAAGTCGCTTCTCGCCGTCTGTACGCTTAGATCTTTTAAATTATGTAATTGATTTTGATACGGTTTCCATCAATAGACAGAATGATTCAAGAAAAAGGTTTATATGTATAATTATATTTAAAAAAATTCTGTCTGTGTGTATGTGACTGAACTTCTCCAAAAGGGCTCGACCGATATTGATGAAATTTTATGTGTGTGATTAAGTTGATTCCAGTATGGTTTAGATTCACAATTGGACCCGGTTGGTGGCGCTGTTGTCAAGATCTAGAAATCACCTGTGCGAAGCCGGGGCGGATCGCTAGTACATACATATTACACACACACTGCCTCGCTGGTCTAGTGGTCGTGAAAGCGGTTGCTGATCATGAGGTCCTGGGTTTGAATCCCGGGAAGGGTTAAAATCAGTTATTGGTCAAGAAATTCTTAGTAGTAGCCCGGAATCAGAAAATTTGCGGAGTTTCAGTCCCGTGCCGCGAAAGATTTAAATATTTTACCTACCAAATCGTTTTAAATAACACATTTATTATTTTCTCGTCACGCGCGCAGTGCAACACCGCGCGTCACGTTAGTAAATACCTACTAGCTTTTACAATAAATACACAAATAATACTGTTAATGAATGCCTCTGTTCAGTTTATTATTTTAATTATGTTAAAAGTTTATTATTTATTGTTAGATTAACAAAATTTTTTCTTCACCTTGTTGTCCCTGCTAACTACAAAAAAATCAAAGTGGTCCCTGGTATAGAGAGTGTACTTGTGCTTGCGCATACACTCGTACACCATAATCCTGTCGCGCAGATGGCTAGTTCCGTTGAGACTGGCCGCCGTGACGGAAACTTGGTCTGGAGGACATTATTACATTCACACAGATCAAGCTAATATAAAGCATGTTATAAAAGATATTATAAACTTTTAAAAAAGCACAAATCGACTTCAAAGCACTAAAAAGTCGTCGAAATCAGTTGATTAGATAAAGAATTATTCGTCTGTATGTCGTGAAAAGTAATCTGAAAGCAAGACGCAAATTGAAGAATTTGATGATGTTCTCATGGAACCCATCATCAGATTTTGTCAAAATTTATAAGGGGCCAGCCCTGAGGTATCCCCTTTATAGCAAAACATTAATTTAAATCGGACAAAGTAGTAAAGAATGAGAATCGCTTAACATACATAAAAAAATATTCTGACCAAAAAGAAAAACTCCACCCCTAAGGGTGGAAAAATATTGAATGAAGTATTTAATGTGACGATATTCGAGCTTTTGATATTCCTTAGTTCTTATGGTTGTAGCACGAATGGTTCAGCTTGACCGGAAATAACACGCTCTCACAGAATACCAGTATAAAATAGCAGCTTTATGCGGCTCAAAATATTCTCCTTCCTACGAGTATACTGGTATGCCGATTCAGCAATATGAAGCAAGCCTAAACGTAGGCCTCTCGGTCGGTTTAACAAAACGGCAAGTTAATAGATAACTGACCTAATACATTTTTTTAAATACTAGCTATGCTATTACCATTACTAATATTCCCTTTAACCACTCCCGGTAAGCTTATAATGTTTGTGTTACGAGTCGTTCAGGACAGTTGCGAATGGCGGATTCGAACCCACGACCTTTTGAGTTCGCGGTACACAACATTATGCTACTCCCGCTTCACAATTAATAAAGAAATATTTCGATAAGCGAGTTATGACAGACAACAGAACAAAATTACTCGTGCAAAACAGCGGAACCCTATAAAGTGGTCTTGCCTTAAGCTACAAAGATAATTAAAATCTTCAACTTCATTTATTCAAAATTTTGAATTTCTGCAACGCCTGGAATATATTTTTACTTGTATTTTATTAAGTTATTACCATTTCGTATTGATTTATAATATGCGGGAGTTCCTTCGTGAGTCTTTGGTCTGCGCTTTTCGCATGAGTTGGAATCACTTTGATTTATTTTCTATGAATAGATTATAGTGGTAGTAGGGTACCCTCAAATTCCGCGGCCTACGACCGTTAGTCAAATTCTAATAACGGAATCGATCAGTTATGGCTTTCACCCTTTGTGTTTTATGAATACTTATGCCTTATACACTAATTATATTTATAGATATACATGTATACTAAGATTATAGTTTGCTTTTATTATTCAGTCTTTACCTATGAAATTGCCGTTTTTAATGAAATAAGTTAACGTAATTTTTTTTTATATTTTTTATTTCTATTAATCAAAGTAATCTCCAAGGCAATCGATGCCTCTTTGCTAGCGCAGTGGGCAGTGGCATTTTATTGATGTCCTTCTTGAAATAATCAGCTGGACAAATTCATCAAAGGCATTTTGTACTGCCTCTCGGGTATTGAATTTTTTCCCGCCAAAAAGTTATTCAAATTCTGGATAAGGAAGAACTCTGTATGCGCAAGGTTCTGTGAGTACGGAGGATGACGGAGAGCTTCCAACCCCAGCTCCTGTGACTTGAAGACCGTCTGTTGTGCAGTATGAGGTCGCGCGTTGTCGTGGAGGAGCAGCGGGGACGAGTGATTGACCAAAACTGGTTGGAGATGTGCGAGCTTTAGTTTTATTTAAATGTGTAGTGTTCGCGTAAAGAAATCATTAAACAAATGATTAATTATGAGAAAAGAATTCTATTTTTTTAAATAAAATTAATTTAAAATTAGAATTCTTAGCCAAAACTAAAACAAAAATAACTCCAGAACGGCAATTTCATAGGTAAGGACCCATTCTTTGTTGGATGTGATAAATGTATGTAGTCGTACTGCAGTATGCTGTAGCTCAAACGGGTCGGCTCTACCTAGGAAATACCACGCTCGCAAAAAATATAAGCTTGAAATAGATCGAAGAGAATCGGTCCACATCGGTCTACCTCGTGATAATTTTGTAGACCCCGCCAAAGAGTAGTAATATTTAGAACCTCTCAGAACCAAAGAGTATATAATCACTACGTTTACTCAAAACAATAGATAAGAGTGCTCAGAACAATTATTTTTTACATGTTATTTATAAGAATTATACAACTAAAATTCTAAAAATTTTACATAAACATACATAAACATTCACGCCTGTCACCCAGAGGGGTAGGCAGAGACTATGGACTTCCATTTGGCACGATCCTGACACACCTCTCTCGCCTCGTTCACATCCATATACCTACGCATACAATGTTTTAACTGGTAATGGGGCAATATATTTATATATCCTCGTGATAACGCATCTGTATATTGATTTAATGGTAAGTGTCTATTGGGCGCAGCATAGAACAACAGGAAAAGAGGTCACCATTTATCAGAGCAGGCTGTATTTATGTTTGTCACCCTTATTTCTTAAAAAAATATCAGATTTGTAAAAAAAAGTGTTTTTTTTTTAAATAAATCTGAAGTGACAAACGAACTAACAGTCTACCTGTTGGTAAGTGGCTACTGCAGTCCATGAACACCTGCAACTTCAAATAAAGAAGGCTACAGAAGTGTTGTCACCTCTGAGGACTAAGAGGGAATGCTTCACAACCACAAGAATGTAATTATACTGGCCACCTATATTCTTCAGAACGGAACACAATAGTGCAAGCACTGCTATTTGGCGTTAGATATAGGTAACAGGGTGGTACAAGTCGCGGCACGTAAGTCTAGCGCTGAACGAAACGTGGAGGGGACACGCACGAATTGAATTGCACGAATGCGACAGGAGAGCCAATCAGTGCGTGCGAACAATACGCACGAGCCAATCAGCGCGACTTATGCGCAATAACGGTCACCGCTAGACTTTCGTGCCGCTACTTATACCGGATTCTTAAAATGAAAGTAAAGGTTTAGCATATTATACGTCCTACTAATGGGCATAGGCCTCCCCTCATTTCTGAGACGGTTATGGAGCAATTAGGCGGCCATACTGCTCCTAAGATCTCCGCGAAATATTTTCATTCCTCGGAAATGCAGGTTTCTCACGATATTTTTGTTGTAAATCAGCTCTTGAAATTGCAATTTACAATTTCATTGGTGCTGGCGGAAATCGAACCCGGGTTCTTCGACTTTTGCGAAATTAACTGTAAGAAGCTAAAGAGGGAAACAAGCCAGGTGACGGGCAGTAGCGTCCTTTTCCTTAGAAGATACGACACATCTGTAGGACCGTATCTCCTAAATACAGGTTTCTAAGTAACCTAGCTAGGAGTCTCAGGATTCTACCCGTTTGTAATTGATCCTCATGATGTATTGTATATATTTGTAAAATGTATGTAAGCTATAAAAATGTCAATACAGAATTATTTTTATTATTATGGGGTATTTATAAAGTATTTTCATCTGGTTGGGCTGAATAAATATATAAAACGATATTATTATTATTATCTGTGGCTTGTTGGCCTTTTATGTTTGAAGGTGGTTGCGGATGTCTGAACTTGTGTCTAGTGTGTTATGTATTATAGCGGTATAAGAATATACTTTAACCAATAACATCCCGTGAGTGTCATAAGATGTGGTACGGGCAAACAAAACGGGCGACGGACAGCAGCTTCTTCTTAATAACAAATAGAAAATAAAAAATAGTTCCCAACCCGTCTGCCAAATGTGGCAAATATCTCACTAATGAGGCAATCTATAGAAACAAAAAGAGTAAACAATCTACAAAAAGAGTAATGAATGAATGAATGAAAACCTCTTTCGCCGCCACGACACGGCATTTATTATGATTTATTATCAAGAAATAAAAAATCGTTTCACTGGAAGAATTGAAAATAAAGTAAATTGTTAATTAATTACAGTTTAATGCTGCTGTGTTTCGTATGGTGAGTGTAGAGAACCGAACCGAGAAGAGAGAAAAGGGTCTCCTCTTTACTGAAAATGAGACATTCTATCTTAGTCATCGGGGGTGCCATCGTATACGTATTTTAATTCTTAATCGAATATACTTACATACACTTACGAACAGGTGGACTGTGTGCACATTTGTTACCCTTATTCTATAAAAATAAATAAATCAAAAAAACATGCGTGAGTGTCGTGGAACACTCGTTTGTAACGAAGTTCTTTTCGTAGTATATTATTATTGATAAACGTATTATATTATTGCTTAACAAATACAAATAAATGAATTACTAGCGTCTATTAAAATGAAGCGTCATTTAAAATATAATAATATTTCTTTCATGGCAAGATAAGAAAAAGTGCGAGGGAGATGAATATTATTCCATCTCGCTTCCTTATAGCCGCCACGGCCGTCTACACTACGTCAGAAGGGGTCGTGACGGAAAAATCTTACACTTTTTCTCGCCTAGCCCCCATCCGCCAAATTCGTACCGTCCGATAAAGAACTTCGTTCCAATAATGTTTTTTTTTATAGAATAAGGGTGACAAGCGAGCACACAGTCCACCTGATGGTAAGTGGTTGCTGTGGCCCATAGACATGTATCCTCGTTTGCGAATCAAAATACAGATGCGTTGTTAGCCGTGAGAACTAAGATGGAATGCCTCTTTTCCAGTAAAAGGGTTCTCCGGTTCTCTGCACTCACCATACGAAACACAGCAGCATTAAGCTGCTATTTTACGCTGGTATTCTGTGAGAGCGTGGTCCTTCCCCAGTCGAGCCGACCCATTCGTGCTACAACTATACAATTAATATAGCTGCAGCATGGTTCTAACACTTTAAATATATGTTTTTATGAAAAGGTTAATGCCAAAGTTGAAAAGTCAAGCCGGTCAAGAAGTCATGAAGTATAACTTCTTGTGCATAAAGAATTGATTTATAATAGTATTACTCGCGCGTTCTAGAAAACGTAATGGAAAATGAATTTCAGAGAAAATTTTTAGCAAAATCTAGTCACCCGTACCAGTTAAGCGAGGGGCGATTATTATTTTTTGTCCAAAAAATATATACGAGTACATCTTACAAGACACATCAAACGGAGATTTTCGACGAAGGGCCGCTTCCATTTAGAGCCCTCTCGAAATAGGGAAAGAAAAAAAAATCACGAAGCAAAGACGCAATTACTCCTACGCAAGATTAAATGTACAATTTTTCGATTTTCAAAAAATCATTTTTCTTTACATATTGAGTTTAAAATCGCATGCTAATCGTTTTTAATAGCAGCAAATGCAGCTTGGCTGCTAGTTCGCTAAAAGCACGGGGCTGTATCAAAGAAATGCGTCTAATGAATCTATTGATAGCTGAGCTTATGTGTATATGTATGCGTTAAGTATTTTTTTAAACACAAACAAATGTGTTTGTGTGCGTGAAGGAGGGGTGAAGCTAAGAGATGCTTTCTTCGGCCCCCTTGTTTCTTATAAGGCGTTCGGGACATTTTGATGCTTGTAGCTTAGGATGCATTTTAAATATTTGTAGTCATTATAAGTTGTATACGTAGTAGAGCCACGCTGCAGCTGTGTTATGGCTGCAGAACGAATGGGCTAGATTGAGTAAAAAAGCAGGTTAATGCTGCTATGTTTCGTTTGGTGAGTTTAGGGAACCGGCAACCTTTTTTACTGGTTATTACTGGGCTTTACATATTGATCCTTAATCGCGGAATAGATGCCAATAGCATCCCTTAACCATGGGGTTAACTGGGTACTGGTTTGTCAACTTTACTCGTCGCGATTTGATATTACTGGAATTTCTATGGTAAGTACACCTTAATCGGGAAAGTACGGTACGTTGCTTCTGCTGGGCTTGCTGGGCCTGTACACGTGTGTTTATATTTGTCAGATATGCGCGATTCCTAACGATGTTGTAAACGGGTGATAATCGGAACTGAAGTTTGCAATATCCTCACTGGAGGAAGAATATGTGGTTTGTTTGTTTTCTAAACATTTCGGAGTGATTCTCCTATACTATTACATTTGATTGTATAAATTAAAAAATAGGTAAGTGTAGCTTACAAGCTAAATTTTATAAGTTAATGACGATAAAGTATTATCGTATACCTATATACTTCTATATCATTGCTAATAATATAACAATAATATAATAAATATATAATTATAATCTTTTTGATATTGTTAAACGAGGATTATATATCACGATTTTCATTAGAATTAAATCGAAATATTTTAGCAATGCGGGATATCCAAGAATTAGTACGCTAAAAAGAAATATTACTGACACGACGAATATGATATATAAAAAGATGTTCGTGTCGTGTGGTGACGGCTTAAAATATCCACTACCCCATATCATCGCGTGAGTGTCATAAGAGGCGACAGAGGGAAACTGAAACTGGAGATGGGCAGCATCATCTTTCTGATTATAGCTCAAAATAATAAAAAAAATTGCGGTTGCCAGCCCTTTGAAGCAATCTATGGGGAAGACCTATGTTCAGCAGTGGTCTTTTGATAGATTATAATAAAAGAAAAGGAGGTTATTTATTGGTTTAACGTGTTTTTGTAAAGAAAAAAAAAGAGGCAGTCATAAGGACTGCCGACAGAGGTGAAAACTTAATGATATATGCACACATGTACACAGGTCGCTATAGTACGCGTCGCTAGTCTAGCGATGTCGAGTTCATCGGTGACGCAAACCCATAAGTTTTTCCCCTAACAAAAATCGCTCAACGCGGCTAAAGAAGCTTTCACTTCAATTAAAGATAATAAAATACATTTTAATAAGTACCATACGGCTAAAGCTTATAACTATGACGTCACACTGGAATTAAATATGATATGGATAAAACACATCACTTGCATGTATCAAGGCAACACAAGCGCTCTACAAATCACTCCCCTTATTTTACATGACTCCGTCGATCGTCTCAAAGTTGCACGCACACAAATAAGCAAAGCACTATTCGCAATCTCGCCCCCACTCACACAGATGTAGTGTCGCGAGGGGCGCGTTGCCCTTACCAACTCCTCCTTTATATTTTCTTTGTTATGTAAAAAAATAATAATGGTAGAAAGGGGACCTTAAAATCGATACACGAATTGCGTCGGCTACCTATCGGCTAGCGATATTTTTTTTTCGTATTTACTCCTTATTGGTAAACATGGCGAAGTTTGTTGTTATGAAATGATTTACACAAGAGAGTTAATTTTATGCTTAAGTTTATGATTTAATTAAATTCAATTATTATACTAAAGTTACGGATTAAGATCTTTATTTCCCAAAAGAACGAAATTTGCTTATAACGAGAAATATACGATAAACCAACACAAGTTCCAGGTAACTATAAGAATGTTTTTTAATAATGCATTAAAATCTTTATTCCGTGTTTTTCCATCATTTAGAATGAATTTTTTCTTTAAATTCATTTGGCACCATCCCTAAAGTATAAACTATTTAATAGAAAAGAAACATTTAAATCGGTTGAGCCGTTTCCTAGAAATCAGTGAACATACATAAAAAAAATATTAATGTCGAACCTAATTGTTTTTGAACTCTGTCTATTTTTCCACCTTTAGGGTAGAATTTTTCTTCAAGTTTGATGGAACCACCCAAATAGGGTCGCAATTGACGAAGATATCGCGTAACATACTCGTTCATACAAAAGAAAATCCAAAAACACAAGCAGACAGAAGAATGGAGAACCTCTTGCTTCGGCTGAAAAGGAATGTAACAGAATGTATAAACTGTGCGATATAATATAGCAGCATTAAGCTGGTATTTTACGCTGGTATTCTGTGAGAGCGTGGTACTACTACCCCGGTCGAGCCAATCCACTCGTGTTACAACCATAATATAGCTGCAGCGTGGCTCTACTACGTAAAGAATACACCATAATTTATTGTTATTGCCGTGTAGTGGCGTAAGAGGATCCATGAGCCCATAATATTATCCCGTAGGTGTCGTATGATGCAACAGAAGGACTTAAACAGGAGATGCGCAGCAGCATCTACTCTGTAACAATTAAGTATCTCAAATTATCATAGTAAATTATAAGTGTCTAGCTTTAAAACAAGACCCAGAAGATATCATTGATAATAATGGATGATATAGGCTTAATTAAACAAATAATAACCGGCTAAGTGCGACTCGGACTCGCGCATGAAGGGTTCTGTACCATCGTAAAACACATTTCTAGTAGGAGAGCCCCCTTTAATTTTTAATTTATTTTTTATTTTTATTATTTGTTATTATAGCGGTAACAGAAATACGCATTTTGTGAAAATTTCAACTGTCTACCTATTAGGGATCTTGAGATACAGCCCGCTGACAGACAGACGGACGGACAGCGGAGACTTAGTAATAGGGTCCCGTTGGTTACCCTTCGGGTACGGAGCCCTAAAAAGAATTAAATAATTAAAATTTTATTAAAATGACGGCTCCGTGGCGTAGTGGCTTAGCAATGAGTTACGGCGCTAAGGGCCGCGGGTTCGAATCCCGACCGGAACAATTATTTGTGTGGCCTGCAGCTAATTGTTCCGGGTCTGGATGTTTGTCCTTGTGCAATTTATGTATGTAAACTGCCTCCATGATACAGGAGAAAGTCCTAGTGTGGGGGTAACGTTTTTAAATAAAAGAAATAAAAATTAAAAGCCGAATTCAAAGAACTAGCGAAGTATGAAATTGTTTTCACATAACAACTTCTGAAATACTAAGACTAAACTATAGAAAAATTAATGCTCTAAAAGTTTAATATGTGACCCTTTTGATTAGAATAGGAATAGCACAAGCTCAAGGTAACAACTATTAAAAATTTCATCCCCTATTTTTCCACCTTTAGGGGTAGAATTTTTCTTCAAGTTTGATGAAACCACCCTAAAGTATTAACTATTTAATAAAAAATAATAATTACAATCGGGTCGCAATTGACGAAGATATCGCGTAACATACTCGTACATACAAAAGAAAATCCAAAAACACAAGCAGACAGAAGAATCGAGAACCTCTTGCTTCGGCTGAAAAGGAATGTAACAGAATGTATAAACTGTGCGATATAATATACGATGGTGATGTGATTGAATCCATCGATCTATTTCGTTCCGTGGTTGTCGTAAAATGCGGCTATGAGAAATGCCCCATACTTCTCATGGCATCCGACACACTGCGATTTAACCATCTCGTATAATATGCTTTACTAGCTGTTCCCCGCGACTTCGCCCGCGTGGAATTTACTGCGATTTCATGGGTTTTAATTTTTTTTGCGCGGAACTTTAACTTTTTTTCTAAAATAAAAGTATCATATTATGTTACTCCTTATAACATCAGCTATATGCCAGTGAAAATCCCGTCAAAATCGTTCCATCCGTTTCGGAGATTAGCCGCAACAAACAGACAGACAGACAGACAAACATTTTAAAAATTGTTTTTTTCGTTATTAGTACCGTATATACTTTCATATGCATTTAGTAAAAATCAGTTATTTTAACATTACAAACAGACATTTCAATTTTATTTATTTGTATAGATATAGATGTATAAAATCAGTCAGTTTCTGCTAATTACGTATATCACTTTTAATGCTATAAATAGTACGTGAGGGTAATATGGTCATCCGGTTAATATGGTCACTTTTTTATAACTCAAAAACTACTGCCTTGTTTGCATAGATGGTTCTGCGATACCATAGCTCCTCATTAGTCAATCAAATAATTAAGGGTTAAAAGGGCGTTGCTTTATCGACGCCATTTTGATAGTTCACGTGTAGTAAGTTTTATTTAAGTTGATTTTTCAAAATGTTCCTAAAGGTGTGATTCCGAACTCCGCTGCACGCAGCAGTGCTGCCGCAGCACTACTGGTCCCCATACATTCTCTATAGGTTTATATGAGATTACATTTCGAGCGCGGCAGCAATGCCGCGGCAGCAATGCAGCGGCAGCACTGCTGCGCAGCAATGTCGCCCTGCCGCCGCGTCAGACCACTAGTGACGCATCCGCCGCAGCAATAGTTTTGCAATTAATTAACTTGGTGACTTTATATCCAGTCCTTTACGATAGCAGTCATACTAATTATCGAAATAATTTAATTGAAGACAATATATGGAAAGATATATAAAACAATATAAGTAAACGTTGGTGCTCAATCGACATGTTGTCAACTCAAAGAAACTGAATGAATACACAACAGCGCAACACCACGAATAACGCAACACTGCCCCCTTGCTCGGAATCAACGCGGCAGGCAGCACTGCTGTGCAGCACCACAGTGGCAGCACTACCGCGGCAGCACTGCTGCGTGCAGCCGAGATGGGAATCATACCTTAATTATTTCCAAAGCTTGTTCGCCATTTTTTTATTAACATATCAGTTATAGCATACGACTTTGTGTTTGTGTCTCTGTCCTCCTCCTAGTTTTTATTTTATAGGGCGACAAAGCTTAAGGTGACCATATTACCCTTACGTACCTTATTCATTACAGCCCATCAAATCTGGTGCTCAACATGCGCCTTCCCATGAATGACCTCAAACTTGCTATAGTTGTCACGCTTTTTGTTTCGTTTGGCACTTCGTTTTGTTGGCAGGTGGATGGGCAACCACAGCTTTTTAATTTTGGAGTTGTAATCAGAAGATGCTGCTTTTCATCTCCTGTTTCATTTTACATCTGTCGCCTCATACGACACCCACGGGACGATATGGGATAGTGAATATTCTTACACCGTCACTACACCGTTAGATTAGGTTAGTCTGGTTACGAGATGGTTCTATTGTAAGTCGTAAGATTTACAATAGAACCAGAATAATTATAAATAATATTTATTGAATGTCACCATTTTGTTTAATTACCACCGGTTCGGAGAAAAACCTCTGTCCTGGGAAGAACGAGCAAGAAACCCAGCGGGACTTTAAAACAAACATAACAGCTTACAATCATCAATCATTAATTTCATCATCAGTATTTCTAATCCTCATCAGGTATTTCTCATAATCGTTTCTTACGCATCCACTGATGAAAGGGTTTATGGATTCACGTCGTAACCACATGGAATAGTGCATTACGTAATAAATTATTATTACGTAATGCATTAAATATTTATATATTATATATGTAATAAATATGTTAGGTTGCGCCATAACCGTTTAGTATATATGCGATGTAAAATACCTTATCCGGCAACAGGAAGGATTTCTGGTACTGCCTTGTCCATCCGCCAGCCTAGCGTGGCGTTTATGGCAAATCTTGCCTACTACGGGGGTGGACTGTTACGGCCTGTCTACGAATGAGATTACTTCGAGGCAGAGGAATGTATAATAAATGTGGAATATGTAATAATAATTATAATACTAAATAATAACCTAAAGAAAGAATTTCGATCACGGCGGCCAGTCTCATAGTGCCCAAGTGTATGCGCAAGCACAAGTGCACTCTCTATTACCTCAACTCTCATAGTCCGATGAGACGGCATTTTGACATGACGGGAGAGAGATCAGGCGCAGGATCTACGGCTTTACATGCTTTCCGAGGTACGTGGGTGAAGAACCGCCCACTTCCTGACACCGGGCTGCTTCTGAGAATTTCTTGACAGAAAAACCCAATAGCCAATTTTGGCCTAACCCAGGACTCTATGATCAGCAACCTTCTTTACGACCACTAGAACAACGAGGCAGTCGGCTATATATAGTGTAGAGTGAAATATATCTAAAACTAATAAAGAATTAATAATTACCTCCTCTTCTAATTATTGTTTAAAAAGAGAAAAATACACACCTTCAAATTGTTTCTATAACAGCCAAAAATATTAAATCAAACATGACTCAACACACAAAACTGACAACTCGCGACAAAATCGAACCCGAAACTAAATCAGGGAATTACAAAATTCGACCGTTGATGACCCATATAACATCAGTCATTATAACGGAACCGGTTACAGAACTATTCAGCACTTTGTCTCTGATAATAACACAATGGTCCAGATGGTCGCGGATGCTGCGCCCGGCGCGGTTTCTGAACGTAAAGCGAACTGGTTTAAGTTTTTGAATGAGCTTTTGTCCCGCGTTCGGTTATATTTTGATTTATTCGATTTATAGTGCGCGAGCCGCGAGCGGGTATAAAAAGAAGACGTCCGTTCAACAGGTACTTTCGTGTAGAGAAGTGTAAAATTAATAAAACATATATAATAAATATATATAATATATTCTAAGTTTATTTTTAGTCGTCATAACTTGAGGTTAAGCGCTAGTCGTAAATTTCATAGTACGAAAGCAACTCGGGTTCGATCCTTTCCGTCATTAATCATTATAGCCCTTCACACGTCCAATGTTGAACATAGGCCTCCCCCAAGGAATGCCACAAAGCTCGGTACTTAGCCACCTGCATCCATCGACTTCCTGCATGTCTTACCAGGTCGTCACTCCATTTTGTACGGGGCCGTATTACACTTCGTATACCGGTACGAGGCTGCCACTCGAGAACCTTCCTTTTCCATAGGTAGTCAGGGGACCAATGAAAATGAATCAATGAAATTGTAAATTGTAATTTTAAATGCTGGTATACCACCTTTTGGTGTTCGGTGGTTAGGAAAATATCATATATCTTTTTTTTTGTTTAAAAAAGCGTTACCTCCACACTAGGATTTTCTCCTGTATCGTGGGGGCAGTTTACATACATAAATTTCACAAGGAGAAACATCCAGACCCGGAACAATTATTTGTAGGCCATACAAATACTTGTTCCGTGCAGGATTCGAACCCGCGGCCCTTAGCGCAGCAACTCATTGCTAAGCCACTGCGTCACGGAGCCGTCAATTTTTTTGTCAGTAGTTTTGTAATCCCCTGAGTGAGTTTACAAAGCTATATACTATAAATACGTATAATACAGCATATATAATAGTTGACGGCTCCGTGGCTCAGTGGCAGCAATAAGTTACAGCGTTAATGGCCGTGGGTTCGATTCGCACGGAACAAGTATTTGTATAGCCTACAAATAATTGTTCCGGTCTGATGTTTGTCCTGTGAAATTTATGTATGTAAACTGCCCCCACGATACAGGAGAACATCCTAGTGTAGAGGTAACGTTTTTATTTAAAAGAAAAGAAAGAAAGAAAAAAGAAAAAAAAAAGCAGTTACACTATTGTATTAGGATGACCTGTAAAGATAGTTGTAAGTGTTGAAATAAATAAATAGATCATGAGGGAACCTGTCTGTGAAAGTCCATCAACTCCCTAGTCCTCTCAGAATCGAAAATTAAGTCAAGCGTTATATACACTGTATTGTGATATAAAAGAAGAATTTTATTCTCTGTATATAAAGAAATTGTAGAGTAGTAGATAAACTTTTATTTACATAACATTAAAATATACAATATTATAATGTCATGTAAATTTGTACAGAAACTATGCGTGATCTTACATGTGAATTTTCATCTTTTTCTATTTTTTATCAAGTTAGCGGGAATAAAAAGAAGACGTCCCAATTTAATTATTTTTCTTATTTAAATAATTGACACAAGGGGAAACAGTCATGAATAAAATATACACAAATTTTAGGAATCACTTTAATAATACAAGCTATTGTAACGTGTTATACAAACGGTGCCCTTAAAATAACAGTAATGGTTTATTTAGGCTAAAAGGATTACAAAACATAACATACTTTGGTTAAATTTCTACACAAAATCAGTTTCAAAACATCAGTGTGCCAGACGGTTACAACTAAATATTTTATACATACACAAGTTAACACTTTTTTAACCGACTGTACCGCGTGCTTTTTATTCGTTTCTTCGGTGTCAGACTCCACGTTTGTTCAGTTATAAAGCCTGAGTAAATGACAATATTTGTCTGCATACCCTCACGTTAACAGTTTAAACGATTGGTGAAAAATATATAAAACAATAGCAACATTTGTGTTGTTTCTATTACGTATACAGATTTGACATTCGTATGAAGCGATATTTTACTTGATACGTCGGTTTGTTGATGTATCATAAATTATGCAGTGTAAATACATAATAACATAAAAATACAGGAAATAATAATTGTAATTAATAAGTATAATTTATAAAACCTTTTAACAGGACATTATAATATTTTCAACAAATAATAGTACTCAATTATTTGTATTGCAGATATTTTATATTTCTTTAGTAAGGTTACCGTTGGTTAAGATGCGTAAATACTGCATAAAAATGAAACTAACGTACTTGCATAAATTGTAAAATTGAATGAACTGAAAATATATTCGGAACAAAAAAAACAAAAGAAATTATAAAAGAATATAAAAGTAACAAAAATATATTGTGAGTGTTCCAAATGTGAGCTTAGTTTCTTAATGAATGAACGTCATCTTTTATTTAGTTTTTTATTTAATAAGCGATAACGTACCGAAGTTGTTTTGTACAAGTCACAAGTTATTTTGTACAGTTTTTGACAAAACATTTTTGATAGATTTGAAATTTTTAAAATGAAAGATTATTTAATGATTTTGTAGAATACAATTTTAGTCCATCTAAATGAAATCTAAGGACATGCCTATTTCCTTTATTTTTTTCGTGTGAAATAGAATTTTTAATACGAAATTAAAGAAAACTAATCCGCTTGGTGTCTAAAAAGAAAAATTAATACAAACTAAAATATAAATAATTGCAAAATTTCATAAAACAACGCTAGAAATATTTAACTGGCACAGAAGGTTAGCTCATATCCACGGAACTTAGTTGATGACTTAAATTCATATTTTAACTATAACTGTTAACAGAAATTTATTATTCCAAAAAAATATTGTTATTTAGATCTACATATTATCATATTACATTTTTTGTACTTAGATGCTTAGGAGTTAACACATTTTTTTATAGATAATCTCTAAATATAAGATTTTGTTCACTTGTTGAGTTGAACATGGATATATAAGAATAAACAAGCATATGTTTGAATTCAGTAAAATAACTGTAACAAATTAATTAAGGATACATAAGAATAAAACAACGAGAATTATATAATGCATGCTACCGTGTAAATGCTGTTAATATTATGTTGTATGTATACTTAATCTCTGTAAAAGTGAACAGCGTGCCCTTTAAGAGAAATAAATGTCTCTAACCCGAACTTTAGAGGACCTTTTCTGTTTAGAAGTCCGTCTGGGTCGGTGCCATCCTCTCGCTTAAAGCCTTTGTATAAAGTTGGTTTCAGGTGTGCATGGATTGTAGAAGCCACTTCATTTTGATAAATAAAAAGTTAAACAAACAATAATAAATCAAAAGAAAAAAAAAACAATTTAAAAACCGCACGATGTAACTTTTATTGTAATATTCGTGAGCATACAGGATTATTATTAAAATATAATTATAGGGAAACAAATCAGGAGATGGACAGCAGAGTCATCCTAATAACGACTAAAAATAAAAACTGCGGTTGGCAATCCGCTTGCCAAGCGTGGCAACTATGGAAAATATCGCCCCTATGAGGCAATCTAAACATAGGCCATGTTATGCTGTGGATTTTAATAGGCTGTAACGGTATAGGTATAGAAATCACAATATATTATCGACTATTCTAATTTTTAAGTCAAGTAACATTTATACCTAACGATGATCATTTCATATGCAATGAAAAATTTTTTTTTTTACTGCTATGAACTAAGACATTTGCATCTATCATCTATAAGCAAGAAGTAAAAAACCAACTTTTTCATAATCACACCGTATTGTCAAGAAATCCAAGAAGTTCGTTGATGTTACAGTTAATAGATGTATACTAACTGGTTATTATTCAAAGATTGGATGAACGTTCAGTTAGGGTTGTATCGAGTGACCGGACCACTGGACCAGTCCGGCAGCTGTTTTTGATCTGTTATTATTCTTATGCGCTTTGTGTTTATTTTACATTTTTCGAGAGTTCCGGATGGTGCGTTGCGCTCAATGTTGTAACAAATATTACGTTTCAAATGTGTTTGCTTTTTATAAAATGGATGTTATACCATATCGATTGCATATGAATTTTGTAACGTAGTTTTTTAAGTAAATACTTTGTTATTTTTTTTAGTTTATGCTCATTTAATATACATAAAAAGGTTTTTATAGTTTCTAAGTTAATAATAATTCTAAGATATTTTTTTTCTAAATTATTATTATTATAGTCCATCACAAGTCTACTGCTGAACGTAGGCCTCTCTCAAGGAATGTCAAAAAGCACGGTACTAAATCACCTGTGTCCATTGACTATGCGCCTCTAGATGGAATGACTATCTGGTAAGAGATGTAGGAAGTCGATGGATTCAGGTGGCTTAGGCTTAGGACCGTGCTTTTCTAAATACAAAAAAAAAATATTATTTCACTAAAAAGGTTTCATTGAAGGATAACTTAAATATTTTTATAAAATAGTGTTTTAGTTATGAAAACCGTAACTTTATAAATTCTTTCATTTATTTACTTTTGTAAATTATATTTAAAAATCAAATTTTGTTTAATTTTACCAATAAATTGAACTGAAAAAGTGGCATGTTTTATAATAAATGTGTTAATAGTAATAGCGAACTTTTTTGTAAATAGTGTTACTTTCCGATACAAGGTGTCGCTTTAAGCGATGCGACACTAACGCCATAGACAATAAGAAATGGTACAAAATTATTCAAATAGCGACATCTGTCAATGAGTGGCTGAACTTATTTTTTTCTGCTATTCGACGCTAGATGGCACAATAGCACTAACAATTTATGTTATAGGGATATTTGTAATTTTCATCGGTGTTATTTTTTATATTCCGTGGTGTTATTCTTATATTTAATGTAAAACTTACGTTGGCTTTATTTATTTATAGTAGTTTGACATTTAGATGGTTTGACCTATTGCATTGTATTTGTGTATACTGAATATTAAAATGCTTTTACTAAAAGCGTAACATTTGAAAAACATATTTGGGTAAGATTAGTATTTACCACGAAGATTTGCTCCGTGGTATTTACATTCAGTAAAACTCAGACCAACAAAGCAAGAAAAACGGAGCTCTGCGTACATTTCAAATGACGCAAGAACCAAGTCATACCATGCCCAACTTATTGTAAGGACACGCACTCACGTACACATATGCATCAAATAATTTGCAACCAACAATTTGGTTTTTGGTAGATATGTGTCCAGCACTGAACTTTTACGGGTTGTTAAAGTAAGAAAGAAGAAAGATTGTGTGCGTGAAAGCGTGTCAAGAAGTTGAGCATGGTTTTTACGCAACTTGAAATGAACGCATTGATCCAATCCGTCTATCGTTTTTTGGTATGTGCAGTAAAGGATAAATAAAGTTTTGTTTATAAAAAAGACTAAATAGAAAATTAAATGTACAAATATGAAAGGCGAATTACATTTTGTTATGTTGTTATAAATTACTATAAAATATTATAATAAATATAGTAATAAAAAATATTACAATTAAAATAGTAATAACTATCCTATCGGTAATTATTATAAAGGGCCAGCTGTTTTATCATAAACCAATAACACGATCATATTACATAGAATTAGTCTTTGGCAATACTTTTTGGAAAAAAAAGCAATAATCGAGTATTTTTTATTTTCCTTTTAAACGTAAAAATCAACTAATCGTAGCAATCGAATATTGTTATGGATTTCTGGATTTTTCTTTACATTGACTACGTAACGTTACGGTACGTATACGATAACTCAGTAATTATTATACATTTTTTCTAACTTAAAATATTGAATAATAAACTATTTTTGAAGTTGTTACGAAGCACAAAGATTTCGCAGCGTTGGAAGCCTTAAAACCCAATTTTTCGCGCCAATGAAGCGTTCTAAAGAAATTTGTTGCGCAGTTCTATGCTAAATAGGTTTTATTACAAGATTTAATTTCCGTTATAAAAAACACTCGCGCGTAATAAAAACCTAGTTTTCGCTTGTTATTTTTCACTTAATTAGTATTCAATTTGTCGTGCTATAAGCTTTATCTATGCAGCCATGACCTGGTAAACACTAATGTGGTTACTGATTCACATTAGGGTTAATTTTCGGTTGGAGCGCCTTTAGTTATGAGGGGATTTTCAGTTCACGCATTAATTGACCTACTTTCTAATTTTCAATAGCTTGATTTTTTTTCCAAATTTAGGTTTTTAAAATAGCTTAAGATAAAAATAGGTGTTGTTTTACCACTTTGCAATGTTGAACGAATGATATTTAAAACATTTAACAAATATTTTGAACGAATGATATTTAAAACATTTAACAAATATTTTGGCATTTATATTGATCGCCTTAGTAAAACAGCGATTAATTTATCATATTACGTTAGACAACAAATATAATGCGGCGAATTTTTTGCAAGGGTCACGGACCTCTTGATTTATGTCCGTGTCTTCCGATGTTGCCTTCATTATGCTAATGATATGCCGTGTGTTACAATGCTTTTAATAATGTGCCTATGTACATATATCCATTATCTATCCATTACAGCCTATTAAAGTGCCACTGTTGAATATAGGCCTCACTGACAAATCAATACAGTTTTGTCATTTGAAGTAGACTTAACTTGACAAATATAAATAGTTTTTTTTTATAGAAGAAAGGAGCACACGTCTCATCTGATGGTGAGTGGATGCTGTGGTCCATAGATATCTACATACTCTACCATGTAAATGGCGCTACCACACAAAGTTAATTTCTTAATTATTCTAACTTGACTATTTTTTTTTACGGTTACTAAATTTTATTGCGTTTGTAAGTCTATTGATCTACCTATAGACATGAAACCCGTTTTTATTCTTGTAAATAACGTATTAAGTCCATAATTTGGTTAACTTTTGATTTAACTTATAGAATATTATTTAGGTGACATTTTGTTGCATTAACATAAAATTGAAAAAAAATCTGGTTTGCGATAAAAATTAATAAGTTAAACTAAAAAACTTATTACAAAAAAAGTATACATTAAAAGTAATAAAATTATTTATAGGTAGGTATATATAGTACGGTAATCAAAAAAAAATATATTTGCAGTCACTATTAATTAGGTATTTGTGGTTAATCTGTCTTCTCCCTTCATAGATTTTTGAAACTCAACTGATTTCCGTCTCTTCATGCAATGAACGAATGTGAGGCCATTTAGGTAGCCGAATTGTTTGGAATTTTTTTTCTAGAACTAATTTTCCAATAAAATTCTTTAGTAATTTAGGCTTATCTTCGTGTCAGTTTGTAGTATACAATATTGTATAAAATTTTGATTTAGAATTAGATACTTTATTTATATATATATTTACTAATAAATAAATAAAAAATTCTCACGATAATGGAGCCGTAATAAAATTTAAATATAAATTTTTAGGTTTTTATAGGCTAGGTGTTGCATTTAGAGAACTAAAATGAGTCATTTAATATGGTTTTTTAGGATAAATTGTTCTATATTTTAAACGTGCTACATAGGTATTTTAAACGTGCTACATAGGTATTTTGCTTATAACTTTTTACTCATGTCTATTTGAATTAACATTATAATATTTTAAACGAAACAATAGACTACGTTTTGATCAATTCTACATTGATAGAGGCCTGAAATTTAATATGAAATATTTCCAACTGGCAACTGAGCGCACACATCGACGCGGTTTACGCGTCCGTAAAACGAAACTAAACTCACACAGACGTGATGTAAAACTACACAAACACATTGAAGCGTAAGAGGGGTGTCTTTGTTACACATTAAGGAAGAAGGGCATGAAGACGGGAGGGGAGGCGGTGGACGAAGGGGTGGTTCGGGGTGGGGTTCTGTTTTGTATTCAGCCCGCTTGGCCGCTTACGATTTCGCCGTTTCGCGCGGGACTCTTGGAGATTTCCATGGCGTTGTGTCATACTGACGATTCGGAATTTCTTTATTAGAGACGCGGACGGACTTGTTTATTGTTGGGATGGGAGTGCATACCTTCACTCTACATTTCGATTTCTCGCGGGAATATATTTCTTGGGTTTTAATTAAAAGTTTTTATGATAATTACAAAGTAATTGCTACTAGTAACCTGTTTAAACCATATAGTATGCGGATGGATTAACGAACATAAAACAAATAATATTGCTTTGAAGTTTATAATAAAATAAAACACATATTTCATCATTACACATCAAGATTTTTTTTATAGGCTTAAGGGCCTAACTACTGTAGTGCAAATACAAAGTTGTTTGTTGATTTAAGTTTCTTTTGTTAAGGTTTAGTTATGTGGGTATTAAAGATTTTTGTTTTAATATTTGAGCTTAAGTTCCCAGTTTATGTTTGTAAAAGTAGTGCAGTCATACTGTGAAAGATTTTAACCGATTGTATGCATTATATCTTTCCATATCAATATCATCAGCCCGCGACAGTCCACCGCTGGACATAGGCCAATCTTAAGGCGCGCAACTTAGCCCGGTCTTCGGCTACACGCATCCAGTTTCTACCAGCCACCTTGCGCAGGTGATAGCTCCATTTAGTCAGGGAGCGTCCCACACTATCTTTCCATATACTTTTAACAATTTCTTATGACGATTATAACTTATAAAGAACCAAAACTTATTTACATATGTAAAATACATACACTAAATAAAGAAAGTAGTTATCTTGATATAAGCATATTTCACCGATTCAATATATGTATCCATGGGTATCCTAAGATGGCTTTAGAGTAAGATGGTTTGAGGCGTAAGATATGGAAGATAGGCAGTAGCATCTTCCTGATAACAAAACAAATAAAAAGCCGTGGTTGCCACCCCGCCTGCCAGGCGTAGCGACTATGGTAAATATCCGCCCTATGCGGCAATTTGCGGGAGGCCTGACTAATTAGTCGACTTTGATAGGTTGCAATGATGATGATGAGAATTAATCGATTTATGAAAAAATCTATTTATCCTTCCTTTGTTTTCACTCATTATATTAAAATCATTTTTAGTTCCAAAAAATAATATAAAGAATATGGATTCGATAGAAGGCGCTGTGGCCGAGTTATTACTAAATTTTCATTTTACGCTGCAAACGATGGATTGAATTCGGAGTAAAATTAATTGTGCCGCCTATTTGAGACGGTAGAAGAGCATCTTGCCAGTTTGTTGTATTTTTTTATTTAATTTGAATTAATATGACACTAATAAAACTAATTTTGTCACTTAACGTTAGGAAATAAACTGGTAACGTAATTGAAATTAAAAAAAAAAAAAAACAGCAAAAATGAAATTCATTTCTTATCTAACCATACCTGACGAAGGAACAGTAGAAAATTATTTCCTCTTCGTATTTACGAGTCACTGTCGGAGATGATTCTTTACTGAATAAAGCTTAATTTTAGAAAATTTGCTTTTAAAAGATAAATAATTTATAACGAAAGTTTTGAAAACCTTTTTCTTTCGAGAATTTATTTATAACTTAAGACGATGTTTAATCTATATTTTATGAGCGTTTTTAATGATTTATTAAAAATATATTGATATTCTATACTTTAAGTGAGTAATGTTTGTGTAATTGGTTTCTCGGAAACGGCTCCAACGATTTCTATGAAATTTTGTACTTAGATAATGTCCAAGTTTTTCTTGACTTTTTCCTAACGCCAGATAAAGCTCGGTTGCTCAGGTACTATAACTCTATACAAAGAGAGAGGATCATGCCCGGCAGTGGACTGTTACGGGATGATAATAATTATGAAGAAGAATATATAAGAGTAAACATGTTTTGTTCGTTGATATGAAATGATTCTAGCAGCAGATAGATAAAAAGAAGCCAAATATGAATAAAAAAAGAACACATTTTTCAATGTTGTTGTTTTTATAGTTGATGTTATTTTTTATTTGCGATACAATAGGTAATAAACTGGTGTCATATTATATGATGTAGTAGATATTATCTGTGTACCTTTTCTTGGTTTTAACCTATAGAGTCCATTTTTAGTCGACTACACAAAGAAGGAGGAGGTTTTAAATTAAATATAACTGTTCCTTTTTGTTTATATTTTAAAATATATTTTTGCCAATTTTAATTGATTTAAATGTTTAAAAAAATTAAATGCTAAAAAATTATTTTATGATTTTTAGTGCTTTGATGTTTTATATTTTCTTTGCTATTTTTAGGGTTCCGTACCCGAGGGGTAACCAACGGCACCCTATTACCACACTAAGCTTCCGCTGTCTCTCCGTCTGTCTGTCAGCGGGCTGTATCTATTTCAAGATCCGTAAAAGGTAGACAGTTGAAATTTTCACAGGGTGTGTATTTCTGTTGCCGCTATAACAACAAATAATAAAAATAAAAATAAATTAAAAATTAAACCCTACTAGAAAGGCGTATTACGATGGTACGGAACCCTTCATGCGCGAGTCCGACTCGCACTTGCCGGTTATTTATTGCCGGTTTTTATTTTCTATTAAAAGTTAATATTTAAATTATTTTTATTAAGAGTAATAAGTGAGTTACTGCAACCTAAACATATTCGTAGGAAATTACATACAAAGAAAGATAAAAGTCCGTTTTATTGCCGACCCTTGTGGACTAAGATGGCTACAATTCGAACCGGAAGTTAGAAGAACGGAAACGACTGATGTGGATGTATTTTTTTTATATTTCTTGTTTTATAATTCAGAATAGGAAAATTCTTCTATAAAAATATTAAAACGTCTGTATTTTACTTTCTGGCACTGAAAGAATTTCTAATAAGAAAATTTTGCGCTCTTTTTACTTCGTCGCCTGTACAGACGAGACTAACTCAATTAAAGGCGTCGTCTGCAATATTTTATTTTTTACAAAATTTAATACACTTCGCACTACACATCACGTGTCGCCTTTTAAATTAAGAGTAGCAGGATATAACATGCACTAATGCTTTTTGAATTTTTAATTCGATTTTCTTCGAGTTTCCATGTAGGTACGATCGGAGACGTGGTGTTTTTAAGCTTCTCAATAAATTAAATAAACTAGAGTCACATAACCGAGTCTGTCTATGTGTGTGTGAGGAATCTTTTCCCATATAATAGATGCATTTTTTATGCAAGGATTATAAACATTGGCCTTTAGTGATTTAGTCTGTGGCATCTTCGATCGCTTATTGAATCGTACTAGTATACGGATATGATTGAATACACACATACATAAAACAAACAAGCAAATAAATATATATAAAATACTGTCACGCCTGCCACCAAGAGGGGTAGGCAGAGGCTACGGACTTCCATTTGGTACGATCCCGAAAAACCCCTTTCACTTCTTTCACATCAATATATCTACGCATACTTGCCGGTTAAGGATAGCCCATCTTCAATGTATCGCCAATATGGCCAAATTTCCATCTAGGGCGTCCCCTGCGCCGATCCTTTCACTCACTTCTGCAGCATAAATTTACTTTATCTGTCTTTCCTCCTTCATTATTTCTACTTGTCTTAACCACCGAAGCATTCATTTCTTAATCCTGGTTACAACATCTTCTTGCCAGATTGAATCACTCCATTAATGTCAATAACTTACACCAATATATTCTTCACCAGTGCGTAAAAGTCTAATCGTGGACATTGGCTTCTTTCGTCTCGTAAGGAAGTTTAACCTTAATAGGGCTTGGCAGGCGTTCCTTTTTAATCCTGGTCTCTACATCTTCTTGCAAGCTTAAAGCACTTCATTAATGTTATTAACTTATTGAACTAATAATATTCTTCACCAGTGTGGAAAAGTCTAATGGTGGACATTGGCTTCTTTCGTCTCGTAAGGAGGATTTGTATTAATCGCGCTTTGCAGGCGGATCTCAAATCCAGACGTCTCGTACCTTTGACGCTTCTCCCCGTCACCGATATGAGTAGGTATTTAACGTCTGGCGTATACAAAGAGGTTATAGGTACTGCCATCTATGAAATGAAATGAAATTTCTTTACTTCTTTTCTTTTTTCATAAATGTATTTTTGTTACGTTGTATCAACAGCTTTATAACTCCTAGATTTTGATAGGTTAAGATAAAAATGTATGAAAACATTATTTCAATGTTATCAATAAATTTTATAACGTTAATGCAATGTTTTTTAATATTTTCGTGTAAGGTATCACTAGATAGATCTTAAAAAAATGGTTTTAAATATCAATGTGGGAAATAACTTAAATTACAAAAAATAATACTTTAAAAAAGTGTACCCCCTGCGATGTGCCTACCAATTTTTTAACAAATGCAATAAAAAAACTGGAAAAATTCTAAAACAGTTCTCACTGAATACTTTTAATTAAAATTATAAAAAACACTGCACACTTGAAACTTTATAATATGTATATAATATAACCTGTATAACGAAACCTTACGCAAGTACCAGCCAGCTTGTGGCCAATTTTTATTTTTTGTTCACCGATATTTGGATTATAATAGAATATTAACTATTCAGTGAGTAAATTCTTTATAATACTTTTGATTGACTTTTTTCAACACTTATTTACTATATTAATTATTATGTTATTTGTAAATGCTAAATAGTTTTTTTTGAGATGGCCGTAAAGCTGTAATGAATAAATGATGGTGATGATGAATATTTAATTGTTTTTAATATTTATTTTGAAGTTTGGGATAATTTGGACTTGAAAGATTAACATTATTTTGAAGAATATTTTTCAGTTGGTGGTTTAAGCGTATTTTCGATGATTTGGTTCAAATACTTCGAAATTCGGTAGCCTCTCTTTCTTCGTTAAAAACATATAATTATATATATATTGCTTGGGATCCCATAATTAATAAAATTAAATCCAAACCCAAGTATACTACTGCAAGACTTCAAGATACTATAAGCAAGTTCTGCGTAGATCGAACCAAAAATTAATAATTACAAGTTGAAGGTAGCCTTCGTTAAGTATAACATTGGGAGGTCAAACACCTTAGTCTCCCCTGTGACCATGGGAGCTGTAAAGCACGTCGGGAATTAAAAAGTTAAAATTAAACGCGATAAAATCCGTAAAATGTTTCATTTAATATGTAGTGTTCGTATAAATATAAGAAGTCATTATATAATTCTAGTATATTTGCATAACTAACACGCGGTAAATAGAGAGAATGCGGTAAATAAACAAAAAAAAAGCATTATCTGGTATCAAATTAAGCATTTATTCTGAAGGTGGCAACTTATCTACAACATAGAATTTGAAAATTATACCCTCTCTTAACTATGGCGAAGGCGCGTTAAATTGGTAACGAATTTTAATGTGCTAAAATAATGTCTTTGGCTGAAATATGTATTTTTAAATGCATGTTATTTATTGTTTAGAAATATCGTTGCTTTATATCATTTGGGTGTAGTGGTGTAGTGGCGGTGTAAGAGTATGCACTAGAGAGAGGGGCATGTTGTTACAGGGGTAAATAGTTACACGCATTTTTACCAAAATTTAGAACTTTCTGGTGCATAGTATTGGACTCATTAGGTTCCTTATGACATCGCGCATTACGTAAGAATGACCAGTGATCCGCCGAACGACGTAAAGTTGTGTGCACATGCTTCGATTTCAGCCTAGTAAGTAAAAAATCCTTTATAAAATCTTTGATTTACGCTACATATTTATTTTTTATTTTTACTGCTTTTTAGGGCTTGGACTTTCTTAACATAACTACTTTTAATTTACTTTCTACGGGCAGGTGGTTACAATTTTTTGGGGTAAGTTGTTACATATAACAACTTGCCCCGTATAATTTGGGCTTGATTATCTTATTAGCTTATCAGTCTCTGGAAGGGATAAAAAGCAAGTTTCTAAACCACTTCTAAGGCGGAATTCTATTTTCAAAGCGCATGCGTTTCTTCATATTTATAAAATGTAAATATACACTGTTTCTTTTTCAGAATCAGAAATTATAAAAGAAAAACAGGGAGATTCTTCCACTTCCTCGCCTAACGTCTCCAGTTTGATACTGGACCTGGAAAATCTGGAATTGTTAGTCGTTGTAAACTAAAATACGCTGTACTATCTGATATATAGAAAAAGGAGCATTAGCAAAAGAGTATGAAGAAAAACTGGCCAAGAAACAAAAGCTGGCGATAAAAGTAAAGCTAAAGGAAAATGTAAGGGAAAGACAACGAAGATGAGTAAAGAAAGGAAAAGATAAGTCAAGGAAACATATATTGGATTCAGATTCAGACTCAGATACTGAAGAATGATATTTTTAGCGAAAGTTACAGTACTTCTAAAGTAGAAGTGGGAAGAGTGTATAGAATGCAAAATGTGGGCCCATGTCAAATGTGTAACGGGAAACGCTTACTCATTTATTTGCATTAATTGCAATTTTGATGAAGTCTGCCTTATTAATGTTAGGATCCAAAAAAAAGTTTAATAAAAGTGTTGGCCTATTCTATATAATTTAAATAGAAGTGTCTGCCTTATTAATGTTAGGATCCAAAAAAAAGTTTAATAAAAGTGTTGGCCTATTCTATATAATTTAAATAGAAGTGTCTGCCTTATTAATGTTAGGATCCAAAAAAAAGTTTAATAAAAGTGTTGGCACTTTGAATATTGTTTTTTTTACACACATTGATTAAAATTAGTAAAAGTTATTCATTATTTATTTAAAGTTCCTTGTAGCTGACGAAGCTTATTTCTGATTTTTGACTACTTTTACGGATTCTATCATGTTTAATTAAACGCGATAGAATCCGTAATCATTAATATATAATATAATATAATATATATTATATTATAACATAGAAATCATTATAATAACAATGTTGTTCTACCTAAGAATTAAAAAAAATCACAGCCAATGTAATGTGATGTTACTGTTAAAATAGTTTAAAAATGAAGATATAGAACACTATCATTACAGATTATTATTATAAGATTATTTAAAATGTTTGTTTCGATTATAGCATTTAAAAATAAAGATGAAATTGTGATTTATCATTGTTGATGTTATTCATTAATTTACCGTAACAACGTCCCCCAAAGATGTAACAACTGACCCCGGAATAGGGCAAGTTGTTGCAAACGATTTGTTTTAATTGAATTGCCCATTGTGAGAAAACAACGTTAATTTAAATAATTTTTCAGTAATATTTTACTAGCTGAATATTTATTTTATCGATAAAAACAATCAAATGGATAAATTATTTGATAGGCTTTGTCATATTGACAATTATCTAAAAAATATAACAACATGCCCCACTCTCCCCTATCCCGTATCGTCCCGTGGGATTAGGTGGCGATAGAGCGAAAGAATCCAGGAGATGGACAGCAGCGTTTTACTAATAAACACTAGAAAGAAACTACGGTTGCCAACCCGCCTGCCAAGTGTTGCAACTATGGCAATCTAAGAGGAGGTCCATGTTCAGCAGTGGACTTTGATAGGTTGTTATGAATGAATGAATGATGAATGAGTAGCATTTTAAAATTTTATACTTGTAAAAGTTAAAGTTTAAGTTACAGCCTATATACGTCCCGCTGCTGGGCACAGGCCTCCTCTCATTTCTGAGAGGGTTTTAAGGCAAGGAAATGTCCGCCGCGTTGCCCCAATGCGTGTTGGCGAATTTCACATCTCTTCGAAATATATTTTTTTCTTATTTCTCAGACATGCAGGTTTCCTCACGATGTTTTCCTTCACCGCCGAGCACGTGGTAAATCAGCACTTAAAATTGCAATTAACAATTTTATTGGTGCCGGCGAGGATCGAACCTGGGTTGCTCGCGTACTGTGAAATTTACAGCTACCGTTTAGCCCCTGAGCTACCACGGCTCTCTTGTTACGTGTTTATAATACTTCCAAGAAAAAAATGTTCACGTATAAAGCACGTACAGTTTTTTATTTTCTGTATAATTGAAAAATAACACAATTGATACTGAACATAGACACTAAACGAATGACGGCTCCGTGGCGCAGTGGCTTAGCACTTGAGTTGCAGAGCTAAGGACCGCGGGTTCGAATCCCGCACGGAACAAGTATTTGTATGGCCTACAAATAATTGTTCCAGTTCTGTCTATTTGTCCTTGTGTAATTTATGTTACAAACATATTGCCCTCACGATACAAGAGAAAATCCTAATGTGAAGGTTACGTCTTTTAAAAGAAAGAAAAAAAAAACAGACTCTATTATTTTTTATATACTGTCGTCTAACAGGTCGTTTATCAAACTAAAATTTTAACCGCTTAAGGCGCAAAAACTTCAGCCAAAGTTCGTTCAAGTTATGAAAAAATATAACGTACAGACAAAGACAACAATATAACTGAAGCGGAGCGCTTTCCTCAAACAAAACACGTACAAACGGTCCACGATAACCATCTCCCTTAATGAAAAGCACTAGCTAGTTCTGATTGCGACCCCGTTAACTATCTTAAAGTTGAGAACCCAACTCACACTAACGCAGCGCGCCCCGACCCAACCCACCAAGGAAAGGAATAAGATATACTTATCCAATTTATATTGAACTTCCATTCTCCCCTTAATTCAATAATAAGCAACGCAAGAAACAGTCACGCAATGAGCTCTCAAGGATCTTGTAAAACTGGACGCTTACTCTTGCGGTGGCATACAGGGTGTTAAGGAACGAAAGAAGAAATCCCCCTTCTGTAACCGCAACGAAAACTGGAGTGTACTCCCCGCAAGGAGCCTTAGCACGGAGTTTGTAATATCGATCGGCCCCCATCCACAGTTCTTAATGTCCAAATCGTAGGATGTCCATTAATTATGCCGAGTAGCGTGAAATGAAACCTTTCAGCTACGACTGGTCCCGACCTTGCTAAATTAGCAAGTGTATTTCGACAATATTAGTTCAATTAATTGTTTGTTTGTGTAATGTTTAAATGTGTTGCTAAATTACAAGCGCTGTTATGTCGTACAAAATAAAATTAAAAAAAAACATTAACAGGACGTTGTAGTTTCTTAAAAAAAGTTTAGATTTTTTCTACTTTATTTTTAATACATTAATATAGCATATAGTTCTAAACTAATTAACTCGCTTTTGATATTGTCTTAATCATTATAGCCTAAACTAACGGGGCAATTTACTGTTAGACGAAGGCCACTAATAATTTAGGAGAATATATATATATATATATATATATATATATATATATATATATATATATATATATATATATATATATATATATATATATATATATATATATTCTCCTAAATTATTTTATTAACACGCGCACACACACACACACACACACACACACACACACACACACACACACACACACACACACACACACACCCACGCACTTAATTTTTAAATAAAGCGTTTTTAAATATAGAAAACCCGGCATTACTGGTGGTAAGTGGCAATTTTAACCATTTCACACCTGTAGTCAATATCAAATAATGAAGGCTGTCTATGCGTTTCCTCAATGAGTTCTAAAACAGAATACCTACGCCACTGTTTGTACCTAATTATTTTTTTAAACCTTGAAACTAGTAATGAATAGAATTTGGCACTGCTTTGCGGAAATCCATTATAATATTAAAAACGCGGTTAGCCATTGCAGATGTCCAGTCCAATTCTCCTAAAAATACCTCGTTTAGAGTCGAAACATGTGTCATATTATCGACGGTGGTGTTTTTTTTTTTATAGAATAAGGGTGACAAACGAGCACACAGTCCACCTGATGGTAAGTGGTCACTGTGGCCCACAGACATCTGCCTTTGTGCCTTTCCTCGTGTAATGGTGTTGGGATTAGTGGCATTGAATAATAATAAAAGGATTTATTCGCATAAACATGAATGAAGGGTGTTTAGTAAAGTAGGTAGCAGTGATAGTGCACGCAATTGTGGGAGGTTCTCTTCAAACATAGTGAGACACACCATTTCATTTTTCACGGAGACCTTTGTTAATTCAATTTCATATATTTAATGTCTTGGAACTGGTATAGAGCTGTGGGCGTGCTGCTGCTATACGGAATATATAAGAGAGTTCCATCTTAGATAGATTTCTGAGCAGGAAAGGAGAGAAAAGGAAGCCAAACATGAATTGTTATATATATTTTTAAATATAACCAATCTTTTTTTAAATCAATTATTATCTAAAACAACGTAGATACGTATAAATTTACAGTTACGACCAAGTGCTATGTACAAACGAGCGGTCATCGGCGACTTCTCGAGTGGGCGATTAACTTGCTCTGTACACACATTAATCAAGTCGAGAGAGTAAGACGAGAGTGGACGAAAGTATCCTGTTACGAACGTTTAGTGCTTATTCCAGGTCGGTTTTTGAAAATCATTAGAATGTTCCATTTTCGAATTTTCCAAAAGTGGTTGTTAAGTATATATTCACGTGCTTTTGTTTTATTAAAATAAATCTTTTGCTTTTTTATTATCAATTATATTTCTGTATATGCATTGTTTTTTGATTAAGTGAAAAAATAATTAATAATTTCTTTAATAACATTTGCCTCCGGTTTCTTCACAACCTTTTTATGTTTTGTTTTTCGAAACATAAAAATATTCTTTTTAATAAAGCTAGGTATTTCAAATTAAGTTAATTTTTTTTGTATATTTCCTTTATTGATTTTTTATAAGTAATAAAATGAGAAAATTAGATGGTATAATGATAAATAGCATTATGTAAAAACTGTAATTTGTCAATTAAAATGAACAACCCTTCTAATTTTATTAGGGTTGCTGCTCAGGTGTTTTTTTAGAAGTACCTACAATAATAAACTTATTGCACGAGGGTAACTAAAAAAATATTTCACGGCTTCATTAAAATTAGGAATTTCACAACTAGTCAATTAACTCTGTTTTTATTATTCTTATATTCATATTATTTAATTAGTATCGTTAAAATCCATCATCGTCTTCATCATTACAGCCTATCAAAAGTATAAAGTTGAACGTAGGCCTCCCCTACAGATTGCCTCAATAAGCTGCTGCCCATCTCCTGTTTCATTTACTTCCGTTGTCTCTTACGAAATCCACGGGATGATATGGGGTAGTAAATATTTTTACACCGCCACTACATTTTAGCAATCAAAAGACATAGTTCTTATTTTCACAGTATAATTTAATATAAATAAATCAACTCCATTACCAAATCATCATGAGGATTTTGACGTTAAATTTTAATATTGTTTAAGTGACGATGACGTTATATTTTTAAATATGCCATCAGAACACAAAATTACTAAATTCCAGACAATTTTTATTACAAACAGTCGGTCACAGCCTGTAAACATATCGAAAGTGTTTTAAAAGTAATCTTCGACAAACAAGAACAGTTTGTCGAATGTGTTAAACCTCTGACTACACACAGATCCCAAATAAATACTGGCAGCTATGGAAAAACGTTTTAAAAAGAAATATAAAATGCCTAATTGTTGGGAGGTGTTTTCCATTTCGACATGGTTTACTGCTAGCTAGTCACGTCTGGTCAAAGTCGACCATTTAATGTGCTAAAGCGTTTTGTATGGAAATATCACGTGTGTATGTATGTTCACTTTATTTTTTCTTCATGACGACATACAGGCATGATTTTTTTCTTTCCTCACCTCTATGGCACAGTGCTTTTCGAATTATATGAGTTTCAACATCATTCATTTTATAATAAATACTAAAAGAGCACAGGACAATTTTCGATGTTCACGTATTAATATAATAATATTGCCTTATTATGTTAATTTTTAAGCTTGTTATATTCTTGATTGAATTGTTGACGAAATTTCACAACTTAAAACTGGTATTAATATATTTTTAATGTTCAATATTTATGTTTTTTCCTATATCTACTGATTTTACGGTTTGAATCGAAACACAAGTTTTAAGTTGATATACTTAAAGAAAATGCGTCTTAATTTCTTCAAAAATATACATAGCCAAGTACTTACACATTACTAAATTAAAGAAAAGCAAATCCTCAGGATTGGGCGCTCCTTGCCAGGGCTTGCGGGCGGAGTTGAGTGCGGGGCGGGGCAGGGGGGCAAGACACTCGATCAATACCGACCCGACTTTCAAACTGCTTTCACCCTCACGAAAGTCGCTCGGACTATGTCCGAGCTCCCACGTTGTATCGCTATAGAGTTGTTGTGACCAATAAGAAATTATAATTTTGCCGTCTACACAATTATCACCAATTATTCAGATAAACAAATTAGAAATGTTCTTGAATAGTTTGCTGTATAACATAACGTAAGGGTATGCTACAATTATTGATGTAATTTGTGCACAAATTATACAAATATTTGTGTATTTTCTAAATATTAACATAATTCATTAATCAAGATGAGGTCTCTTAAGAGACATCTCTCTTGAAAGATGTCTCTTAATAGAGTTGCATACTGAAGTGGGTTTCGTTTTCATTCATTCTAAGAGAGAGAGAGAGAGAGAGAGGGAGAGAGAGATTGAATCCTTATAACTTTCAACTTTTCAGTGATTTTGTTTTAAAGGTAGTTAAAAATGCAGGCTACGACCTGTTACGAAATATATATTTTGTTGTAGACAAACGATGAGTTGACATCTTGAGACAAACTTTCTTTGATAAATTGAAGACGAGAAATTGATGCAAGTCCGTTCATGTAATCAATGGTTGGTTCTTTGAAGTCATCATTAGTTTTTGTGTATCCGGAATCTCTAAGATTGACTTTAAGCTGACGGATCCATACAAGCTAACACCTTCTTGCTTCTTGTCTGTTCTAAGGCCCTCATCTTGAATGACAACGGCAACTGCAATAAACGAAAATTATTTATTAATTCCATTTTTACGTTAATTAGTAAGAAATCTAGATTTATGAAAAGTTCTTCTGTATGTTATGTTTTAAGACTACTAGTTTAAAAGTTCAGCTAGTTACGCAGCCTTATAAAAAAAAACACTTTCTCCTTTTTCGTCTTTTAATCTTTCATATAACATACATACTTATCTCTACATAGTATGTATAAAACAAAGTCGCTTCCCGCCGTCTTCGCTTAGATTACGGATGTACGGATTTTGATGCGGTTTTCATCAATAGACAGAATCATTCAAGAGGAAGGTTTGTATGTATAATACATGCATATTATATATTATATAATTCTTCTGTTCGAGTGTATGTGATTGAACTGTTCCTAAAAGGATCGACAGATTTTGATGAAATTTTGTGTGTGTGATTAAGTTGATTAGATAATGTTTTAGATTTACAATTGGATCCAGTAGGTGGCGTTATTGTCGAGATCCAGAAATCTACCGTGTGAAGCCGTGGGTGATCTTTTTTTATAGAATAAGGGTGACAAATGAGCACACAGTCCACCTGATGGTAAGTGGATGCTGTGGCCAAAAGACATCTACATTTATCCTCAATTAAAAATCAAAATGCAGATGCGTTGTCACTCGAGGACTAAGATGGAATGCCTCGTTTCCAGTAAAAAGGGTCTCCGGTTCTCTACACTCACCATACGAAACACAGTAGCATTAAACTGCTATTTAAGTACGCTGATATTCTATGAGAGCGTGGTTCTTCCCCGGTCGAGCCGACCCATTCGTGCTGCAACCACAATATAGCTGCAGCATGGCTCTACCACGTAAAAATAGTTCGTTCGCTAGTAATATATTATAAGTAGGTAAATAAATTATAGACATGTGGTGTTGAAAGTGTTAGGTAATTATTGCTGTCAAAATCTCATCTCAGTGAGAATTTTTATTTTCGCCAAAATTTTCTTAGTTTGTCCGTTCAATTTGAGGGAAGACACTAACTCCTGAGATACAGGTTCTCCTACATTAAGAGTCAGAGACTTCACATTTATTTGTAAAAAGTTATTGGTAAAATGAAACTATTATTATTATTATTAATTAAATAATATGAATGATTGAATTTAGGCGTATTATCATTTCTATGTATGTACAAAGAGCCGCGTCTTCGCTGCGCTGTCTTCACGTACGCCTCAACCCACGTCGCGCGAACATTTTGTTTGGCCCCCACTGCCACCCCCTACCAAGTCTTATCAGGGTCCGCTGTATGCCATGTAATTTTATTACTGGCCTATGTACTGTTTGTTATAAACACAACTTTCATTAGAAAACTTTTAGTTGTCATAATTTGGGACTTATTGTGATTTACGTCTATTTTATATTTGACAAACAAAAATAGAAAAAGATATTTCATTTACTTTTTTATAGAATGAAGATGGCAATGAAGATGATGAGCACACATTCCAACTGATGGTACGTAGATGCTGTAGCCCATAAACATCTACGTTTATCCTCGATCAAAAATTAAAATGCAGATACGTTGTCACCGCTGAGGACTAAGATGTAATGTCTCATTTCCAGTCAAAAGGGTTTCCGTATCTGCACTCACCATACGAAACATAGCAGCATAAAGCTGGTATGTTTCGTATGGTGAGTGCTGGTATTCTGTAAGAGAGATCCTTTTCCGGTTAAGCCGACCCATTCGTGCTACAACCATAATATAGCTGCAGCTTGACTCAACCACGTAAATTTTTACAAAATATTTTTGAAAAGGTTTTGCATAAGGCCTTTCAGGCAGTCAATATTAGAAAAATATTATCGTATAAAATAGATATTTCAGATGTTATGATACGGTTTCAAACATTATAAGATTTAGGTGACTGTTTGATTCTCTAGAGCAGACAAAAGTTTATTCAAAAATTAACCAGTTTTTAACGTTAAGATGAAAAGACGTCCCATTAGTAGTTTGGACCTGTTATTCAAATTTAACTCTACAATGATGCTGGGACTTCTCGTGAGAACGAAATGCTTGGGGGTTTCTCTCTGGTGGGATCACTGTGTAGCAGAGTTTCGACACGATTGTAAGGTAGGAAGTTATAGAAAATTATATTTATTAAAGTGTTATAAATAATTTGTTTCGACTTTGTCTTCTTATTATGGATAACATTTAAAAAAAATTAGTAGGCTTAAACTTTGGCAAGATTTTGTGCTTATAACTGCTCTCCTATTACCTTGTAAACAATCTCCAAAGATTCAGTGCTTCACACGAGAATGCTCTATAAATTTTGAGTAATAATGTGAATTGAATTAAGAATAAAGAAGAAAAAATATTTTTAAATTAGTATTAATGTTTTATATATTATATTGCGTAGTTAATATATTGCTATCCTATTAAGACGTTATAGTAAAGAGATTTAAAGTTAAAGCAAGACGCTGGACACAATTTTTAGTTTGATTTTTTAACAATAATTAAGTTGATAAACGAGTTCATAGTCCACTTTATGCTAAGTGGATGCTATGGTCATCTACCTTCGTCGGCACAGATTAATGCAAGTGCGTTGTCACCTCTGAAGATTAAGATGAAATAGCTACTTCTTTTCTATCAGACTGTAACGTGAGCCTCTCTTAGTGAGGATTTGCCTTAATCGTAACGCTTGGCAGGCGGTTTGCCAATCGTTGTAACAGACGCCTCGCACCTTTAACGTTGCTGTTTGTCGCCGGACTGAGTATTTTATGGTTTTAGGGAGATGGATATACCGCCATCTATCGGAAGCCATAATATTTGTGTTTAAATCTGTAATGATATTAATAATGATGATGCTCTACTTAGAATACTACTTATGAAAAACTGATAAGTAAAATAAAAAATTTTGTTCCATTTTTGTTTTAATAACACAGAATTGTATTCAATTCGAGAATATTTAATAATACATAATAGGTTTTCCTCGTTTTGAGCACGCATAACATTATTTTTTCATTCTCTTCCGCTGTGCTGACACGATCAGAAAAATATGGCGGAGAATTCTGTGTGCAAATAGCGCGTAAATATTAATTTAATTTCAAATTATTATCAATTCATACTTAATACGAATGTCAAACAAATTAAATCATACTACAAATTAAATATCAACGAAAATTAAATTGAAATAAAACTTAAATTACAAAATTATCATGAACAAGGCTCGTCGGCAATATTATGTATATATTATTTAGATATATTATTACTTTATTAAAGTTGTAGGTAAGAAACTGGGAAATGAAAATTTATTAAACGTTAGCTATATTTATTTCAATTTACCACCTGTCCGTAACCTGTTGTATTTTTCACCCGTGTGAACCGACCCTCAACCGTCAGACCATGTTACCATTTGGGTCGCGAGGGTCAGCAATGTGACCCGTGGGTCAATTCAACCAGGTTGGCATAGGGTTTTTATTTTGAATAGATATTTTATACATTTATCCTTAATAAATAGTTTACTAGAAATAATATACATTGTGAAGGTTTATATGAGAAATACGTGTTACTTGGCGCTCTTAGATTTTTATTCCAAAGTGGTGAGAAAAATTACCTTTTTTGTTGGAAATTTATACTGAAACGTTCAGCAGAATAAGTGCTTTTGTGTAGTGTAATTTAAACAATAAAATTTGGAATGAAAAGGGGTGAAAACATTGATTCAGTGAATTTTGTGTAGGGTACAGTGACATTTAAATTATAACTTCGAAATTGGAACACAAAAGACTGGACTTTGACCTCATCAGTGTGATCGCGAGCTCCGAGAGTGTACCAAACTAAATGATATTTTCACCCGTTACGACTAATGTACGGTCATAGTGGATAGTGCGGTCGTAGTGGATAGTGCTTACTCTCTGATCTGGGAGGATCCAAGATCGAATCACAAGGAAGATTTTTTTTTCTTTTTTTTTTCTTTTATATTATCTTTTTTTATTGGAAATATTTCAAATTGAAAGTTAACATGGTAGCGAAAGGATACAAAAACCTTGTTTGGGGGTGTTGTTCGATTGGTCTGCAGGACCAGAACTGTATGCAATGTACAGAATGCACCAAACTTTATCATCTTGAATGTCTGTCAATATCAAGCAATCAAGACAATCCCGCCACGTCTCTACGTGGCTGTGTCCATAATAACACGCCGGTTCGTTATAACTCCAATATAACTGTGAGGCCGGGAAAGAGGCAAGCTTTCAACTCCCTACCAAATACTTCAGATGAAAGGCCAATAACAAGGGACGAGATGCAAGAAATTATCAATGACGTAGTGACTCAATTCCAAAAGACAATGCGCTTCACTATATCAGACATCCTAGGTACTGAAATAAAATCTTTGAAGGAGGAAATAGTGGATATGAAGGAGTCTATGAATTTCATAAATAGAAAATATGAATCTATCACAAAGGAGCATGCAGAGGCCAATGAAAAAATAAAACGCCTAGAGACAGAAAACGGTGCACTGTAGTCAAAGGTTGACGACTTGTATAATCGATTTAATCAAATGGAACAAAACGCTAGAATGAATAAATAACATTGAGATCCAATGTGTGCCCGAGAGGAAAGATGAGAACCTGTTGCACATCGTGACGGAACTGGGCAAAACAATAAATTGTCAAGTATCTACGGAAAACTTAGCCCACTACACTCGTATTGCTAAACTAAATAAAGACTCCAGCCGCCCTAGATCTATTGTAGTGCAATTTAACTCGCCGAGTATGAGGGACAAATTCTTGGCAGCAGCGATCAAATATAATAAACTGAAGCTTCAACAAAGATTAAAGAGTTCTCACGCTGGTGTTTCCGTTGCTAAAACTCCCATTTTTATATGTGAACATCTCTCCACCCACAACAAGGCCCTCCATGCAGTAGCAAGACAGACGGCAAAGAACAAAGGATATAAATATGTCTGGGTGAGAGGCGATCGCATTTTCATGAGGAAGACTGAAGACTCCGAATTTAAAATCATCAGAAACACAGAGACACTTGACAAGTTGCCTTAGTTCCAAACCTAACTTTAATTTCTATTTTTTTTTAACAAAAGTTTAAATGTGCCCTGTGTTACGTATTTTAAAAGAGCTAAGAATATATTACCAAAACGTTCGTGGGTTGCGTACGAAAACTCACAACATTTTAAGGGAATTCAATTGGAATAATTATGATGTAATAGTTTTAACTGAAACCTGGCTTAATAGTAGCGTAATGGGCAATGAGTTATTTGATGACAGATACGTGATATACAGAAGAGACCGGGAAAGTACGGGGTTTCATGAGAATAAGGATGGGGGAGGAGTCTTAGTTGCAGTACTAAAAACTATCAAATCGGTTCGGAAGTTTGAATGGGAAAGTAAATGTGAAGACATTTGGGTGGTTTTGGATTTAAAAATTAAAAACTCTGTCCATCAAATAGCTCTTTGCGGTGTTTACTTAACACTTCCGGTGAACAGGCTAATGTTGGAGTATTTTGTAGAAAATTGTAGCTCAGTCATAACAAGAAAATTTGATTCACACCTGTGCTTTATTGGTGATTTTAACTTAGGTAATATAAATTGGAGTTTGGTACATGATTTGTCGAATAACTATGTTGCACCTAATCCTAGCCAAGCCTTAATAGATTTAGTTCATGTTAACAAGCTTAATCAAATGAATAACATTCTTAACAAATCAGACCGCTTGTTAGACCTTGTACTGACCAACCTGTCATCATCCATGTGTACAGTAGCAGGATCAGTTGATATTCTTAGTGCCGTAGATCCTTTACATCCCCCTCTTGAAATATTAATGAAAATAAATACTGATATTACACTACCGTATAAAGTCGAAACTAAAATACACAATTTTAGGAAAGCCCATTATGCTCAGATCCGCCTTTGTTTAGCCGAATGCGATTGGGATGAAATGTTTCATGACATGAGTGTTAATGAAATGACAAACTTATTTTATGATGTTGATTTTATGATAATTAATAGTTTAATAAACAAATACCTAGAAAAAAAATAAGAATCTTCTCCTCCTTGGTTTAATCTTTCATTAAAGAGAATGTTACGTGAAACGGAGAACATAAGAAAGCGGTATAGAAAATATAGGAATCCTATGGACGAGGTTGAGCTGCGGCTACTTAGTAAGCGTTACTGCACACTAGCAAATCAATCTTATAAAAATTATATAAAGAAGACAGAATTAAGAAGAACAGTATTAAGTTGAATCCTAAAGTTTTTTGGTCATTTATCAAGGCAAGTAAGGGCGGGAAAAGTAATTATCCTTGTACAATGACTGATGGAAAAATCTGCAACTTATTTGCATCCTACGTTGGTGCTGTGTATAATGCTCAAGAGAACATAAACTCAGAGTTGAATGTCAGCCAATGTAATTTGATTTGCAATTACAGCCTCGAACTAACTGCTCCATACCTTAGCAAAGATCAGATATTGAAGAGCATGAAGTCCCTAGACCATAACAAGGGCTCAGGACCAGATTGTGTCCCTCCTTTATTCATTAAATCATGAGCTAGTGACGCCTATATATCTAATTATTAAGAAGTCTCTTCAATCCGGCCTATTTCCAGATGTTTGGAAATCCGCTAAAGTTGTTCCCATTCACAAGGCTGATAACGTCGAGGTGGTTGGTAATTATAGGCCTATTTCAATTCTGTCAACTTTAAGTAAAATCTTTGAATCTCTTGTCTATCCAGTACTGCAGAACCACTTGAATAATTATTTTAAACTTTGGCAGAAGCAGTAAATGACGGTAGGGATGTTGATGTAATATATACGGACCTTAGTAAGACATTCGACAAAGTACCTTATAATATTCTTATATCTAAATTGCGCGCATATGGTATTACTGGCTCATTATTGGGATGGTTGGAATCGTATCTAGATAATCGTAGTTTTAGCGTGGTCGTTAATGGTTTTCAGTCTGCACCATACAATATTACGTCGGGGGTTCCTCAGGGATCACATTTGGCTCCTCTGCTTTTCAATACCTTCATCAATGACATCCCTAGTTGCTTTCAGTACTCCATACCATTTATGAAAAAAATATACTATTTTATGACATTAGTCCTGAAACCTTTCAGATAAGTACTGTATATAGTATAAAAAAGACGTTAAAGATAATAAATGACGTTTAAAGATTTCTTAATATATATGTTTATTTTGGTTTCTGAAGTGTACAGATTCTAGAATTAAGGTTTTCTCTTTGTAACAAACGGAAGGATAGCACCACACTGTCCACTGTAAATAAGAGATTTAAGCGCTAAACTAGTGGACTATAAATTTTAAAGCAATTTAGACTTAATCGTTGAGTACGAAGTGTGCTAGGATCTTTCTCCGGGCTTGTTATCAATGTCAGAGGTAAACAATTGTAGGTATTTATTTATAAAAACAAATATAATGTAATGCATTATAATATTTTAATATGTAAATTACTTATACACATATAAGATAAAGCAAAGAAAATTATCCATAATTGGTAAAGCTTAAAAAATACATAATTGCCATCTGTACACGTATCAGATCTATTAGTAATTTTTTGCAGCGATGAAAAGTTTAGCAATGTCAGAATATATAATCTATGTTTAATATTATAAAGAAAGAGTGTGAATTTTGTGGGTTTGTATATAGATAACCATTTGAAAGTTACATTATTCCAGAATGACATAGACTATATATTATGTAAATACATGTATATTCATCAACTAAGTCGGAAAAAGACGTGCTTCTTGAGAGCTTTCGTAGCGTGCGCTGGGTCTTGCGTTTGCACGAAAATAAGCTGCACGAAAATATGGCTGAATTGTAACTCTTGAAAAGTTGTAAAAATAAGTTCGAGACCGCATATATGTCTATCTTCTAAGGATAGATTAAAACTCTCGCGCAATAAAATAATAGGGGTGGCGATCATCTCTCTAGGTCAGGAAATGCATAGAATCAATTTATTTCAAAACTTCAGAAAAACGGAACAAAAATGTGGTACCACGAAGTTTTAAAATGAATTACACACAATTACTAACCTAACATTCAAGATAATTGTTCAAACCGGGCAAAGCCGGGGCGTGTCGCTGGTGTTCTAAATAAAGTAGAAAAAACGCTAGCCACCACTGACTAGTAGTTTATACGGTTTTATACGATCCTCTCGAGCGAAGTCGCGTTGTAATAAAATCTTGCCGTCGACGGAAGCTTTATGAATATTGTTTTGGCGCAATAAAAGATAAAGGGTGCCAAGTCAGTCCGCTTGTTGTTGATCTTCTTAACTAGCGTTCGCTCCGCTTTTACAATGCCGTAAAACAATTATACGTGGTAGAGCAACGTTACAGCGTATCATAGCTGCAGCATGAATGGGTTGCCTCGGCCGAGCAAGTAAAGCGCTTGTTCAAAATAAAAGTACAATTACAGGCTTTATACGTCCCACTGCTAGATATAGTTCTCCTTCCACTTTTAGATGGTTATGAAGCTGTTAGTCTGCCTCGCTGAAAATACGCGTTGGTGGTCTTTACCTACATGTCTTTTAAATTATTTTATTTCTTAGACATGTTTTTTGTAATGAAATAAGGGTGACAATCGAACACACAGCCCACCTGATGGTAAGTGGATGCTGTGACCCATCAACATCTACATCTATCCTCAATTAAGAATCAAAATGCAGATGCGTTGTCACCCCTGAGGACTAAGATGGAATGCCTAGTTTCCAGTAAAAAGGGTCTCCGGTTCTCTACACTCACCATACGAAACACAGCAGCATTAAGCTGCTATTTTATGCTGGTATTCTGCCAGAGCGTGGTCCTTCCCCGGTCGAGCCCACCCATTCGTGCTACAACCATAATATAGTTGTAGCATGGCTCTACCACGTAAAAATGTATCCCCCTCACGATGTTTTAGGTATGCAGGCCTTAGGTACTATATTTCCCTTTCCTGCAGAGCTAGTTATCTATATGTTGCTGTGCAAAACTAGTTGGAAAAGAAAAGTTGATTTTCGATACGTATTATGTATAATATTTAGTAAAGTTACAGCCTATATACGTCCCACTGCTGGGCACAGGCCTCCTCTCATTTCTGAGAGGGTTTTAGGGCAAGGAAATGTCCGCTGCGCTGCCCCAATACGTGTTGGCGAACTTCACATGTCTTCGAATTAGAAATATTTTTTTTTGATTTCTCAGACATGCAGGTTTCCTCACGATGTTTTCCTTCACCGCCGAGCACGTGGTAAATCAGCACTTAAAATTGCAATTAACAATTTCATTGGTGCCAGCGGGGATCGAACCCGGGTTGCCTGCGTACTGTGTAACTTACAGCGAGCGCTAACTATCTGAGCTACTACGGCTCTATAATATTTAGTGAATAAAAATATTCCATTCTATTCGATGCTTAGTTAGATGTGTGATGAGAACCGGAGATCCTTTGATGATGCGCTGTCGACTCTGAGGACTATGGTCCTTAATCTTAGTCCTCAGAGTCGACAGCGCACCTGCATTCTGGCACTAATCCTAAGATAGATGTAGGTGTCTTTGGACAACATTATTATTATCATTATCAACAGCAGAATCCCAAACATGCACATCCGACCACTTCCACTGTCGGATGAAGTAAAGGCAGATGTTTTTGTAGCTTGTACTCGTATTTCTAAAAATAAAAGCATATACAATCGTATATGCTTTTTGTTGCGATTATATCTCCTGATTAATTTTTTTTCCTCAACTTTAGATGACGAAATTGATTCGTCCACTTATAAAAATATTCATACATTAATCCAGCAAACATCACGATTATTTCTTGTATCAAGGAGGCGTTTTAAATACATAATTATTTGTAGGCTATACAAACGTCTCGTGCGGGATTCCAAACCATGGCCACGCAGAGAAGCAGCCAAGTGCTTAGCTACTGCGTTACTGAGTCGTGAATTTAATTGTTGCTGACAGGGATCCAATGAGAGTAGAACGCATGCTATGATATGAACTTTAAGGCAAATGTTTATTCCCTGAACTGTCACCACCTTTACTAATGGTATTATTGAATAAAACTACTTTTACGGATTATATCGAGGATTATATACCTTCAGCTGAAGGTACTCCGGGTTAACTCTGACATCGGGACGTCAATCACCTCAGTCCCCCCGTGACCATGTGTGCTGTAAAGCACTCGAAACGTTGGGAATTAATAAAAATAAGTTATTAAACGCGATACAATCCGTAAAAGTAGTTTTATTCAATGTGTACTGTTCGCGTAAATATAAGAAATCATAATGGTATTATTATTGGTTTTATTCAATTATTCTTTCATTACAGCCTACCAAAAGTCCACAGTTGCACATAGGCCTCCCCATAGAATGCCAAAGGTATTGACCATAGCCAATAAGGTTGACATATTATTTTTAACCGATTTCAAAAAGGAGGAGGTACTCAATTAGGTAGGTGTGTTACCTAATAACTTTTTCTCGGTGAACCGGTTTTGATGATTATTTTTTTTATTTGAAAGCTAGTGCTTTTCATTTGGTCCCATTCCAATTTGATCAAGGTCTGACTAGTCGTTTTTGAGTCATCCTTAATAATTTATATTGAAGTCGATTCCACAAAATTTTTAATTTTACCACTTGTTTCTTATTCAGTTGTTCCTGGACATCGCCTGTTTCAGATTCCTGTTGTCGCTTCTTATTTACACGGGATGATAATATGGGATTGTGGATTCTCTTACTCCGCCAGTACACGTTAAATTACATAAGTTTATAAATAATTGTGTGCATATTTCAGTGCTATCGTTTAGGTACTATATAATTTATAATTAACAAAGGTAATAAGCGCAGTAGGTAGCATCTGTTTCTGATGAGATTGCGAAAATCATTTTAGGCTCTCTAATTATTATAGTGAAATAATAAACTAAAACATAATACATGTGAGCTCGGCCGGAAAAGCAGATTTATATTACGACCCAACTAAGATCATAAAAGTATACTATATCACCGACCCGAGTATTAATATTCTAACATTTATCATCCCATCCCCCTCCTCCCCCTTCTTTTGTGTAAGAAATACACCCGTAACAATCTAACAAGCAAGTTGCGACGGCTGAGGCTATTCAAGCGTTCGCGGTTGACATCGCAACTTGTTTGACGGCGTTCTTAACTCAAACGCTTTGGCGGTTGCTCTAGGAAAATAGGAAAATTTGCTCCTAAAATACAAATATCAACTCTGTGTTTTAAACAGCTAAGTTTAATTTACACTAAGTTATGTTTTTTAACCGTTCGAAAAAGCGATAATGCATTTTAGACTTAACACGTTGTGCATAAAGTTTTATGTCAACTGAGAACTACGAGAGCAGTTACCCGGAAGGGTACAGTCGTAAGGAAGTTCGACGATTATGTTTAGTCAGCGTTGCCAGTGTAATGGAAAGGAAGTAGAAATTGGGGCCTGTAAGATGTGGTCGTATAAGGCGGCCATTCCTGTTTCGTTCCCCCTTCCCCGGGCCCGAGGAGGACGGTGGGTGGGACGATTTGTTTGTTTCTAAGGTTCGTTCTATTCCGCAGCTGCGGGTAGGATTTAAATATCGTACTCGTGGACCTCTTTGTCCGCTGTGTCCTTCTCAGTTACTTGATGAGGTACCTCTTAACAATTTTAAATTGAAGTAGGCTCATGAATTTGTTTTGGATTTTAGGCAGTGTATTGTAATTCATTTCACAATAAGAATATAATATATACATAATATATTGCAAAAATTCGAACATACTGTATGAACAGTGAACGAATCGCATTAAAGTATATTTGAATATCGCTGATTATGTATTAAACTTAAACCAACAAAGAAAGAAAGATGGAGCGGTACGTTTATTTCAGGTGACGCGAAAACCAAGTTAAAACCATGCTCAACTTATTGTGAGAACACACGCTCACGTACCTATATATGAATATAAAATCATTTGCAACCTACAATATAGCTTTAGGTGCATTTGTGTTCATCCAGCAGTAAACTTTTACGAGCTTATAAAGAAAGAAAGAAGAAGGATATGTGAGTGAGTGCATGTCAAGCCAATCATGAGTCAATGTCAAGTTGAGCATAGTTTCGCCATCACTTCAAATGTACGTAGCGTTCCGTCTATCTTTCTTTGTTGGTCTATGGTATTGAGTGTTTTTTGGAGATTTGAACGAGAATTATATCTATTGCGTAGAATATTTTTTTACAGAATGTTTTCCATCAAATATCCTAACTTGTCAAATAATACTTTTAAATCCAACTAAGCATAAAATAATTGTGTTTTCATTAATCTGCTTTTTAGGGTTCCGTACCCAACGGGTTTATTTATTTTATAGGTTTATTACTAAGTCTCCGCTGTCCGTCCGTCCGACCGTCCGTCCGTCTCTCTGTCAGCGGGCTGTATCTCATGATCCGTAATAGGTAGACAGTTCAGATTTTCACAGAATGTGTATTTCTGTTGCCGCTATAATAACAAATAATAAAAATTAAAATAAATTAAAAATTAAAAGAGGCTCTCCTAATAGAAACGTGTATTACGATGGTACGGAACCTTTCATGCGCGAGTCCGACTCGCACTTGGCCGATTATTATAAAATGATTGCATTAAAATTATAATATAAAATTAAAAGCACAACCGTTTTGTACAATTGACTTCAATATATATTATTAAGGATAACTCAAAAACTATTGGTCAGACCTTGATCAAATTTATATGGGAGCACATGAGAAGCACCAGCTTTGAAATAAAAAAAGAATCATCGAAATCGGTTCACGTAGAAAAAAAACATACAGTCGAATTGAGTACCTCCTCCTTTTTGAAGTCGGTAGAAAAGACATTCACGAGAATAGTCGAATGGATTCAAATCTTTTTTAAATAAGTTAATAAACTGATAGTACGTGGCTGAGCGCTACCAACTCAGGAGTTAAACCCTAACTTTCACTGTCCGCGAGAAATGTGGGTACGATATTCGCTAGCAACAATATAAATTGCAAGCTGCTATATTAGGATTGTAAATTGCAATTTTAAATGCTGTTTTACCTAGTGTTCGGTGGTAATAGGAAACATCGTAAGGGAATTGCATGTTTGAGAAATATAATTTGTACGTGATGGAGCTGCGCTGCAGCTTATATTATATTTTGGTTGTAGCACAGGTTTGGGACAACCAGTACGTATTGCCAGTGATGACTTATGGATCTGAGACATGGTCCTTCAGTGCTGGCCGTATGGGGACGCTCAAGGTCGCTCAGCAAGCTATGGAGAGGGCTATGCTCGGGGTTTCTCTGCGTGATAAACTTAGAAATGAGGATATCCGCAGCAGAACTAGAGTGACCGACATAGCCCAACGGATTAGTAAGCTGAAGAGGCAGTGGGCCGGCCATATAGCTCGAAGAACCGACAACCGATGGGGAAAAAGGGTTCTCGAGTGCCAGCCTCATACCGGTAGGCGAAGTGTACGGCGATCTCCCACTAGATGGAGTGACGACCTGATAAGACATGCAGAAAGTCGATGGAGGCAGGTGGCTCAAGACCGTGCTTTGTGGCATTCCTTGGGGGAGGCCTATGTTCAGCAGTGGACTTGTGAAGGGCTGTAATGATGATGATGATGACAGGTTTGGGAAGAAAGAAAGGAAGCTCTCACAGAAAACCAACGTAAAATAGGAGCTTAATGATGCTGTGTTTCGTATGGTGAGTGTAGAGAACCGAATACCTTTTTCACTGGAAACGAGGTATTCCATCTTATTCCTCAAGGGCGACAACGTATCTGCATTTTGATTCTTTTTGATCTATGAGGAGGCCTATGTTTAGTCATAGACTTTAATGAATGAAATGAATGTATGAAATCTTCGTCCCAAGTTTAGTTATATCTATTTGGTTATTTAGTTTATTTAGTAATTATAATATTAGGTCGTAATTACCGCTTTGTATAAGCAAATTGAAATAAAAAAAAATACAAAAAAAAACACTGCAAAATTAAAATATTTGTCGAAATCAACACATCTGTCCATCCTTGCCATTTCATGTGTAAGAATTGATGAACTATTTAAAGCCGTTCTTTACTGTTTCTGTGGAATGTAAATTTTTGCCTATTAAAAAGTTATCAAAATTTCGAAAAAGTCTGTTATAACTCTGAAATATGGTGGATGATGAAGTTTCTTTAGCTTTAGCTCTGCTAATTTTACTAGCGGCTGTTTTGAAGTATGTGAGCAGTGTTGTTATGAAAAAGCAATGGCGAAGAGCTGTTCACCAACCTAGTTTGTTTGAGTACCGGCTTCTCCACCATTGTTTGCAAATTCTTGACAACAATGGTCAGATGTAGGTGTTTTTGTAAACACTTTTTATTTCGACTTTCCCATACAAAACGGCAATTTCATAAGTCCCTGGTCTTTTATAAGACCTAAGGTCAATGAACCTAAAGCAATTGAACCAATAACGAATAGTTCGTTCGCGTAGTATTGCTCGGTCCGCATACGTCATTGATATTGCGTGGCGTTTGAGATTCATTGTTTCCACATCGGAACTCATATTCTAAAAAAAATGAATTTTCTTAGAGTTCATGGTTATAAATATAACGATATTTAAAAAAAAAAAGTAAAACCCAGAGAAACAAATGAATAGTTGATTTTGAGAAAGGAATAACATACCTTGCGTATTTTAGAATTCCAAGTCTAATCATTGTGAACATTACAGTTCAAAGTGGCCAGTTCATCCAAACGGCAATTTCATAGTTTAATACCTAATGTAATACAATATTACTAATATTAATAATTTAATACCTAATATAATATAATATTTTGTGGCATTGCTTGCGGGAGGATTTGTGAAGGGCTGTAATGATGATGATGATGATATAATAAACCTGAAAATATATTATGTTTGTCAAAAATAGCTATTAATGTGCAAAAGCTTTTACTGTCATATTTTATTTATAATTTACACAATCCGTGTTATATAGTTAAACAACGTCTGATAATATTATAGTATATTTACATTCGAACAAACTAGGATACACAGCGTATCGCTGAAGCCACGCAAGTTTTAATGAAAACGCCCCTCCTCAACAAACAGCTACATTGCGAACGATATGTACAGATATACTGTTATAAGGCGATAGTGAGGCCGTAGTTGGGTGCCTGGATAGAATTACCGCAAGATTGCTGTCATTCTTTAGGGCTCGAGAGAACCCTACACTTTAGAACGTAAAATTAGACGCATAATGAACTTCGAATTTCAAAATTTATTAACAACAGCCAATTTTCATAAGTTTTCATCAGTTTTTGTAAAAGTTAAGCTGGTTTTTTTGTAGAATTAATTGTTTTTTAGTTTTAGAATAAGTAAGTATTGTTTTATTTAATTTTAAATTTGAGATTTTAAAAATGATTAGTTAATTTTTGATGTCAAAAATGACGGCTCCGTGGCGCAGTGGCTTAGCAATGAGGTACGGCACTAAGAGCTGCGAATTCGTTTGGGTCTGGATATTTGTCTTTGTGCAATTTATGTGTTAAAACTGCCTTCACGGTACACGAGAAAATAAACTGGTTAAACTTGTATACTCGTACTGTAAGAATTTTAGTACATTAAGCACATGGGAGACCGCTTTTTGGCGTTTAAAGTAGGTATAGGATAGCTACTCAATTCATTCGCGGATATATACGCAAATAAGCATTGTAAGTTGTGTTTTATATAGTGGGATAAAAAAAAATCTTATGGCACGAGTGGTTCGGCTCCACCGAGGAAGGTTGATGCTCTCACAGAATACCAGCGTAAAATAGCAGCTTAATGCAGTTGTGTTTCGTATGGTGAGTTTAGAGAACTAGCCCATTTTACTGGATACGAGACATTCCATCTTAGTCCTCAGGGGTGACAATTTATCTGTATTTTGATTCGTAATCGAGGATAGATGCAGATGTCTATGGGCCACAGCAACCACTTACCATCAGGTGGAAACTGTTCTCGTTTGTCACCCTCAACCACAGAATAGATAATACAAAAAGAAAAGAAGGTGTTTTATAAATTGTGACAGAAGCCTGATGGTTAAGAATAATGTTTGCCAAGCTAAAAATTCATGGGTTCGAATCTACCATCAAACTACTGCGATAAAGTACTTTAAGCACAAGTATTTCAAGTTTAATTGCAGTAGTTAATGGGAGTTTAGCAGTGCTAGTATTCTTTAAAAATAACTAGTCATCCGTTCCGGCTTCGCACGGATGGTTTCTAGATTTCGACTACAACGCTAGCTACCGGGTCAAATTGTGAATCTAAACATTTCTCCAATCAACTTAATCACACACACAAAATTTCATCAAAATCGGACAGAGGAATTATATAATATATAATATGCATGTATTATACATATAAATCTTACTCTTGAATTATTCTGTCTATTGATGAAAACCGCATCAAAATCCGTTGCGTAGTTTAAAAGATCTAAGCGTACAGACGGCGGGAAGCGACTTTGTTTTATACTATTTAAAGATGTAAGTACTATATGAATTCAAGTAGCAAATATTCTACCGTGCATTTTGCTGTATTTTGTATTAGTGGTGTTTAAAAATTAAATCTATTCGTTACATATAATATGCATGATAAGTCAATATTTTTTGTGTACTTTCCTTTTATAGGTTATGCACATTTTTACTTAAATGTTCTCTCCTCTCTACCCAATTGGGTTAGCCAAGATAGCTTTCTACGATCGTTAATGCTATAGAAAATTATAAAAATAAATGAAATCAACGCTAAGTAATACGACCATTACGTGACTTGACGTTCAGATAAGTCATTCCCATTAATTTATATAGTTTTTATAGCGTTAACGACCGTAGAAAGTTATTTTGGCTAACCCCGCAGGCTAGACCACCGCACCGTTACACTCTATTAGAGTCCACTGTTGAACATAGGCCTTAAGCGGGATGGCAACCGCAGTTTTTTCCTCCTATCCACTACCCCATATCATTCCGTGGTTGTCGTAAGAGGCGACAGAGGGAAACAAATCAGGAGATGGGCAGCAGCGTCTTTCAAACAACAACTAAAAATAAAAATAAACTGTGGTTGCCAACCCGCATGCCAAGCGTGGCAACTGTGGAAAATATCCTAATATCCTGTATCTAGTAATCTATGAGGGAGGCCTATGTTCAGCAGTGGACTTTAATATACTGTAACGGTAACGGTAAAAGCGATAAAATCCGTAAAATTGATTTCATTTAATATATTTGCGTAAATATAAAACAATCATTATGACTGTAAGTTTGTTTGTCATTTTAAAAAACATAAAAAGAAAACTTATTTATTCATGCGATTAGGTACTTCAAATTTACGTTCTATGTTCGCTGAGTCCCTTCACGGACGAGTGAAGGTTATTCAAGGGCCGCAGGAACACTCAAGGAAATTGGGTCATTTGTTCCTTTAGTTTTCACTTGTTTCATAATTTGTTGGACGATGTGTTTTGGGTGTATTGATTTTTTTTTAAATTCTATGTCTCTGAAAAAGGTTATATGGAATAAAAGTATTGATTTAATGAAAAGGTTGCTGTTTTTTGATGGCATTTCGATAAGGTGACATGTTCCTTTTCACCCTCCAAACAATGTGTTTAAAAAAGTTTAAAATAACACGATTACCATAATGTATTGGTTATAAATTATACGTTTCTCTAATGAAGAATTTTTGATTTTCATTTTGTTAAAGTTTTCCGTACCTGTCTGTAGTCCGAATGAATATAATATACCTAACTAAAAACTATTAAAATATTTGACAAGAGATTTGTCCATATAGTATAATTATAGCTTTAGACCAACTTTTCACGAATGTTCTATTGTAACGTGAATAACATTTCAACGATGAGACAATAATAGAATAGAGGAGATAACGACACGCTGTTACCGTGGGTTACTTTATAACAACAAATTTTTTTTTCGTTTTAAGGTTTTTTCCAAACGTTTTTTAAAGTTTGTTCAATTTATAACTAATTATTTAATTCAAACTCGCTGCAGCAGTAGCAGCTCTCTACACCTTTCAGATCGCAACAAAGCAGTGCAAAGTACAGAGACGTTGGCACTACTGCAAACGTCTGTTCCATTCGTTCGACACAGCTGGCCGCAATTGTGAGGTGATAACGAATAAACATATTTTCAAAAAGTTACGCAAATGCGCCTAAAGATTTTTAAAATATAAGTGTAATGGGTCGATAAAACTTATGTAAAATAAAAAAATAAAAAAACTTCCGACAAAACTGCTCGTTTCCAAAAAAAGGGTCTCCGATTGTCTACACTCACCATACGAAACAAAGCAGCATTATCTGCTATTTTACGCTGATGTTCCGTGAGAGCCTGACATTTTCCCGGTCAGGCCTATTCAAGCTGCAACCATAAAATTGCTGCAGTGTGGCTCTACCATGTTAGAAGTGCCCAGCAATGAATCTTAAGAATTTTCTTTTTTTTTACTCTTTCAAATTATTTACATGGATACTAGAGTATTATTATTAGAGATCTCAGTGACTAAGCGCTCGTTGTAAATTTCACTGTACACGAACAACCCGGGTTCAATTCCCATCAGCACCAATGAAATTGTTAATTGCAATTTTAAGCACTGATTTACTATGATGTGCTCGACGGTGAAGGAAACATCCTGAGGAAACCTACATGTCTGAGAAATTAAAAAAAAATATCATATGTGAAGTCTGCCTCACGCAGAATTGGGGCAGCGCGGCGGCTATTTAACGTTGCAGCCTATAAAAGTCCACTGCTGAACATAGGGACGTTTCGGGTCGTCTGTAAAGATGGGTGTGCCTCAGGGCTCGATTCTTGGCCCATTCCTATTTTTAGTTTATATTAGTGACTTACCTTCCCTTGTAGAGGATAATCATGATATAGTATTATTTGCTGATGATACTTCCTTGATTTTTAAACTTAAACGTCTATCATTTAAATGTGACGAAGTGAATAATGCTATATCAAAATTAGTGCATTGGTTTAATGTTAATAATCTGAATTTAAACGGCAATAAAACTAAATGTATTAAATTTACAACAACGAATGTTAAAAATCTGAATACCAATGTGTTTTTAAATGGGGAAGAACTGAGCCCTGTTGAATCTACCGTTTTTCTTGGCGTCACTCGACGCAAAGCTTCAGTGGGGCCCCATATATCTAAACTAGCAAGCAGACTAAGCTCTATAGCTTATGCTGTAAAAATATTAGAGGTCTCACTAGTGTCGAGACAGCTAGATTAGTTTATTTCAATTATTTCCATAGCATAATGTCTTATGGGATTTTGCTATGGGGAAATGCGGCTGATTTAGAAACTATTTTTGTTTTGCAGAAGAGGGCCATAAGAGCTATTTACACACTTAAACCGAGAGAGTCTGTTAGAGAAAAATTTAAAGAAATAAATATATTAACTTTGGCCTCTCAGTATATTTACGAAAATGTAATGTATGTTCACAGAAACAAAGATAGTTTTAGTAAAAAAAGTGATATACACTCTGTAAACACTAGGAACAAACACAAGCTAGTGATACCAGTCTCTCGACCCCACAGAGTCAGTAATTCATTCTTGGGGCAATGTATACGCTATTACAACAAAGTCCCAGAAAATATACAAGGTATCTCTATTACCAAGTTTAAATATTTAAAAAAGCGTCAGTAGCCGAATGGCAGGGCGTGGACCGCGAACTCGAAAGGCCGTGGGTTCGAATCCGCCATTCGACTACTGTCGTGAACCACTTCTAACACAAGCATTTTAAGCTTACCAGAAGTGGTTTAAGGGAATATTAGTAATGTTTAATAGTATTACTAGTATTTAAAAAAATATATACAAAAACTGTATAAAAAGGGTTATTATAATATAAATGAATACATGGTTGATAATAACCCCTGGGAATGAGGTGGTCGCTTCGAAGCTGTTTCTAAAATAAATTTTGTAAATAGTTTGTAATCATTTATATTGTAAAATTTATTTAAAAAAAGTCCCGCTGGGTTTCTTGCTGGTTCTTTTTTAGAATTACTTGTAATCAATATTGAATAAAAAATTATTCTATTCTATAGGCCTCCCCCATAGATTGCCTCATAGGGGGATATTTGCCATAAATGCCACGCCTGGTAAGGGGGTTGGCGATCGCAGTTTTTTATTTTTAGTCGTTATTAGGAAGACGCTGCTGCCCATTTCCTGATTTGTTTCTCTCTGTCACCTCTTACGACACCCACGATATGGGGTAGTGGATTTTTTTTCACCGCCACTACACGGTATTTACTTGCTTTAAAACCCTCTCAGAAATGAAAGGAGGCTCGTGCCCAGCAGTGGGGCGTATATAAACTGTAACTTTATTTTACATGGTATTAAGGTATCAGCCTAAGGTCTTAGTCCAGAGCGGCATAGTGACGTTTTCTACATACATTATGAGCCGTCACCACACCAGACAATGATTGAGCATATTTTTTATTTATTTAATCGTTTGTGCCTTTTTAGTGATCGTGTAATTTTTTAACAACTTTACCGAGTTAATTCACGAAAAATATTTGTTTCGTCGAGATAATGATTTAAAGCTATATTAAGATCCAATAGGTGGCGCTGTTGTCGGGTCACTAATAAACTTTATTAAAATATTGAAGAAAGTAAGAAAGAAACAATTATTGCAAAAATAATTAGGCACTTAAATTTAAATATTTACAATATAATATTGAAAACAATTGAGGAGTGATCTTACCTATCAGTTCTTTGAGAAGAATGTTTGTGACAGACAGATACTGACTGATGACGAGATGATTTCGTATTTTGGCATTGAGCATTAATGATAATAATGTTGGTAAAGCGAAGATACCACGTTAGAAAAGCCGCGGGAGAAAACTAGTATATTAAATCTCTGAACGCTCGTCACACATTATCCACATATAGAAAACTTTATTATAATTTTACGTCACGAATAAACTAAATAATATATCCATAGCTCGTTAAGTAAAATTGCTACTAACCTCCCCACCCTTAAACTCCTCGACCCTCTTATCAGTGTTATAGTCTTATTCACCCCACATCTGAAGCCGTTCACCCCGCTCCTCAAAACTACGGCCCTTTCTCCCGCCTTAATATCGTGGGGGTGCCCACCCTCTAGCCGATTATTAGCTTGCTACGTCAATCTGACCCGTCACTATATTTTAAGGTTCATATACATTATACATAGATATATAATATTGATATTTAAAATGAAATAAGTTTTGAATAGCTACGGAGATATTTATAAATAAAAATTCTTATTGCCAGTATTGGCACATGAGTAGAGAAACCGTACAGAGGCAAAGTTTCTAAGGAGCTATCAAAATTTTTACCTATTTTAGTAGGGTTGGCACAAGCGGATAAAATTAAATAAACAAAACGTTTATCAGCTTTTATTATATATATATTATATTATAATCTTTTATTTTATATTATATTTATTTTATCTTTTATTCTTTTTCTTTGTCAGTCTGCAAAACTTACTACTGGACATAGGGTCATGGGATTTATATATATGGAGGATTTGCTATAGTCTCCAAGCTTGGTAGTCGGATAAGCGATCATCGTAATAGACGTTTTGCATCTTTGCTTAGTATCGTAATTTACGTCTGGCCTAATAGAGATGGTCGTTCTGTGTATAAGAAGACGTGATGACTTTTTGGCATTACCCAAAGACCCCTTTTATGACACCTTTGGGATGAAGTAGGGTGATGCAATCTCTTCTTCACCCTACTCACTCGTACGTCTTTCTTATCTGTATATAATAACATTTAACGTGTTTTTTATTTTTATTTTTTTATAAAACAAGTTTACCTCCACACTAGGATTTTCTCCTGTATCGTTTCAGAAGTTTACATACATACATTTCACAAGGACAAACATCCAGACCCGGGACAATTATTTGTAGGCCATACAAATTGTTCCGTACGGGATTTAAACCCACGGCCCATAACGCTGCGACTCACTGTTAAGCCACTGCGCCACGGAGTCGTTGAAAAACAAACCTTTATATTTTCGATTAAGTGATAAAGCCACAAGTCTTGGTAATTTCTTTCTTAGTTAATTATAATAATCAGGATAAAAATTATAATTATTAGTAATTAATAATACTATTATATATTTATAAATGGTGGACGGCAAGTTAAGAAACAAGGAAACAATTGTAATAGAAATTCCATATATATATACCGATGAGGTAAGTGTAGTGCGGCAGAAAGTTCGCGACAAATTGCTTCGACCGCTAATGACTTGGTCTAACTACCTGGCTTTAGCAGCTCTCTGCGCAGATCTAGTTAATGTGTACTATATCTTCTCTTTGGGGAAATACGTCGAGTGTAATTCTTTGCGGTTAAATTATTTATTTGATTGTCGTTTAACATAAAAAATATTGTGAATCAAAATTCATCGGATTTTTTAAAATATATTTATTTACTTAGGATTTAGAAGCTTGGGGGTGTAAGAGGAAATATAACAAGTCTTCAACTACACCTGCGTGCAGTCTAACAAAATCTGTGATACCTAATAAATGTAGTTCGACACGATCATGAAAAATCTGTTCTAATTGGCCAAATTTAAATCTATTCCATATTGGTTTTATAGAAAATAAGTGTCCGATACGAGGGTATCGGCTTCGCTCACAAACGGCCACTGTTTTTCATGTTTAACATAACCAAATCATTACAAAACGCGTTTGTTGCGCGTCTGCTTGAGATATCATGGCGTATTATCACCTCAAACCGAATAAAAAAGCGATTGAGCGGTGTGACATTTTTAAAATAGCAATAGAATATAGAATTTATTTACTTTGAAATAAATTAAAATAAATTAATTTCCCAGCTACACATATCCAATGTACTTTAGTAACATATTAAATAATAATAATATAAAATAAAGTAAATAAATATTTTAATACATATTCTGGTGGACAGGAGCCTTAACTATCTGTTTTTCAGGACTCCAGGTCTCCCGGCCGCTGTATCCGAATTTTTCAGTTCACGAGTACCTGCGTGTGCGAGTATATGTGAGTGTCTCTGTGTAACTTGACCCTTAGTATTTTCGCGTATATTTGTATACTTTTTATTATAATAATTTGGTGTGAGAAGTAGCAGAGATAGAGAGAAAGCAAGAAAGAAAATGCATTTATTTTTATAAATTGAAATATACAACGTGTTACAAAATACCCCGTAAAAAATATAATTAATTATCAAAGGCAAAAATTTTGTCAACCCTAGTAAGCTGTCATGTCAGGGAAACAGATTATTTAACAGAAAGGCCTACGTACCTATTTTACCTAATAATTGTCTACTTTAATAGTTTTTCTATTTTTCATTCATAAATGTTTGCTACCTCAATACAAGGATGTCATTATACTCATGTACTGGCTTCAAAAAATGTCAAGTTGGAAAAAAAATATGTTGTCAATTTCAAATCTTCTAATCGATATCCTACAACTGTTTCGAGTTTTTTTTTCCAACATTTTTTGCAAACTAACGATGCTTTCTAACTCGGAATATTACGATATGATGTTATGCGTAGGCCATGAAGATAGCAATTTAAATCGTGCTCGCGAACTGTATCGTATGTGTGGCAACGATTTATCGATGGTAGACCCCCCACTGAACAGCGACAGCTGCCTTCGTACCAGTGTTTTCTGAACATGTCAAGAAGACTACATTCCACCGGCTGTTTTCATCGGTCTACTGGAAGTGGACGTCCAAGCACAGTCGACGCCAGGTAGGCTGAATTAGTGTTAGAGCATTTTGAAGAAGAACCAACCACAAGTACGAAGCGAGCCGGAACAAGATTCGGTATAAACCATGTTGCAGTTTGGCGAATTCTTCGTGACGACAATCGTCACCCTTATCACTATCGCCGTACACAGGAGCTGATACCCTCCGATTTTGCACCCAGGAGGAACTTCTGCGAGTGGTACCTCAGGCAAAACCCTAATTACGTAAACTATGTTCTTTGGACCGACGAGGCAACATTCACGAGGTCAGGACTTTCAAATATGAATAACGATCACGTTTGGGCTCGCGTGAATCCACATGCTTCACGGCAGGGCAGATTCCAACACCAGTGGCGGCTGAATGTGTGGGCTGGCCTTTATGACGGGCATGTCATCGGTCCCGTCATTATGCCATCACGTTTGAACGGTAGCAACTATCTAACGTTTTTACAAACGGAATTCGAAGAGGCGATTCACGACTTTCCTGTGGCTGACTGGGATTACTTTGAGAACCAAAGAAACATGATGTTTCAGCATGATGGAGCTCCGGCACATTTTGCTCGCAACTTACGAGAACATCTTAACGTTCGCTTTCCGCGAGGATGGATCGGCCGCGGGGGACCGGTGCTATGGTCTGCTCGTTCTCCGGACCTTACACCCTTGGACTTCTTTTTGTGGGGTTATGTGAAGGACAGAGTGTATTTCTCCGATTGCCCAACGGTTGCCGAGATGGAACAGCGTGTTAGATCGGTTTTCGCATCAATATACATAACACCGACGATGGTGCGAAATGCCACACAAGCCATATCCTGACGAGCGAGGTTGTGTATTGAGCAAGGCGGAGCACACTTTGAGCCGTTACTGTAAATTTCACGTTTATTATGAAAAGGTAAGTGTTCGTTTAGGTTGTTTCGTTAGGTTAGGTCTTTTAAACTTTTTGACGTTCCGCGAATTAGGTAGAAATGTAGGTACATTCTGAGTAGTTTACTCTTTAATTTTACTGAAATAGGGTTTGCACATCAGTGAAAATAATAATATTTTTTTATTTTTTTGGGGTATGTTATACAGCGTTACTACGGTTCTTAAATATTGTGAATGGACTCGCTATAAGGCCCCATTTAACCTCCTTTCGGCTTTACGGGTAGTTTTGTAACACCCAGTATAAAAAATGTATACACATATTTTTTATACATTTCACAATATAATAAATCTATACACACATTAAATTTAGGATTAAATAAAAATAGATAGTCGATGATAAACAAGATATTATACGCTATAATTTCTAACATTATCTTATTGTAACTGAATAAGATACTTTGAAATAAGAGTGCTTCGAGTTATTAAATAATATTATGTTTTTAATTTTTTTTTTAATTATATAAAAACTATGTTCGGATTTTGAATAAGCCGCAGTTAGATAGCATGTTGAACATCTCAGTCCCGCGTGACCAAATGTACTAGAACCACATGAGTAAAAAAATCGGTGGCCACCATGTTGATGGCGGGGCAGGGGGTGCTAAGAATCTCCGGTGCAGGTTCGTTTGCCACCTAGAACGACGACCTGGCAACATATACATACACATACACGCACCCTGGGGACTGACGAGAAGATCCTGGATGTACGGTTTCTTTACTTATGTGCTAGAACTCACTTGAAACGTCAGTATTTTTAAAATAAGTTTAAATCAAATGTGATGAAATCCGATAAATTAGTTTTATTAAATGTGTATTATTTGCGTAAATATAATAAATTGTGGTTCAATTTTCCTTGAAACATTATAGCTTTATTATGGTGGGAAACGAAAGAAAACGATGACTTCGAACTGTCTTTATTACAAGGTAGTAAAGCATCTTTTCTGTTTAGGATTCCTTTTGGAGTTTAAGTACCTATTTCTACCAGCAGCAGTACAACTACTAAGTCTATTTTAGAAAAAAGACAGAATCCCGGTTGTTATCGATTGTAGTTTATAGAATAACGCCGAGTAGTCCCGGCGTAAGAGAATCCACTTCCCATATCATCCTCTGGTATCGTAAGAAGCGACAAAGGGAAATGAAACGGGAAACAAGAATCAACATGTTCCTGACCTGTGTTTCAGTTAGCTGGGAAAAAGAGTTTGGACAGTCATAGGTTTACTATAAGACATTTCATCTTAATCTTCAGGGGTGAAACACATTGATTACGTGGTAGAGCCATGCCGCAGCTATATTAGTAGTATATTTGTAGCACGAATGGGTCGGCTCGACCGGGGAAGGACCACGCTCTCAATACCAACGTAAAATAGCAGCTTAGTGCTGCTGTGTTTCGTATGGTGAGTGTAGAGAACCGGAGACCCTTTTTAACGGAAACGAGGCATTTCATCTCAGTCCTCAGGGGTGTCAACGCATCTGCATTATTATTCTTAATTGATGATAAATGTAGATGTCTATTGGCCACAGCATCCACTTACCATCAGGTGGACTGTGTGCTCGTGTGTCACCCTTATTCTATAAAAAAATCATCTTTTTGTTTGAAGATAGTTGCAGGTGTCCATAAGGACACTGCTGGGCATAGGCCTCCTCTCGTTTCTGAGAGGGTTATGAAGTGTGTGTTGACTTCACATAACCTTTAAACCTGTTTATTCCGCAGACTGCATGTTTTCCTCCATCGCGAGGCATATCAACACTTAAAATTACAGTTAACAATTTCATTGATGCTGGCGGGAATCGAACCCGGTTTATTCATGTGCTATGAAATATACAGCGAGTGCTTGTCCTCTGCGCTACCACGGGTCTTTGACAGTTTAAAATTGTGTAAAACGTAAAGCCTTTTTTAAGATAATGAGACATGCGTAGTTTTCGAAAACTCGGCCAGGGGATGGCTTTGTCACAAACTTAAGTTGTACCTACGTTAGTATATCATTATCCCTCAAAAATATAAATTACAACAAAAATAAATTAATATAATACTAAGCAATATCAGAAAGCATTAGGGTTATAACGTAACCTTAACGTTAAGTTTTAAACTAAAATTACTTGGGCACATTAACTTTGCTATCTGCGCCACCTCCACCCTAAAACTACCCCTTTAATAAGTTTCCCATCGACCTGGCCGACGATGCGCGGGCTTAAGGCTCCATCCTTAATTCGTCCCCCCTCACGTAACACCCCAATCCCCCTTAAGACATATTTCATCGGCAACTCCTCCTTAACTACCGCCCGCGGCTTCTAACTTTGAGTAATATTTCAAACGTAAATAATATACAAGATACGTGAGAATGGAGTATAACTACCTCGAGTTTCGGTGCTTTAACATCACTTAGTAATTTGCGTTTGATATACTAGCCGAAATTGCGCCAACCAATTTCCATGATTTAGTGTTTTCACAAATTAAATATCGTGAAATTTGATGTCGGATCGTGAGCATTGACGTCATCGATGCTTGAAGGATTTATGATTAATCTTTAGATATTTAATTGATTCGTTTAAAATATTAAATATTTTAAACGAATCAATTAAATTGTGTTTGTAATAATTGTATATCATATTAAAAAGTGCATGATTAAAAATAGCAAATAACCGAAATACACTTCCACTTGCTTTTATAACAGATATATTTTAATATAGTGGGTAAAACATAGTGTATTAGTTTTTAAGTATTAGATATACATATTATCTATCATGTACTGTACATGTACTGTTAAAAGAAATAATCGAACTCATAATAAATTGAATATTCAATTCTCAAAATTAAAATTATTTACAACAGGTCCCCATACGATGATAATTAAAATATATAATAATGTTCCAAATAACCTCAAAAATATAGACAATAAGTCTTTTATAAAAAAATTAAAGTCATTCTTAACTGATAAAAGTTATTATAATTTAAGTGAATTCTTTATAGATGCTAATAAATAGTAAATGTGCAATAATTATAAAAATAATATGTTAGACTAGTAAATGTGAAGAAATATGTTAGTTGGTATTTAGCTATTTAGTATGTAGTAGTTAATATTTAGTATTTTAAAAAAAACTACCCTCTTATAAATTGCTATGCCTTACGGGGCGTCACTTGATGTATGATGTATTTCTTGTGGCATGCAAATTATATAAATGAATAAATAAATTATATGTAATATAAAGAGAGAGTGTGAATTTTGTTTGTATATATGTAGAAGGTAATTTCCGGGCACCTATTTGAAAGAAAATCTTTCACTATTTGAAAGTTACATTATTCCAGATGGACATAGGCTATATATATATATATCGGCTAAATATATATAGCCTATGTCCATCTGGAATAATGTAACTTTCAAATATTTATGAATTTATGAATATTTGATGATATTTGTCAACTGACAAAAGTCGGAAAAAGTTGTGCCTGTTGAAAGCTTCCACAACGTGCGCTGCATCAATAGTTAAAGTTGCACGTAAATAATGTATAGCTGAACTGTTCTTTTTGAAAGTTCTAAAAAAAAGGTTGCGACAGTATATATCTATCTTCTAAGGGTAACACAGTAACCATTTTTATCTGCGTTGCGGTGGCGGAGATGTCAGCGCGTGAGAGACAATATAAATAATTGTTCTACCCAGGCAAAGTCGGGGCGGCCCACTAGTTAGATATAAGTTCATAATGGCATGTCATTAGAATTAGACTAGAAAAGAATTAATCGTTGTTGAGGTAATGCGCGTCTCATTTTCTCTTAAACAAGTTTACTTGGTGCACTCTGCTAATGACATTCTGATTATCGGAAAATGGCGGGATATTCATACGAAAATGTCAAACCATGGTGATGTGCAGTTGAATAACTTATATGAAGTTCAGCGATTTTGTTATGTCTTGTTTATGTATGTATATTTTGTGATTGTCCACCTGATTGTAAGTGGTGGCCGTGGCACATAGAAACTACTTAATTTTCGACTTAAAATTAAAATGCAGATGCGTTTTCGTCCGTGAGGACTGTGACGGAATGCCTCTTTACCAGTACCAAAATTCTCTAGTTTTGTCAATCACCATACGAAGCACAGCAGCGTTACGCTGCTATTTCATGTTGGTAATTTGTGGAAGAAGAAGGACCACACTCCGTCCTTCTCTGGTCGAGCCAACCCATTTGTGTTTCACTCATAACACGCTGCAATATGGTTCAATCACGTATGAAGCGTGGTGGTTATAGGCAAATCTTTGAAGTTACATCGTACGAGTAGGTCCCAGCGCATTTTTGAAAACGCCTATATACAAGAGTGTATTAAAAAATACTGTTAAAATGAAATTATTAATTATTATACAATTATTTCTGATGATTAGGTCGTAGCGCATTTTTGAAAACGACTATATAAAAGAGTAAATTAAAAAATACTGTTAAAATGAAATTATTAGTTAAAATGTTTTCTTATATTTACGTGAAGACTACACATTAAATGAAACTAATTTTTACGGATTATATCGCGTTTAATTTTAATTTTTTTAATTCCCGACGTTTCGGGTGCTTTACAACAACCCATGGTCACGGGGAGGACTGAGGTGTTTGACGTCCCGATGTCATAGTTAGCCTTCTAATTAAAAAACTGAAAATTTGTTTCATTTAATTATTAGTTATTACACAATTACTTCTCATGATTAGGTCGTAGCGCATTTTTGAAATGGACTATATACCAGAGTGAATTAAAAAAGACTGTTAAAATGAAATTATTAATTACTATACAATTATTTTTTATGAATAGTGCTATTCCATTAAAAACTTGCTACAATATATTTAGCCGCTCGTAGCATTGATGGCTACGTAGCTCGTAGCACATTCGTAGTCGAGTTTTGTAACATTTAGACTGTATATTTAGAGACACGTAAAACAAATAATAATGTTTAAGCATCACATAATTACAAACTGTGTGTCATCTTGTAATTATGTGATGCTGAATCTTACTCCTCAGAGGTGACAACATACATAGAGAGTATATAACCTCCACGTTTAGGACACGTATAATATATGATGATGGATGATACAATGTATATTTATAAACAAAAGAAAACTTTATGAAAACGCACATATATAAGTTTTACGGTTTTAATAAGTATTTTCTCCGAAATTAACCACTGAAAAAAATTAAAAAGTGATGTAAAAAAAATTGCTAAGATGGTTCTTATTTTTAACCGACTTCAAAAAGGAGGAGGTTCTCAATTCGTCGGAATCTTTTTTTAAGTATGTTCACCGATTACCTAAAGAGGCCAGAACCGCTTTGGAAAATTATTTTTTGACTATCAACTTCCCAGGTGGCCCCATTTAAATTTTATCAAAATCGGTCGAGCGGTTTTTAAAAAATCAGCAATAAATTATTTATATTGAAGTCGGTTACACAAATTTTTTAATTTCACCACTTGTATGATTTTTGCTTGCGGAGAGTGTCAACAAAATAATGTGTTCTTTAACTTGGGTTTCCTAAATTACTTATCGGAAATAATCGAATAATAGAGTAGAATAAATGCTGTAGAAATGCGGTCATTAAGGAGTATGCTAGGGCTGAATCTGAATGACAGGGTGAGAAATAGTGTGATAAGAGAAAAGTGTGGTTTGCAAGATGACGTTTTGACCAGGATTAAGAAAGGAATGCTTCGGTGGTTTGGTCATGTAGAAAGAATGAACGAGGAAAGAGTGACAAAGTAAATTTATGTTGCAGAAGTGAACGGAAGAGTCGGGAAGGGACGCCCTACACGAAGGTTTATCGACCAAATTGGCGATATATTGAAAATGGGCCAGATTAGGAGTACCCTTAACCGACGAGCGTGAATGCGTAGATATATGGAAGTTAAGGAGGCGAGAGAAGTGTGTCAGGATCGTGCCAAATGGAAGTCCGTAGTCTCTGCCTACCCCTCTGGGTGACAGGCGTGAGTGTTTATGTTTATGTTTTTATGGTTATATTATTATCTGTTTGTCTTTATATCATATAGGATTTGGTGACGTTATGATAAACATTTTGTTGTAATATAATTTAAATAGTTGTAAAATTTAAATGCTAATTGAAATCTGCTAATTATTTTTTAATATAAACAATCTTGGAACAAAAGAATAATTGTAAACTTAAATATAATTAAAATTCCAATATATGAGTATGAAGCCGCTATGCCGTGTAATTTTACTCTCATTTACCTTAAATCGTGGCTTAAACTTAACACCCCATTTATAAGCAAGTACAAAATTGAAGGTGCCCGACGACCGCCCAAAATGTTTACGAAGCATTCGCTTAATAAGAGAAACTTCGGGGCGGTTGGGTCGAATTCTCGTAATATCTAGTGTCGGCAATGTGACCACACTATCGCGTCTAGTGATGTGAATTCTCCGAGCATTTACACTACTTTCTGAATTTAAAAAAAATTAAAATAAATTATATTTAAACAAATACAATTAAAGAAAAAGAGGTAACTAATCTCAAAAAAGTTCAAGTTAGTTAAAGTTACTTATATACGTCCCACTGCTGGGCACAGGCCTCCCCTCATTTGTGACGGGGTTTTAGGGCAAGGAAATGTCCGCCGGGCTACCCCAATGCGTGTTAGCGAACTTCACATGTCTGCGAATATTTTTTTCTTATTTCTCAGACTTACTTTTTTTTCTTATTCCGAGCACGTGGTAAATCAGCACTTAAAATTGCAATTAACAATTTCATTGGTGCTGGCGGGGATAGAACCCGGGTTGCCCGCGTACTGTGAAATTTACAGCGAGCGCTAACCATCTGAGCTACCACGGCTCACTACTAATCTCAAAACAATTTTACAATTGATAAATTATCAGACTATTTCGTTATAACATTGTGATTGTGCTCGGAGCTTTCATTTGATTAGTGCCGTGAACCGTTACGCCAGAGACCAACTTTGAAAATAGAATTTAAAAAATTCAAAGAATACATTTAATTTTGATACACATATCATAAAAATATTACCCTCAGTAGGTATTTTATATGCATATAATTATTATCAGTTTTTATCAGGAACAAGCAGCTGCCCATCTTCTGTTTCATTTCTCTCTTTGAGTTCTACAGACACGATGATATGAGGTAGTGGATTCTTATACGCCACTACTATACGTCTATACATGTATAAAAAAAAGTGCGGTTGCCAACCGCCTGCCAAGCGTGGCAACTATGGTAACTATCTCCTCTATAGGTAATCTATGATTGAGGCTTATGACGGTGATAAATACAAAGAAAACTATATAAAGATCATTAATTCACATCACTATCTGTCGATGTGTGCTCGCAATTCTAGTAAAACTTTGAAGTGTGAATGCTTGTGTGCGTTTGAAGTAAGCGTTGTCATAGCAACGTATCTTAAAGATCTCCCTCCCTGCCCTGTCTCAGTTTTCTCCTTTCTCCTTTGCGCGCGTTTCTTGTCGGGAGGCGTGAATTGTACCGTTCGCAAATAATTTATGAACGTAATCTTTTATTCATAGTAACGTCCTAATGTTCTGTTTGAAATGTCGAATTCGAAAAAATTATTACGTAATAAATTTCCTTTAGACTATTGGACGTTCTTAAATATACGTAATATGTATTATTTTTAAACAATACGCATAATTTATAATTTTATCTATGTCTGACATACTAAGTACATAAACAATACATTTCTATATGTAACATTGAAAATTGTTGTCTTGTGCTTTACCAAAGATTTTACAAAATAAAATTACACATTTACTCTTATGATGTTTTTATAGATCCGTAAAAACAGATTTTCGACATTCGAAATAAAAATAGAATATATTATTACTCATTAATCGGTTTTATTTATAATCCATTACGCTATGACGTTGAAATTATAAATGTCTTAAATCTTACGGTAGTCACATATGATGTGTAACATCTGATATATAACCTTGGTAATAAGCTACATTAACATTATATCCTGATAAAAGCTATTTGCTTTTTTAAACTAAATTCAAAATATCAATTGAGCGGCGACAGAAATTAACCTCAAAATTTGAAAAGCTAAATACTGAAATATTTATTCCTATAATTATTCATTATTAGTCACTTGCATTTTTATCAATGGTCTGCATTTTTTTCAGATACTTATTATCAACAGTAAATACACTTATTAATAATATAGTTTACACATATAAATTAGTTTGTATAACAGCACACTTTACTACCACTGGGCGCGCTCATTGGTCAAATTAAATAACGCGCGCTTCCGTCCCTTTCCACGAAATCACTCACACAGATTGCAGTAAAGCGAGAGGAAAGATGTTATATATCAAAAACCTATTAGAAATAAATAAATATAAAACCAATTGTAGATAAACACGGCGTGCCTTAAATATGATGATTAACCTTTAATGTAAAAATATATATAATATATTATGTACATGATTAAATTTTACGTTTAATATTCGTCCAATTGTGCCATATGGTGGCGGCGTAAGAGAATCCATCGCCCAAGTAAGAGGCGACTATGGGAAGTGTCTAAAAAGTCTTATCGCTTCGGATAATGGCGGTATATAATATTCATGTTTACGCCGAACGTAAAATTCACAGACCACCGATGGTATTGCGATCGATGCGTCAAGCGTGACGATTAAAGCAAAACCTCCCTGCCACCGGAGAGGACTGTCCAGCAGAAGCGTAAAAGGCTTCTGATAGTGCAGAAGCAAGATAATCAGCCAAAAGACCCATTATTTAGTTTATTTAGGTGACACCTAAATATCACATTTGGTAAGAGAGGTTTACGTTTACATTATATATTATATATATAGATAGCTGTGTTATGCCTGTAGTAAAAATGGGTTAGTGCGACCGGGGAAGGGCTTTGCTTTCACAAAATATCACCGTAAAATAGCAGCATGATACTGCTGTAAATAATGGGAACCGAATATACTTTTTACTGGTAATTGACATTCTTTTTATATCTTAGGGGTTGAGTGGTGTATTTTGGCGACAGCAGCCATGTACCTTCAGGTGAACTGTGTGTTCGTTTGTCACACTTACTTCCATATAAAGGTTTAAATTTTTAAAAGCATTCCTCGTAAATAACTGTCGATCTCTATCTACTTTAAGCAATTCTTAAAATTAATAACTTATGTTATATATACTTTATGTTAGAACTTAATTGTTTTACATATTATATTCCTACACGAAAGGTAAGAAACTACTTGGTTAAATATTTATACGTGCACACAATTATATGTAAAATATTTGTTTTCAGACCGTACCGCAGGGTTGACCGTGTGCGGGGCTTCGGTCTTCACTAATGGAGTGGCGACGCCCCTCCCCCGCGTCCAGCGATCCCACAAGCCATAAAATTGTAAATTAGTGATGAACCGGCTGGCCTGCGCGACGCTTATCGATTTATTGATAGTTTTAGTTCGGCCCTTCATAGGATTCGATGGGAAGAACCTTTAAGCGATTCGACACTTTGCTATGTATCGAGAATATGATCGACGATATGCTATAGTCGAGAAGAATGGGGAAAAAGAAATTTGTTGATACCATTGGAAGTTATGAATTATTCAGAACATTTTTTTTACTAAAGCATGGCCTACAATTTAAAAAAATCACAAAAGTAGTACAGCTAATGTTTATCAATATTTTTATGTTTATTTAAAAATAGATATTAAAAAGGAAACTTTCAGTATAAATGTTATTCAAATTGATATTTTTTATCATAATTTCTTCCTACCGGATACGACATCAAATGAAATTAAAAATTAAAAATTTATATACATTTGCGCTGACACCGGAAAAACAACAAAGTACTTAAATCGAATTTAAAATTAAAACGAAGTTTGTAACTAATTTATACATAATTATATCAAACATATTGTATTTGCGCAACACTGTCAGAAAACCTGTATATTTAGAGATTGAAAATATTCGAAATATTACACACACTAGGACACACAAAGCACGCATTGGGGCTGTTTACTTTTTACTTTATAATTTTATAAAGATAAATTAAAGTCATTAAACATAATTAGCAGTTCAAACAAGCTATTACTATCATAATTTTTATTTTTATTATTTTTTAAGGAATGGATGTTCGGCGATTTCGAAAACGCAGATAAGTTAAATAAATATTATAATTTGTTTTAAAAAGTTTCCCGCACTAGTATTTTCTCTTGTATCTTGGATGCCGTTTACATACGTCAATTGCACAATTAACTTAATTAAAAAAGTCCCGCGTTTGGTTTTATTGCTGGTGCCCAGTGCAAAGGTATTTATCTGAACAAGTTGTAAAATTATGAGATGTATTCCAGTAAGTATTATTTATAATCTTTATTGAAAATAAAAATCTCTTTTATTCCATTCTAAAAAATCTTAAAACATTTTCAGAAGATATCTACTGCGCGTGCAAAATTGTAGGTCTCACCCACTCTCTCACTCTCTCAATCACGCGTCCGAACTTACACGTGTCCGATGTAACGTACGAGTATATGCAATACAATATGTTTGACCTTAGACCAGGATCCAGGACTACATTACTATAATAGTGAATTTTGTTTCTTCGTAGATTAAAAAAAACGTGTCGACGTGTGTTGTTTTACAAACAAAATTTTGATTTTATATGTTAAAAAATAAAGTTTATATGTTAATTTTTTTTAAATGCTCAGCTCGCCTGCTCTTGGAGCATCTGACTGACCGGCAGACTACCACCGACAGACCGACCACTGATGATGTACTGATACCGTAAAATCATCCAATATTTCTGCCCCTGAATTCTACATTATACATAATGATGATGGTATCAATATCACCAGTATGAGGGTCAGGACTCTGCAAGCACAAGTCTATCTGATCAGTTTGGTGAACAATGTGACCAGAAGACTTCGGATGCATCCTGTAGTGTACTTAAAAAAGGTAGACCATGATAATAGTTGCAAAGTTTATATATTGCTATGTCAACTAACATAGCGGGTTGAGACCATTAAATTAAACATAAATTATTTAGCAGTTAAACAAAATAAACATATAATTAGTGATAATTACATCCTATCCTAGCCGTGGTAGCTCAGGGGCTAAGCAATCGGTGTAAATTTCACAGTACGCTAGCAACCCGGGTTCGATCCCAGCCGCCACCAATGTAATTGTTAATTGCAATTTTAAGAGCTGATTTACCACGTGCTCGGCGGTGAAGGAAAACATCGTGAGGAAACCTGCATGTCTGAGAATTAAGAAAAAATACCTATATTTCGAAGACATGTGTAGTTCGCTAATACGCATTGGGGCAGCGCGGCGGACATTAACTCCTTGCCCTAAAACCGTCTCAGAAATGAGAGGAGGTCTGTGCCCAGTAGTGGGACGTACATAGGCTGTAACTTTAACATCCTGTCGACGTCCCATGGATGGGCGAAGGTATTTCATTTATAACAGGGTTTTTAGGGCAAGGTAATGTGAGCAGCGCGGTCCCAATGCGTCTTGGCGGATTTCACATGTTTTCAAAATATATTTTTTTTATATCTCAGACATGCAGGTTTTCTCACGATATTTTCTATTATCACCGAGCACATGGTAAATTAGCACTTAAAATTGCAACTAACAATTTCATAGGTGCCGGCGGAGATCGAACCCGGGTAGCTTACGTACGGTGAAGTTTACGGCGACTGCCTAACTCCCGATACTGCCTTAAGTAAATATTATTATAAACCGCGTTTAATTTCAAAAAATCAGAAAAATAATATAGTTACTATAGTACCTAGCTCACCTTTAATCCGTCAGCCAATTTAGTGCAGCGTACTCCTACTAATTACTTCACTACAGTTGTAGACGCGACAGCATCTCTCAATGAACTAATCTCTGAATTTGAAAAAATCACGTACGTCGTTCTCATAAATATTAATAAGTGGCCGGTAGTGTCCGGTCAAGGAGTTATGTAAATCGGCCGAAGCATTGTCCGTAGACCGGTTCTTACGGCAAATTAAGGGTGCTGAATAAGTAACAAGCTTACGTAGTTCATCCATAAAAGCATACATCGCCCTTATTATGACTGCATAAAGTTCAAAATAGAAATACTTCGAGTTTTGCAGCGGTGTGTTATTGATTGTGTTGAGGAAAGGTGTGTGCATACAAAATAAGTTCGGTACTGCAGCATCCCCTTGTGTAAGTATTCTGAATTTGAACTCTTGGACATGTTGACCCTAAGCTTTTTAGTGTCCATGGCAAATGTCGTGGGATTGACGGCGAGATGGGATTCTGTGGGAACGTCCAAATTTAATCGACTGTTGTCTGTTGTAGCTTATTGGAAGAGTTAAGTGAATTTATTACAAGTTATACTGTAAATTGAATAGACCAAATGAGTTCTCAGGGTACCTGACTGAAGAGCGGCCGGTCTTGGATTCGAATCCCAATAAGAGCTAATAATTTTGAAAAAATACAGTTTTTGAATGTAGATATTTTTTAAATGTTCTCATTTAATGACGCTGTGTTCGCTTGTATCTTCAAAGTTATTGTATTAAGTGTAACATTGACCACGTGTAGGTTAAGAAATAAGTTTTAAGAGTTTAAAAATACTTAAAAACACACATTGATCATGAGCCTTATAACCCCAGTGATAATACTAGGTCATAATCATGAAATTAAAATAATATATAATATATATAAAATACTATCGTCATCGGTTAGTATTGAGTTGCAGCTCTGAGGGCTGCGGGTTCGAGTCCCCCACGCAACAAGTATTTTATTAAAGATACTCTGTGGTATGGCTTACAAATATTATGTATGTAAACAGCCTCCACGATATGAGAAAAATCGTTTGTAAAATTAACGTAAAAAAGTTTTTATAAATGGAATAAAATATATATTTTTATAAATGGAATAGAATTACACAGGTAAAGCCAAAAACCGGGTTAAAAACAAACTTTGTGCATTGTTTGATTTTTTTCCGTTAATATCATGTTGTCAACGCAGCCAAAGAAAATATACACTACGCGAAACGCAGCTAAAATCGGCCATTAGACTATCATTATAAAGCCTTAGTGATAAGCGTTCAGCAGGGCGGGGTGTTCGCCTATGTCTAGCCGTTAATAGTATAGAATAGACTAGAAAAAGAATATCCTTTTATTTTTCTTTAATAGAACAATCTTATTATTTAAAAGTGTAGTTCAGCATTAACATTTAAATATTTATAATCATATACTTCATACTGTATTCGTATACATATTTCAGTATTTTATTTTTATTTTCCTGTGTGAATTGTATAGGAAGCAAGTATAGTACAGGCTGTGAAGCATTCCATCTTATTTTTAATGGAATAAGGGTAACAAACGAGCACACAGACCACCTGATGGTAAGTGGATACTGTGACCCATAGGCATGTACATTTATCTTCGATTAAGAATCAATATGTACGAAACACAACAGCGTTAAGCTGCTATTTTACGCAAGCATTCTGTGAGAACGTGGTCCTACCCCGGTCGAGTCGACATGGCTACAACCATAATATAGCTGCAGCGTGGCTCTATCACGTATGAAACAAACTTCAAACAAAGAAGACTACATGGTAGAGCCATGCTGCAGCTATATTATGATTGTGGCACGAATGGTTTAGTTCGACCGGGAAAGGACCACGCTCTCACAGAATACTGTGTTACTTATGGTGAGTGTAGAGAACCGGAGACCCTTTTTACTTCATTCCATCTTTGTCCTCAGAGATGACAACGCATCTGCATTTTGATTCGTCATCGACGATAGATGTAGATGTCTATGGGCCTCAGCAACCACTTACCATCAGGTGGACTGTGTGCTCGTTTGTCACCCTATGCTATAAAAAAAAGTTTGCTGCAGGTGTCCATGGATTGCAATAGTCACTTAAAAGGTGGACTGTAAGTTCGTTTGCTATTTCAGTTTTATAAAAATATAAAACATTGATAAAAATTTATAAATTTCCATTAATTTATCAATCGTAAACTTATTCTGAATTACAATAATTATTAGAGATTGCCGAAAATCTGGCACTTGAGCTACAACGACCCTGTAAATAAATTTTTACTTTCTTAAAATACGGTAACGTTTTCAAAATATCCTAGTACTAACAAGTATGAGAGGACTCATTCAAATAAGACCTACTTTAATCAAGCTAAATGTGCTGTGGAACACTAAAAGGCAACGTAATCAGTCAACAAAAAGAAAGAGATAAAAACTTACGAATCGCAAGGAGTGAAAGAAATAGAAATATATCGTATAAACCTAGCAACTTCAAGTGAACTTCAGCGATAAATCCTTTGAAGTAAATACGTTCTTCTGAATGAAAACGTTTTAAGAACGATGGTTACTGAAAGCGTAATAATTTTTTTATGTTTGACGAATCCGTAACTTATTTGAAAAGTATAAGAACTGTTTTTTAACCTTTATATGACGTTATATTATAAGCGAACTCACAGCCCATCTGATAGTAAGGCCTACGAACCTTACCTACAAACAGTTGCAGCTACTCCAAGCAAAGAAGGTAGCCTCTTAAATAAAGGCAATTTTACTGATTTTAACACATTTAATTTTACTGATATTATCGCAATTAATTTTACTGATTTTTATTTTTTACGATTTTGATGGTAGAAATCTTTTCTACCGTCTTCAAAAAGGAGGAGGTACTTAATTCGACTGTATGTTATTTTTATATGTGTGTTACCTCATAACTTTTTTCTAGGTAAACCGATTTCGATGATTCTTCTTTTATTTAAAAGCTGGTGTTTTTCATGTGGCCTCATATGAATTTTATCAAGTTCTTAATAAAAGTTTCTGAGTTATTCTTAATAATTTATATTGAAGTCTGTAGTACAAAATTTTTAATTTTAAATTATTCTGCTTAAGAGTCCATCTAGTTAGGTGCTGCCATCGAAGTGCTTGCACTACTGTGTTTCGGTCTAAAAAGTATAGAAAGCCAGAATTATTACAGATTAAGAATAACTTTATCAACGAGCATGTATGCGTATTTATATATGTAAAGGATGAGAGAGAGGTGTTTCAGGATGGTGCCAAATTGAAGTGCGTAGTCTCTACCTACCCCTTTGGGTGACAGGCGTGACTGTTTATTAATGTATCTATGTATAATTATTAATTAAAGACTATGAGATATTCCATCTTAGTCCGCAAAGGTGACAACGCATCTCTAGCATACTTTGTTTGAACGTATATAGGCTGTAACTTTAATTTTTAATGATTAATCGCAATGGTGAGATTTGAAATTAGAAGATTGAAGAAAATTCTATTTTAGTTACCTTATGAATTTTTATTTACTTTTAGAAAGTTACGACACGTTTAAGAAGTAATAACAGAGTTGTTATAAATACGAAAAGTATAATTTGCAAAAATTTTATAATTAAAAGTTTTCTTTAGGGTTTTATAAAATATATTTTATGACATTTCTACAATAATCAAAATAAATGATTCGAAACCACCATATTGCTCACTCTATCTATTTCACATATTCCTGCAACTAATAATTATATCGTCTAAATTAAATAAAGTACGAGTAGGTCCGCTGCATATTTCCGCGTAGAATGTTAACTAAGAACATCCCATGACCCCTCCTACCTCTGTTCACTTTCATTTCCTGTTGCAAATCGTCTCCCATCAAATTGACTTTATGTTCAATCCGTAACTGTATGTAATAGTTGCAACTGTGCCTATATTTCTTACTCTTATATTTTGTTTAAATATATGCATAACTTATATAAACAAAACTGATTTTTAATATATACTAGTGGTCTACCAGTGATCGAAATTCGAACGTAATTCATGATTTTTTTAAGTTTGTATATTAAGCAAGCTGTATTTCACTTTTCTACCGACTTCAAATAGAAGGAGGTACTCAATTCGACTGTATGTTTTTTTATGTGTAACCTCATAACTTTTTTCTGGGTGAACCGATTTCAATGATTCTTTTTGTTTATTTGAACGCTGGTGCTTCACATGTGGTTCCATATAAATTTGATCAAGGTCTGTATAATAGTTTTTGAGTTATTCTTAATAATTTATATTGAAGTCGGTTGTACAAAATTTTATTTTTAAATTATAACTCCATAGTAATATATAAAACACAGATACTAAAGACACGCTTTTATTTGTAACACATATTATAAATAAATTTTAGTTCTCCATATAAACTTAAAGTATGCCAAATCTCACACTTCTTCGAGCGCACTATTTTTTTTTATAGGATAAGGGTGACCAGCGAGCACACAGTCCACCTGATGGTAAGTGATTGCTGTGACCCATAGACATCTACATCTATCCTCGTTTGCGAATTAAAATGCAGATGCGTTGTCAGCAGTGAGGACTAAGATGGAATGCCTCGTTTCCGGTAAAAAGGGTCTCTGGTTCTCTACACTCACCATACGAAACACAGCAGCATTAAGCTGCTATTTTACGCTGGTATTCTGTGAGAATACCAGCGTAAAAATATATATTTATATAATTATATGTTTTGATGTATATGGACACGACCGTAATATATTTTGTTATATCTTGGACTAATCGTCAGATCGTTGTGTAGTGTCGGCGCAGGAATATCCTCTACCCCATATATCATCCTGTAGGTGACTGTAAGAGATGTATGACGACAGAGAGCAGCAGCATCTACCTGATAATAATCGAAAATATTAAAATTTGCTGCTACTAGCCGTAGCAATCTGTAACGAATGAATTAATGATGAATTGTTAGATGTTTCTTTTATCATGGACATCGCCAGCTGCTGCCTGTCGCTTTTTCATAAAACTAAAGTGACAAACGAACTTACAGTACACCAAATGGTAAGTGGTGCAGTCCATGTGCTCCTGCAGCTATCTCAAACAAAGAAGTCTACAGATGCGTTGTCACCTCTGAGGACTAAGATGGAATGCCTCACATCCTGTTGTTATTCTGTCTCTCTATACCCTTCAGACCGGAACATAGCAGTACAAACATTGCTATTTCCGCAGAAATAACGCTTATGTAGAACCTTATGTTCTCTTGCTTCGCTCGTCATCACCACTCTGAAATAAAATAAGGCGTATAAGGAGGAATATAAAACTTTATCAGCAAATGCTAACCTTAACAACAAGTGTATGAAGATCTCACTACCGACCGTGACGGAACCGTAAGTGAGAAAAACCGGAGACACTTTTACCGGCAACGACGCATTCTATCTTTGTCTTCAGGGTTGACAACGTATTTGCATTTTGGGTGGGTGACTATGTTATCGTTTGTCACCTTTCTTTATTTAATAAGTTTAAATAAAATGATTGCATGCTGTGAGGGTGGCGTTTCATTCTAATTCCCGAGGAAAAATAACACATACACAACATAACATGGCGTGTTGTCTTTCCTTGTTTGAAGGCGGTATATATATATATATATATATATATATATATATATATATATATATATATATATATATATATATATATATATAATATAAGGCTACTATATACTTATCCTTATAATATAAAATATGTCACATTCACAAAATATATTTGTTTTGTCGAGACAATGGTACATAGCTAGGATCCCATAGTTCGTGTTGTAGTCAAGTTTATCAAATTCTATATTCTAGAGGCAAAAATAGACTCGTATTCATAATATTATATATTAGTTAAGTGCCTAAAATAAAAATGAAAATCTCAACACGACAGGCAGCGTTATGGTTGAGTTATTACTAAATTTTATATTGACAGTGTAAAAAGTCCGGAGTAAATTTGGAGTGAAGCTCATCGCGCCACCTGCCGAAAAGTGCAGAACAATGTCAGCTGATCTGGCTAGTACACATAATATACCATTCATCATAATAATGTTACAAGGAAAGTTCAGCGATTTGTTGTTCTCGCCCACGAATGTTCTGACAAACAAGTGAAATTTAATAAAATTGTGTATCAATTTTTCAACATGCCACGTTTTTTATATTCCTACATTGTCATCCGATTCTGAGCTATGTTCAGAATTTCAAATCTCTTGCTCATCGGGAAGTTAGTTTAAAATTTAATTAAATTTAATATAAATTCAAAAGTAATATACAATATTTTGTTATATACAATATTAAAAACTATATTAAAAAAAAAACTAAAACTAGTAACTTAATTATCATACAGTCCTACTCCCCGCGGTATCGTGCCAAGAACGCTGGCTGCGTTTCCCCGCTGAATGGCTATACTTAGCCTTTGAGCGAGAAAAGAACCAGCCCTCTTATCACCAGCAGCAACGACCAGTCGCGGATGGAGTTCCTTTAGGAACTTCAACGCACGTGGACCCCACGGACTGATAGTATCTACAGCGAATGGCACAAATATGTAGTCTTCTCTCAGAGACTCATATTTGCGCCACTTACTCAGTTCAGCTGCCTCTGATGCCGCCCCGGCTCTAAACAAGGTACGCTTGAGATGAGAGGCCGCCAAAGTGTCTACGCAAGTAGCATCCCACACTAGGGCTTTAGCTCTCTCCCAAGGGACCAATGTCATACCGTCGGGTCTTCTGCCATCGTCTCTAAATATTCCACAAGGCTCTAAAACCGAGGGAACATTTATAGAGACAAGAGCCTTTCGGATGACATCGTTTAAAGAACCGTGCCGTGAAAACCTACGTTTAAAATCAATTACCTACTAAAGTCCACCGAACAGGAGAAATACAGCGCGTTCATAAAAACTTGGTAAAAGGGCATTACAATGCATGCTGGGAACAGATATAAAATCAGTTAGATGCATTGAAGGTAAGAAGACAACAAGATGAAAAAGTTGATTTAAAAATAACTACGTCCTAACGCAGTTTATTTTATTTTTCTTACCTATCCTTATTTAAGAATCAAAATGAAGATGCGTTGTCACCCCTTAGAAGTAAGATAGAATGCCTCGGTACCAGTAAAAAGGTTCTTCAGTTCTCTAAATTCAATAAACGAAACACAGCAGACTTAAGCTACTGTTTTACGCTGATATTTTGTGCAAACGTGGTTTTCCCCGGTCAAGCCAACCCATGCTGCAATCATAATACAGTTGTAGCGTCCTATCACGGCAAGTAAGTAATATGTACAAACATATATGTTACATTTATTACACAGTTCAATATATTTCTATTATAGCTATTTACTAGAGTGCCTGGGGCGTTAATTGAAACTCCTGCTCGGTAGAGTTGAAGCAAACTGAAGCCATTCCGTGCTACAATGTAATCTCAATAACGATACTTTACTATCAAGCCCAGCAAATTACTTCTTGGCATTTTAAGTTATAAGCGTGAAGCGTTTGAATTCAAGATCTTGATTACGTATCATTTTTTTATTCTCTCATTCTCTCATCATCATCACCATCATCATTACAGCCCTTCACAAGTCCACTGCTGAACATAGGCCTCCCCCAAGGAATGCCACAAAGCACGGTCCTGAGCCACCTGCATCCATCGACTTCCTGCATGTCTTACCAGGTCGTCATTCCATCTAGTGGGGGGACGCCCTACACTTCGTCCGCCGGTTCGAGGCCGCCACTCGAGAACCTTTTTTCCTATCGGTTGTCGGTTCTTCGAGCTATATGGCCGGCCCATTGCCACTTCAGCTTACTAATATCCGTTGGGCTATGTCGGTCACTCTGGTTTTACTGCGGATATTCTCATTTCTAAGTTTATCACGCAATTTAAATCCCCAGAAGACACAAGTTTGCGCGTTTACCGCTAAAAAGAACCCCTTTGTCGTATCTCCTCAGTTTCAAGGCACTCACCTTGTTGCCTCAGCCAGTATCGGAATTTTCGGTGTCGACATATCGAGTGATGTGCAGTTTCGTGGTCACTTGGAAGAGAAGGCCAAATTGCCGGCACACCGCTTGCAACTTTACAAGGCGCAGGTTCGGCCCCACACGGAATACTGTTCCTATCTCTGGGCAGGGGCTCCCCAGTGCCAGCTCCTTCCACTTGACCGCATCCAGCGCAGAGCGGCTCGAATCGTCGACGACCGAGTTCTTTCCGATCGGCTGGACTCACTAGCACTGCGTAGAGATGTTGCATCTCTTTGCGTATTTTATCGCATCTATCACGGGGAGTGCTCTGAGGAATTGTTCGGACTGATTCCAGCCGCTCAATTTCACCATCGCACATCGCAACAGAACTCGTGATACCATCCATACCATCTGGATGATTGGCGGTCCATCACTGTGCTATTTAGAAGAAGTTTTCTTCCTCGCACAACTTCCTTGTGGAATCGATTACCATCAGCGATTTTTCCGGACCGGTACGACTTAGGGACCTTCAAGAAAAGAGCCTACTCCTTCCTAAAAGGCCGGCAACGCATCTGCGATTCCCCTGGTGTTGCAGTTGTTCATGGGCGGTGGTAGTCACTTACCATCAGGTGAGCCGCATGCTCGTTTGCCCCTCTCATATAAAAAAAATCACGCAGAGAAACTCCGAGCATAGCCCTCTCCATAGCTCGCTGAGCGACCTTGAGCTTCCTCATCCGGCCAGCAGTGAAAAACCACGTCTCAGTTCCATAGGTCATCACTGGCAACACGCACTGGTTGTACAGTCTCGTTTTCAAGTTTTGAGGTATACCTGACGAGAAGATGTGCCGTAATTTCCGAACCTGCCCAACCGAGTTGAATCCGTCGATTGACCTCTCGGTCGAAGTTGGACTTACCTAGTCGGACTATTTGATCCAGGTAAACATACTCGTCAACAACTTCGAGCTTAGTGCTCCCAACAACTACCGGCATAGGTGTGACATGGACATTAAACATGATCTTTGTTTTGTCCATGTTCATCTTAAGACCTATCCGTTGGGAGACACTATTGAGGTCATTGAGCATAGTGCTTAGGTCCTCTAGCGATTCTGCCATAAGGACTATATCGTCGGCAAATCGAAGGTGAGTGATGTACTCGCCATTGATGTTAATACCGTATCCTTTCCAGTCCAGTAGCTTGAAAACGTCTTCCAATGCAGCGGTGAAGAGTTTCGGGGATATAACGTCACCCTGTCTTACACCTCTCTGCAGTTGGACAGGTTTCGTACTCTGATTCTGTACTCGGATAGCCATCGTAGCCCTACTGTGCAAACACTTCAGCACTTCGATATACCGACAGTCTACTTGGCACCGCTGAAGGGACTGTAGCACCGCCCAAATTTCGACGGAATCAAAGGCCTCATGGTCCATAGTCCTTCTCATAGTCCATATACGCAACGCAAAGTGGCAGATTGTACTCTTCTGTCTTCTGTACAATTTACCGAAGGGTGTGTATGTGGTCTATGGTACTAAAGCCTTTTCGGAAACCGGCTTGTTCGGGAGGCTGAAAGTCGTGGAGTCTGCGTGCGAGACGATTCGTTATGACTCTTGAAAACAGCACGTAAAAGCGGCTCAGAAGGTAAATCGGTCTGTAGTTCTTCAAGAGAGCGTTATCGCCTTTCTTGAAGAACAAGACCAGTATCGCGATTAGTAGGCGGATTCACGATACGAGTAGCAGTGCCCGTCGTCTCGCAACTTTGACGCTGTTCGTCGTCGCCTGTCTGGGTATTTTTTTATTCATTTTAAAGATCATGGTAGCTCAGGGGTTAATCTCACCGTAAATTAAATAGTAAACGAGCAACACGAGTTCCATCCCATTCGACATCGATTAAATTATTAATAGTAATTTTAACGGCTGTTTTAAGGAAATTTTGATGTCCGAAAAAACATTAAGTGTACATGTGAAATCCGTCAACACGTACAAGAATATCATGGCGGACTAATTGTTCCAAAAATTTTCAGCAATGAGAAGGAGCCTGTACTCAGTACGATGAATTTAGTTTAAGCAAAATTGTATAAAAAAGCGGTTACGAAATCAAGGTAGATAACAACGTAAGGTGTTAATGGCTGTTGTCATTCCGCCTGCCAAACGTGATAACAAAAGGAAATGCCGCTATGAGGCAATCTATGGGGGAGGCTTATGTTCATTAGTGGACTTTTGATAGGATGTAACGGTAACGATTACGGATATGTCCATTGAAAAACAATTGACTCTTATAACTTGGACCATAGGCTGACCGTCGGATGCCTAAGGCACTGGTAGATAAACACTTTATGTGCGTACACGAGGCGTTTTACGTGTGTACCATGACTATCATAATAGCCGGATCACTTTGTTGATAAGGGTGAGATTTGCTTCACATGTTAACCGCTTTATTAATACTACTATATCACTGTTCAGACGATAGTGAAAGTGATTTTGTGGGGAAATATAGCATCTATTGGTTATCTATAGAGTTGGCTTGTAACATGTTTGTACTCTGATTATCTTTAAAGTAAAAAATGAGTACCTAAATCAAGGACTATCGTATTTTTTTCTTTTTCTTTTTTTAAAATTTATAACATTAATATTTTAGTAAAGTTACAGTCTGTAAGTCTTATACTTGGGACTGATTATTTCGTTGGTCTAGTGGTCGTAAAGGCGATTGCTGATCATGAGGTCCCGTGTTCGAATCAAGAGTCAGGTCAAAATCAATTATTGGGTTTTTCTGTCAAGAAATTCTACGAGCCGTGGTAGCTCAGATGGTTAGCGCTCGTTGTAAATTTCACAGTACGCGGGACCCGGGTCCATCCCCCAACGGCACCAATGAAATTGTTAATTGCAGTTTTAAGTGCTGATTTACCACGTGCTCGGCGGTGAAGGAAAACATCGTGAGGAAACCTGCATGTCTGAGAAATATGAAAAAAATATTTCGCAGATATGTGAAGTTCGCCAACACGCATTGGGGCAGCGCGGTGGACATTTCCTTGCCCTAAAACCCCCTCAGAAATAAGGGGAGGTCTGTGCCCAGCAGTGGGACATATATAGGCTGTAACTTTCTGCCAAGAAATTCTCAGTAGCAGCCCGGAGTAAGGAAGTTGGCGATGTTTCACCCCCGTGCCTCAGAAAGTACTTAAAGCCGTCGTTCGTGCGTCTGATTTCTTTCCGGTCGTGTTGGATTACCGTCCCATCGGACTACGAGAGTGAGGAAATAGAGAGTGCAACTGTGCTTATACATACACTTGGGCACTATAATCCTGTCCTGTGCAGATGGCTAGTCTCCATTGAGACTGGTCGCCGTGATCGTAATTCGGTCTGGAAGACATATTTTATAGTTGGGTACAGGTCTCCTATCATAATAGGGCTATGAAGCAGCTTGTATTCCAGTGCATGTTGGCGGACTTCACGTATTTCCGAAATATTTTATTCCTCAGGTTTCCTCACGATGTATTCCTTCTCCGCTATGCATGTAATATACCGACACTTTATATTGTAATTTGCAATTTCATTGGTGCCGGTGGGAATCGAACTAGTGTTGCTCGCTTACGTGAAATTTAGAGCGCTTAGTTTCTGAGTTTTCACGGCAAAATTATTTTTTAATAGAACAAGGGTGAACAACTAGCACACGTGATGGTATGTGGATGCTATCGTCCATAGAAATTTACGTTTATCCTCGAAAATGTTTGAATAATTACTATTAATCATTATTAATACTTTTAGAACTGGCCGCTAATATTATTAAACATTACTTTAAATAAAAAAATATGTTTTAAAATGTTAGAACGTTTTGTACTTTTACCTGCATATTTTCACAAGTAGATTACAGGTCTCTCTATCAGATCCAGTTGAAGGTAAGTGGCTATTGCAGGCCGCGTACATTTCAAAGAAAAAGTTTTATAATCAATCTCTTGTTACCTCTATATAATACATTTTCATAAATCTGGGATTTAGGATTGCATAATAAAAAAATACACATATTCTCTTTTAATTTTGGATATCAATTTTTTTCATATTAAATGTAATTATTATACGTAAGTGACGCTTAGTTTAACGATCATTAACAAATTCGTTCATCGAACGTACCAACTGTATCGATGATTAATGAAGCGAGAGGACGTAATGGAAATCGTCCTCACTGAGGGAACGGAAAGGGTAAAACGGTTAAGATAAAAGCGCCTTTTACGCACCCAGTTTAAAAATACACCTAAGAAAGCCTCCCACGGGAGTGCGGACCCTCGCCGATTACGCGCTCAAATACCTAAGAGGGTCAGTGTGGAAACGCGTATTGACGCATCACGCAAGCCCTCCAGAGTCATTCAACCTTCTAGATATGTCTTTTAGTTTTAAATAAGCTTGATTGGTTCTATTATTAAGACTCACACACTATGTAGCTATTCGTGTCGAGTTATATTTGGCTCATTAGCCTATAATATAATCCAATAATAAACAGTTTATTTGCATCTTAAGCTAACTATCATAGTGATCACTTTATGTAAGAGGAGCACAAAACACTAGATAATATAAATTATTATATTTCATTACTCCCGCATAAAATCTTTCTAATCATAACTTTTTTTAATTCATTTTAGAATTTCTTTAGAATCTCTCTCTAATAAAGAAAGACTAACGAGGTAAATTAAAAAAACCACGTTATGGTTTTTCACACTTAAGGACTAAGATAGAACACCTCACAGCCTGGGAAGAGGGTTGTACCAACCTAGATGAACTCGTAGACAGAAAAGAAGCCCTACCACCAAGTAATAAAGTAGTAGGTTGGATGCGAGAATTAAAAAAAAATTAAGTACTCACAGTCAAACCGACGTTAAGTGGGCATTGCAGCTCATGAATACCTGTAAGCAACTTCTAATAAAGGAGGCTAGATGCGTTATAACCTCTGAGGACCAAGAGAGAGTGCCTCACAACCTGGAATTATTACCTGGCTCGCTATACCCTTTAGACTGGAATTACTGAACACTGCTTTAGTGCGCGCACTGCTGCTTGGCGGCAGGAATAAGTGAGAGAGGTTGTATGAATTAGTTGTATGTAAGAATTAGTCTTGCATTTTCCATGTAAATGCAAGACTAATTCTTTTTCTTCACACTTATCAACCCTTAAAAGTTCACAGTTGGATATGGGACGGTTTGCCTTACTAGTTACACTTGGTAAGCGAATCGATGATCGCAGTACAAACGACGATCTTTTAACATCTTACACACCTAGATACTTCATATTTTTATCTCTGCATCACCCATTGGCTGGTACAGAATGCCTCATCCTCATCAGAAGGCATCGAGTCCGTCTATACATCATGCCTCAGGCATTGAGTCCGGCTAAATATCATATATTATGTTGTACGAAGTTAAATAAATAATTAACGTCTCTCACTGTTGATGCTGTTGCCTGTCCTCGGTCTAAAATTTTACATTTGATTTAAAAAAGATATACTAGATATAATAACTAGATAGATATAATAAAAAAGATGATACCGCCATATATGGCGGTATCATCTTTTTTATTTTATGGAGTGCGATTTATCGGATTATTTGGCATTTGGCGATTTATAAGATTATTTGGCATTTCCCATAGTCGCCTTTTATGATACCTGCGGGAAAAAATGGGCTGAAGGATTCTCTTCTACCACACCGTTCGCTGCCACCGCATGGTTCTATTTAAAATATTTATTTTTAGTCAACGTGTGATTGGTGAGTTTGTCTGTCCATTATTGCTGGTCTGGGACTGGGTTTTATACTGTAGATCTGGCATATATACGAAATAGATAACCGTCATTCATTCAAAACCAAAAGATCTTTAGAACAATTCCCTTAATCGACTCTTGTAGCACCCGGACGGGAAGATGAAGAACACTGTTTCTAGGCTCAAATAACCACTATTAACTAAATAATAAGTACATTTATTTGTAAGAATAGTAGCAGTGCTGATACAAAATAATACTCTGTATGGCCACTTCAACTTTAAAATGCTAGTGCTATTAGGGGTTCATGACAGTGGTCGAATTAAATCCACGACGTTGGAGTTTCGCAGCTACCATTAGGTTACTGTCACATTTATTCACAACAGTCGATCACAAGTCCACTGCTGAACCTAAGGCTCCCCCATATTTTGCCTCATAAGAGGGATATTATCTATAGTTACCACACCTAGTAGACAGTTTTTTTTTATTGTGTTATTGAGTTTTAACTGGAGGATGCTACTCCATCCCCTGTTTTAGCTTTTATAATATGGGATAGAAGATCTCTGATGCTGCGAATAGACGGAAATGCCTCCCCCATCCGTTACATAAATATTATGTAAAAATAGTACTGTTATATATGTATCATAACGTACATCACTGTTTCTATTTCTAATTGAAACTTCATGCAAAATTCAAGTGAAACAAAGCTTTAGCAACCAGGCACACGGCGTAAGACAAGTCCGGAGTTTGTCTTGTATCGCAGGTGCTCAACTAAACTAAACTGGCCTAAACTGGTTATAACAAGTTAAGGTTGTTGGGACGGGTTAAGGGGTAGGGCGGGGAGGGTTCTAACTAGATTCCTCCCAACTTTCTCGTGCTAGATAATGATCTTCGGTACGTGGGTGCTCTGATGAACGGTTAACGGGCGTGTGGAACGCGGCGTTTGAACATACGTTTGAAATGTATGTGAAACGACAGATTTATCTATTTGATGCAAAGAGTAAACACGGTGGCGTAGAGACTAAGCGTTTGGCTGTGGAACTGCGGGCCGCAGGTTTGAATCCCTCATTCAGTTAATTCTGTCGTCAAACAGCAGCAAGTTCAATGCTGTGTTTTGGTTCGCAGGATATAGAGAGCCAGTATAATTAATAATAGAAGCGACAGTAGCCTAATGGCAGAGTGCGGACCGCGAACTCAAAGAGCCGTGGGCTCGAATCCGCCATTCGACTATTGTTGTGAACCACTCCCAACACAAGCATTTTAAGCTCACCAGGAGTGGTTAAAGGGAATATTTGTAACGTTAATAGCATTGCCAGTATTTTAAAGCAAAAAAGTTATTACATCTGTTGCCTTCTTTATATAAAATTGTCTTTACTGATGTTGCGCTGTACTGATGATGATGACAATGATGATGATTTCTTGTTTTTATTATTTGTATTAAATATAATAAGATGTATTTCTTATCGAGACACAACCGTAAATCAGGGCGAGGTGATTATAATTTAAATGTAATATTGTAAACACTGGGTGTATTAGTGTAAGCATATCTAATATAATACCTATAAAAATATCTTATGCGGCACTTGCGGTTGAAAATTATCATATTAACACTTTCACCGTCCGATTTTCAGACACAATAGTAAGACAACAGGACAGCGAAAGGGTTAATTAAATCATTTGAGTGGCATTCTTTTTTAGTGCTTGTATGTAACATACGTAGCAAATACTCAGTTCAGCTTATGGAAACATGCAAGCAATTATTTTCCACTGATGATATAAAAAATATATTATCCTCTGCTGATGATATAAAAAAAATATATATATTATATAAAAGAAGTTATATTAAGTTAGAAGCTATATTAAGACAATGCAATCTCGAAGAGAAAATGTTGCTCATCGCAGTTCATTATAGAAATAAAAGCTACAAGGCATCTTCCATGCATAGACTCAAGTTGGGAGCGGAACTAACCATACCGTTCAATCTCAAAAAAATATGAAAAAATCACACATAATGCAACTGAATTGAAATAAACTATAATGTTATGAGATATGATATAATATATTTAATATAATGCTTACACAATTAAATTGGTAAAGTTCAGATACATTTTCACAAATAATATGGAAAATTTACTATAACAGATGTACTACAAGCTTTAAAAAAATATTTTTTTGCCTCGCACATATATTCATTTCCTTTATTATTAATCAAATAACTTCTAATAACCATGTTTACCATTAAATGTCTATTTTTAGATTATACATTATATCCAATAGGCAGTTTAAATATTTTAGTTCAGTTTATTTATTTAGAAATCTCCACCTATCTATTCGACCAGTATTTTCAAAACAAAATTCTGTAAGCAATTTTTGTTTTGAAAATAGAATTTATATTTTAAAATACAGGTTGAATGATGTTTGAACCCACCTCTGACTTCTTCTATTTTTAAAAGTATTTCTTTATATTATTATTCAGTCTTATTTAAAACTAACTGTAGCCGGCCACGCGTTGCTGCTACTCAAAATGTTTTAAAAAGTATATTAAAACTACGCGTATTAGATTGATACGTTATGTCAAAATTTCAAAGTAATCGGTGAAGAACTTCCGAAGATTTAAGATTTTGAACATACAAACATATTTACATTTTTGTTTATATACCTTGATTAAACTGTTCTGTTTAATGGAGTTAGAACGAAGAACCTTCGACTCGATTATTTAAAGGTTTGCTTAAATAAAGATTGTTTTATTTTATAATTACTCTGTAAATGTAATTACTAAAATGCCATCGAACGCCGTTTTCACGGGCAAACTATTGCGAGCGCTCGGGTATTTACATATCTTCATCAGTGAAAAGGTGGGGTGAAGATGATTTTGCAAAATTGTGCGGGCTACCCGGCCCGTGGGGAGTACCCTTAGGGGAGGGGGGGGGATGAATTAAGCCCCAGAGGGATAATTGCTCCAAGAGAGCGCATGTCTTCATAGCACTTCTGTGACATCCGTTGAAGATAATTCGATTGGGTTTCGGGATAATTACTTGAGCGGACGCTTTGTACGTTCAAATGTGGATGTGTCACATTTTGTTCGTGATATGCAAAGCAGCCATCTTACATTTCACGCGGAGGATACGTTTTGGATTTTGAATGTTAACACTTTGTAATAGGGTGACTTTTGTATTGCAGGTATCGTGAATAGACATAAATTGTTTATGAAACGATGAATTCATAATTCGAAAAAATTGGTGTATTTTCAAAATTTATCTTTCATATGTTTCATTCGTTCGTTATTAAAAATGTGTTCATCATCATCATCATCATTATAGCCTTTCACAAGTCCACTGCTGAACATAGGCCTCCCCCAAGGAATGCCACAGCACGGTGAGCCACCTGCATCCATCGACTTCCTACATGTCTTTTTATTTTTTATGGCATGTCTTACCAGGTCGTCACTCCAAAAAATATGATACAAAATAAGTATATATTAAAAACCTAACACTTGACTGGCTTATGGCATTTTATAATAATTAAAACTATAAAAAATAATTGGATATATGTTTTGGCGTCCAATAAGTTCACAAGTGGATAAAACTAGTTTGAAAATTGAGATCTTTCTCTTTCATTTTGGAATCATTTTAAGACGTACAAAGGTTATTAATAAATATGTCTTAAAAATAGAAATACTAATTACATTAAGTTCTAGCGAAGGCTCTTTACACGTCGTGGATGTGCTGAGTAAGTATAAAGTGCCCATAATAATAATGTTTATGCATACATAATACATAAATACATAAACACTCACGCCTGTCACCCAGAGGGGTAGGCAGAGACTACGGACTTCCATTTGGCACGATCCTGACACACTTCTCGCCTCCTTTACATCCATATATCTACGCATACACGCTCGTCGGTTAAGGTACTCCCAATCTGGCCCATTTTCAATATATCGCCAATTTGGTCGATAAACCTTCGTCTAGGGCGTCCCTTCCCGACTCTTCCGTTCACTTCTGCAACATAAATTTGCTTTGTCACTCTTTCCTCGTTCATTCTTTCTACATATTTATGCACTGCTTCACAAAGTTATTGTTAATATTGTATTTCTAATACAAAGATTTATGTAGCGTGATTTGCATTTTTAATGTAAATATAAAGGGAAAAATATAAAATGTAAAGTTGGTTGGCTCTATAATAGGTATACGAGGGTGACACTGAAAGTTCTTAGAAAATCAAAAACTGAACAAACTAGCAAGTTATTAGTTTTATTATATATTTTCAAATAGTGTCCATTTACATCAATGCATCGCCTGCAACCGATGGAACCACTGAGAAAAGCACTTTGCCCACTCGTCCTTAGGGGTCTCTTCGACGGCATTTTGAAACGCAGCCAATGCTTCCTTGACGTCCATGAAACGTTTTCCTCGAAGTTTTTCTTTTATTTTCGGAAATAAATAAAAATCGCAAGGTGCGAGGACAGGGCTAGGGCGGGTGACCCAGTAATTCCACGTATGACGTCGCCTAGTAGTCGATTGTTTGCGTGACGAGGCGTTGTCGTGGTGAAGGAGGTCGTTTATCCCGAACTTTTTCCAAGACAAGTGGCAAACAATTGTTAGTGTACCACTCTGCAGTAACTGTTTTTCGATCCTCTAAAACAATTGTTGCGTAGTGACCTGTCCTTCCGAAGAACGAGGCCACCATCTTTTTTCCCACGCTTCGACCTCTCTTCACTTTAGTTGGCAACTCCTCGGAAGGAAACACCCAGACAGCAGACTGTCTCTTAGTTTCAAGCTTCCTGACCGCTAAATGTTCATGGAGGATTTTGTGCACTTGACTCATACCGATGCTTAAGCTTGTCCGAATCTGTTGATAAGTCACTCTTTTGTCAGTCTCTATCATACGCCGCACAACACTGATGTTATCTTCAGTCGTCGCCGTAGAAGGCCGTTCCTCACGCAGATCATCGGTGAGATTAGTGCGACCACGTTTAAACTCATTAAACCATTTGTAAACAGTGGCACGAGATGGGGCTTCATCGTGAAAGGCCAATTGAAGTCTATCATTTTTGAGTCTTTCTTGTTGACTTAAATGACATCGAAAGTCATAAAAAATCATTGTTTGAAAATATTCTCCCGTTAAATTCGTGCTGACGTGACACAGACAATTTTCAATTTGCCGCCAAATCGTAAACAAATGACAAATTAATAAAATACATACACAATAATATTGGCAAAGAGTTCCATTTTAAAATTTTGAACTTATTTTTTTATTATATCGTTTACAAGTGGCCAGTTCTAAAAACTTTCAGTGTTGCCCTCTTAATACAAAAACAGTAGAAAATAATTATAATGAAATCGTTCGGGAACTGATTAAAAAATATTAAACGTTTTGTATGCATAATATTTTACATTATAAAATTCTATTTAAAATTAATAATGATGATGTATTTTCATACCTTAAAAAAACATCCTAACATCTTAGTATTGCTTTAGTAATTTACTAGGCATATGTCAATATTTCAAGATTAGTAAAATACGTAGTCTGCCATCTATTGTGGAGTAGTAAGACTAACAAAAGCAAAAATTGGGGTGTGTAAACGGTAGATAGTATTTTTTTTTAAATATAATTAATCCTTTATTGTAAAAAAAATGATATCTACCGTTTACACACACATTTTGTATATAAGAAAGTAATAAAATACAATATTACAAATATATATTTTAATTTTCATACCGCTAAGCAAGTTTCTCTTTTCATTTTTTATTAAAATTATTTTATTGGCATGAGCTAAACTACACTAAATTTTTTCCACGTAGAATTTTTTGGTAAATATTATGTATGATGATGTATAATTTATTATTTTAGTGAATATTAATGAAATATATTTTAAAAACAAAAAAAATATTATAGTTTTTCTATACTCAACAAAAGATGGCGTAAGACGTAAAAATGGGGATGTTTCGTTACGTTTACCTAAATACAAGGTACAAAAGAGGGAGAACCATTCATTATAATTACGTGCTAGTTATGGGGATTGTTATGATAACAGATATAACAAAGGGCTTACCGTCCACCTGATGGTAAATAACTAAAGAAATAGTCATGGAAAATTGCCACCAACTTCAAACAATGAAAGCCACAGTTACGGTTTCATCGCAGAGGGCTAAAATAAAAGAACTTACAACGTATTATACTGACTCTTACCCAAACTGTAACACAGTAGCGCTCTGCGTCTTGGCGACAACAACAGGTAAGGTAATTTTGTAATATGCCTATGTACGAAATGGATATCATAATTGGGCACAGGCCTACTTTCATTAATTTCTGTAAGGGTTATTGAGCAATAAAGTTCGATGCGCTGTTTTGTTTATTTTAAACTCTAATAGGACGATAGTCTAATCATTATTTGGAGAAAATTGCATTAATTAGACTTTTAGATTTATATCTCTTTTGCAGCTTCGTAATGATTGTATTTTTATTATTTTTGTTAGCCGCTTAACACTCACACATTTACTTCATTGTTTGGTTTTGGCTACTCGTTACTAGATGGCAGGGCAAGTAGTTAATAATAATGTATTGCCGCTTACTACGATACTTCACCGTCTTTTGTACCTTTAAATATACCGATAACTAAAGTAGTTTTGCTAATTTTATTTCGAAATGTATTTTTTTTAATTTCGTGTTGCGTTTGGAACACAATTGAATTATTATCAACATTACATATTAATTACAAAACATTTACAAACTTTTTTACTTTAGTAATAATAATTATTACTAATTATTATTTATTAAGTAAATGTTTTTATATGTAAAATATATTAATAATTATATTAATGTCCGAATAATAAAATAAGTACGACTTCAAATAACTGCTTATAATAGGCAACTCTACCAGGGTACAAGCAGACCCAGGTAGAGTTGAAATTGAAACAGGGATTGATCCCAGCAAAGTGACGTTAATATACAATGCATGAGAGCGGTAGTAGCACAGAAATCAAGAGCTCACCGTAATTTTAATTTTGCGCGAGCAACCCGAGTTTGATCCCATTACTACTGCAATTGTTAATTACAACTTGATTTACAGAATTGGCGGTGAATGAAAACATTGTGAGGAGAAAACATCCTGCATGTGTGAGGAATAGAATATTTTCGAGGACACTATGAAGTCACGTGTGAAGTACGCTAACACGCGGAGAAACTGTGTGGTGAACTAAGTGCTTCACACCCGCTCAGAGGTGAATGGAGACCTGTGCTTTGCTGTTGGTCTATAGGACGTATTTAAGTTGTTACTTTATTTATTCAACTCATATTCATCGAAATAGACTCCGCTTTCCTCAAGATAATCCAATAAGGGATTGTTATGGAATGGAATATATTGATTCAACTGAAATCTGTATCTACATCAGCTTCTTAGCCGCCCACTGTAGGAAGGCACTAGGCAGGTGGATTATCGATTGCAGCACCAAATGTATCGCAACCTTCTTTTTTATAGAATTAGGGTGGCAAAGGAGCATATGGTCCACCTGATGGTAAGTGGATACTGTGGTCCATAGACGTCTACATATATCCTCAATTAAGAATCAATATGCACATGCGTTGTCCCTGAGAACTAAGAAGGAATGCCTCGCATCCAATAAAAAAGGTTTCCGGTTCTCTACACTCACCACACAAAACACAGTAGCATTAAGCTGCTATTTTACGCTGGTATTCTGTTAGAGCGAGACCCTTCCCTGGTTCAGCCGACCCATTTGTGTTACAATCGTAATATAGCTGCAGCATGGCTCTTCCACGTGATAAAACTTTGAAGCCGCTTCCTATCCCGTGAACGTTCGCATTACTTAAATCGCTTCAAGCACTCACGGGATGAATTGGAAATTCTCTTATGTCGTCACTCCTTCCGCCGTACGCATAACGCAAGTGATTACACAAGACACAATACAGCAAGGGTTGCAACTTTTAAACTAAAATTGTATAAGTACAAAAATGTTGTTGTTTAAAAATGCATGGTAATAGGTAATCTATGAAAATAATGTTGTTACACATACGAAAATGTTCTTAAGTCATTTTAGTGACTTTAAAGTTCCAAATAAATAATTAATCTTAAAAGCCCTAGACAGTTTGAGATTTTGTAGCTAAATTATAAATGCACTTTTTTTTTTAATTTTAATTTATCAACAATAATTCAAACAGTTTGAGTCATTTCAGTTGAATGTTCAAAGGGCGTTTTACGATAATATTTATTTATCAAAAACGACCTAGGAAGTTTAAGTTGGTTTTGATGAATATAAAAACAGACTTTTTCTTTGTAAGTGTATTTATTTAAAACAACTCACATGAATTGAGGCTAGTAAGTTAAATAAAGTTTAGTGCGTTTCCTTGAAATATAATTTATTAGAAAGGATTCTAGCGGGTTGGGTCTATTAAGCTGATCATAAAAAAATGCGCACCCTTATGTGGGTTAGTCCCCAGTATTAAAAAAAATGCTTTCTATTTGTCTGAGGCTAGCTCGTTTTTGCTGAATGATAGACCCGACCTCTTAGGTTCATTTGGTGTATCTAACTCATTTTTGACAATATTGTGGGTTGAGTCCTTTCTGCTAATCTACGTCCAATTGAAACAGGGATTGATCCCAGAAAAGTGACATTAGTATACATCAAGAGCTCACCGTAATTTTAATTTTGCGCGAGCAACCTGAGTTTGATCCCTATCACTACTGCAATTGTTAATTACAACCTGATTTACTGAATTGGCGGTGAATGAAAACATCGTGAGGAGAAAACATCCTGCATGTGTGAGGAATAGAATATTTTCGAGGACACTATGAAGTCACGTGTGAAGTACGCTAACACGCGGAGAAACTGTGCGGTGAACTAAGTGCTTCATACCCGCTCAGAGATGAATGGAGACCTGTGCTTTGCTGTTGGTCTATAGGGCGTATTTAAGTTGTTACTTTATTTATTCAACTCATATTCATCGACTCCGCTTTCTTCAAGATAATCCAATAAGGGATTGTTATGGAATGGCCTGTTGTGTATAATATATTGATTCAACTGCAATCTGTATCTACATCAGCTTCTTAGCCGCCCACTGTAGGAAGGCACTAGGCAGGTGGATTGTCGATTGCAGCACCAAATGTATCGCAACCTTCTTTTTTATAGAATTAGGGTGGCAAAGGAGCATATAGTCCATCTGGTAAGTGGATACTGTGGTCCATAGACGTCTACATATATCCTCAATTAAGAATCAATATGCAGATGCGTTTTCCCTGAGGACAAAGATGGAATGCCTCGCATCCAATAAAAAAGGTTTCCGGTTCTCTACACTCACCACACAAAACACAGTAGCATTAAGCTGCTATTTTACGCTGGTATTCTGTTAGAGCGAGACCCTTCCCTGGTTGAGCCGACCCATTTGTGTTACAATCGTAATATAGCTGCAGCATGGCTCTTCCACGTGATAAAACTTTGAAGCCGCTTCCCATCCCGTAAACGTTCGCATTACTTAAATCGCTTCAAGCACTCACGGGATGAATTGGAAATTCTCTTATGTCGTCACCACACGGTTTTTATATATATATATAAATAAAATTGAAGTGTCTGTCTGTAATATCAAAATAAATGGCTTCTATAAAGCTCAGGAAATTATGTGTATGTTGGGTATTATCACATTGATAATCATTTTTAAAATGTTTGTCTGTCTGTACACCTGACCGACTGTCTGTTTGAGCTAATCTTTGGAATGGCAGAACCGATTGTGATAAAATTTCACGAATACATAGAGAGCAATCTCATAAGTGATCTAGGCTATATTTTATCTGAAAAACATTCAAGACTTTTTTGTGTTTTTTTTGTTTTGACTATTACATCATTAATTATTAGAGATAAAAGAGTTTATAAACATTTTTGGTTAGTTATTTTACACAAAAATATCCTTACAACTTTATCTCCTGTCTCTTAATGTTTTTATGCAAAAACGATTTTTAAAAAAAAATTATTTTTTTTCGTCAATACCATTTTACAACAATAATAGAGTACTAAAGGATAAGGTGATAAGATCTTTTATACGTAAATAGTTCTTCAATTTTATTTTAGGCATTTAACAAAATACACACATAGCGTCACGCCTGTAATCCCCGAGGGGGTAGGCAGTGTCCATGAAGCAGCGAGCTACTCAGATCACGTTCGGCCAAAACTTAAAGTGGTTTCTCGATAAATGATCTACTTGCCCAAAGACCACTATTATAGGTTTAAAGGTGTTTTTTGGTTAAGATATGCTCGAACGAACACGCGGGTAATAGCTAGTTTTAATTAAAATAATAAAATAAAATTCAAATTTTTGCAACGTTAACAATTTCAATTGTCGACTATCAAATATATATTTTTACCTATTATTAACAATTGTTTTATAGAGGAGTTTGTGACTGGAAAATAAACAGCTAAAATAACTTCGTTGGAAAATAATCTTCGTCAAATATTTCTATATATTTTATTCAAAATCCTTATCATCATTACAGCTCTTTACAAGTTCACTGTTGAACAAAGGCCTCCTTTAAAGCAGGCCACAAAGCATGGTCCGATGGATGCAGGTGACTCGGGAGTCATTGCTACACCAGTAAGCTAAAGCAGCAATGGAGCGGCTTATAGCTCAAAGAACCGACAACCAATAGGGGTGTAAGGTTCTCGAGTGGCAGCCTCGAAGCGGTAAGCAATGTGTGGGGCGATACTGTGATTTTTTTTTACAGAAGGTGCAAACGAGCATACGGCTCACCTGATGGTAAGTGACTACCGTAAACAATAATTTATTAATTAACACGGAATATTGTTTTAAAATTTCGGAAATGCTAAATGCAGTAGCTATTGTCAAACACTTTTTTATTTATTTGCTTTTCCAAAGCCATTGTTAGACCCATTTTCTGCTGCTGTAATTTGGACTATTTGAACATATTCATCACACCGGAGTGAAGGGTTAATGATAATACTCTTTCACGTGTAGTGCTGCTACCCGTCACCAGTGATATTTAAGTACCTAGGTATATTTTTCAATTTAAATATATACCGTCTTATGTCCCTCTATTAATATTTAACGAACGAGGCTCTAGCTCGTTCGTTTACTAGCTGGACCACGATAGTTTTACATGGTTTTGGAAATGCGTTGTGCATCAGTAAGGAAAATTATTATTTAAATAAGTATACCATATCCCTTAATAAGCACCGATCCATTCCAGTTGTCAGGAGTGACAACGCATCTGCTTTTTGATTCTTAATCGAGGATAGATTTAGGTGTCTTTGGGCCATAGCATCAACTTACCGTCAGTTCGAATGTGTGCTTGTTTGTCACTCTTATTCTATAACGCAGTTTTTTTCTACCTTTCGTTATTATAAAACTGTATCGAGCTTATTACAAAAAAATCCTTGAAAAAACAATAAAGGATATTAACATTTTTATATTCATTTGAATAAACATTTTTATAACTTGAGATTATTATTCGGATCACCATGTTCTTTATTCCATACAAATTGTAAACAAAATAATTAATTAATTTATTCATTTTGAAAATAGAAAAATAGATTTTCTTTATTCAATATAAATGATAAATAATACTTATTGAAAGGCTTCCCCAAGGAACGCCCTCTAACACAATAGCCTCTTGCGTCCATTGACTTCATGCAAGTCTTAAAAAATCGTCTCTCTATCTCGGGCCACGACACTTCGGTTACCGGTACGAGACTGCCGCTCGAGAACCTTTCTTCCCATTCGGTTGTCGCTTCTTCGAGCTATATGGCCGACTCGTTGCCACTTCAGCATTGGCTATGTCGGTTACTATGGTTTACCCTTTTTTATATATACTTACTACGTTCATTAGGGCGGCAAACAAACTAACAGATCGTTCGATGGTAAGTGACAACTGTAACTAGTAAACACGTACTAATATTTATAATCAAATAAGGCTATAAATGCGTTGTTACTCCTTAGGATAAAAGATGCTTATCTGTCTTTAATTATACTAGCTCTCATGGGCGCCGGCAACAGGGTGAAAGGGGGTGCACTTGCACCCCCCTGTCAGGAAAGAAAATACATACAACTGAAGGCGACTAGGTTGCTGTCCAAATTTGTTCATCACCTTGTCAATAAATTCAGTATCCTCTTCTACTCTTAATCTGTGAACACTGAGTATACATCTATGACTGAGTATGTCGCGCGGCAGCGAGGATTCTCCGAGCTATAGTGCCAACCATCGGCTACAGAGATTAAGTATGTTTTCGATGAGCGAAATATATTAAATCAAATACCCGCGCGATTTGAATTTGACATTAAATTTATCTATTTATTTTACGTGGTAGAGCCATGCTGCAGCTACATTACTAGTTGTAGCACGAATGGGTCGGCTCGACCAGGAAGGACCACGCTCACACAGAATACCAGCGTAAAATAGCAGCTTAACGCTGCTGTTTACGTATGGTGAGTGTAGAGAACCGGAGACCCGGTTTTTTTTTTACGAAACGAGGCATTCCATCTTAGTCCTCACGGGTGACAACGCATCTGCATTTTGATTCTTAATTGAGGATAAATGTAGATGTCTATGGGCCACAGCAACCACTTACCATCAGGTGGACTGTGTGCTCGTTTGTTACCCTTATCCTATAAAAAAAAATCTACATAAATACATGTATAATTCTATATTTTATATTAGTTAATATGCAGGTGCACCTCCCTGAAAGTAATCCTGGCGGCGCCCATGCTAGCTCTCCACTAGCTCTTTAATTTCCGAAACACAGTAGTGGATGCACTAACGGCATTGGTTAGCGATAGAAATAGGTAAGAAGGTGCAGGTTGACTCCTAGAAAGAGGAGTTTTATGACATGTTTACCAGTTAGGTTCAATTGATAAAAACCTCGAAAATGTCTTCTTCATCTTATCTCCAGTTGCAGGAAGGATTTGTCTTAATGGTCAAGATTGCCAGTACCAGACGTCTTGCATTTCTAGATCGTGAACGTGATCTAGGTATTCAGAAAATTTATTAAGTGTTATTTTATAACATAAATTGAAGGTTTTATTACAAAAACTACAAAACTAACAATTTTGGTAATTTCTTGATTTTGGCAACACTGGATTCCTTAAAAAAATGGAATGTTACAAATTAATTTGATTTTACAAAAACCAACTATTTTACAAGATAAAGACGACAACTTTGGCAAAAAAATACTTAACTTTTTCTCATTTTTGCAAAAACAACGTATGTGAACGCAGTTTAGCAGTTTTTGTAAAAAAAAAACGTTTGTTGTGGTATTATGTGTTTGGTATACATAACTTAGCTAAAAATCAAGTACGTATGAATACTTACTTAGAGACTGAAGGAAAAAGGGACGAAATGATGTGACATCGTTGCTGTTAAAGTATCTTAATGTGCATGATATTGATAATGAGCATTTAGTGCTATTAAGTGATGGATGTCATGGCCAAAACAAAAATTATGTTATGGTTTACTTTTTGTATATCTTAATTCATATATTAGGGCTGTTCAAGTCCATCATATACATTTTTCTAATTCGTGGCCACTCATATCTTCCAAATGATCAAGATTTTTCACTTATTGGCAAATTAAAGAAAACATGCACCATAGAGACTAACGATGAATGGGATGTGTTAATACGTTCTGTTCGCAAACATCCCTCTGCGTTTGAGGTTAAAAAAATGAAACACGTTATGTTTTATGACGCGAAAAAGTTTTTGGAACCATTCTTCCTGAAGCAAGGCAAACTTGCCATGAAAATAAAAGAAGTGCGAATGCTAAAAATTAAAAAAGAAAGCCCGTTTGTATTTGTTAAGTACAACTTCACTGGAAGTTGGACAAGAATTCAAATCTAAGCTACATTCGAATCACTGTACAAAAATAAAATACCGTTAAATCCACACAAGGCTGCAGATCTAAATAAATTAAAAAGTTTTCTTTGTGGTCCTTCTAAAATAGCTTTCTATGAACAAATTATAGCAGCAAGTGAACCTGTAAAAGAAACTGAAAACTCAAGCTATGTTGAAATAGATAATGAAGACAATAGTAGTGGAGAAGAATAAAATGTTTTGTATAACATTACATTGAAAAAATAAACATGATTATTACTTTATGTTGAATTTTATTTTTAAGTCATAATATTTTTTTTCGAAATACCAACAGCTTAGGTTACAATGAGAGTTTTCTAATATTATTATTTTCTTAGCCACTAACATATTACCAAGCATATATCAGGTAATTAACTTTACAATAGTTTTAATATAATATTAATTAACTACTTTTTTGCAAAAACAGCTTATCTATTTTATTTTATTGCAAAAACAACTAAACTGGTATTTTTTTGCAAAAACAACAGAAGTGCAGTTCTTAATTTTCGTATTTTTGGAAGAATGACTCAAGGTATATGTAAATTTTACTATAAAATCCATAGATTATTACTTTGGCAACAGTTTATCAGATTATGGTATTTGTGAAAGTATTATTTTGCATTAGCATGAGTTTTTATGGTTCCTGAAAAATAATCCCGAAAAAGTTATGTTGTTTTTGTAAAAAACACTTCAATTGTTACCACTTACATACAAATGCAAATTATTATTTTAACTTTTTACTGTATAAACATATTGGCCAAGAAGAAACTGCACGCTAAAGAAAAGAAAAGGAAAAGAAGAAAAAAAAAAGGAACGAAGAACGCTATCGATTGCGTGCATACTTATTTAATATTTTATCTAATATTGCTTTTAAATGAGAAACAAGTGATGGGCAGCAGCGTCTTCCTGATAATAACTCAAAACATTTAAAAAAAACTGTGGTTGCCAACCCACCTGCCAAGCGTGGTAACTATGGCAAATTCCCCCCTGTAAGGCAATCTATGGGGGAGGCCTATGTTCAGCAGTGGACTTTTATAGGCTGTAATGGATGGATGGCTTTTAAATAATACAAACTCGACACTAAACAATTTTTTTAAATAAAATCGTTGTTTTTGGATATTAGATCACCAAACCATCGCGTTTGATGTTTTTTAAGCCCTAGCATCAATTACTTATTATTTAAGTTAACGCCACATAACGGAAACCATGGCATCGAAATCGTAATTCTCGTAATTTTTTGTTAATTATATGCTTCTTTTTCAAGATAAGTTGTTTGGTAAGTAAGTACCTGGCATTTAAGCACACTAGCTTATTTTTATATTACCAATATCTTACAGTAGCAGCAGTAGAAATACTACTTAAGACGTTTGTACACATCGCAGCACGGATGGGCTCGACCGAGAAAGGACCATATCATAGAATACCAGCGTAAAATAGCAGATTAATGCTGCTGTGTTACGTATGGTGAGTATCTATAGAGATCTGGAGACCCAAACGAGGAATTCCATCTTAGTTGTCAGGGGTGACAACGCATTTGCATTTTGATTCTTAATCGAGGTATAGATTTAGGTGTCTATGGGCCTCAAATTCAACTTACCTTCAGTTCGAATGTGTGCTTGTTTGTCACTCTTATTACACACAGTATTTCTTTTACGTGGTAGAGCCATGCTGCAGCTATATTAGTAGTATAGTTGTAGCACGAATAGGTCGGCTCGACCGGGGAAGGACCACGCTCTCACAGAATACCAGCGTAAAATAGCAGCTTAACACTGCTGTGTTTCGTATGGTGAGTGTAGAGAACCGGAGACCCTTTTTACTGGAAAAGAGGCATTCCATCTTAGTCCTCACGGGTGACAACGCATCTGCATTTTGATTCTTTATTGAAGATAGATGTAGATGTCTATGGGTCACAGCAACCACTTACCATCAGGTGGACTGTGTGCTCGTTTGTCACCCTATCCTATAAAAAAAAAAACCTTTCGTAATTTAAAATTTTTATCGAGCTTATTACAAAAAATCCTTATAAAACCATAAAGGATATTAACATTTTTATATTCATTTGAATAAACATTTTATAACTTGAGATTATTATTTGGATCACCATGTTCTTTATTCCATACAAACTGTAAACAAAATAATTAATTACTTTATTTATTTAGAAAATAGAAAAATAGAATTTATTTATTTAATGTAAATAATAAATAATACTTCTTGAAAGTCATTCATAAGCTTAATTTACCTCTGGTTTGGAAAATACCTCTGTCCTGGGAAGAACAAGCGAACAACCCAGCGGGACATTGAAAAAAAACAACTGTTTACCATCATGTATCTGTTCTTTATTTGTGTAATACACAATTAACTATACTAATCATATTAGAATCAGTTTGGTAGCGATCACCTCATTTCCAGAGTTTATGATCATCCATAAATTATTTAATTTTATATTAACCCTTCCTATACAATCTTTGTTTAATAAAGTTTTTGAACTTGTCGATTTACAAATTTTGTGTATTTTAAGAATGAGTTAACTCTGGCAAAATCCTCCAGATGAGGCAATCTATGGGAGGAGCCTATGTTCAGCAGTGGACCTTAATATGCTGTAATTGATAGATGGATGGAGATTGAGTTACTGACCCTGTAGAGTCGAGTAACTGGTACCACTTTCTTGTGTCTCTTCCTAGTATTTACAGAATGAATATCACTTACTTTGTAAAACTACTTATATTTTTATGTACATAACGTTTTCAAAAATGTATTGTAGAGGTCAAAGTTAATATATTAATTTTCTTAAAATGTTGTCTTTACGTTTTAAATCGTAGATTGTTTTTATGACCCTTTTCTGCAAAACAAACTCCGCGACTTCCCATAGCGAAATACTATACGATATTATACTATTGAAATAGCTAAAATAAACTAACCACTAGACATGATTAATATAATACGATGTTTTATTTATTTATTTTTGTTTGTAGTTTTTAATTAGCCTAATACATAATTTAAGCAAATTTTAATAAAATACTTCCCGTGATTTTTTTTAAGAAATATTTTAGTAATAATAAGTTGTATGTGTGTCATGTAATAATTTTCTTGAGGTTTATTATTTTATTTTTTTGCTTTATTAAAAAAAATTATACAATGTTTTCTGTTTAATTAAGGATAAAACTAACCTTAATTTGTAATAATTCCTTTATAAACACCAAGGAAATTCTTAAAATCAACGAATGAATTAAGCTGAAATTAATACAAGTCTTCGTGCGCCGTCGGAAGCATCATGGCCGCCGTTATCACCCATACCCTGCGTTTTAACTCCCCTCACCCGTTCAAACCGCTTGCTTTTTTGCGAGAGAGAGACTTCCACTGGCAAAATGCTTTAATTCTAAAATATTTTCCACGCTCTCTCACCTGCAACTCAATTTCAGTTTAATTTCTATCAGCATTAAGTTGAATTTACCTTTAAGTTATATTCGTACTTAAAGCCATTTCAAATAGTTTGGTCCCGTTGAAAAGTGTGAAAAACTGAAAGAGATGGATAGAAGCGGCCGTCTCGGGCGGAGTCCAAGTTTTCGTGAGTCGTTCGTGGCTTAGGCATTTTATTCACTCTCGCTTATTCATTTTGGCTCTGTGAAAGTGAGATAGAAATGTTTTTCGCGTTTTCTTTTTTTATTTGGTCTTTATCTTGTGGGGAAAAATGGTGCGTTTGGGGAGTTTTTGGGTGTGTTCGCGAGGTGTGAGTTTGGTACCGCGTTGCGTGTAATGTTTTAGGGGGTGAATGATGCACGTACGAGCGTACAAAATTGTATAGATAATGAATAGTGGTGTAGAATGTTTAATCACGGTTTTTGGAGTACTTAGCCCAGGCGTTGTGGAAAATATGAGATAATTATGGCTCAAAAGTGATTTTCGATTTTGCTGGAAATTACGAAATGAGAACATTAATGATAGCGTGATATATATCTGTTTGTAATTAATGAATACAAAAAATATATTATTATGTTTCATTATTTGAAGATAAAAAATTATGCGAATTCGAGGACATGTATGAAGTCTGCTACCACGCACTCTAGCAGTGTGGCTGACTTACACAAGCAGGGCTAGCCAAGTTGACTTTTTGTAATCGTTATTGCTAATAGAAAATTGTAACAAGCTTATTGTTAAAACAGTTATTAAAAAAAACCCGACTGCGTAATAATGTTTACTGAAAAGAGAATTTTTTTTTTGCATTTGTTGCAGCCTATGTTTAAGACGAATCTAACAAGTCATATGTTAAAATCCATTAAGCCGTTTAGTCTACAGAGCGTGCCAAAGAAATAGACATACATACATACATACTCTCGAAAAACATTACCCTCCTTCTGGGGCAGTCGGGTAAAATGAATGGGAATTACATATTTTAAGGCATTTAATTGTTACTCGACTTAACGTTGATTTTATTTAATAGTTTTCTATTATTGACAATTGTAGAAAAACAAGTTGACTTGTCTAGTCGCGCTGGACAGCTTTCTAATACGTTCAGAAATTACCAACACCTTAGGTCAATTATCATGTCATGTTTTACCCTATAAAAACTGGACCTGGATATCGTAACGGAAGCTACTCGTGAAGATTAAGATGTAAAAGATACTCACAGCTTATAATTATATGGACTCATGCGTCCTAACCTAATCATATCCGATGCATTGCTCAACACGATATACACTAGAAGAGAAAGTTTTGTGGTGAATGCCACCTACCACAATATGTACCGAACGTTACCGTTACCGTTACCCTCATAGATTGCCTTATATGAAGGACAATTGCCATAGTTGCTACGCTTGGCAGGCGAGTTGGCAACCACAGTTTTTATTTTATTAGTTGTTATTAGGAAGCCGCTGCTGCCCATCTTCTGGTTTGTTTCCCTCTGACTCTTCTTACGACACCCACGGGACGATATAAGGTTCTTACACTGTCACTACACGGTAAACTAAAATGAACGTTAAAGATATTGAAAAAAAAAACAAATTAAATTTTACTTTGTGTTAATTGCAGGTCCGCTAAGTTTATTTTCGTGGAACAGTAGGGATGTTTTTATCATATCGATAAGTTTATTAAGCGTCTAGTATTAATTATCATGCAACAACTAAACTCGCATCGAAGTACAAGGCTTACAAAAAATATTAATAAGTTTTTTTTTCTAGTACAGGTGACAAATTAACCTGGAATTTCTCTGTCCGAAATAATTTGTAAAGAACATGTACCTTTGGAGAAGAACAAGAGTAAGCGATATAGTGTAGCGGAGAAATAAGATAAAGCTGATAATAGGAAATAGCTTGAAGTGGCAGCTGACAGCTGACAAGCTTGGTGATTCTGCAACCGTAAACAAATAGTGACTACCTGATTAGATTTTTTTATAGGATATGGTTGACAAACGAGCACACTGTCCACCTGATGGTAAGTGGTTGCTGTGGCCCATAGATATCTACATCTATTCTCGTTTGCGATTCAAAATGCAGTTACGTTGTCAGCCGTGAGGACTAAGATAGAATACCTCTTTTCCAGTAAAAAGGGTCTCCGGTTCTCTACCCTCACCATATGAAACACAGCAGCATTAAGCTGATATTTTACGCTTGTATTCTGTGAGAGCGTGGTCCTTCCCCGGTCGAGCCGACCCATTCGTGCTACAACTATACAATTGCAGCATGGCTCTTCCACGTTAAATACGCTCTGACAACTACTCGTATTTCGGACCAAATGTAAGAAGTTTCATATTATTTTAATGAAACAAAAATAATATTCGAGAGCAAAGCTTTGCCCACTCATGAGCTACCGCTATTCTAAAAAATAAAGATGTGAAAGATTAAAAAGATTATTGTAATTGTGTTAAAGAGAGAGATTTTCTTTTGTTTTATCAACCCTCAAAAGTCCACTGTCCATCTCTTTCTTATTATTTTACTCTTTTAAAATTTGCTTTAGGATTCTTGTTGTCCGTGTTGAACTCGAGGTCAAATAATCCCGTATATTCAATGAACGGGTTAATTTTTAAAGATACACTTTAAGGGGTCGAGCGTGAGAACACGAGGTCAAGGGTCAGTCAGACCTGTTCAACGAATATTCATTTTAAGTGACCCTTGCGTGATGAGGTCAAGACTTGTGACCCCCTGCTTGGGATTAACATAAAGATGCTGCATTGTTAATTGTTGGCTCTTAGCTAATTTGCATGTAGCGAAATTTTTGTTACAGCGAAACGAAATGTGTCTTTTTTGTCAGTTACTAACGGTCAGAGACTGCAAGTTAATATAAAGTATTTGTTAGTTGTTTGAATTTTTTTTTAATTTAAGGACAGCCAGAGGTAACTGCAATAATACATGTTCACAAATATAATATATCAACTTAATTTTAAATGTGAAACCTATTTAAGACAGTCACAACGTGTTTCATAATAAAAGTAAAATTACTGAAAAATATTGGCAAAATTGCCAAATTTAATAACAAAATTAACATTTTAAGTATAAATAGTTCGATAGTAATCGAACTTTTTATCTCCTAAATTCTGTAGCACTGTTTTTTAAAACAGGACAAGGATTGGATCGGACAAGGAATGGTTAAAAACCTTTATTTTATGATAAAAAACAAGAAAGAATGAAAGAGACCTTTCATTCATTCATTAAAGACCTTTTAATTCCACGGCTTAACATAGGCCTACCCACAGAATTCCTCATAAGGGGGATATTTGCCATCGTTACCACGCTTGGCAAACTTGGGTTGACAACCGCAGTTTTTTTCTAGTTGTTTCTAGGAAGACGCTGGAACCCATCTCCTTGTTTGTTTCCCGCTGTCGCCTCTTACGACTTCATATGGGGTAGTGGAATACTCTAACACCGCGATTACACAGACTTAATCAAGTATTATTATTGTCCATTGCTGTAAATAGGCCACCCAGCTAGGAATGCCACAAAACACTTGTATCCATCGACTTCTTGTATGTTTTACCAGGTCGTCACTCCATCTACCTGACTACCTGACCCTGCACTTCGCATACCGGTACGGCATTGTCACTCGAGAGCGGCCCATTGCCATTTCAGTTTGCTGAACCATTTGAGTCATTTTGGTTTTAATATGGATATATTCGTTAATAAACAAAAATATTTAAATATTAAAATTAAAAAAAAAACATTAAAATAAGTATATTATAAAACCTTCAATGATATTATTATTATTAACTTATTATCCATAATGTTATTTAATAAGGAGTTATTTTATTAAAGCGACGAAGAATATTTTTCACTTTTATTAATATTAACCTTCACATAAACACGAATGTTAAATCTCGAGACAGTTTCAGTATCATTGACCGTTACATTCATTTCGTATGCATAATGCAAATTTCCTGCATAACTCCGAAAAGATTAATTCCTTACAAAAAGCAAAATCGCATATTAAATATGAGCAGCATCATCAGCGTGAGAAATAAGAGACATCTGCAATTTAAATTAGCATTACGAAAGCAAGCGAAAATATCTTAAAGGGGTCACCTTTATTTGTAGAGAAGCTTGACCCCACCTGTTCGTAAAGTTTATAATTACTTATAAATTTACATAACAGGTTAAAACGATTTCAAATTTTTTTTTCCCACACTTTTGTTTATTAGCGTCTCATAGAACTATTTTGAGCTTGAATAGATGTACTGTAATATAAAATGTAATTTTTTTTAAATGTGGAACATTTCTGCAGGCCAGTATTTATGAAATGAACTTTATAAATCGTTCTTTTTCCTCACGTCATGTCGCATAAATTGTTCTATTTCCTTTTGTACTTATTAAGGTGCACTTGAATATTCTGCGATTGTAATTAACTTTTTATATGGATATTACTGTGATAGAATCAGTTAAGCATGAGTAAAATCCTAAGTAAAGTCCAAAAATGTCATTATCCTACGTACCTATACTCGTTGTTCGATTACGTGGCAATGCAAATAGGTAACAATTGCACCCCAAATTCCTTACATAGGTATAGTCCATATTAAAATGATTTGTTTAAATCGTCGATCGCTGTTTGATCTGATTTTTTTGCATTAAAGTTTAGTATATAATAAATAAAAGATAGTTAATACAATAACTTTGGGAAATGTAAAATAATTAAAAAATTTAATTTGCTATGATTCCCTTTTAAAATATAAAATAATGTATATTACTTTGCCTGAAAGGCTTTTTTATCTCTGGATATAACTTATATATGCAATAAAATAAAATAAAAAAACACAAAATTTTATTATGTCAAAATGAAACATTCGTGTTTAAGGATCCGGTTTTAAAAAAAATATGATGATGACTTTTAAAAACTTTCCGAGTTCAAATAGTGATGGAAAGATACTGTGGACGAACCGTTATTTTGCTAGAGCACTAAATGGTCTGGATCTGACTTAAATCGTAGACGGAATTGTAATTTCCTTAACAACCAGACATTACAAAACCTAAACAACAGGCTCACCGCATGGCCGACGTAACAAGATCTAGCAATAGGGCCCGTTTTCCGTTCGCAGAGCGTTTATATCGGATTTATTACGCCATTTTCAGTTAATTGAAAGGACAAAACGATTAGTTTGCGCTCGATTCCTTCCCGCTTGTCCGGGCGCACTGACGTTAGTTAATTTATTAGATAATTCGGTTTCCGATTGAATTGTCCGCGCCCGGCGACATTGCAAATTGATTTCACTCATTTGTTTCGCGGTTATTTTATTTTTCATAATAAAGGATGACGAGATGCGTTTGGAGACGCCCATGCTTATTAGAAGTGGGTTATAAGGAGGACTTACAATGACTTTAACCGTTACCACTCTTGAATTTACTGACATAACATGTTAATCCAGAAGTCAACGTTAGCTCTTGCCAGGGATCACACGATATAGCTTATGATATTAAGTTGTATTATATTATATTTGTTTTTTTTAAATCTGTATCAGTACTACAGCTGTATACAGACTTTTGGATTACTGTAATATCAATAATGTACAATTGCGATAACTATAGTAGTATGTTCTAAAAATAGATTCGTTGATTTAATTTCTGAGGAATATAAAATATATTTTTTAGAAACTTTTACGTAGAAGTTCTTTAAGCACTTACTACTATCTTTATTATCTTTTCGGTGTGCTTGTGTTTGTTATTCTTCTCCTCCTAAACGGCTTGATGGATTATGATGAAAGTTTTATGGGGTACTTTTGAGGTCGCCGTATGGTTCTTAGCTATAGTTGGACCCGTTAGGTGGCGCTGTTGTCGAGATCCGGAAATCACCCTAGCGAAATTTGTGAAGCGCCGATTGCTGACATTTCGAAAATATATCATATATCGCCAACCGATTGCTTCATCAGCTTACTACCTACCCAAGGATATACGTGGTAGAGCCACCCAGGAGTATTTTATGTCTAGAGAATACTAGCGTAAAATGGAAGTACAATGTTGTTGTGTTTCATATGGGTAGATACGAGAACCGGAGACCCTTTTATAAAAACTGATAATAAGTCATACCATCTTAGTTCTCAGGGTTGACAACGTATCTGCTTTTGATCGAGTATAGATTTAGGTGTCTATTATTAATCGAGTATAGATGTAGGTGCCTTTCAGCCACAATGCTTTAATATTGTAATTTCCTATACTAGATTGTATGTATTTTATTGGTATAGTATGTATTTTTATTTATATGTATATATACATTTGTATATATGTATGTATATGTGTATATGTGTGTATAAGTGTATATATGTATAAAGTAACATATTTATATTATATTATATTTTTGAATAATATGTGAAAATAAGTTAGTTTTTTCTGTTGCGGCTCTACCCATAGCTCTCACCACACTACCAAAGGTTAGCTGGCAGAGAATGCCTTTTCGGCACAAGTTCGCCTTTGTACCAAATGTTTATTTGTTTGAGTGCAATAAAGAATTTTCTATCTATCTAATGCTTTGCACATGCTCATTTTTTTATAGAACAAGGGTGAAACACGAGCACACAGTCCATCTGATGGTAAGTGGATGCTGCGACCCATAGACATCTATCCTCGATTAAGAATCAAAATGCAGATGCGTTATCACACCTGAGGACAAATATGGAATTCTTCACTTCCTGTAAAAAGAGTCTCCGGTTTTCTACACTCACATCCAAAACACCGCAGCATTAAGCTGCTATTTCGCGCTGGTGTTGTGTGAGATCGTGAACCTACCCCGTTCGAGCCGACCTATTCGTGCTACAACTATAATATATTTGCAGCATGGCTCTACTCAGTATAAAATGGCACATGGCTTACTTCTACAAAAAATCAACATCACACAGTGCGATGCATTGTCGCCCTTGAGGACTGTGATGATTATACAGGCTCTCTTAACTCCAAACCGAATTATCAATGATGCCGCTCTCCTGTTTGGCAACAGAAGTAGGTGGTATCAATCCAGACGGACTTCTAGACAGAAGAGGAGTCCTCTAGCACGTAGCAATCATATCTATTACAACAAAGTATCTACCACCGCTGACGGTGAGTATCTACACCGGTGAGGTAAATAGTGTTTAGCTAAGCATTGTAGTTATCTATTTGAATGCTTATGCTATTTTTAGATAATACAACAAAAAAACATACAAGATTGCCATGATCATCGATGTTTCTTACTTTTGATTTGATCTTATATTGATATTTCTTGGTAATATGATCTGTAGGCTTCTCTATTTTGTATGTCTGGAATGTGTGTGTGTTTGTTTATATTTGATTTTGTTGATTTTGATTTATTGATGTGAAGTACTAGAGACAAGTTGACTCGTCTAAAGCAAACCGTATACTGTCCCAGTGAACCCGGCAAAAAACCGACCAGGTCGAACGGTATGATCCTCCATTCAATATTCGAATTCGAAAAAAGAACTCCTAGTGACGTGACCTTGTGTTTTCTCGGTTCGTTTTTCGTTTAGCACGCAGGCGCGGTTGGGCTCGGATCAATGCCGAAAAACGGGGGCCCAACCCCCGCGTGGTCCCCGCCGCAAAGTAAGCTCGCGGCATCTGAAGGGTTAGGCCGAACCCGGTTGCTAGGATACCGCGCCTTGTTTGGCCCTCGGTCGATAATGCCCCGCGTTTGTAATTTTCTTTAATCGTAGGCGGGTTTAATGGCCGCTATCTGCTTAATATCTTTGTTAGGCAATGTAGCTAACATAAAACAAAATTAGAAAAAAGTAAGGATAATGAAGAAGATTAAATGTTTCAGTTATGATATTTACGAAAAAATCTGCGAAATAAAAATAACTTTATGGCTTTAAAGAAAGCAATAAGATGTAGATGCAATACGACATTGTGGCCTTATTCAATTAATTTTTCCATAATTTGTTCCTAAAATATGGGATTTTATGATCGAAAGAAGAACTAGCAAGAACTCAAAGAATTAAAAAGAATAACGTAATTTGACATTCCGATGTCGGGGCTTTAATGTTTCTATACTATAGATCTTAGCACCAATGTGAATCAATAAGAATCATTATTTTTATTTATTTAAACTCGGCTTTTACTTTACGACGCTAATATCCAGCTCCTGTTTCACTTTTCCTCAGTCGCCTCTTACGACACCCACGGGACGATATGGATTGTAGATTTCTTACAACGCTTTTTTTTACGTACACTCGTATGCACGTTAATTATGCTTAATTTTTAAAATATCAATCTTTGAAGTAGACTGTAACGTGGCTCCCCCTTAAGTTTTAAATAATGTAACTAATAAATAAAAATAAAAAACAATTTGAGGTGATTTTTGGATAATATAATAAAATAAATCGAATATGTATCGAAAACGAAACTAAATCTGTCGTCCTGGGATTTTCACAAAAAAAAGGTTTTGTCTGATTATTCTACGACATATGTATACATTTCATCAAGTAGGGTTATCAAATTAACTAACACGTGCTCTATTGGTCAATGGTACCTGATACCACATGCTAGAACTGGTTAGAGCTAACATTTATGCAAAAACATAATTATTCGTTTTCGAGTCTGGTTCGATGATTCCAACCGTGGAAAAATTTATTATGAAAAGTTGCACCGCACACTTTTTTTTTTTTTTATAGAATAAGGGTGCCAAACGAGCACACAGTCCACCTGATGGTAAGTGGTTGCTGTTGCCCATAGACATCTACATCTATCTTCGTTAGCGAATTTAAATGCAGATGCGTTGCCAGCCGTGAGGACTAAGATAGAATGCCTCTTTTCCAGTAAAAAGGGTCTCCGGTTCTCTACACTCACCATACGAAACACAGCAGCATTAAGCTGCTATTTTACGTTGGTATTCTGTGAGAGCGTGGTCCTTCCCCGTTCGAGCCGACCCATTCGTGCTACAACTATACTATTAATATAGCTGCAGCATGGCTCTACCACGTAAAATCTATCCATCCATTACAGCCTATAAAAGTCCACTGCTGAACATAGATTGCCTCACGGGGAGATTTTGCCATAGTTGCCACGCTTGGCAAGCGGGTTGGCAACTGCTTTTTTGATATTTTAAGTTGTTATCAGGAAGATGTTGCTGCCCATCTTCTGTTTTATTTTCCCACTGTCGCCTCTTGTATTAACCGGAACTTGACCGAAAAAAAAAAAGGTAAATATAAAAAAGATATTCGAGTCTAAATCTGAAAATACAACTGGCTGCCACAATATTTGGAGGGAGTGCTTCTTAAATATTTTCGTACTACGTATTTGAACGTTCGACGGTTCACATTTTACGTGTTTCTTTACTCCGTATTCTTCTAATGGGGCCGTGGTAACTCAGAGGAAGCGCTCGCCGTAAATTGTACAGTCCACGAGCAACCAATGAAAATGAAGTAGTATTACAGTGCTAGTATATAAGTTAAGTTACTGATTTATGTAGAGTCAGTCATGAATAAACTTCTGATCAAGCGCTCGTGTTTAATTCAACCTCGTAATATTACATGGCGACCCTGCCAGGCGCGTTCCGGGAACTGACGCTTACTGTGCTGGCGAGTTTTGAAAGTTATAATCATGGGAAAATCATACTCAAAAACTGAAGATAAGGAAATTATTATATCTCAAAATGCATCAGGAGGAAATAATAGTGCAAGTTACTCCGAACAAGAAAATCACGTCAAGATAAACAATATACTGATTACTACGTTTTGGTGTTGATGGCGATTGCCATACTTACAATCATTTACCTAAAACTCAAGGAGAGGCATAAAGTGGATAGAACAGCGAGTGAATTACGAATTTTTGAGAAAAGTACGAAGCCGTTTGTCTGGGCGCTGGGAGCAGGAACCAGTGCGTGAAGAAGGAGTCGTTTAAGTGTTCGTGAGCTGGTAATAAATATGTGCTATATGTGAAGTACGTGTTCTGTGCTGCAGTGTTATTTTAGTTTAAAATATATATAATATAGACATTAACGATAGTTTTAGAATTAGAAATATGAATTTTATCTATCAATAAATAATTGTTTAAACTAAAAATAAAAATATAAGTAAATCAATGTAATATCGAACACACGATTCGTGGAATTACGGCCCATGTGCAACCATTGGGTGCAACTCAGTTTTTTATGTGCTCGGTCGTATGACAGTGTTTCGATTTATAATAAAATTAAAACGAAGTGAATGAAATATGACGCGGTGTTACATATTTCGTTGCGTGTATTATGGCCGAAAAGTTAATAGAATTATATGAAAATTTATTAAAATACGTCAATATCTAACAAAAAGGCCAGAGCAGATATAAAGGGTCAGTTGCGTCCAAAAATTACTAGAGGCCGAAACATTGTTAAAAGATAGCGAGCTATTATTTTCTAATTTAAGTCGTCAAGGTAAACAATCGGAAATTAATTTAATTACTAGTACATATAAAAAAGTTTGCTCTTTATATTCTGAAATATCTCAATTGTGTACTTTGCCTAGTTGTAAAATAAGTTTAGAAACAATGGATTTTGATATTAAAACAGCGTGTGGGTTGATACCTATTTTAGATAATAAGGAGGATACTACGAAACGATTGATTGATGCAGTGGAAATGTATGCAGATATGCTTAACGAGGCAGGAAAAAATTTATTAATTAAATTTGTGTTAAAGGAGATTATCAGAAAACGCTAAGCTACGTTGCTGATAATTATGTGTCAGTTAGTAGTATGATTAAAGATTTTAGGAAAACTATTGACAAAAGTTTCTTACACGGCTATACATAAACAAATTCAGTCCTTGAACCAGGATTTAGATCAGTTGATGAATACGGTCTCAACTCGAAAGACTGCTAACAGAGTTAACTATTTCACAGGCTGAGGGCGACGCAACAAAATGCGCAGTCCTTAAACCTATTAATGAAAAATGGTCATTAAAAGTTTACAGATGGTCTTAAAAGTGAAAAGCTCAGCACAATCATCGCAGCCTGCAACTACTCCTTGCTCAAGGACGCGATCCAGGCGGCCAGGACGAGTCCACACCATCGTCGTCCAGTTCCGGGTCTGCTGAGGTGATGAAGATGACTAGAGGTAGGTTCGTTAACCGTTTTCTAGATCTCAAGGACAAAACAGGGGCCGTGGGCGTCTAAATTACGGCACCAGTAGGAGTAATTATCAAAATAATTATAGTAATTATTCAAATAGATATCAGAGATTTTCAAGGCCTTTTCAATATTCGCCGCGTGGTAGAGGACAGTCCTACAGATCAAATTATCATTATAATAGACGTGGCAACCAGGATTTTACAATAAAATGTTTTGCAGCTCGAAGTAACGACAACAAAGAACGAGCTGGTGAAAATGGAGCAAAAACCTAATGAGATAGACAACAATCAGTTTTTCGTTCTCAATAATTTCATTTTTCATGTAGAGGTAACTCTAAGTTTGTAAATTTTCACATTCATGGTATGAAACTTGTGTTATTGATAGATACTGGAGCATCCATTTCGGTTATTAAGGAAGAAGTACTTCCAAGATCAGCATGTGTTCTTAAAGATAATTTGGTTGTTAATGGAATTGGAGGCAAGATATGTTCTTCCGGATATGTAGAGATCGACATTTATGCTTCTAGAGACAATAAATTCCATAACAAATTTCACATTTTCAAAAATTTACCTATAACCGTCGATGGAATATTAGGATTAGACTTTATGAACAAGTACGGAGCCAATATTGATTTAAACAAAAATTTACTAACGTTACGGATAGGACGAGAGAATTGTGTTTTGCCAATTTATGACAAACCTGATTACAGTAATACATTATTAATACCGCCTCGAAGTGAATCAATTCATTTTGTGTATTTGGATACGGAAGCAAAAGGCGATTGTTTTGTTAGCGCAAAGGAAATAATGGAAGGCGTTTTTGGCAGGTACTATTGTTCGACCAAAAATAAAAGAGTCCCAATAAAGATTTTAAATACTAGGAAGAAGAAGTAAATTTGAATAATTTCATATTAAACGTAGAACTTTTAGATGATTTTAACGCTTTCAAATTTTGCCAAAACAAAAGTAGTTCAGAAAGATGTGATATCTTATTATCTTTATTAGAATTGAAGCATTTGAATGAAGAAGAAAAGCAATCTATAGAAAAATTTGCACTAAATATTCAGACATTTTCTTTTACCCAACGATAAGTTAGAAACTACAAATATTTGTGAACAAACTATACAACTGAAAGATAACATCAATCCTATTTACACGAAACCATACCGTTTACCACAAGCTTTAAAGCCCGAAATAAATAAACAGATAAAAAAGATGCTTAGAGATGATATTATAGAAGAATCTACTAGTGAATGGTCTAGTCCCATACTACTAGTTCCCAAAAAATCTGATGGTTGTCAAAAATGGCGTTTAGTAATTGATTTTCGAAAACTAAATGAAAATATAGTAGATGATAAATTTCCGCTGCCGAACATCACTGATATTCTTGATTCATTATCAGGCTCTATATATTTTACCCATTTAGATTTACAACAAGGCTATTATCAGGTGAAACTGGCACCAGAAAGCCGAAAGTATACTGCATTTTCGACTAGTACAGGACATTATCAATTAAAACGTCTACCAATGGGGCTCAAAACTTCTTGTAGTGCTTTTAGTAGAGTCATGTCAATTGCTATGTCAGGATTAACTTTCGAGAAGTGTTTTATTTATTTGGACGATCTAATAATTTTTGGAAGATCCTTAACTATTCACAACCAAAATCTAGTAGATGTTTTCGAAAGACTGAGAAAGGTAAATTTAAAACTGAATCCTACTAAGTGCGAATTTCTAAAGAAGGAAATTCTGTATCTTGGTCATTTAGTGTCTGCCAACGGTGTCTCACCTGATCCAGAAAAGACCCGAATTTTGGAGCATTATCCCGTCCCTCAAAATGTAGACGAAGTAAGAAGGTTTGTTGCATTTTGCAACTACTATAGGAAATTCATACCCTCTTTGCAACAATTACTATGCCTTTAAATAGTTTACTCAAGAAAGACGCACCATTTGTTTGGTCTTCAGAGTGTCAGAACGCATTTAATTTTCTAAAAATTCATTAATAACACCCCAATACTTCAATATCCGATTTTTCTGAATCAAATGAATTCGTTTTGCAAACAGATGCGTCTGATGTAGCTGTAGGAGCAGTTTGTGTAACAAAAATATGAAACCAATCGCGTACACTAGTAGGCCATTAAATAAAGCAGAAAAAAATTACCCAGTTATCCAAAAGGAATTAACAGCAATTGTGTGGGCAGTAAAATATTTTAGACCATACCTATTTGGCAGGACTTTTACCATAATGACAGACCACAAACCTTTGATTTACTTATTTGGAATGAAAGATCCGTCTAGTCGGTTGATAAAGTTTCGATTAATTCTAGAAGAATATGATTTTAAAATATGTTATGTGAAGGGTAAAGACAATGTTGTGGCGGATGCACTGTCCAGAATTTGTATAACGTCGAGTGAGTTAAAGAATATGAAAGAACAAGTCTTAGCTGTGACAACTAGAGCGCAAAAGAGAAGAATGGAAGAGGATGTAAACAGGAAAGGGGTTGTGATTAATAATGACACTGACGGGTGGCCTGATCAACCACGAGTCGTGGAATTATTAAGACAACCGTATGATTCTATTGAAATGAAACTTGTGAAAGGAGATATTATAAAAGGATTTAAAAAAAGAGACTTAGTCAAGGAAGAACGAGATTGTTTTAATTTTGTGCCAAGCAAAATGCTATTGTGTATAAACCTTGAATTTAGATTGCTCTTCTCGCGAGCCGAATTTGCAACTAAATTAAAAGAGTTTTGTGAGATAATAAAAGTAAAAGAACTATATAGTAAAAGATGATAAAAATGAAGAATTTATAAAAGGTTTATGTAGTGAAATTAAGACATTAAATGAGTGGACCGGTCCTCGAATATGTGTTCTGAAAGGAATTAAAAGAATTTACGACAATAAAGAAAAACAATTCATTTTGAATGATTATCATTTGCTACCTACCAGTGGGCATGCTGGAATGAATAGGATGGCTAATAACATAAAAGGAGATATTATTGGCCAGGATTAGATGCCGATGTTCGAAAATTTATAAGTGAATGTAAAATGTGTCAGAAAATGAAATATAGTAGGTATACCAAACAACCAATGACTATAACTACCACGGCGTCGACTGCGTTTGAGAAAGTTTTCTTGATCTTGTGGGTCCCTTGGACAAGGATGAGTACGGTAATTGCTATATTTTAACGCTCCAATGTGAATTAACAAAATATAGAGGCATACCCATTACCCAATAAAGAAACACTTACTGTGGCAAAAGCTTTTGTAAATAATTTTATCCTAAGATTCGGTATACCTAGTTCCTTAGCTACTGATAGGGGAACTGAATTTGTTTCTCAAGTGATGGAACAGGTGTGTAGCTTATTAAATATAGAAAAGTTGACGTCAACTGCATATCACCATCAATCAATTGGTTCGCTTGAGATTGCTCATAAGCATTTAGGGTCATTTTTAAGAACTTATAGCACCAATATGGGCTATTCATGGTCTCATTGGATTCCATTCTGGTGTTTTAGTTATAATACTTGTGTAAACACTCAAACAAAATACACACCATTCGAACTTGTATTTGGCAGGCCATGTCGTTTGCCTAATAATTTGAAACAAGACGTGGTGGAACCACTTTATAATTCTGATAATTATTGTTTAGATTTAAAATATAAGTTACAGGTAGCTTTAAGAGATGCAAGACATAATTTAATAGCTTGTAAAGAAATAAGAAAAACAAATATGATAAAACATGTAATCCTGTATTCTATGATAAGGATGAACTTATTTTAATTAAAATGAATGTGCTCGTAAATTAGATTGTATTTTTGATGGACCTTTTAAAGTCTTAGAAGATTTAGGAACAAATGTTAAGATTTTTAGAAATAATAAAGTAGATATAGTGCATAAGGATAGAACAAAAGGTTCGTTGAGTAAGCAATGTTTTAAAAAAAATATTTTATAAAATATTAGTTTGTGCTTATGTATTAAGTATGCTGAACTTTTTTTTCTCTTTTTATCCACCCCGAGGTGAAGTAGTATTACAGTGCTAGTATATAAGTTAAGTTACTGATTTATGTAGAGTCAGTCATGAATAAACTTCTTGATCAAGCGCTCGTGTTTAATTCAACCTCGTAATATTACAAATTGCAATTTTAAGTGCTGATTTACCATATACTCGGCGGTGAAGGAAAATATTCAAAGACTTGTGAAGCCCGCCAAAACGCACTTCAGTGGTGCGGCGAACTACGAGTACGATTAATTGCTGACGTATAAAGACTAACTTTACTTTTTTATTCTCTCAATATGAATGTGTCTCGCCACAATTCTGTTTTCGTATTTACATATTTACATAATACACAGTAACACCTGTGTATTGACTTCGTAGAACTCGTCAAAGACAGTGAAAGTGCTCCTTGACCTGTTAGATTATATTATAGTTCAAATGCCTACAGTTTGTGGGTCGTGAATGAAAGTGAGATGGAATGTATAGCGTGTTAATACAACATTGAATTGAGAAGATATATTCATGATATTGTTGTTACTTGATGTTACTCATTCTGTTACATTAAATATTTGTTTCTATAAACGCTTACTAAGGCCCATATTAATAAACGTTACTCAGCTCAAGTACACGCACTTGAGTATAATCTTGAGGTAATGCTCTTATTAATAAACATATCTCAAGATGCGGTTTAGGTTTACGATATCAGCTGAGTGCCAGACTGATTAATAACCGAAACTCGACTCTCAAGTGTGTATACTTGAGTGCAAGTCACAGAACAGTATTCCTAAGTACAGCGTTTTGAGATACTGTTTTTATGTATTTATTAATTAGCAAAGATCTTGAGATGCTGATTTCGTAATGAGGGCGTATCAAATGATTACGCACTTGAGTTCGTCGTTGAGTAACGTAAATATAATACGGGCCTAAATCTGTTGTATTGTATCGTACAAGTGAAAAAATTACATGGCAGATGCCGTGTAGAGGTGACGTAAGAGATCCCATCACTCCAATTCGTCCCATGGGTGTCCTAAGAAGGGACTATGGGATATATCAAAATGATCTTATTATTGTACTAGCTGATACCCACTCGTTTCGCTGGGCGCACGATAATAGACGATTATCGTCTATAATAAAATATCAAGTATTTTTTAATGTGACTATCGTGATATCCGTTCTTGGTGAGCGTCTACATTGTGAAATGAGTAACTATACTAAATTTTAAGTCCATCGGGCGTATAGTTTTAAAAATATCGTGATGAGTCAGTCAGTCAGTCAGTCAGTGGTATTTCGCTTATATATATTTATTTATCTACTATTTATGCACACTTATATATGTTTAAATAAAAACAATCTCCTTCAATAAGGTTTGCTGGAAAGAAATCGCTGTTTAGTGATAAGGCCACCTAATAGTACGTATAGAAATATTATAGTTTGGTATAAATGTTTATGTTATATATTTTAACGCATTTACCTACCACGGGGAGTGCTTTAAGAAATTCTTCGGATTAATTCCAGACGCCAAATTTCACCAACGCACATCGCGACAAAACTTACCTTACCATCCACATCATCTGGATGCTTGGCGGTCCACTACTTGGTAGTAACGCGCTATTTATGTAGAGTTTTTACAAAAATAGATAAAGAACATTGCATCCAGACCCTAAAACTAATCATTTATACCGTGGTTGTAAGCTCGATTGCAAGTGGTACCTAATAATCCTGGGTCAAGTCAAAAATCAGTTATTGGGTTTTTTTTGCCAAGAAATTCTCAATACCAGCCCGGAGTTAAGAATATTGTTGTTTTAACCCCGTCGTAAGAAAAGCACGCAAAGCTTTTTTAAACGCAAATATGTGTAATAAAAGTAAGATCAAATAACGTACTCTAATCTATTTGATTAAGTAACATCGCCAATTATCTGTTATTTACTTTAATATATCCTAAAAGCCAATTTATTATTTAAAATTTTATATAATTAAAATTATACATTTAATCGCAAAATGAATTTAAATAAAAATTTACTTCTAAAAACAATGGTTTCCATTTTGACCTATTTCACCGAGTATTTGTTGATTTCAGACGCCGAGCGCTAAGATATCTAATACGTAACCGCAGCCACGCGGGCTGAGGTCAAAGACCAGTGAGAGTGTCCGCCTTAGTTGGTTGAATTTCAGTGTACACGTCTATAGGTTGCACGCATGAGTAACCAAACTCTAACGATCAACAGGTGTCCACTAAGAAACTGGCTGGTCTAATCTCGGGCCACTATTATGTCCGAACTACGAGTGCGAGTACGAGTACTAGAACATCGAAGTGCGCCCAATAAGTGAGTTCAATAAGTAATTGAATAATAGTGATCAAAGAAAACTGATTTTTGTCTTTATATATTTTGCAAGTTGGCTCATGGCTCAACAATTAAAAGTTCCATTGTGTTGTTGTTGGGTTCGGATTCCAGCCGTATGTAATAATCGCGGTCTAAATCTAGGTTGTTTTCTAGGTTGCGGGACTCCTAATATGCCTATCAGTCGGTCGGGGTAGGTATTACAATCTTTCCTATTTCTGCCGCCACGCAGCCAGTGTAGCTGCACTGCTGTGTTCCGGTGTGAAGGGTAGAGAGAACCAGTCTTATGACAGGCTGTGAGGTATTTTATCTTATCCTCGGCGGTGATAACGCATCTGTAGCCTTCTTTGTTTGAAGTTGGCTACAGGTATCCATGGGCTGCAGTAGCCACTGACCATCTTCGTTTGTACTTGAATTTTATAAAAAAGTTTATACGCATTAGAACACATTAAATAAAATATATTTGACTAAATAAATAGAATCTCAACGAGATGGAAGAAAGCGGCCGCGGGTTAGAGAAAAAGTGGAAGAAACCGGCAGATAATACAGGCGGTGTTGAGAAGCACCATCTTTTGTATTTGAACTTGGATCGGTCCTTCACAGTCTACGAGGTGATCGACATGAGGGGTGAATGATATGGTATGCCGACAAACGTACTGTAGTCGTTTCAGCAAACGGGTTAATTTTGGTCAGCCTCTCGGGTTATTTGAGGTGACTGGGACTCCGAGACCAACTACTTCGGGCTCCAATGCAGAAGGCAGTACTCCTTAATACTGCCCGCATTGTCTGCTGGTTTTTTTACTCCCAACCCTCGACTGTTTGGTTTGGTCCCCTGCTACCCTTAGAAACCCTTAGCTTAGCTACCCTTAGCTTTTCCGCCTGGTTAGATTATATTCATTTATTTAACTTTATTTTATAGATTATTTTAAGCGTATATCTTTTTATACTATTTTATTTCTATTTATAGTATCTATATTTATTATTTCATAAGTATTTATAAATCCAAACTAGACGAGAAACTAATATAAAAAATATAACATACATATATATTTATTGACAATAAGTAGCAAATCGTATAAAATATTTTATATTGTGATTTTGTACAAGTTTTTTATATAAAATAACGATGTGAAATGAAAGGGCTCTCTGACTCAGCATAAGTTGCAGAGAGGCTTCAACACTTTTGCTCTGCTAGTACCCATATAAGGAACTTGATAACGATACGCATATCGCTGTATATATTGCAATCACTTGATTGATTAACCAGTCCAAGTTTCAGGAACTAATACCAGGTTTTGATAATTTTGAAAGATGTCGCCGGCTATCGTTTATATCGGTCGTAATGTGATAATTTTCCAGAATCTGTCCCTGTATTCAATTACAAGGTGTCTTTAAGGCAAGAGTGAACAGGATTTTTTTAAGCTATAAAATTTTCAGTGGGCTATATCATTTTCAGTGGGTTATACCATTTTCAGTGGGTTATACCATTTTCGGCTACATCAGCCCAATTATCGTCAGGCGGTAGTAAGCGTTGGCTTAAAATAAATTAAAAAGCAAAGTGGCAGCCTTTTCAACCAGGCCTCCTCTAATTTTTGAGAGGGTCATTGAGTCCGCCGCGCTGCTTCTATGTGTGTTGACGGAGTTCACATGTCCTCGAAATATTTCTTAGACATGTAGGTTTCTCCAACATGTTTTCCTTCACCACTGATTACGTAGTAAATCAGTACTTAAAAATGAAATTAACAATTGTTTCCGGCGGGGATCGAACCAGGGTTGCTCGCGTACTGTTGAATTTATAACAAGCGTTTCGTCTCTGAGCTACCGCGGCTCTCAATTGGCTTATAATAGTGAAAATAAAATAAAACGGTCAATATATTCATAATGAATGTTACTCTTCATACTGACACATACATTTTGGCTACATTTGTCGTTCATTGATGATAACCTTCTAATTTACTATAAGCATAGTAATAGAGAGGAATTAACGGATGTGTGTCGGTGTTTACATGCGCCACGTGCAGTTGCGGTGAAAGTGACCATAATGTGTGACGTCACTGCTCGGATGGAGTATTAACTATGTAGTGTGAGACGTACCGACAGCAAAGACAAGAAAGGAATGAAACGAAATTTCGCTCATAATTTAATTTTTTCGTCGCAGTCATGAAGTTGATTGACGTCATGTTAATATATTTGTGGTTTTAGAATTGATGGTTGACGTATATTCATTTTTTTCTTTTTGTTTATTAGTCTATTTAGAGTCCAATGCTGAGCTTATGTTTGTATTAAAGTTGAAACAATGTGCCTCAATCACCACGGTTAGGATTGCTGTTTCAATGTATTTTTAGTCTGACATATAATGAGGTGGTTACTCCCCTCTGTAAAAAGTACTAAGAAGAGAAGATTAATGAAACATGCTGGGAGTCGACAAAGGCAGGTTGCACAGGACCGGATTGTACAAATTGAACGCGTTTGTGTGTAAGATAATAAACGTTTCACGCACCTCATTAAAAAACTAAAAGGATATATATATATATATATATATATATATATATATATGTGTGTGTGTGTGTGTGTGTGTGTGTGTGTGTGTAAGCGAAATACCACTGACACATTCACTCATCACGAGATCTCCTACGACTATACGTGGGGTGGAAAGGGTGTTACAACTTGTCATATAATATAATGGTAATATTCATATTAATATCTTAGGGATGAAAACGTATTGTATGAGTGACGATCCCAGTGGGAATACTAGGTCCTAAATATTAAGGTATTGTATTTCCATCGTTTTTAATACGTTTGTGAAATTTAAGATTCTTTGGATGTCTGAAAATGGCTAAAAACTAAATTAAAAATTTCTATTTCATTTATACATACAGGTCAAGCTAATAAATATTAATATATAAAAGTTTCAACTATATAACAAAGCGTGTAATAAAGTTTAATAGTTCAATATATATGAAAACAAAATATTTATGAACTAATGACTCCATGGCGCAGTGGCTTGGCATTGAGCAGTGGCGCTGAGGGCCACGTGTTCAAATCAACAACAAGGAACAAGTATTTGTATAGCATATAAATAAATGTTCCGGGTCTGGATGTTTGTCCTTGTGCAATTTATATTTGTAAACTGCCTCCACGATACAGGAGAATATAGATTGAAAAAAAAAACTTAAAAAAGTAAAATAAGTAATTAAGTATGAAATGTCTCATAGAGTTTCATTAACCAACATAATATAATTGAGAGAAAGACATTTTAATAACGTAACATAATATGAAACAGAAAGGTAAGTAATCGTATTTTTTTTAATTTATCATTCTGTCTCTACAATGTCAAGGTTTCCAGTCTCGAACAATAGGTATCGATAATCGTCTAGCCCGGGCTTTGATTAGCTAACACGTGGTATAAACGTTAGTCTATCACACTATCTATTTACAATCAGTACCTACATTAATTGCTTGTTTAACAAGCATTCTATGTTGTTCCAATGTATTTAATTTAATTTTGAACGAAATGGTACAGATTTGATTCATTGATCAATTATTATGGTGTATATCATCAAAACAAAGCCTGTTGTGCTAGGTGCTAGGTGCTCGCCGTAAGTTTTAAAATAGACAGCAACCGGGGTTCAATGCCTGCGCGCACTAATGAAGTTGTTATTAGCAATTTAAAGTAATTAATAATTTTTTATGGTAAGACATGCAGGAAGTCGATAGATGCAGGTGGCTCAGGATCGTGTTTTGTGGCAATCCTTGGGGGAGGCCTATGTTCAGCAGTGGACTTGTGAAGGGCTGTGATGATGATGATGATGAATTTAAAGTACATTCTTGATTCACTACACACAGCTGTGAAGCAAAACATCGTGAGGAAACCTGTATATCTGAGACTTTATAACATTTCAAACACATTTGAAGTCCGCCAACACGTACTTGAGCGGCGCGAAGGTCATAATGCTCCATTCTCAGAAGCAAGAGGAGGCTCTTGTCCAGTAGTGGAGCGTATATGTCGCCAAATAGCAGTGCTTTTACTACTGTGATCCCGTCTGAAGGGTTACAGCCAGTATAATTACACTGTGAGGAATTCAAACTTAGGCCCGTATTAATAAACGTTACTCAACGACGAACTCAAGTGCGTAATCATTTGATAAGCCCTCATTACTAAATCAGCATCTCAAGATCGTTGCTAATTAATAAATACATAAAAACAGTATCTCAAAACGCTGTATTTTGAAATACTGTTCTGTGACTTGCACTCAAGTATACACACTTGAGAGTTGAGTTTCGTTTATTAATCAGTGTGGCACTCAGCTGATATCGTAAACCTAAACCGCATCTTGAGATATGTTTATTACTAAGATCATAACCTCAAGATTGTACTCAAGTGCGTGTACTTGAGCTGAGTAACGTTTATTAATACGGGCCTTAGTCCTCTGAGACGACAATGTATTTGTAGCCTTCTTCGTCGGATGTTGGCTGCAGGTGTATACGTGGTAGAGCCATGCTGCAGCTATATTAATAGCAAAACTTTAACATTATTGGTAAGGTTGATTTATTAAATACTAGCTGTTTTCCCCGCGACTTCGCCCGCGTGGAATTTGTTGGGATTGGATTTCATGGGTTTTAATTTTTTTTTGCATGGAACCCTAACTCTTTTACTAAAATAAAAGTAGCTTAAGTTACTCCTTATAACATCAGCTACCTGCCAATGAAAATTCCGTCGAAAACGGTCCAGCCGTTTCGGAGATTAGCCGGAACAAACAGACAGACAGACAAAATTTTTAAAAATTGTTTTTTTGTGATAAGTACTGTAAATACTTTCATATGCATTTAGTAAAAAGATGTTATTTTGACATTACAAACAGATTCTTTTTTTTTTATTTGTATAGACTAGCGACCCGACCAACTAACTTTATTTAAATCTAAGTAAATTTTCGTTTTTCCGAAAAAATTCCAAGTTTTCGGATAAAATATAGCGCAAATCACTGCTGGCATTGCTATATCTGTTCGTGAAGTTTCATTACAATCGGTCCAGACATTTCGAAGGTTAGCCCGTACAGACAGACATACAGACAGATAGACAAAATAAAAAAAAAATGGTTATTCATGTTTTAATGGCATGCAAATAACCCCCTTAGCTTAATATAAGGTAGGTATTTCGATATTACAGACAGACCTTCAATTTTATTTATATGTGTGAGTATAGATGTTTAGTATAGGTATAGAATTTTGAAATAGAATACCGATTTAAAAATATTATTTACAATTATATTCACAAATAATTTCTAAATATCGTGGTGTTTCAAATGCTACGAGGTTTCGTAGCCTTCTCGTAGGTAATCAACGTAAATGTTCCTAAACGTAAGTATATATTAAGGCATCATCTTAGAATGGTAAAGGCATGCAATTGAATCATAGGTGGTCATTTTTTAATTATAATAAGTAGAAACGAACAACTAAGTAACTGCGTAGAAGCTATGTGCAAACGGTTGATTCATGGTGAAATTGTTCTTAGTTTAATAAAATCCCTCTAAATGTGACGCATAATGGGGAAGAAATACCCAATACCATTTATGGCTAAGTATAAATTCAATTCACTTAATTATATACATTAAATTGTCTAGAAAAACCTATCGCATTTATTTCACCTTCATCAGCTAATTACAAATCCACTGTTGACTTGGACCCCTTTTAAATTTTGCTATAATTGCCACGCATGATCCCAGAGTATAAAATCATTCCCAACTCCCCACTTTTCATCGCAGGTATGCATAATACCCTTCATGCGCTTGTCCTATAATAGAAAAGTATATTATATGTCTGGTCTTCTTCTTCTCCTTCTTCATGTGCCCGTGAAAGTCCACTGTTGAACATTGGCCTCTCCCGTTGTTGGGAGAGGGTTTTTAGTAGTCACATTCGCCAACTGACGATTGCAGTACCAGACGTCCCGCATCTTTGACGCTGATTGAAGGATTCTCTTAAGCCGCCACTAAATAAGACGGCTCCGTGGCGTGGCTTAACAATTGAGTTGCAGCGCTAAGGGCCGCGGGTTCGAATCCCGCACAGAACAAGTATTTGTATGGTCTACAAATAATTGTTCCGGGTCTGGATGTTTGTCCTTGTGCAATTTATGTTTGTAAACTGCCCCCACGATACAGGAGAAAATCCTAGTGTGGAGGTTACGTTTTTATTAATAAAAAAAAAATTATAATTCTCTCTGATTACTCCGGCATAATTTTTTACCAAAGGAGGAAGCTATGAAATCCTTCTGATTTTCTAACGTCTCCACCATTCGACGGTTATGCTACCATCACAGGATCCTCAAAACTTACGTGTAGTTTATTGTTATACTTTATGCCTATAAGTTAATGTATTAGAGGCCTGACGTTGCGTAAAAAAAGCAAATGACCTCACGTATCGGTATGGGCGTAGATTTTTCCACAGGGTTCGCTAATATAATTTCCCGATGTATCATCAATCACTCAGGAAGGGCGAGTTAAGTCGACACATGTAAATTTCGCGCCTAAATTATACGGAAGGCGAGACCCAGCGATATACCTATCGCCATCGTATAAGGGAACTTTGTACACAAATTCGTTTAAATACTGTAATTCTATAATGGATTCAGTTTGCTTTTTTAATGACGTAGTTAACCGTAACTGATGGATTAAAATTACGGTCTTAGTAATTTTTATTTTTAATATTTATTAAAATTAAAATGATATTTTTTGGTTGCGGATTAATGGGAAAACATGTGAGAAATTTATTTATATTTTATAGATTTAATAACAGTTTTTAATTAATATTTTATAACATCAAATACTTATTACTATAATAAAAAAAACTAAAACTCAAAACTTAAATTATCATACCTAGTCCCCGTGGTCTCGTACCAAGAACGCTGGTTACGTTTCCTCGATGAATGGCTATACTTAGCCTTTGTGCGAGAAAAGATCCAGCCTTCTTATCACGATTCAGTCGCGGATATTCCTTTAGGAACCCTTAGGAATCTCTCGGCGACTCACACTTGCTAAGTTAAGATGCTACTACAAAATTACTAAGTTGCTTACTAAATTCTTCGGTTTAGACGCTTCTGATTCGCCCCGGCTCTAAACAAGGTACCTCTGTGATGAGAGGTTGCCAAAATGTATACGCACGTAGCGCCCTACATTAGGAGGGCTTTACCTCCCTCTCAAGGGACCAAAGTGATAACGTCGGGTTTCGTGCTACGTCTCTAAGTATTCCACATTTCTCTAAAATCGAGGGAACATTTATGGAGATAAGAGCTCTTCGGGTAACGTCGTTTAGTGTGACGGAACAACCTACCAGCACTTTTCTTACATGAAAGTCCGTGAAGCTTATAGCTTGATTTATATTCAAATTTATAAATGAAAATGAACTTTTACTTCTATTTTCTACGAATAAAATACGCAAGACTACATAAAATACTAAAAAACTACGTAAAATATATATTTGACGATTGTCGGCAATAAGCATTTTAGACGTTTATTTATTGGACCAAAGCAAAGGTATGAATAAATAACCGGCCAAGTGCGAGTCGGACTCGCGCATGAAGGGTTCCGTACCATCGTAATACACGTTTCTAGTAGGGGAGCCTCCTTTAATTTTTAATTTATTTTTATTTTTATTATTTATTGTTATAGCGGCAACAGAAATACACATTCTTTGAAAATTTCAACTGTCTACCTGTTACTTATCATGAGATACAGCCCGCTGACAGACAAACGGACGGACGGACGGACAGCGGAGGCTTAGTAATAGAGTGCCGTTGGTTACCATTTGGGTACGGAACCCTAAAAAAGATCAAATAAAGGTCCCGGAAAGATATTTCACCCCGCAGAGCCTATTATTACGTTCTTGGCAAAAAGCATGCCCGAACAAACGGCTCGCATCAATTAGCGGAGGAGGCGAGGGCAAACAGGCCCGATTTAGGGGCAAATAATCGGCAGCTCATTTACCGAAACGTGCCCAGAAAACCCACTCCCCCTGTTTACTAATCATTAGGCTCAATGATCGCTTAATATTTATGCGTTATATAATATCGGTATATTGATGTTTCAGTAAAAGACTGTGAAGTGAGGTTTTAAGATTAAAGTTAGTGATGTTCTATCGATATCAATTCGATCCTAATCGCTTTGAGAAAAATTCGCAAGAGAGTATAGTGACATAAGTCAACTTGTTCGTACTTTTCAGATATTCGACATTCATAGACAAACTTGAGTTGAAGCTCTAACTCCACAACGTCAAAATTTGAGTCCAGACTAAATAAGGTCATATGTGTGTATATGTTATGGTAACATAGTAATGTTACAAAGATTAGCACGAATGGGTCGGCTCTATCTGTGAAGGACCACGTAATAACAGAATATCAGCGGGAAATAGCAACTTCATTCTGCTGTATTTCGTATAGTGTGTGTAGAGAACCGTAGACCCTTTTTAGTGGAAACGAGGCATTACATTTTAGTCCTAGGGATGTCAACGTATCTGTATTTTGATTATTAATAAAGGATAGATGTAGATGTAGGGTATCAGGCGGAATGTGTTCGCTTGTCACTCTTATTGTATAAAAAATGACTGAAGGAAAGCAATATGATTTCAATCCAGTACAGACACCCTGATTCAGGACACACTGATTCAGTATCAGTTAACTGTTGATCCATGGTGTGCTTGGTGTAGAAGGAAAAGTTTCTTCGTATACGATGAGTATTCGAAGAAAGTTATTGTTTCTTGTCCTGCCTGTATTTAAGAGTAAATTTCTACGAACTTACTGGGGTTATTATTTATAATTTAACGTAACGTTTGTTCAATGCTTGACAGTGAAAGAAGGTGGCAAAAGAAAATCCACTCCGCCATATCATCCCGTGGATGTCATAAGATGTGACAGAGGAAAATCAATGATTTCATATATTCTGAATCATGAGTTCTAAGATTTATTTTTAGTCAAATAGAATACACAAAATATTTTTCTTGTGGCCTTGTATCCCTGTCATTTTATGGATCCTTTTCAAACGAGTATTTCTTTGTATGTCGAAATTTCTGGATTAGACGAAAACCATTTCTAGATTTCATTTCTATAATATTTATTCTGTGCTTCTGCTTTTGAATGTCAAGATTTTAAAATTAAAATTGGTAATATAACATTCGTTTTACCGCCATTTTACAATCTTCTAAACTAGCCAAGAATTTGATTTCGTTCTAAATATAAAAATTTATATCGTCGAGTATTGCCAACGCTGTTAATAAAAAAGCAACCTTATGAAATGCCCCCTAAAAAGTTACGTGCGCTTAACTTCCGCATTCCAACCGCGTTATTCTTTTCGCGCCATTTACCCGCATGTCCATCATTTCGGAGATTTTTCCGCGCGTCTGTGCTCGACTGTAAGGGGAGAAAATTAAAGGGGCCGAAATGCAAATCTGAAGTCAAGATATAAATATTAATAAGGAGAATGTAAATGTTAAATAATCTATTCACCTGTGGGTCTGTTTGTGGGAAAAAACTAGAGCGTGAACTGGGGAACATTTCGCGTGGTATACCTTGAGAAGTGTAATAATTTAATTATCTTATCCTTAGAATTATCATCGTTTGTTTTGAATAAACTGCTCTTCTTTACTTGTTACTAAACATTTTTTTTAATTCACCACTAGATATGGGCATTTTCAATAATGTGCTAACTAAATTGTTTACCTTGAAATATTTCCTCGAATACTCATCACTCACAATCACCGAGGGGTTGATGAACGCAACGCTGATACCTGCATACTGGCGGCGTTTCGAGTGGATATACTACTTCTGTTCGGTGTAGTCCTGTCAATGAGGGCTAATGTTCTGCTCACCAGATGTCGCTAGTTGACACTGAGGTAAAGTTTTTTGTTACACAATGTAATTTAATTGAGAAGTTGTTTTTTAATAAAAGTTTATCAGTTTCTAGAGTATTATATTAATACACAAAACAATGCGTTAGTGGTCTGCTCTTTAATATTTTTTTTATTTTTCTACTTTTATGAATATTTGTGGTTTGGTTTATTTATTTTTAAAGTTATTAATATAAAATATAGCTAATAGTACAGAAAGAAACAATAACTTTTACATATTCCGGACAAATTAACTTCCCCGCTATGAAATCTGTCAAATATACCTCACTTTCTAGTGGCGCCGCCCTGGTGGCAGAAAAAGTCGTGGATGCCCTCATTAGTAGAGTGTAGGTGAAATAAGTGTTACCGCTTACTACTGCTAATGCATTTTAAGACTTTTGGCTGTATAAAACCACTGGCCGCGAAGAAACTGCACAGGAGAAAATAAAACCGGTCAAGTTCGAGTCGGACTCGTGCATGAAGAGTTCCGTACCATCGTAAAACACGTTTGTAGTAAGGGAGCCTTTAATTTTTAATTTATTTTTATTGTTATTATTTGTTGTTTTATATCGGCAACAGAAATACACATTCTGTGAAAGTTTCAACTGTCTATCTTTTACAGATCATGAGATACAGCCCGCTGACAGACAAACAGACGGTCGAAATGACGGAAGGACGGACAGCGGAGGCTTAGTAATAGGGTCCCGTTAATTAACCTCCGCGTACGGAACCCTAACGAAAAAGGAATAATCGGTTGCGTGCTTACTTAATATTGTAATATCGATTTTTTAAATAACGCAAACTCAACACATTCTTGTACCATGTTACCAGTGAAAGCTTCTCGCCACTCACCATACGTAACACAGCAATATTATGCTGCTATATCAGGCTGGTATTTTGTGCGAGCGTGGCCCTTACGGGTCGAGCTGACCCATTCATGCTGCAGCAATATTACAATGATCCTAGAAAAAATTCGAGTTAGGTAACAACTTCTTCTATTATGACTTCATTTAAACTTCAAACTCAGTGGGTTTATATATATATATATATATATATATATATATATATATATATAAAAATAAGTTAAATTGAACGCGAATTGAAAAATCCGAAATGAAAATCCGTAAAATTAGTTTTATTTATTGTACAGTATTCGTGTAATTATAAGAAATCATTCATTTTCAAACAAGACGTTATATTAGATTTTATCTATAGGATAAGGGTGAAAAACGAGCACACAGTCCACCTGATGGTAAGTGGTTGTTGTGGCCTATAGACATCTACGTCTATCCTCGATTACGAATCAAAATGCAGATGCGTTGTCACCCGTGAGGACTAAGATGGAATGCCTCGTTTCCAGTAAAAAGGGTCTCCGGTTCTCTACACTCACCATACGAAACACAGCAGCGTTAAGCTGCTATTTTACGCTGGTATTCTGTGAGAGCGTGGTACTTCCCCGGTCGACCCGACCCACTACAACTATACCAGTAATATAGCTGGAACATGGCTCTACCACGTAAAAATGAAAAACAATTTCAAATTAAGTCGGTCATTTTGAAAAAGGTTCATGCTTCATCCTTAGAATTTTTGGAATAAAATGAATCCAATCCCAAACCGCGCAGAACCTTTCCCGTCCATTTACCGCAGAAGATGCACGCTCCAGATAGCGAAGGCCTAATGGCCGAAGCGGAATACCTTCAATAGCGTCGTTATGGTCGAAATTAAAAATGACCGTGATACAGCGTTTTCTTTTTTGTTCAGAAGGGACGGAGGTGAATTTTGTTGGAAGAATATTTTGAAGGGCCGGTCGTTATGACCCCGGGAGATGTGGGAGGGTTATTATGTTAGAGGGGGGTTGTGTGGGTGCCGAAACGTAATGAGATCCTTTTTATTTTCTTTTCAAATAGCATTTTCATTATGCGGTAAGGGGTAGAATTTTTCTTTTATATTCGTAATGGCCGTGCCTACTATTAGATTGTTACATGTATAAATAAAACGACGGTGTAAGAGAATCCATTCATTTCGTTTGTGAGTCTCGTTAAGAGCGACATTTAATAGCGCCTATCAAAAGTCCACAGCTGAACATATGTCTCCTCATAGATTGCCTCATAGGGGGATATTTGCCATAATCCGTTATGATTCGTAAGGAGGCTGCTGAGCGGGATCGGGAGAAGGCGGATCCCGCTCGCAGACGACGTCGCCAAGGCGTTCGTCATGGCCCTCCTCTTCATAACGGTGTTCCCCTGCCAGAAACGAGGCCTCTGGGGTTGCAGACGCTCGGGGCGGGGGCCTCGAACGCCTAATTATGACACCCTCGAGGAAGACGGTAACTCGGCAGTATAGACTGCCCCCGGAACGTGCTTTAATAAAGCAAAGCGAGAGAAGGTTGCGTCCATGGCGCTGCGGGGCAGCGAAAGGTATCCGTTAATCCGTAACGTATGAGGATTTGCCCGCGAAAAAAAGGAGGATGACAGGGAGTAACGTCAAACGTGCAGGACGTCTGGTATTGTCTAGAACTTTCACGGGCTGATGTAAAAGAAAATATTTTATTTATACTTGCGATTGTTGTCGCTCGTTTTCATCTTTTCAACTGCGGTTCGGTTTCGGTTTGAAGAATTTTATTTCTCATAAGAACATACAATGGTTCACTTATAATGAGATACAAAGTTAAAGTAAAATATTATTATACTATGATAATATTATCACGTCTACCTCTAGTGTTGGAAGCGAAATAGTCTTAAGCCGCATATCGATTATGCGCTCCAAGAGTCGAAAATTGGCGCGCGCTCCAGCCGCGCGAAATGGATAACGCTTTGGAACGCGCGCCAAATTGTTCGTTGGAACGCTCAAACGTGGAGCGGGCCGCTCCATCTGGTATCGGTTTTTTACCGCGCATCAAAGTAGTTAAGCTTTGGCGCGCGCGCCAGTTGGGACGGTTGTTTTCATTATTCGTGTATTCGTGGCGTTCCGAGCTATTATCCATAGCTCGGAACGCCACGAACACACCAAAGTTGCCGTAAATTGATAAAATTATATGGTTCAAAAGAACTACTGTGGAATAGCAAAAGTCATTATTATCATAAAAAGCGCTCAGAGAAGATGCATGGAACTATGAAAACGGCAGGTGCTCGTACACGACCGACAGCCATGTTGAACGGTCAAACACCGGAACGGCTGCCGCGCGCGCCAGGCGCGCTTAGTCGATACACTTCGAACATTTGGAGCGCGTTCCGCGGAACGCACTAGTCGCCGCGGTCAATCATGGCGCGCGCGCCAGGAGCGCATAATCGATACGCGGCTTTAGGTTATTCACTTAAACATATTAGGTGCCACGTATTAAAAATATTACACTGTACGTACGTATTTCTAAGTTTAATTTTAAACAATTTCATGTTATTGCAGTTTTTATGTCATCAGGTAATTTATTAAACAGCTGTGCTCCCTCAAACAATAGTGTTTATTTTGCCATAATTAGTTCGTGCAGTTATTAGTTGGAGTTTATTTTTATTTCTTAAGTTGTGTGTTGTTGTTTTTTAAGTAACTGTATACAGTCTGTATGTTTGATTGAATAGAGTTAGTGGTAATATTTTTATTAGGGTGCAAGTACAATAAGTGTATAGTTGTGTAAGATTTAGTAAGTTAGTTTGTACGTACAGTACTTTTGTTGGAGTTAGATAATGATAGTGGAATAATGTTTTGTTCATCTTTTTCATTTAATCATCTACTAACTACTTCATCTTAATTTTTGTGGTTTGGGTTGACACATGTAATTTTGCAATTATACATTACTAATATTGCCTTCAACTACTCCTGGTAAGCTGAAAATGCTTGTGTTAGGAGGGGTTCACGACAGTAATCGAATGGGGAATTAGAATCCACAACATTTTGAGTTCGCGGTCTATAGGCTACTGTCGCTTTTTGGATTGACACATATACTTTTTTCTCACATATAAATAAAATTAAAGTGGCTGTTTGTAATATCGAAATAACTTCACGAACAGGTAGAGTGGCAATGCTAGTGATCTATAATATATTTTAGCAGAAACACATTCTGGAATTTTTTTTTCGTGAAAGAATCTAACTTAAGAAATGGCTTTTAACGATGATCTCATAAACTTTATATGATATAAAAAAGTTTCCGAACGAAAGTTTTTTGGTCTGCAATTTTACATAAAAAAGGCCATTTACCTTTCTTTTTTTATAGTATAAGGGTGACAAACGAGCACATAGTCCACCTGATGGTAAGTGGTTGCTGTGGCCCATAGACATCTACATCTATTCACGTTTGCGAATCAAAATGCAGATGCGTTATCACCCGTGTGAATGCCTCGTTTCCAGTAAAAAGGTTCTCCGGTTCTCTACACTCACCATACGAAACACAGCAGCTTTAAGTTGCTATTTTACGCTGGTATTCTGTGAGAGCGTGGTCAAGCTGGTCGAGCCGGCATTCCAGCCATTCGTTCTACAACTTCAAATTCTACAAATTCCAGCCATTCGTGCTACAACTATACTATTAATATATGCATAATATATGCAATACAGCATGGCTCTACCACGTATAAACTACTTTATCCTATATCTCGAAATTTTGATGATGCAAAATCGATTTGAAGCCTTTTTTTACTTAAACGGCATTTTATAACAAAATGATGAGTGTTAAACAATAAGGTAAATTTATAGATTGTCTTGTTTTTAGTATATGTATTTGACATAATTTTGACCGTATCGGAGTTTCAAAAGTAATCAAGACGTCGATGAAGCAAAGTTTTTGAAAATTTTTGAAGTTATACTTCTTTTGGGGCGTTTGGGAAAAATCATGAGAGTGAATTTTTACGATGCGCGCGCACACCGACACCTAAAAACAACACCATGAAGTTGTTAAGATGCGCGCGCACACTGACACCTAAAAGCGACAACTTCAGTGGGTAAATGTCTTTCAAGTTTTTTTATTTTGTTACGCTAAAGAAGTCAGTATAACTTCCTAAGTTTGTGCGTACTTTAACAAAGTGTGTGCGTACATAAGTACACACACACTTTTTTATAACAAATTGATGCATGCAATTGATAAACAGACATATTAAAATTCCAAATTCAGTTAAGAAGTTGATGGGGTTGAGTCTCTCACTCTGCGTCATATATAACGCAAACGTCATATATTACGGAAAATCTTTTAAATTCTAAGCATGTAAATTTTTACAATATTATCATTCAGGACACGTGGTTAATCAGTGTTCTGTTAGCTTGTTTTTTAGTAGATAACCAGTCAGGTGTGTATACACCCTTAGAGATAAAAATTAATGTTAAGAGTCACCGGGAAATTATTATTAATGGAGTGCTTGGAGCAAGAATATTTTTTGGGCCGAGCGGGCCTAAGCCTTTACATGAGCCAAAGCGGGTAATTTAGGGCGTCGCGTCGCAGCGCGTTAATTAGTATTTTAATTAAAATTAATAGGCGATTATACAGAGAATTTTTAAGGAGAATCGCTCTATAATTGTAATTTTATTTTTAGTCTTTTATTTGTAAGTATTTTAATCGTAATTTTTTATTTGGAAAATTATTTGTGTGAGAAATTTTGCGGTTTTTCGTTTAAGTAACTTTTAGATGTAAAACAAAAGTCGGGCTTCGTTGTATCTTTTTCGACAATTTGGGATTCTGGAATAAAGTACTATAATATGTATTTATATTAATTTTTAAAGTATAACGGAATGCATGAAATACCTTTATATATTGTGATGAAAAAAAATAATTTGGCTCATAGGGTGTCTTCATACGTAATATGATACATAAAATTTAAAAAATTCACTATCTTATAAACTTCGACTTTGTAATTGAACATGGTATATCAAAAAAAAAAATTAAAAAAGCAATCGCTGTGCACACGATGTAGTTTTAAAATACTCATTTCTTATTCTGTGTTGTGTCAGTTTCAAGTCGACTGTATTTTTTTAATGTATGTTACCTTATGACTTTTTTCTGGGTGGACCGATTTTGATGATTCTTTATTATTTAAAAGCTGGTGGTTCTCATGTGGTCTGATCAGTAGTTTTTGAGTTATCCTTAATAAATATTTATTGAAGACGGTTGTACAAAATTTTTAATTTTACCACTTGTGTAATGCAAAAGAGTGGTTTCCATTTCATTATTAACTTGTTTTTTACTTTTTATTAGGTTTTTTTTTTATACAGAATTTATTGTCCTATTTGTATAACATCTTGTCTCTTACTAACCCGTTTAAAACCAACCGAACAGCGACCGCGATCGGGCCGCGTGTGATGCCAAAAAAAGCCAAAATTCTCACGCGTGAAAGTGCCGTTCTTCTTTTACCTTTTTCCAATGGATATCGACGAACCGCCTTTCGATTTCATTACGGACGTCCACCTTTTTATTTTTAAATCACGCCAACCTCCACGCGGCTCAGTTTTTTTTTGTTCGGCCAATGTTTTTGTCTGTATTTTTCCCCAGGCTCGTTTTGTGTTTTTTATGCAACCGGCCCGCAAACAATGCCATTCCGGCCACCGAATTAACTCCCAACTTTTCGCCTTTTCGCGCCAATAAAAATATTTTAATTCGGCACGAGCATGTTAATTAATAATTAATATTTTTCGACGGCGGGCAATTTTAATGGTGTCATTTAACACGTGTTTCGATGTGATTGTTTTTTTCCGCGAAACATTTTCATGAATGAAATGATGACGTAATAGGATAATGTCAGTGTCGGCAATTTTACGTTTTTATTGGACGGCCTGTTGTTGATTTTTTTTCGTTACGAGCGCTCGCCGGTCAATGGAACGAATGCATTGGGTTTTAATTCTCAATGTCATTATCACTTTCACAATGAGGGCTCATGATTTAATTCGGAATTTATATATACTTTATATTTATGGGATGTTGGAAAGTTGGAACTGACATTTTGTCATGGTGTCTTAATTTTTTTGATTGCTTTCTTTAAGCCGAGCTATTGAAAACCTGTTTGTCTTTAACAATTCACCGACCAACCAAGAATTTACTTTCATCATCTGCTTGCTAACTGATTGCTGCTGGAATAATGTGCGGAGGATTGTTTTACTTATTACCAGCTGGCCCGGCAGACTTTCTGCCTTTTCCGGTGCGTGGCACGCTAAGTTTCACTCCGAATCCATTCCGGACTGTTTATATTGTACCTAAGTATAAAATTATTAATATCGACCACAGTGCATCAAGTAAAATTCTGTGATTTTCTTATTTAGCACTTAGCTAATATAAATTGTAAAAATGTGTCATTTTCGTCTATAAATATAGAATTTGTAAATAACTTGACTACAGCGCCACCCATCGCATACATAGCTATGAACTATCGTCTTGACAAAAATAATATATTGTATGATTATGACTTTAATCGGTCAAGTAAATCAGAAGTTACAGATACATGTTTTACGATTTAACGCTTTACGACTGATGATACCCTGTGACCAACAGAATATGAACAGACTTGCGTTTGGATTTTTAAAAAGTTTTTTAGGGTTGTCCAGTTATTCACTGAGGGTTTAACATATAACGACTGCAAAAATGACAGGAGATCTTTACAAGCCACTTTATTAAGACTTGAATTGAAAGAAACAGTCGACATTGTTCTAAATTGCGTAACGTCTGGTATAAGTAGTGGCACGAAAGTCTAGCGGTGACCGTTATTGCGCATAAGTCGCGCTGATTGGCTTATTGCGCATAAGTCGCGCTGATTGGCTCGTGCGTATCGTTTGCACGCGCTGCTGGCTCTCCAGTCGCATTCGTGCAATTCGATTCGTGCGCGTCCCCTCCAAGTTTCGTCCAAAAGTTTTAAAAAGGATTAAGCTCGTTTCTTGAAGGTGGTTTTTGTGTTTCTTTCTCGTTTCTATTTATATCATATTATAACAATCGACTTCTACCAAACCAGGCTCGCAATCTTCATTCATAACAGCTTATCAAAGTCTACTGCTCAAGGCCTCCAATTAGACTGCCTCATAAGGGGGATATTTGCCATAGTTGCCACGCTGTAGCAGGTTGGTAACCGCAGTTTTTATATTTTCTAGTAGTTATTAGGAAGTAGCTGTTGTACATCTCCTGGTTTGTTTCCCTCTGTCGCCTCTTACGACACCCACGGGACGATATGGGGTAGTGGATATTCTCACACCACCACTACACGGTATTCAGAATCTTACGACGATTTAAAGTCGTACCAAATTTGAAGTATATCGTTACTAAAGAATATTGCTAAAGATGTACGGTTTTATTTTGGTTTTTGTATCTTAGGGGAAAATGAAAGTTTATTTGAACTTATAGTCTACCTAATGGTAATGTGGCAGCGCTGTCGTCGCGCCATAAGCGAAACGCACCGAAGATTAAATCGCGCTATCAAAGTTCTGAAGTTAACGCGCTATATATAGAACAGTTTCGAAATAACAATCGGAGCGTTGGCCGCTCCCCAAACTGAACACCTTGCCCAGCGGGGATCTCCCCTTTTCTTTCCACGGCCACAGTAAGGGAAAACCTTCAGCCAACTTCAAACAAATAAGGCTGCAGATGCTTTATCACCTCTGACGACTAAGGTGGAATGCTTCACAGTCTGTATTTATATTTGTCCTTAATATCCTTGAGACAGTTCAGGAACACAGTAGCTCAAGCACTGCTATTTGGCACAGAAATAGGTAAAAAGGAGGTACCAATTCAGATGGACACCTAGTGATCTACCACCTAGACGAGACTCCTAGTTGTAGTTGTATTTAGGTGTGTATGCGGGCTCTACTAAGTAAAAGCTTTCTTTTTTTATAGAATTAGGTGACAAACGAGCACGCAGTTCACCTTATGGTAAGTGGAAGCTGTGGCCCATAGACATGTACATTTATCTTCAATTAGGAATCCAAATGCAGATGCGTTGTCACCTCTGAGGAGTATGATGGAATGCCTTATTTCCAGTAAAAAGGGTCTCCGCTGTTTAACGCTGGTGTTCTGTGAGAGCGTGGTCCTACCCCGGTCGAGCCGACCCATTCGAGCTACAACCATAATATAGTTGCAGCATGGCACAACCACCTTGTTGTTGTTTCTAGATGTATTGTTTAAATTTTTAATATTCATAATAATAAATAGAGAAGTGGATTGTGTTATGCCGTCGTATGGTAAATTCCCATTAATTCTATTGAAACCTTCCTACGTTAAATTGTATATTGACATTATCAGAACGTGTGCAATTATTTCACACTTAGATACCCCGAGACTGATATAAGCTGAGCTATATATTAGCTCAGTTGCGTTACAAGGGTTTCGTCTCCCCTATCGACCACCTTTTACGACGTAAACACTCGTTTAACAGTGGCTGTCAAACTGGAGTGCAAAATAATTTAATTTTTAAATTCCAAATTTGAATTATGTTTTTGTGGTAAAAAATAAAAAAATATTTTGTTTTTTTGTTGATTACTATTTGATTTAAGATAAAATAAAACTTATAATATGATTTTTATAAAGTTCAACAACACAGCAACCAACAACATTGCTTTCCATTTCTAGTTATTTTTTCATATATTTAAAGTATTTCGCACCTGCAATTCCCCTGGTGTTGCAGTTGTTCATGGACGGCGGTAGTCACTTACCATGAGGTGAGCCGCATGCTCGTTTGCTTCCTCTTCAATAAAAAAAAAGTGAAGTATAAATAATTAATGATTTATTTTAGTTTCTTTTTTCCTAAACGTTTAATGTAAAATTCGCATTTCTGTAATATTTTGAGCAGCGCAGGTATTAAGGGTATTGCGGGGGATGTTAGGGACAAATCGCCACCGCCCGCGGCCAGGCACGCAGAACGGTTTGCAAGACGCACCCTTCTAATCCCCGTCACCCACACCTCAGCGTCAACGGACCCTCATTACATACAAGGAGCATAGCTACAATGTACCCTTCTCCCCTTGCGTTGCGAATTGTAAGGTTTTATGTCTTCAATAAAACGAATTCTCGCTGAGCCGTTTCATTTGACCGTTTTTTTGTATGTTTTTGTTATAAAATTACGTGTTTAACACAGAGGAAACTTTCATCATGATGTGTTCTATAAAAACACGTACATAAAATGTGTTCTTTATATATATATGTTTTATAAAAATAAGGTCAAACGGATACAGATGAAGGTAATGACAAAGGAGTCTTTTTTTTATAGGATAAGGGTGACAAGCGAGCACACAGTCCACCTGATAGTAAGTGGTTGCTGTGGCCCATAGACATCTACATTTATCCTCGTTTGCAAATCAAAATGCAGATGCGTTGTCAGCCATGAGGACTAAGATGGAATGCCTCTTTTCCAGTAAAAATGGTCTCCGGTTACACTCACCATACGAAACACAGCAGCATTAAGCTGCTATATTCTGCTGTATTCTGTGAGAGCGTGGTCCTTCTCCGGACGAACCAAGAACCAACCTCCTACTTGATGGCAAGATAAAGCTGTGGTCCATAGGCACTTACATCCTCGATTTGCTCATTGTCATATCAATCTCAATGAATACTAAGATGGAAAGCCACGCTACCAGTAAAGAGGGCCTTCGGTTCTCTTCAGTTGCCATACGAAATACAGTAATATTATGTTGATATTTTACATTAGTATTCAAGAAGAAGGCTATAGATGCGTTGTCACTTGTCACCTCCGAGGACTAAGGTGGAATGCCTCTCAGTCTGTAATTAATAATACGCTGCAGTTTGGTAACAAGTTTGTTTATTAATAGATCCAGAGAAAAGTTCCTAGAAGCGAACAAACTAATATATTTTTATAATAGGCATTATCACCATTTAATAGGTAAGAATATCGTCATAAGCATTTCATCAGATTTGATAGACCAAAAAGTCTCGCAAAATAATACTCGCCAATCATAATTTCTAGGAATCGCCCTAGCAAGTATGATTTGCAAGGCCATTGAATTAATAATTCTAATTTCAATAAAGATGGCTGGGAGCTGCTATCTGTTTGTTGACGTCCCATAATTATTAATAAAATAAATCCAAATTCAACCTAGACAACAGCAAGCTCGTTTTGCATAAAGCGGACCAAATATTAATATATAAGTTGAAGGTAGCTTTCGTTAACTATGGCATTAGGGTATTAAATTCCTTACTTCTTTTCGTGGCCAAGAAGTCGATACATCTACATTGGTTTAAATTAAATGCGATAAAATTTGTAAAATTAGTTTTATTCGATTAGAAGCGTTCGCGTAAATATAAGCAATCATTATATTTTATTCGCAGAATAACATTTGTAAATTATATGGAAATAATTTAAAACTTTCTAAAAAAAACACAAAGTAATATATATTATGTAAGCCACTTCACCCCAACCACCCCGGGATTATATTATGTAGGATAGTTAAAGCCGGCCCTGAATAAATTTAGGTCGTCAATAAAAAGGGCTTTTGTCCCTTAAAATAAAGGGATGTTTTTGTTATCTTGAGGATTGGCTAATTTGACAATAACAAAAGGGGTTTCCGTTTTGGGAATTGCGCCCAGTGATAATCAACATTTTTGTACGTCTGTACGGAAGGGCTTCGCTTGCAATTTGCTTTGGGATAAACAAAAGGTCTAATAAATATGGCGGAACAGGATGGCTCTTGACATTGCGAGATAAAATAATTGGTCTTAAAATTTAATGGAAATAATTTACATTGTTTTTTTTTCTACTTCTATTTCCGTTCTATACAAATATATATATATATATATATATATATATATATATATATATATATATATATATATATATATATATATATATATTTGCAAAAGTAATTGAAACGGGTTCCTGAATTTTATATTATGATATCCAAGAACGGCGGAGAAATACTTTGTCATACGAGGTGTCACTCGTAGGTAAATGATCTATCGTCTATGTAAAATGGTCTTTCTATATCCGATACTATGCTCCAATCCGTCTGACATCAAAACAATAAATTACTATCTTATCTTGCCTTATCTTAAGCGTAGCGATCATAACTTGCGAAGAGGTCCTTCTTAAGCAGTGGACTGTATACGGGTTAATTTGAATGTGGTGGAATATTTAAGAATATTAGAGATTAATCAACAGTAAGGATACATTATACAGTAATTTTTAACGAAGGTCGCAACCTGTAGCTGATCAGTAAAAACGACTCGAAAATAAGCAAGCGCGACCGGAGTGGTGCGTCAACGGTAGAGCATACTCAAAACACATCGGCGGCCATAGCACTTGAATGTGATGCGAAAGCTTTATGCTTTTTTTACAAGTTAAGTGTTTTGCTTACGTCATTGTACCGTAATATAATGTTTAAGCTATTGCTATACAAACAAACGTATGAGTGTCTCATTTCATCATTATAATCATCATTATAGCCCATCATAAGTCCATTGCTGAACATAGGCCTCCCCCGTAGATTGCCACAAACTACGGTCCTGAGCCACCTGCATACATCAACTACCTGCACCATTTATTAGGTCATTACTTCATCTGGGGTCATTTGGACGACTTACTTTCTTCCTCTCGAAATAATCCTCTCTAGAGAAAGGTGTTCTATCTCGCTTACTCTACCGGACACAAGAATCTTTCTTTTCTATCGATTGTCGCTTCTTTGAGCTAGGTTATGACCGGTCCATTGTCACGTTAGCCTATTATTCCGCTGGGCTATATCAGTTACTCAAGTTTTTCTGCGGATATCTTTATTACGGCGGGTTATACAGAAGACTGAAGTGTATAATCTGCCGTTATGTCTGGCGGATTTGGATAATAAAAAGAGCTTCGATTCAGTCGAAATTTGGGGGTGCTACAGTCCCTTTAACGGAATATTTCATTTAGTGTGAAATTACAAAATAAAGACTTTTTAGGACTTAGGACACTTAGAGACGAACGACACCCAAATCGACAACGTGGCAAGCGGCGGCATCGTCTAATGTCGGCAAAGTTGCCAACGACTGCCAGCCACATTCCTTTTGAATGTAAAATGAGTCAATTTAAAAGTATGTATTTGACATTGAAGTATATATTATATTGTATGCTATATTACGTCAATGGTATTTCAATGTATAATTTGTCTTCATTGCCTTATAAAAGTGGGCTGCGTCATGTATTAATGTGTTTTCTTTAGTTTATTTTAGTTTTAGTTCATATATTTTATAGCAAATACATTTAACCTTTTTTTTTTAAATTAAAAATCGACATCAGAAAAAAAATTACTTCCGAATTTCTAAAATCGCGGCTTAATTCTTCGATACATAATTTCTAGCGCCGACTTTGAAGTCAACTATTAAATTAGTAAAAAAAACATTTCTTTTAGTTTTTTAAGTCAGTTTTTACAATTTTTTAGTTTTCATTAATGTGAGTGTACTAAGCAATATCACAAAATTAAAATTTTCGTCATTTATTTTATTATTATTCATCATCAGTCTTGTTTAAATAATGGATGGACATACATTTCTTGAAGGAGATGCTTGTATTCATAATGTTGGGCAAGTGGATTAAAGCGGGTTGGTGTTAGTTGGCAGAGCTGATACTGATGCATGGTGGTCACTATCACATGCTTACAGGATTTTGGTTCGGCATTTTGGTATTATTGGGGACAATATTTAGCATAGTTGCCACGCTTGCCAGGCGGGTTGGTTTTTTCTTTATAGGATTGGGGTGACAAACGAGTACACAGTCCACTTAATGGTAAGTAGTTGCTGTGGCTCACAGACATTTACATCTTTCCTCGACTTCGAATCAAAATGCAGACGCGTCGTCACTAAGATGATGATGATGATGCGAGGACTAAGATGGAATGCCTCGTTTCCAGTAAAAGAGGTCTTCGGTTCTCTACACTCACCATACGAAACACAAGCAGCTTTAACACTGGTATTCTGTAAGTGCGTGGTCCTACCCCATGCTCAATTGTCACTCTTACTTACCTATATAAATAATCAGTTATGTCAAAGTCGAAATTCATCGAAAGAACTTGATAATTACACGCATTTGCATCATTATCATTATTATAGCCCATAAAGAGTTCACCACTGAAAATAGGTCTCGACCATTAGCAAATCAATGTCCTGAGTCACCTGCAGCATCGATACCAATCATTAAGATAGACGTAATTAATTACTTGTCCGGGCCAGGGCCAATAGGCTCTCACTTGAGACGTGAAATCGCGTCTGAACCTGACACCTGATATCTTCAATAACCCTTGCCTTCATTCACTTGACGGTACTACAACGAATTCTAGATTTGAATGACTATATAGTGAATTAAATCATTAAGACAATTGAGTTATAAATGTAAATTATATATAAAATGTATGTCATCTAATTGTATATCATAATGTATATATTACATCCTTAGTCCTCCCCTATAGGTTGCCTCATGCCGCACGGGATGATATAGGGTAGTGGATTATCATATGCTGCCACTCTACGGCGCGCAATTATTTTAATGATAAGAAAGTAATGACGAACTTGGTGTTTCGTTACATTTGCATGCTGAGTCAAAGCTTATATAAGATTATCAACACTGCGCTCGACAAGTCGCCCGCCTAGCGTGGTGAGCTAGAGCAATTTTTTCAAGAAATGTTTGGCAGTTATACTCTTATACTCTATATAATCTCTATACTGTTATACTCTTGGAAAGGTCTATGTTTAGCAATGGACTTATAAGTTCTTGGTGCTGAAGATCATGGAGTTTCCTCTGATTACTTAATTTGATTATAATCTGGCGATATCTCATATAGAAATGAGAATATCCGCAGTAGAACCAGAGTAACCGACATAACTCAACGGATTTATTAGTAAGCTAAAGTGGCAATAGGCCGGCCATATAGCTCGAAGAACCGACCACCGATGGGGAAGAAAGGTTCTTGAAGTGTGGAGCAGCCTCCCACTAGATGGAGTGACGACCTGGTACAACATTAATGATGACAAAACATGCAGGAAGTCGATGGATGCAGGTGGCTCAGGAGCGTGCTTTGTGGCATTCCTTGGGGGAGGCCTATGTTCAGCAGTGGACTTGTGAAGGGCTGTAATGATGATGATAATGATAATATCCCACATTCATTTTTAATGACATTTAGTTCTGGCTGTGTTTGGAACAGTTGTTCTCCTACGTATTATATTATGGTGGTTTCCTGAAGACATCAATCCACCATATTAAAACACAGAATTTGTTTTACTGCTAGGATTTAGTTAACTTAATTAGGCCAGGGCCATTGAAATGAACTTTTGGGTTCCCCTGGTCATGGTCAGCCCTGACCTGAGAATCGAAATCGTGTTCTCAATGACACTTCTTAGTGGTCTAGAGTTGACAATATAAGAGCTGACACACACGACAAATGTCGTTACGCACAATGTTACAAACGCAGGCACGGTGTCGCTACGTTACAGTGTAAATTTGGGAATTCCATGTCTTACAGGTTTTCTTATTAACTTAAATTGGGCCACAATTGAATAAAAATAGTGTATTAGGTCGATTTAACACCATACCAAAATTCAACCTTAATATAAATTGAGTACGTAATTTTGGTAATTTTACCAAACTAATTTTGGTAAAATTACAAAAATAGTGTAATATTATATATTTAACACAATACCAAAATTAAATGCTAATATAAAATAAGTACGTAGGTACGCCCTTAATCCTCAAGCAGCGGGCAAAATGTAGCTTCAAAGGCAAAACCTTTATACGCAGATAGAGGCTCCTGGATTAAATAAACAAAGTTTTTGTGTAAAAAGGCTGAGATAAAACATCAAACAGTTTACGGGTCCGGGCTTGCCTGGCCCGCTTATATCGTTACATTTGCCTAGATTAACGGCGTTACGCATAAGGGTAGGACGTATTTAGACAGTCGAATAATAATCGATCTAGTGACGGTTTAATCGTCTTAAAATTAGTTCTTTAAATTTTAAACGCATGCACATAGAAAGCTGATTTTATTTTACAAATTATATCATTAATAAATGTTATCTGACTCATTTTTGCCGCCATTATAGACAGCCAGAATAATTACAAGCTGTGAGATATTCCATCTTATTCCCCAAAGGTCAATTAGACAACGTATCTGAAGGCTCCTTTGTTTGTAGCCATAACCATCACGTGAACTGTAAGTTTCATTTGTCTCTTTAGTTTAAAAAAAAAATACAAAAAATCGTTTGAAACAAATTTTTAATGCATCTCATTATGTAACTTTGAAACGGATATAGAATATTAAAAAATATTTATGTACGCTATTAAGTGAGTTAATTTTAAGAAACATAATGAAAAATCGTTTGTTAGTTTGCCATAAATCAAATAATTACTTTCAGCGACGAAAAGTTAATATCGTTTAAATACCGTTCCTCCACCGTTGGGCAGAATAATAGCCTGAAATTGGGACGAGGTAAATCTTGTCTGTTTTTCGAGCTATTTTTCTCAAGGGCCACACGTGGCGGGTGAGTTATCGCAGGGGTAAAATAACGAGAAGGGTGGGGTGAAGGGGTAGAAAGGGTGGGTTGTCCTAATTTTTAATTCAAATAACGGACTTCTACGAAAGGTAGAAAGGAGACTGGCTTTGGTGCGTACCTAACGCGTCAAAGGGAATAAAGAACTTAATAGGGTTAGACATAGATTAAATGACCTGAATTTTAATTTATTATAAAGTGTTTAATGAGCATAGCGTAACATGCTTCAGTTAGCAGAATGTCTGTAGTTTTTATTATATTTCTTTTAAACCCCGTTTTATTGTATTTAAAAAATATATAGATATTTCATTTTATTAAAATTAAAATTAAATTTTTTATTTATACATTAGCATAATATACTGTTTTTAATTAATTTATTTACATTGTTAAAACATAGTATAAAATTAAATCTAACTAAAAGGTTACACACATTATTCAAAAAAGCTATAATAAAGAAAAACTAAATCTAAAAATTTAAATTGTCATACGGTCCTAACGCCCGTGTTATTCTGCCAAGAACGCTGGCTGCGTTTCTTCGCTGAATTGTTGAATTCCTCGCTATACCTTTGAGCGTAAAAAAAACCAGCCCACTTATGAGCAGCAGCGACGACTAGTCGCGGATACAGTTCCTTTAGGAACTTCACGCACGTGGACCCCACGGACCGATAATCCTACAGCAAATGGCACAAATATGTAGTCATCTCTCAGAGACTCATATTTGCGCCACTTAATTCAGCTGCCTCCGATGCCTGTATTTCTATGTATTTTTATTATATCTCTTTTAAAACCCCTTTTATTGTATTTCACAAAAAAAATTGATATTTCATTTTATTACATTTAAAAAATCTAAAATTTTATTTATTCATTAGCATTTTCTGTTTTTAATGGCTTATGTGTTACGGAGCAACTTACTCGTCCTAGTCATCATGTGTTTGATGTTTAATTTTTATCGATGTTACATGTTTAAGCAATAAGGATTATTCAGGAACATGGGGCAACCAGATCACATTAATGCTTAAAACCTATCGATTGTGATTGTGATTCTGCAGTGTGCACTAATGCTGGTGCATTATTACAATCGAGCGCACTGTGTTTTTATTGTCAATATTTTTAAATTTTCAACCGACTTCAAAAAAAGGAATAGGTTCTCAATTGGACTGTATTTTTTTATGTGTGTTACCTCAGAACTTTTTTCTAGGTGAACCGATTTTGATGATTTCTTTTTTATTTTTATTTTCATGTGGTCCCATATAAATTTGATCAAGATCTGACCAGTAGTTTTTGAGTTATCCTTAATAATGCGTATTTAATTGACTTCGATTACATTGATAATGTTCTCACATTATTTATATTGAAGTCGGTTTCACAAAATGTTTAATTTTACCACTAGTTTTAATTAATTTTGACAAGAATACACAAAGTAAATTTAACTTAACAGTGGCGTAAGGCGTCGATGGTTAGTTTGTTTGCACAATAAAAAATGTGATGCGATGTCGGTATAACATCAAGTATCATGCAGCGCCAAAAGTGAGCGACATCTGGTATAGCCATTGCCAATCTGCCGACTTAAAACACCTCCAAAAATTAGGCATTCAAAGACACAAAATACGTTATCTACCGTACACGAACATAAAAATAAATTACAGAAACTGGTGACGCAAGATTCTATTTGCATTAAGAAATTAAAAAAACGTAGTTTATTAACTTAATTACTTACATAAATATATCATTCTACCAACCGTGGCGATTATGACAAATCCTTCCTAGAATGGGATAAACCACGCCCAATGGACCGTTACTGGCTTATAAAGAACATAAATAATTACGCAGTAGAATCGAAAGCGTAATATGTTTATGTTTTAGTGAAAGCTAAGCTAGATTTGAACAAGACATCTCGTGACATAATGTGATGATAGCGGTGCTAATAGTATAACACGTTGACCTAAATAGATTGATGGCCCTTTCAAAAATGCGAGAATCGGAATTTTGAGATTAATTTGTTTAAGAGCACTTAAAAGGTTTGTGCATAATCACCATAATGGGGTGTAGATTCATTACAGCGCTTAAATATCTCATTGGTCTCATTTTGATGCTACTCTCCATCATCATTCTTTGAGATTTGAGTTTGGTATTCTTCTAATTCGCGATGTGGTGGCGGCGTTAAAGAACGCATCACAAGGCGATACCTCTGGTGTTGTAGTTGTTAATGGCAGAAGTCCTTACCATCAGGTGCAGTCGCATGCTCGTTTGCACCCTCTTCGATAAAAAACCTTTTTCGTCTGGTATACCTGTATACCTCGTTTACGCCAGAATTGATTACCAAGCGTGACAATTAAAGCAAATACTCCATAAGACGGAAGAGGTTTTTGCCCAGAAGTGGACTTTTACGGTGAAGTATTCCATAGTCCGTTACCATTACCGTTACATCCTATTAAAGTCCACCGATGAACATAGGCCTCCCCCATAGATTGCATCATAAGGGTGATATTTACCATAGTTGCTACGCTTTGCAAGCGGGTTGGCAACCGCAGTTTTTATATTTTTAGTCGTTATTAGGAAGACGCTGTTGCCCATCTCCTGATTTGTTTCGCTCTGTCGCCTTTTACGACACCCATGGGTTGATATGGGGTAGTGGATATTCTTACACCGCCACTACACGGTATTCTTTAGTCGCAAAAACTTTATTCGTCAGATTGCAAGGTCATGTGGTCACCCGCACAGTTAGGTTGGCGTTTGAGTAAAAAGTATTACTGAGGTGATGCAGTGTATGGGTGTAAAGAGCAGCCTGTAAAGGTTCCTATTTACATCTCACAGAGTGTAATATATATTATATAAACTTAAGTTAAATAAGTGTACTAAAAGTCATAAATCAAAGTAGGTTGGACCGCACGCCGGGCCGCTCATAAATTACAAAGATTTAATTAATACCGAACGAAATCTTACGGCGGCCATTTTGGTAACCCTTATTCTACTCCCACCCGATGCCCGAAACAGACGATTACGCTTTACAAAAATTCTGAAAATCCATATACGAATTTAATATAATGAGACGTGAATCGTATTAATAAGTGGTTAAGGGTCAAAATTAAAAGAAATGTTGTTTTGGCATCTGCATTTTTAAATTTGTCAATTTCTTACCCGATCCTTCCGTGGGCATAATGAGGGACGCACCCTCCGAGATGAGATTTTCGGCTCCAGTTTAAATTGATTCAATCGAGACCCGATGTTTCGGTCGAGAGGTTCCCAGATACGAACGGTTTTTTACTCACTCTGTAACTTTTCCCCAGCATTAGGAATTAATTGGGGCAAACAGGTAATTATAACTTATTTGAACAGTAACTGGGCCGCTCACACACATACAACAAACCCTTGGGCTTAAACATAGAAAATCGTTATACTCAAATAAAACAGTTGGACATATTTCACATTAAAAAATTATATTTTTTTTAATTGGTAGAAACTGTTATAATGGGGACTGGCGTGGTGTGGGGTCCAAGTGTGATGAAGTTTCTAAACGAACTATATCCGCGACTGGTCATTGCCGCTGATGATAAGAAGGAACGACAAGGATGACAATGTATATGAAATGCGGCTTTATGATAGTTTTACTTTTTAGTTTTTTTTATTGTTGTTATTATTTCTTATAGTAAATTGTAATAGGAATTTAAAATATATTTCAGTTATCAGTTTCATGTAAAAAACATAATGAATAAGCAAATTCAAACGAATGTCTGATAAGCTATGTCTACACCAGTGCGCTGTCAATTTCGCTTTCATGTTCATTTTGCGTTTCAACTTTCAGTTCAGTCTTGTGTCAAGCGCTGTGCCATAAGACGCATGTAGCTTATTGTCTATATCCGTGCGCTTGTCGCATGCAACTCACGCGCCTCGGCTAGGTTTGGTTAGAGATGGACGCGGCACTAGTAGCTATCAGTGCGGCATATTTTATGTTAATTGCAGGGAAAAAACGCAAGAAAAGGAAAATCTGGATGAAAGATTATTTGAAGAAACGGAACAACATAATATTGAAAGATTTAGAGCTAAACAATGACATTCTTTTTAAAAATTTCACACGAATGACTAAAGCTACTTTCTACAAGCTTTTGAAAATAGTGGAGCTAAAAATTACGAAACATAACACTCATTACCTAATGTTTTAACTTTGTCTTCCGCCATTTTGTTTATTAAAATGCACGAAATGTTGCATGCGAACCCACCGGTGACGGATCAACGTTCGCTAAAGGCATGCGCTCTTGTCGAACTAGTTTTAGCGCATGCTATTGCATGAGCTATGGTTTCTCAGGCATGCGTTAAAGGAAGATGCAAGATGAACAGGAAAGCGCACTGGTGTAGACATAGCTATTGATGTCTGAATTTTGGATTCTTTATTCGAATCCCGAGAGCAAAGTTACGTGAAGAATAATCATAATTAGAGTTTAAAAAAATTAAACAACACGCATTGATCATGAACTGTGATGATCCACATGAGACTACTAGGCCATAGTTATGACTTTATTGCATTGTCATTGGTTTTTAAGGTTCCGTAGTTACACAACAAGGAACCCTTATAGTTTCACCATGTTTGTCCGTCCATCCGTCCGCGGCTTTGCTCAGAAATCCTAGGTGCTACAAATCTGTAATTTGGTATAGTTATAGATATTAATAACGCCTAAAAACTGTGAAATAAAATCTTAAAAAACATTTTTTATTTTGGGTACTTCCCATACAAGTAAATGTAGTAAATTATATTTCTAGTTCCTATTCCACAATCTATACGTTTATTATTGGATTCCTGGGTTTGAAAACCATTTGAAGATATTTACATAGACATTTAATTCGGTAGAGCTACGCAACAGCTGTATTATGACTGCATCACGAATCAATGTGGTCGACCGAAGTATGATAAGGTTTTCACAGAATATCAGCGTAAAATAGCAGCACAATGCTATATTGCATGCCGTAAGCGCTAAGCGCGCAGGTATAGAATAGAATAGAATAGAATAGAATAGAATAATTTTTTAATCAATATAGATTACATGTGTAATTCTTATTGAAAGTCATTTTTTACTTTACCACTGGTTCGAAAAAAAAACCTCTGTCCTGGGAAGAACCAGCAAGAAACCCAGCGGGACTTTTTTTTTAAAGTAAATTTTACATTAATGGTTGTACAAACTATTAAAATACAAAATTTTGTTTAGAAACTGCTTGGAAGCGACCACCTCATTCCCAGGGGTTATTATCAATCATGTATTCATTTATACTATAATAACCCTTTTTATACAGTTTCAGCTTAACAAAACATTTAAACTTGGCAATAGAGATAGCCTGTACACTTTCCGGGACCTTGTTGTAATAGCGTATACATTGCCCCAAGAATGAATTGCTGACTCTGTGGAGTCGAGAAACTGGTATCACTAGCTTGTGTTTGTTCCTAGTGTTTACAGAAGGTACATCACTTTTTTTACTAAAACTGCCTTTGTTTTTGTGAACATACATTAAATTTTCGTAAATATACTGAGAGGCCAAAGTTAATATATTTATTTCTTTAAATTTATCTCTAAGAGACTCTCTCGGTTTTAGGTTGTAAATAGCTCTAATGGCCTCTTCTGTAAAACAAAATAGTTTCTGAATCAGCTGCATTTCCCATAGCAAAATCCCATAAGACATTATGCTATGGAAATAACTGAAATAAACTAATCTAGCTGTCTCGACACTAGTGAGACCTCTAATCTTTTTTACAGCATAGGCTGCAGAACTTAGTCTGCTTGCTAGTTTGGATATATGGGGGCCCCACTGAAGTTTTGCGTCGAGAGTGATGCCAAGAAAAACAGTGGATTCAACAGGGCTCAGTTCTTCCCCATTTAAAAACACATTGGTACCCAGATTTTTAACATTCGTTGTTGTAAATTTAATACATTTAGTAATACATTTATGTTCTACCAGGGCCTAAAAATTAAGATTCCAACGTTTTGTCGCATGAAATCGTATCTAGCAATCATATTGTACATATAAGTGATATAAAAAGCACATTGTCAGAAAGATAAATGATTGTTGAACTTATTTTTTTTTAAATCGATAAATTGCTATTTTTACATAAAAAAAGGGGTTTTAGTGGCTTATGGTGTGGATTTATCAAGTCCGCATGGCTTCGTCAACACGATAACTTTTGAAAATATCAATTGTTCGACTCAATCTATTTTTAAAACTCTTCATCTATCATGTGGGAAGCCAATGAATGTAAATGGCAGTTTAATTTTGTTTAGTTTAGTTATAATTAATTTTTTTCGGCTGCGAAATGTCGAAATATTGGGTGTTTTAGCAGCCTTGTATGAATTTATTTTTTACTAAATATAGACTGCGTCACTCACTCAGTTAGTTGGCGTCAATCGCCGTAGTGAGTGGACACTGTATCGGTTGTTTGCAGCGGCTCAAAAAGATCGCTGTACAAATACACAATATTTGAAAAACCAAATTTCTTACATACTTGGTTATAATAATAAGCAGAGATTTTTATTACAATATTTTAAAAGCACAGAATAAATAATAGTAGTACGTACTAAAAGTAGGTAGGATGTAATATTTTTACTTAAATACGTCTTGAACTTTATGGAGTGACCTGAATGATGATATGATGATCATATGAGCATTATGAGTCGTGCACTTTTGGATTTTCCAAACTTTTTTTAAAATTGAAGTTTGACATAATATTATCGAAAAATTGGAAGTATAATAAGGTTATTAGTGAAAACTTATGTGTATTTAAACTACTTTAAAAAATTCCGTATCTTAATCATGTTATACGTAATTTTTTTAATGCGCTTAGGGCATGCCCAATTGGATTTACCAATATTTTGTATTGTGATCACAAATGGGATTCCCATCACATTGGTAACATGGCATTAACTTCGTCTGTGACTAAATACGAATAATGTCCTCCAGACCAAGTTTCGGTCACGCTCAACGGAGACATTGGCGCAGGACAGGTTTATGCGCAAGCACAGGTGTACTCTTTATTCCCCCACTCTCATAATCCGATGTGACGGTAAACCGACACGACCGGACAGAGATCAGGCGCAATACCAACGACTTTACGTGCTTTCCGAGGCACGGAGGCGAGACACCGCCAACTTCCTGACTCCTGGCAGCTACTAAGAATTTCTTGAAAAAACTCAATAACTGATTTTATTTTGGCCCGACCCTACGACAGACCCGATCAGCTGTCGCACTACTGCAACCACTTGACCAACGAGGCAACTAAATACTATAACAGGGCTGTATGCTTGTAGGCAACATATATGAAAATATTTAGAAGCAATTTCTTAGTTTCATTTATAAATATTATTAAATAATTACAATAACAACTAGACCGCATGCAGTATGCACAAATAAGGAATATCTTCATCCAACTCTATATTAAACTAATTCGTCTAGAGCCAGCGAAGCCAGAGGCTGGATAAATTATTTAACATGAAACTCTCGGCTATTTCCCTGCGGTGCAAAAGCTTGCTTTAGAATTATAAATGAGCGGAGCTTAAAGTTTAGAAGCTGACTGTGCAAGTGTAAAAGCTTAGGTGAAGTGAGTTACGACGCTTAGACCTACTTGACTATAAAATTATTATATTTTGTATATCTTTGATAAAAAAATATGGATCTTTTTGTTTCTGTACCTACATTATTTTAGTTTATTCTTTTCCACCAACGGACTATCAGACGGACTTTGGTGTGCAAATAAATGTATTATTATTATTATTATGTATATCACGCACTTGTACCAACAGTTTTGTCTTTCGTAATGCGTGCAGCAATGAGGGAAACAAAGGGAGAGGAAGATTAGCCATCACCTTTCCATCCGGTGTTTTCAAGGCAGGAGTGAATAGTTTTTTTTTTGTTAAGCGAAGTCAGAGCTCAATGTGCTTTACTATATTCGCTTACATCATCAATTACAATCAGGTGGGATAGTAGTCAAGCACTCGATTATAATAGTTTAAGAAAATGATTCTATTGATGTTATGTTAATCTGATTAATTATAGATTTGGCTTCGATTTTGTAGGAATTGTTATTTGTGTGAATTATACTGCCATTGAGTTGCCACTTACTTCTAGAGTCATTAATGCAACATAGGTCTTAGCGACATTACTGCACATAGGTGCATTTTACACTGGTGTTCCGTGATAGCGCGGTCCCACCCCGGTCGAGCCGACCCATTCGTGCTACAACCATAATATGGCTCTACAACGAAACGTCACGTTTGACCTTTTGTTGACAATTCGCCATTTCCTCGCTTACTGGGCGCTACTAGCACTGTTGTTACTGTTGTTAAAAAGTCGGACATAGGTAAATCACGCGCCATCCTTAAGTGGTTCATATATGTTTTATGGTCTCTATATATTTCAAGCTAGACGTCAAAGCCTAACGTATAGCTTCGAGTTTTTTTCCATACTAAGTCAAACCTGTTCCATGAGTTCGATTTTATTTGTCTATTATCTTTTAAAATAGTTCGTTGCCAATGAGTAATAAAATGTAAGTGAGCAAATTTATTTTTCAAAAATGTTTTGAAAGCTTTCTGTAAGATGGTCTGAAATCGATATAAATAAGTATTTCAAAACAGTTTTCATAAATTGAAAACAAACTTCAACATTACTAATCGCAAAAAGTTTTGGTAAACGCCCCTTATTCATTTAAGTATTGATAACAATAACTCTCGTTAGTTCGTTGGTTATGCGGCGTCTCTTCTTACCCTCTAAATTGGTACCTAACAGTGGATGCACTGCTGCTTGGCTGTAGAAATGCGTTAGAGTCTAAGGCACCTTACAAAATATCTGTGAATAATAATGACATCCATGTTCTTTTTTTTAAATTCTGCAGTTTGAATTTAAAATACAGAATGAAAAAGAGCTTAAAGCAATTATAGAGAGAATAGAGAAACATGCCTACACATTAAAAGTGATTACGATAACGGCATTGAAGCTATATTATTAACGGATGCCCGACACGCTTCTAAACGCTTATGAGTTGGTTTGTATTAAAATAAATTCTCCCATTGTCTGAGGTTTATGTGCGTTGAATGACATTTATTCTTATTTCATTTAACTCTTATGTTGAATCCCCCCTAACGGGAGAGGTTCATATCCAGCAGTGGTCTGTTAAGAGCTGATAAAGAAGAAGCTGTTAAGTTTCTTCTTCTTTTTCTTCAACAGACTTTTTAAGTCCACTTCTAGAGGAAAGCCCTTCTGAGTATATCTCAGCTGGCATGCATTACTTGTAAGATCTGTCCATATTCAGCTCGTTACCCATGGAGTCGGGAAATCCTAGAACTTATAGCTTCCTATAGATGGCTGGATATACACCGTCGGCGGGGAGCCTAGGGGGGGGGAACTTCTGGTATTTACCCATAGTCGTCCTGTTACGAAACCGACGGTACGTAGAATACATGAGTATAAAAGTTTGTAGCTGTACTGTTATAGCACAAGCACCAAGCTTATTTAAAAGTACATAATACTCTAGCAAATGGAGTTTGATTTCTTCACAGAGGAATAAGAAACATAATAAACTTGGTAAAGACCAAGCCCAATGGGTAAAACAGTAATTTAAAAAAACTCGATTGTGTAAAAAAGGTTACTAAAGAGAGAAGAATTCAAGTATTATAACCCCATAATATGTCAATATCAATGAAGCCGCTTAGGGTACAGAGTGTGCTAAAGAAATCGACATAATATAATATTAACCTCCTTTTGTCACCCGGGTAAAAATATTTTAAGTTAAGTTTGCCAATGGGCATTGCAATTTTATTAGTTAAAAAAAGTTAAAGTCCTCTCATTTCTGAGAGCGTTTTAGGGCAAGGAAATGTCCACCGCGCTGCTCCAATGCGTGTTGGCGAACTTCACATGTCTTCGAAATATTTTTTTTTTCTTATTTCTCAGACATGCAGGTTTCCTCACGATTTTTTCACAGATTTTTGAAACTTTGTCTTGTGATTACCTGTATTCATTATCAACATTTATTATTTTATTCTATTTCCAAATTTTGTTTTTCTGTTAATTAGTCGTTGTTTATTACTTACTTAATCTGTGGAAATTTTGTTGGCTCATGATTTGTTCATCTTTAACACTTTGAATAAATAAATAAAAAAAATTGCTTTCACCTGCGTGAAATAAAACTGTTGTGGCTTCGGAACAGTCCCGATATAATATCCTTTTCCTAATTATTTTCTATCCTCCCGCCTCCCCTATATACGCACTACTCAAGAATGGTGCGCCACCTATCGCCAAGAAAAATAAGAAGCAAGATGGTCGCGTACGCACAAACCGTGTTCGTTACCGCTCGTTTAAAATACTCAATAAATAAAGTTGTAAGCCTATCGTGCAATTGCTCGTGTCCATATACATTCGAAGTGCAGTGTGGTGTCTGTGTATACACTAGAACTTCAGCATAAATATTTAGACTTCACCATAACCACGAGGAGTGCTCCAGTGTTATGAGTATCCTTGCTTATCTATCCAGTTCTATAGCTATTTTCGTTTACTTCCCGGTTGGGATCATCGGGTTGGCCAGCGCTTGGTCTGGTTGTTCTCTGGTTCCCAAAACCACCCACGAAACACTTTGCGAAACATTCAAGCCGTAACAAAAACAAAACAAGAAAAGCTTCTGTTACAGACAAACAGATGGACACCAAGTGATTCCATAAGTGTTGTGTTTTGCTGAGAAGGTGATATGTACAGTGAGATCTAGGAAAAATGATACAGGTTTTAATTTTTCTTTGCATAAAATTTCTTGGTCATATCAGATATGATATGTTTAGATAATTTTAATTTTTAATGATATAGATTTTAATATTTGAACATAAGGTGGTGGTTGCCGTGCAGTGGCGGATAATTCACTACCCTAAATAATTCCATGGATGTTCCTAAGAGGCGGTAGAGGAAAACTAAAACAGGCAATGTGCTACATCGTTGTTAATGCGTACAGTAACGGAGTGAAATAAGTTGCCAGCATCTGTCTTTCCATCCGATTACAGTGTGGGTGTCTTCAAGGCAAGAGTGAATAGGCTTTTGTTAAGTCAGTGCGCTTCACCATACTAGGTTACATTACACATCATCAGGTGTTTGATTGTAGTTAAGCGATGGCTTAGAATAGTAAAAAAAATTGATGCGTGGCAACAATAGCAAATATGACCTCTATTAGGCAATCTGAACTTAAGGCGATTAATGTAAAGAAGGTACGCAAATCGAGTCGTCCGTTACAAGAATTTATGTAGAACACTTACGATCAATAAATTGAAACTAAATATATAAGGCTCGTCTGCTCAGGGTCTACTTAAATATTTATGAATACCGGCGCTACTTATTGACGTGATCTCCGTGCGAAATATTATGAGATTCATGCGCACGTTCGACAGACAGACATAATGTCTTATTGGCATCAACACACTAATATGGTATACATTTTGAAATAGACAGAAAACATACAAGATATAAAGGAAACTTAAATAAAAAATAAATTTAAAAGATTCCGACTTAGCGTATGCTACCGCAAGTACTGCAGCAGCGATGGCTTTCAGTCGATTCGATAAAGAAAACTATAAATAATATTCAATTTCAACCGTGACTTTTTTGTTTACACATGTCTTATAGAATAAGGGTGACAAACGAGCTAGTTACCAGTAAAAAGCGTCTACGGTTCTCTACGCTCACCATACGAAACACAGCATTATTCTGTTGTTTCACGCTGGTGTTCTGTGAGAGCGTGGTTATTCGAGCCGTGGTATATCGAGCCCTATTCGAGCCGACCCATTCGTTCAGCAGCAATATATAACTAGCATAGCTACAGTGTGGTTCTACCACGTTAAGAAAAACGTTAATTGCTTTATTCGGCCCATTGCAGTGTAAGGGTTACAAAAAAACCAGCCACGTGCGAGTCGGACTCGCGCATGAAGGGTTCCGTACCATCGTAATACACGTTTCTTTTTAATTTATTTTTATTTTATTATTTGTTTTTATAGCGGCTACAGAAATATACATTCTGTGAAAATTTCAACTATTTACCTATGTGATGTGTGTCGGTGGGCTGTGGCGAGAGGGGTGTCCTCTCCCCCTACCGCTGCAGCCGAGGTGGAGTCGCGGAAGAAGAGGAGTGTTGGTATGGCGATGCGCCACTCGCCCTATCCTCCGCGACTCTGACGGGGCCGCACCGTTGATGTGGTGATAGTGGGGCCGCGGGGGGAGAGGAGTGTCGGTATTGCGAGGCGCCGCTCTCCCTACCCTTCGCAGCCGAAACTTGGTTGGCGGCGGAGCCAAAGACCAGATCCGCCGCTGGGGTCGGGTAAGCGGGTGCTACTGAGCACTCGAATTTCCTGGCCCCATGGCCTCCGCGTATCGGACTCGGGGGGGCCCGTTACGCAGGTGGAGTTACAGGCCATGGAGGAAGGCGTGCCTTGTGTTCCTGGTGCGCCTTGCCTAAGAAGAGGAATGGAGAGGAGAGGTCCTCCCCCGAGAAGGGGCTGCCGGCGCTGGTGGGGTCGCGGATGTGTGCGAAAGCGTTCCCGTGGCCCTGCCAATATGCGGCGAAGGTGGAAAACCATGGGGTTTTAGTCGGTGCGAGTTCGACATAACCCGTCCTTGCCCCCGCGAGGCGGGTATGCATAGGCATTTCCTCATGTAAAGAATAAAAAGGTTACCCTTAGGGTACGGAATCCTAAAAAAGGATTCAGCACACAGTGGCTGACTATTTATTTTTCTTCTTTTCATTCATTTGCCCGTAAAAGTCCTTCAATGATCATGGGCCTTTCCTGTTTTAGGAAAGATTTTGCCGTAATCGTCACGCTAGGCAGGTGGATTGACGATCGCAGTACCAGAAGTCTTATATCTTTGACATTGCTGTCCGTTAGGAGTCTAGTAATTTTACGTCTGACGTAAACCAGATAGTACATCGCCATGTATTGGCACTCAGCAGCTATAATTTTTCGCAGTCGCCTCTTACAGCACCCACGGGATGAAACGTAGCGATGAATTCTTTTCCGCCGCCTTATACGACAGGACATTTTATTACTTCATACAAATTATTTATTAAAAAGTCCCAAAGTTAAAATATAAAATAATTCACTTAATTACATGATGATCTTACCTGACTAATTTTGACCACATTGTCAACCTCCAAAGATTTCGGAGCTTTTGGGCAAGAGATATTGTAGTTTCACAATTTTCTGTAATATCATCATATCATGCCATGGCCCTGGCGGCAGATTTAAGGGAGCAAAATCTTAGGAAAGAAAAGTCTGCTCACGCACTTTTATATAGGTAGGGATGATTATAAAAATACATTACCTCCGGGCGGCAGAAACCTATTCTACGCCACTGATTAAGATGCAGGAAAGAGAAACAATCACAAAATAAAAAGACCCGAAAACGTACAATTAGTTTTTTCTCTTCAGCTTCAACTGGGATTCGAAGGCAGAATATTTGACGTAACTGTTTCTCCACTCTGGCCACTAAGGGCTACATTCCTTTAAAAATTTAGAAATTGTCTTGGCACACACGATGTCGCAAATAAAAAAATTAAGCAAAAGAACGGCACTTACAGAGTATTTAAAAATTGCAAACAACAAAGAACAAAAAGAAAGAAATAAAGCCCTGCCTTTGTTACACAGCTTAGGTATAGGTACGGGCGTCGGTACGGGCTCAGATGGTCCTTGATTACGGCGGAATAGATTTAATTGGATCGCCCGTGCCGGTAGACAAATAGTACTGTATTTATTCACGTCTTACTCGGAGACCCATCGCCACAAGGGATTTACGGTTCGAATAAACTGTATAAAAAGAACCTTCATTCTGCTCAAAAATATGTTTTACAATGCTTGAGTAGATGTTTAGAAATTTAGGTAAAAATATTAGATAATAGTAATTAATAGAAAAATAAAAAGAAGTAATTTATTTGTGGTTTATTAAACTGCTGAACATAGGTCCTCCCCTTAAATTATAATAATTAGGAGTCCATTTCTTCGTATCGAAAAATCAACGTCGCGAAATAACAAAACGATCTTGTCACTTTTGTTTCTGCTTCACTGCTGCAGGCATGCGTTTCTTGAAAGATTTGCGCTCAATCAGTATACTTTATATCCAGCATTGACAGGAGACTGAACGTGACATGATCGTGCAGTGGCGGTGTAAGAATATCCACTGCACCATATCGTCCCGTGTCGTTAGAGTTGATAGAGGGAAACACAGGACGTGGGGAGTAGAGTCTTCCTAATTACAACTATAAAATGAAAAACTGCGGTTGTCAACCATGGCAAATATCCCCCTTATGAGGCAGTCTAAGGGGAGGTCTATATTCAGCAGTGAAATTTAATAGTCTGTAATGGATGGATGGATAGATGGATGGATTTTTGATGAGCTCTGTTGGTCAGCAGTTTCAATCGCGTGCTTACCAGACCTAATATACTAAGACTGACAACGGATGGTTAGGTTCAAGGTGCGAAGCCTCTAGTATTGCAATCGTAAATCCGTTCGCTAAGCTGAGTGAAAGACCTTCATACTTCGAAAAAATATGAAAAAATCACACATAATGCAATAGAATTGAAATAAACTATAATATTATAAAATATGATATAATTTATTTAATATAATGCTTTTACGATTAAATCAATTAAGTTTAGAGAAGGCTACAGATGCGTTGTCACCTCTGAGGACTAAGATGAAATGAAATGCCTCACAATAATGGGGGGGCAAATTACAACACATTAAGAATTTGTGATTTTGCTAAACTGTTGGCTTAGTCTTAAATTCGAACGCCGAACCAATAGTCTATTAGACAGTCACTCATGGTTAAATTAAGTGTTCGTTAAAAAATAACAACCAAGTTTTCCACCAGCCTTTGACTAGTTTTTAATAATGAACAAGTCAATTTCTATTGAATTAGAAATTTAAAGCAAATTTAGCCTTGTTGTATGTATGTAATATGTACGTTTTCAGATGGCAATAAATTACTTGGCGCGCGTGCTAAACAATTCCGCTCGGGTGTCAAGTCCATCTGGACAAAAAGCGACTGCAGCTGCGGAGTAAATTAAAACTGTTCCTCATTAGGAGCCCTGACCGCGACAGGCGGGACCCGCGCCCCCAAGACTGACGAGAAAGAAGTTAGGTATTTGTTTTGTGCTTTTTATATAGAAAGACTTTATTTTCAGGTTAGTGCCAAAATAAGCAATATGGAATCTGTTTATCACAGTCGACTTACTCTGAAAATAAAAATGAATATTATCTCTATATGTAAAGCCAATTGCTGTCCGTTTGTCTCGCAAAAACTCGAAAATGGCTAAACCGATTTTGATGAATTTTTTGTTTGAGTGGATGGTTTAGATTCACAATTGGACCCGGTAGGTGGCGCTGTTGTCGAAATCCAAAAATCACCCGTGCGAAGCTGGGGCAGATTGCTAGTATGTTATAATTTTATACTACGATCATAATATAATTAATAGAAACGCATTAATTTGCGGAAATCCATTTATATTAAGGATGTTAAAAATTTATTAGCTAAGATCCGCGTAAAAAATGTAGATAAATAATGAGCTAAGATGCGCGTAAAAAGTGTTAGCGGTCAGCTGGTGTCGTATTATCGACGGAGGTGTGTCTTTCCTTGTGTAGTGGTGTTGAGATTAGTGGTGACGGGAAGCATATATCATAGCGATTGAGGATTGAAGGAGGGAGGTGGTATTCCTTGGTACACACATCATCTCGGGGTTTCGTACCCGAAGGGTAACCAACGGGACCATATTACTAAGCCACCGCTGTCCGTCCGTCCGTGCGTCTGTCAGTCAGCGGGCTGTATCTCATGATCCGTAATAGGTAGACAGTTGAAATTTTACAGAATGTGTATTTCTGTTGCCGCTATAACAACAAATAATAAAAATTAAATTAAATTAAAAATTAAAGGGGGCTCCCCTACTAGAAACGTGTTTTACGATGGTACGGAACCCTTCATGCGCGAGTCCGACAGTTCGGGCTTTTCTCAGCAGAGGCAGTTATCAATAATTAATCAGAATCCAGAATAGACTTTTACTAAAATTTACTCTTTGGCATTTGTTCATTTTGATCCTTTCCAACCGACTTCAAAAAGGAGGAGAGGTTTACAATTCATCGGATTTTTTTTAATGTATGTACATCGGTTACTCGAAGATGCCTGAACCGATTATTATTTTTTGTTTCAAAGGGTATACTTCCCATTTGGTCCCATTTAAATTTTATCGAAATCGGTCGAGCGGTTTTAAAAATATCAACAATAAATTATATTTATATTGAAGTCGATTGTACAAAATTTTTAATTTTACCACTTGTAACAAGTAGGTACTTATATATAACATTAAAGTACGTATTTTGTACATAGTAAATATCTCAATGCATTTTGCACTCTAAATTTTCTTATTTTCTTTCCCTTAATCTACGGCGTGTTATGCCATATTGTATGAAGTCCCTTGTTTATTCCATAATTCCTTTTGTCTCGTATAAGCCTTTCCCTATTTAAGTGAAGGCTGTGTGGAAAATTTATATCAATTATACCTTTTCGTTGTTACCAAGTTATTACAGACAAGCTACATGTAGAGAAATTTCGTACTTATTATTTTGTTTTTATGGAAATGGAGGTAAACGAGCATACGGCTCACTTGATGGTAGGTGATCGTCGTCGCCATTCCTCGATTTCTAAAATGATCATCTCTGATTCCTATAATTGACACAATTACGTTTTTGAAAAAATATTTGTTTTTGACTTTTAAATACAAAATATTATCATAATTATTTTTGGGTAAGTATATTAGAATAATAGGGTAAGTGAATATTGTAGCCCATGAACATCTATCCTAGGTTAAGAATCAAAATGCAGATGCGTTGTAAACCCTGTGGACTAACATGGAATGCCTGGTTTCCAGTAAAAAGGGTCTCCGGTTCTCTACACTCACTATACAAAACACAGCAGCATTAAGCTGAAATAGCAGCTTAATTCGCTTTGTATTTACAACTTTGCAGCTTATTACGCTGGTATTCTGTGAGATAAGTCCTTCCCCAGTCGAGCGGAGTCATTCGTGCTACAACCATAATATTGCTGCAGCGTGGCTCTGCCACGTCTTAGTTATCATTAAGGACTTTACAAACTCACCGATGAATGCAATATAAATAAAGATTATAGAATGATTATTTTATGAATAAATTCGTAAAATAATCAATAAATGCGTAAAATTGGCAAATATTTTTAAGTATATGATAATTACTCTGTGATTTTAACGTGCTCATTATAAATTCTTTCAAGAGATATTTCGGGCGTCCGGATTCACTGTGAACGTTGAAGCTCTTACGTAGATAATAAATGCATTACTTGCGCTATTTTTGCCTTAAACAAAATTCAGATTTTGTGGTAATAATTTGAAACTTAAAGACTGATAAGTTATTAAAATGCATCTTTTCGTTCACATTCACAGTTTGATCTAGATTTAGCAGCATTAGAATTAAACAGTTTGAAAAATCGGCGTGTAAAAACAAAATGGTTTGTTTCCTAGTTCGAAGATGACTTACGTCCCAAAAGTCCTTGAACTATCACGTAGCATGCATTTGTATCCACACAATAACACATCGCCGCCGATAATACCGCACAAGTTCCTCCTCATCACCATCACGGAAATTTACTTTCCTATATCTAACCACTAAGTAACCTTGAAACTAAGTAATACGAACTATTTTGTTTTTGCGTGCAGATGTGGATAAATTTTCTCATTTTCATATTTCATACTAGTAAAGTGAAGTGAAGTACAGCCCATATACGTCCTAACGCAGGCGACTAATTGTTCCATATCTCTGAGAGCGTTATGAAGCAATTAATCCGCCACGTGCTCCAGTGCGTGTTTGTGGACTTCACATATCCTCGAAATATATATATTTCTCAGACATACAGGTTTCCTTGTGATGTTTTTCTTCACCGCTCAAGACGTAGTAGCACTACGATGCAGCTATATTATGGTTGTAGCACGAATGGGTCGGCTCAACCGGGGTGGGACCACACTGACATAGAATACCAGCGTAAAATAACAGCTTAATGCCTTATCAGGTTGTCACTCCATCTAGTGGGGGATCGCCCTACACTTTGCATACCGGTACGAGACTGCAACTCGAGGAACCTTTTTTCCCCATCAGTTGTCGGTTCTTCGAGCTAAAACCCGGCCCATTGTCACTTCAGCTTACTAATCCATTCGGCTATGTCGGTCACTCTGGTTCTACTGCGGATATCCTCATTTCTAAGTTTATCGCGCAGAGAAACCCCGAGCATAGCCCTCTCCATAGTTCGCTGAGCGACCTTGAGCTTCTTCATACGGCCAGCAGTGAAGCACCACGTCTCAGATCCATAAGTCATCACTGGCAACACGCACTGGTTGTACAATCTCGTTTTCAAGTTTTGAGGTATACCTGACGAGAAGATGTGTCGTAATTTCCTGAACGCTGCCCAGCCGAGTTGAATCCGTAGATTGACCACTCGGTCGAAGTTGGATTTACCTAGTCGGACTATTTGTCCCAGGTAAACATACTCGTCAACAACTTTGAGCTTAGTGCTCCCAACAACTACCGGCATAGGTGTGACATGGGCATTAAACATAATTTTTGTTTAGTCCATGTTCATCTTAAGACCCATCCGTTGGGAGGCATTATTGAGATCATTGAGCATAGTGCTTTGGTCTTCCAGCGATTCTGTCATAAAGACTATATATCTTCGTTCTTTCTTGTGCCTAGATTTGTGTTGAAGTCTCCAATTAACACTGTATAGTGGATTTTGGAGGAATGCACGGCTCTAGATATATCCTCATACATTTCCTCCACCTCCTCATCGGGATGTGCCGAGGTTAGTGCGTAATTTGTAACTTTGTACAATTTTAATAATTTCTTATATCTACAGGAATTGAATTGAATGTATGAATTGTGACGGTGTAGTGGCGGTGTAAGAATATCCACCGTCTAATATCTTCCCGTGGGTATTGCGGGAGGCATCAGAGGGAAACAGACCAGGATATGGGCAGCAGCGTCTATTGCCAACCCGCCTGCCAAGCTTGGCAAATATGACAAATATCCCCCCTATGAGGCAGTCTATGGGAAGGCCTATTTTAAGCAGTGAATTTTTGATAGGCTGTAACGGTAGCATAGAATAAAACTAATCTTACGGATTCTATCGCGTGACTGACTGAATTTGACTAATTTTTTACTTGTTTTAATTTCTGACATGGTCATGGAAATGGAAACTTGGGTGTATGACTTCAATTTTTTCCGATTCATGATGCGGGAGGGTTTTCTTACGTGTTACATACTTGTTACAAGGAAGCACAAATACAATATTTATAATCAGCGTATTGTTTATTGGTTCACAGGGATATTATTTTTGAAATAGATTTGTTAGTGAGAGCGACATTCCAATCGCGTCGCGGGATTTCACACACTTTTTTAATCATCTTCGTTTTTATGAGCGTTTCGTTGTGTCCTTTATTTATTAAGGCGAATGTAAATTATAATCAATACATTGAAACTAAGAGATTGTACACCATAAAATGATATACAGCGCTTTTGTTTCAACAGATTTTATAGTGTCACAAGCGTACTTGTCTTAACCTGCTTTCACGTGACGCTTATTATGTTGCGATGCAGTGTTAGAATCACGAGATCACCATCATCATCATCATCACAGTCCACAATTCCACTGCTGAAAAAGACGGTCCCGAGTAACCTGAACACATCGATTTCTTGGATGTCTTAATAGGTCGTCATGCCATTTAGTAGGGCCGTTATGCACTTCACTTACCGGTACGAGGGCTGCCATACTAGATCCAATCGGTTGTCTGATACTCGATATTCAGATGTCTTGATACTCAGATTTGTTGGTCAAAAAGTCATACAAACGTCATCTCGCGTTAAAAAACGTACAACAATTTTCTATTATTTCATATCTCCAGTATTAAAGTTACACTGCAAAGGAATGCTGTCCTCATGTGTTTCATCAAAGCTTTACAAACTGCTGTACATCGTAGAAGGGGCGCATTCTAGCTCATATAAAAGGCATCTGTATTCGTATTGTCAAAGTTATAGCGTTGCGTATTCGTGTCGTTTTAATGAGGGTCCGTTTGCAAAGTCACGCGGTAATATGGCCCATGTAACAAGAGGTCGCGGGTAACTTCATCATATGTGAAACGCTTGGTAATGAGATGTTTTATCACATTATTCAAAGTAAAAAATTCTTACTTTGAATAATGTGATAAAACATCTCATTACATTTGTTTTTCAACCAAAAAGTAGATTTTGAACACAATATTTGTTTTTCAGGTTATATTCAGAAGTTTTAGATTTTTTTTTATAGAATGGGGTGACAAACGAGCACACAGTCCACCTGATGGTAAGTGGATGCAGTGGCCCATAGACATCTACATTTATCTTCGATTAAGAATCAAAATGCAAATGCGTTGTCACCCTTGAGGACTACGATGGAATGCCTCATTTCCAGTAAAAACGGTCTCCGGTTCTCTACACTCAACATACGAAACGCAGCAGCGTTAAGCTGTTATTTTACGCTGGTATTCTGTGAGAGCGTGGTCCTTCCCCGGTCGAGCCGACCCATTCGTGCTACAACCATAATATAGCTGCAGCATGAAAAATTAACTAAGTTTTAGACTCACACTATCTTTATGCGTATAGAAAACAAACAAAATGGCAAACAATCATCTTCATACCAATCTTTACGTTATTTCCAACTAATTTTTATACCTACCAATTATTTTAAAGATGCAAACTGCATGCCTACTGGAAAATATTGATAGGTTTTTGATTGAGAGGTCTTAAAATAAAAGTAGCTTAATTTTCGAGATTTTTAAATTAATAGAGTTTCTGAGCGATGAAATATATTTTATGTGACTTTTTAACTTGTATTAAGGTACGTGAGGGTAATATGGTCACCTTAAGCTTTGCCGCCCTATAAAACCAAAACAGGGAGAAGGACAGTGACAAAAACATAATGTCGTATACTATAACTAATATATTAAGAAAAAAATAGCAAACAAGCTTTACCAATAATTAGGAACACTTCGAAAAATCAACTTATAAAAAACTAACTACATTACACAATACTAAAATCGACTCAAATTTTTACTATATTCTCAACTGTCAAAATGGCGTCGATAAAGCAGTGCCTTTTGACCCTTTATTATTTGGTTGACTGATAAAGAGCTATTGTATCACAGAGTCACTTATGCAAACAAGGCTGTAGTTTTTGAGTTTTAAGAAAGTGACCATATTAACCGGATATCCATATTACCCTCACGTACATTAAATATAATGATGGATTCACCATCTTGTTGTATTTATATATGTTGTTATTTTAAGTGAATCGTATCAGTTGAGAAGGAATTTAAAAAAATCCATTCTTCGTTAGTCTTACAACAATATCCGACTATTATAATCTATGAGCGCTTTTAATATTATAATACAGTAACAGACCTTTCTACGACAGGATAAAGATCTTCTTTCTTGTGTGTGAATATAACAGAGCAGGGAAGAGACCATTATGCAGCTTTATGTAGTACGACAACTTTTATAATGTCCTCGAATATATTTTACTTATGTATCTGACATTTGGGCTCCCAAGTAGGTTGCAATACAATACAATACCCTTTATCGTACACTAAGAAAACATATAACATAACAAGAAACAAACCGAAAGAAAAAAAAACAAAAGGCGGTCTTATTGCTATAGAGCAATATCTTCAAGACAACCTAAAAAGGAAATAAAAAGAAGTGAAAAGTTAATTAATGGGTAGAGTTCACTATAAATAATGTTATAATCTAAAATTTAAATTCATAAGCATGCCGTAATTTACTTAAATGACACGCTAGTAATCATAAAGCGAAGGAAGGAGAGTGAAGAAATTAGAGGGAAAGACAATGTCTCTTAACATGTTTTTTTTTTAAGGAAAGTTGTGTCTTATTAAACTAAAAATGTTATAATAGCAGCACCATTGCGATAATATTAATAGAATCAAGCGTTACTTTTCGGAAATCCATTATAGAAAAGATTTAAAAATGAATTCACTAAGATCCGCGTAATAAAACAAAATGATGTGTCTTAACTAGTTTGAAGAGCAACTCCCGCCCTCCCTCAATTGCGTGCACTATCCCTGTCACCACTAATCCCAGCACCACTACTCCCAACACTACTACACTAGGAAACACATGCAATCGATAAACGAGGCATCTTCAAGTGAAGTAGGTATAATATTTTATTTGTGGTCACTAAAACACGTTATAAAAATTCAATTTTGTTTTTATTACAAACTAGCAATTCGCCCGGGTTTCAAAAAAAATCATCAAAATCGGTCCAGCCATTTTAGTTTTTGCGTGACTAACGGACAGCAGTTTATTTTTATATATAGAGATATAATATATTTATATTATTTAAAAAAAACACCACACGCTACTCTTATAACTTATACCAAAAACATATTTTAGTGAAGTCAAGCTCATCCTCAGTAACTGAAAATATTACACACTTCGCAGGGATGGGCTCACGACAGAGCCTTTTTATGACTGTCGGCATTTAAAATGAACGGCGCGTCGGTTGTAGAGTTGGATGGTAAACAGCAACAACGTGCGTGGGAATAACTTAATACTAAGTGTATGTTTTTGTTGTAAGCTTTGCTCTATGCTGTTCGCAACTCGAGCCACACATTGACAATGTGTTACAGGCACCGATGTGTCAATCCGTCTTAAACGAGGGCGTTGATGTGAACAACATTCAATTATTATCCAATGCCAACAACCAATCTCCAACGAATGGGATTTTTGATTAGAGGAGAAGAAAAACGCGTTCACCGGGATGTGTGAATATCTTGGATCATATGTCATGGGCTGCTTGGGCTGCTCAATATATTTTTATCTTGGGCTCAATCACGGAATTAAAATTGATTTCTAAGTGTAGTTGTTCGTATGTTTCACGGAATCAAAATAGATTTCAATGTGTGGTGGTCCGTATATTAATTAATTGAGGATATCTATGTATGTCTAAAGGTGTTTATAAGCCACAGCGGTCGTTTAAATTTTTATTAATAAAAAAATATTGTATCAAAAGTGGTGTCGAACTTATTATTTTGGCGCTAAATATTTCCAAAGTGAATGAGGTAAATGTAAGATTGAATGAGAATATCTTAGTCAATCGACTTTGAGATGCCTATGTTTACCATTTAATTATCGATCTTTCTTATTCTCGCCGCCCACAAAAACCACATTTGGCAAGTTATTGAGATAGGCGAGATTGGTCATAAGATATTTCTGTTCTTTCCCATAGTAATCTCTTTCGAGACACATGGGACGAAATGGGGCAATTGGATTTTTTTTAATTTTATATATAAAATATCAAAATCAGGCAGGTAAGAATTTACCTCCTAGCTGGGAATAAATCACACGCGGAGGATATTTTATCGCATACATTTCTTAAATAGACCCTATTTGGTAATGCAGCTTAACATTCATTACGTGTATATTCGTAAATTAAAAAACTAAAGAAAAATTAACTTGTGTTGAGAAGTATAGTGTACGTCACTCACAAATATTATGATGTCAAAGGCCGATATGCCATTTCTTGCAAAAAACAATAGTTATTTGATATCATTCAACGTCAATGCATGGCGCGTTACGAGCATACATATGTATGTAATTACTTTGAGGTTAGGAGTAATTGCCTCAATCAAATATTTTGTCATTTGCCGTTAATACTCTCGTAATTTTGAGGGACACTTTACATCGGATAGGTGTAGGTTGCGCTTAACGGGTGCTTCAGCATTAGTAGTTCTTAGTAGCTCTTGTTAGGTCTTGTAGTAGTTTGTCGACGAAATGACTACAGCATTAATTATAAGATAAGAGAAATGTTTTTTTGCAGAAGACCAAAGAAATTCATTATAAAACCACGTAATATATTTTCCTTTCAGAACCGACCTATATTTTAAAATTCCACCCTCACAGTTCTTTCCCATTTTAAGTCTTTGCCCACCCAGGATTTATATTCGACGGTCACTTCAGCGGACCCGAGAGGGCCATAAATTACAGCCGCAGAGGTCCGACTTTTTCCGCGCTCCCTCCACCCCACTACCAACCCCTGAGCCGTCCCGGAAACGGCTAAGGTTACCCTACGGGGGGAAGATGAAAGAACGCCCCCATATATCTTTTTCAAAGTGCGGATTGTTCGAGAATATTAATTTTGCGAGGGAACAGGTTGAAGTTGGTTCGGTGGTTTCATTTTATTTTCACTTGTTTTTAGACTTTTTGTAACTTTTTTTTTATAAATTACAAAATTACTCGTAACTGAATTTTACGAGTGTAACTTGACGCTTTAGGTTTTTATATTATGAAGTGGTCAAAGTAGGATATATTGTTAGTTCTTAACGCTTTCATCAATGGAATGGAATGAAATATAATGAAAAAGAACAGCAAAAGAAAATTATAAAATATAATATAACACATCAAAATATAATTTAATAGATTAGAACAGAGTTGTATTTATATCTTAAAACATTTATTGAGTATTTTTAATGTACTTATTATTATTTTAAATTGTAATTTATTATATAATATAATATATAATTATATTATATATTGTAGAATGATACAATTTAAATTATTTCATATTTTTATTTCAAAGTCAGTGCGAAGACATAGTACACATACGAAGTATATATCCGAAGATATAGTATATAGACTGACGTTAGAAGCTATTATGTGGAAACATTTTATTTTTAGTTCTTTGAAGTAAGGTTTTACTTATTATATTCTTAAGTTTTGGCCCTTTCGAATGGAACAAGAAATTACAAATTTAAGGTACTCGTAACAAAGGCATCTAAAACATAACATATCATAAAGTCACACTAAAATAAGGAATGCCTCATTGGGCATTTGCATTCATTGGGCGTCCGGACCTTTACTTTAAAAGACGAAATCTACCTTCATATATTATTACTAATCTTTGCGCTACCACTTGAAATAATTCAATTGATAATACCGCCAACCTTTAATTCGATTTATAGTATGAATTAAAATTCTTAATAATATATACTTATAATCAGTATGTCTGAACATAATTATGGATGTTAATTAATTAAGCGAAGGTTTTACAGTGCCACTTCATCAAAACGTGCGCCGCCGTAGACCAAATAAAGAGGGTTTTGTTTGCCGAAGCCAAATTCCCTGAGGTCAGAACGATGTGCAAATAAATCTCGAATAAATAAATACTAATATTCAAAGAAATACATTTGTCTGTCTGATCGTTTGCTAAATAACTGCTTTTTGTTTTATAATATTTCAATAAAATATAATAATGAATAATTAATAGATATAATCTACAATTATTTCTTTCAGAAATGTTAGATTCTATTGAAGCTTTTTAAATTGTAACATTGATTCATCATAATGAAAACATCGCGGCAAAATTCCCGATACAACCCACACCATCTGGATGCTTGGCGGTCCACCACTGTACGTTTCACTAGGACTTTCCTTCCGCGTACGACCTCTCTTAGTAATAGCTTAACACCGGCGATTTTTCCGGACCGATATACAACTTAGGGACCTTCAAGAAAAGAGCTTACTCCTTTCTAAAAGGCCGGCAACGCATCTGCAATTCCTCTGGTTCCCCTGGTGTTGCAGGTGTTCATGGGTGGCGGTAGTCACTTACCATCAGGTGAGCCGTATGCTCGTTTGCCGTCTCCTAATAAAAAATATGATCTTAAAAATTAATTTGCTTACGCGGATATAAGCAAATTAATTTTTAAGATCTTTATATATATAATGGATTTCCGCAAAGTAACGCCTGATCATATTAATTATTATCTATGTATTGCTCTTACCTTCAAGTTACAGTTATTGTATACAATTTAGCTTAAAAAGCATAGTAAAATAATTAGATTAAATTAAAGTAAATATTTTAAGAAATCTCAATGCATTTATTGTTTTAAAAAAAAATCTATTTCGTTTTGTATTCTCTGTAGTCAGCAGTGTATACAATAAAATTAGAAAGGAAAGTACTAAGTTCTTCAAGATTTTTTTTAGACAATATCAAATAAGGAAATGAAAATTCATTTTGTGTGGTTCGCCTAAGAAGTAAATATTTAATTCTTAGGCGAACCAGACAAATCCGAAAAACGAATGCGAGTGTATACAAGTAGAACGCTCTTCATTAAGGGGAATCCTTGAACAGGTATGAAGGGCTGGTGATGTTGACGGAGCACGAATATGAGAGGAATTATAGTATTATCATTAAATCTTAATTTGCAATCAAAAGCCAGCTTTAGTTTTAGAAGCTTTTATTAGCCGACTTCTAAAAAGGAGGAGGTTCTCAATTTGAGTGTATGTTTTTTCGTTTGTTTTTTGTATGTATGTTACGCGATATCTTTGTCAATTATGAACCGATTTTCACTTCAGGTGGCAAAACAGGGGTTAAAGTGTTTAATATAACTATTAGACGACATTGAGATTGCGATATTCATTAGTCCACTCAAAAGAATTAAAAACAAGTTTCTTTTTTGACTTTTTTTCTTCTCATCTCTCTCCTGTTCGAAATTTGTAATCTATTTGTAAAACACTATCATACTTATACAACGTTGATGACGATGCAATATGTTACCATGGTGCCGATCTTTCCTTTACAATATTTCCCATTTTTGCTAGCTTGGAGTGTCTCATAGTTAAAAACGCCTATCAGTGTAGAACTCTATAGCGCCAGTAGTTATTAAAAGTATCGAGCTCCCTCCAACTTTCATGCGGTTTTTTACAAAATAGAATGCTTAACGAGCTAACAGTCTCATGATCATCATCATCATTACAGCCCTTCACAAGCCCACTGCTGAACATAGGCCTCCCCCAAGGAACGCCACAAATCACGGTCCTGAGCCACCTGCATCCATCGACTGCCAGCATTTCTTACGTTCTACTCTTCACTTACCGGTATGAGGTCGCCACTGAGCACCTTTCTTCCCCATCGGTTGTCGGTTCTTCGAGCTGTATGACGGGCCCATCACTACTTCGGCTTATTAATCTGTTGGGCTATGTCGGTCACTCTGGTTCTACGGTGGATATTCTCATTTCTAAGTCTATCGCGCAGAGAAACTCCGAGCATAGCCTTCTCCATAGCTTGCTGAGCGACCTTGATATTTCTCTGCTAACTCTCTCCTAATAACTATTCCCATAAGTAAATAATCGTTAGTGACACTGTTATTGATCGCTTAATAATGACCGTAATACACGTGACACGTAAAATAATGTAAGAAAATCGGTCGAAAGAAAGAAAGAAGGATGGGTTAGAAAAGCAGAAAAGCTATCACCTGCTGTATTAAATCACCATATTTTAGTAGTTTAGCCCATAGCTATCTGGCAAACCTTTACGAATTATAATATTGTTCCTGAGCTCTAATTTAACCTAAAGCCTTTGTGACAATTAAGGGCACTTGTAATAAAAAAACAATCCTTGTGGAAAAAAAAATTAAAACCCAAAGGTTAAAAGTTGTCCTTATTTGAATTTTCATTAAAACTTTCTCCCGTCACGAACAAAGAACATTTATATTAAAAAAGTCGGACCGCGGCCAGATAAATATCTGTAGTCTCGAGAGCGAGCCCAAAATTTAACTTCGTACATAGATGAATATGTTTCAAGATACAGAATGGTAATATACGGTTGAAATAAAGAGTTTTACTGAAGATAATTGATGAATTTAGTTAATGAGCTTATCACAATGTTCGCTGTAACGCATAAAAATGTATCTTTCTTCATGGAATCAAAGACAAGCAACAACCGTGTGGTGGCGATTTAAGAATATTCACTACTCTGTCGTCCCATGGGTGTCGAAAAAGGCAAACGAAGGAATTTGAAACAGGAGATGGGCAGCAGCATTTTCCTGATAACAACTCTAAATAATAAAAAACTGCAGTTTTAACCCGCCTGCAAAGCGTGGCATACTATGGCAAAATCCTCCTTAACCCTTCTATATTCATTTATTCTGACTGCCTCGTTGGTCTAGTGGTTGTAATAGTGCGACCGCTGATCATGAGGTCCTGGGTTCGAATCCCGGGTCGGGCAAAAAAAATCAGTTATTGAACTTTTCCATCAAGAAATTCTCAGTAGCTGCCCGGAGTCAGGAAGTTGGCGGTGTCTCACCCCCGTGCCTCGGAAAGCACGTTAAGCCGTTGGTCCTGCGCCTGATCTCTTTCCGGTAGTATCGGTTTACCGTCCCATCGCACTATGAGAGTGAGGGAATATAGAGTGCACCTGTGCACTATAATCCTGTCCTGCGCCGATAGCTAGTCTCCATTGAGGCTGGCCGCCGTGACCGAAATTCGGTCTGGAGGACAATAATAATAATAATAATATTCTGAACAATACAAATTGTGTCGAATAATTCATACAAAAATACAATTAAAATGCTTAACAACCAAATTTAAAATAATATAAAATTACAATAAAAATTACAAGACAACTCTCATCACTATAAATAAAGTATAAAATATCATAAAATAATAATAACAATGTTTGTCCCAAAAAATTACGATTATTTTAGTGTGCCAAAAAATCTTAAAACATTGAAGGTTATAATCTAATTGCATTAGCTTGTAGAAACTCGTCAACACTATAATAACATTTTTTCAGTAGGAACTTTATTAAAGTATTTTTGAAGCTACTCTTATATAACATACCTTTTTAATAAATAGGTAATCTGTTAAATAGATTGATATTGAGAATAGTGTCTACTCATGACCATACGAAGGACGATTTTATTATGAAAATCTTTTCTCCTAGGTTTTCTCTAATGGGATTTTGGTCTATAGTCTCAAATTCGCCAAAAACTTTTGCAAATTGCATGAGTAAGACCAGTATATATAATATTCTATCCATGGGGGAGGCCTATGTTCAGCAGTGAACTTTTATAGGCTGTAATGGATGGTAATGAATTGAATCGATAACGCAATTAATAACGATATTTTATTTCTATATATTTATACTAGTACTTCATTTTATTTTTCAGTAAAAGTTTATGGGAAGACATGGCTCTTTCTCGATGTAGGGAAGATTTGCCTTAATCATCAATCTTGGAAATCAAATTGACGATCACAGTGCTGGACGTCTCGACGCCATTGCCCGTCACTGGTCTGAGTATATCTGTCTGATGTAAACGAAATAGTTATATCTATATCTATCTGAAACCACAAGATTTTCTGGCACTTCCCATAGTTGTTTCTCTACCCACGGACAAAATAGGATGATATATTCTCTTACGATGATGCTGCACGTTGCAAATACTACTAATTGAAACTAATTTCTTTAAACATTTTTGTCGTATCCTTTTTAAGGGTGATCCTATAAACAATGGGTGCTGCAACGTACTTAACTTCACTACTTTACTTAATAGAGATTAGACCCCATTGATGACGAAGATACCCCCAATACGACGACATACGAGTACAGTAGTAATAACTTTATCGTTATTGAACCCAGAGAGCGATTCTTTCGGAGAAAGTCCATTTGCACCTTAGCTTACACCATACTACGCATTTATATATTCAATTCTCTTTCCTAAATTAGTACGAAAAGTTCATATTGTTAAAAAGGCTTAACTTCCACAATGCTGATCTATTGAAACTAGCTTTTTATAGAATAAGGATGACAAACGAGCACACAGTCTACCTGACGGTAAGTGGATGTTGTGGCTCATAGACATCTACATTTATCCTCGATTAGAATCAAAATGCAGATACGTCGTCACTCCTGAGGACTAAGATGGAATGCTTCATTTATATTAATAAGGTTCTCCGGTTCTCTATACTCACAATACAAAACACAGTAGCATTAAGCTGCTATTTATTCCGTGAGAGCGTGGTCCTTCCCCGGTCGAGATGACCCATTGGCGTTACAACCATGATATAGTTGCAGCGTGGCTCTACTCCGTATACCTACAAGCTCTAGTTAATTAAGGGGTTTTTAATAAGCACTACTGAAAGTGCATGTGCCGTCTATACGCCCCGAGGCACAATCACCGCAAATTCAAGTCCACTGTTGCACATAAGCTGTCATAGTCCGCTGTAAAGTTATAGGCTGTATACGTCCCACAGCTGGACACAGACCTACTCATTTCATTCACTTCTGTCGTGTTACTTGAGAGCAGAAAGAGTTCACCGTGCTTATAAAGTGCATGTTAGCGCACTTTATATGTCTAAGAAATATATTTTTATGTAAATAAATCAGCACTCAAAATAGCAATTGACAATATCATTGGGTGATAGCGGGGATCGAACTCGGTTGGCTTCCGTACTGTTAAAACTTACGGTAAGGGCTTACTTCCGAGCTACCACGGCTTAATAGTTCGCTGGTTTCTACCTATTTTCACATCTATATTTTGTGAACTCCTCAAAACAGCCTCCCGACTCATTACTCGCAGGCCAGCGCCGCAAGACCCGCCCAGCCGGCCGCGACCCAACTCCAACCACTCCCCGGACCCTGCGAGTTAACTTCAACACTTACTTGTAGTGATGTGCGAACAAAATATCTCTAAAACTAAATGTAGTAATTATTATGGAATTTATTAACATCGTCACTTAAAAATAATAAAAATTGGTTATTTAAGATTGATTCTAGTGTCCCTTATATATAAAAAAAAAACTAGTCTTAGTTATAGTATGTAGTAGTAGTTACCCAAATGTCATGTTCAATATTCGAATGTCACTTAAAATGTTAATGTTATTGAGATATTATTTGTGTGGACTGTTTATTAATTGTTTTAAAGTCTTTTCTTTTCATTTCAATACTTTTAAACTATTTGTGTTTAAGTTTTTGATAACTTTTTCTGAAAAATCCTTCAAAATTGTTGTCTCCCAACGCACCTCCAAATGACGCCAAAAACTGAGCAATTCTTGAATATAAATACTAAGATATAACAGAAAATATTTATTTTTCATTTTTTAAACATATTTCTAGATAAACACTAAGAAGTTGTTACCCACCCCTATTATTAACTAACTTATTAACACTCGATGGAGTGACGACCTGATAAGACATGCAGGAAGACGATGGATGCAGGTTGCTCAGGACCGTGCATTGTGGCATTCCTTGTGGGAGGCCTATGTTCAGCAGTGGACTTCTGAAGAGCTGTAATGATGATGGTGATGATGATTATTATTATCTTTTGTATTTATATTATGTATTCGTTTTATAAAAATAAAATTATTTGTCGTAATGAACGAATACCGTGTTAAAAACGTCTGTTCTGCTCCATTTTTATAAAATGTAAACTATTTTTAGTTGATTAAAGCTATACAATTTTCATATAAGTGTTATGTGTTAAAAAACAGAATATTTCTAAATAAGAGTAACTAAACTCTAGTTTCATGTCATTCGTAGAAAGTTGTATTTTTGGAACATAAATTTTATCTTTTAATTTTTAAGACGGAACATCACTAGTCGCAAAACTTTTGATATGTCGGCTCTAGACGGTAAATGGTTTTCGGTTCCACCCAATCACGTCGCAAAAATGGACTAATTTAAATTCAGATTACGGACACCCAGATCGATGATGACAATCTACGAGTATGAAGCTCGGTAATTAGATTTCAAGCTTGAATGCCCCTTTTAAGTCTAATGAAGTTAAGTCGTCCATCTTTACCATAGATTAAGCAATTTTCAATTGTTTAACACAAAAGGTTTTATGTAATTTTTATTGCGATTTTAATAATTTTCTAATTATACACAAACATTTTCGGTATCGAATTTTTTTATATATTTTGTATTGGTGCTCTTAGTATAAATTTGAAGAATCTGTGATATGTTTAAAATTGAATTTTCTGTTAGTTTTCTTTAGCTCCAAAACTTTGGATTTTATGTATATAAAAAATAATTACCATTATCTTAAATTGTATATTTACAGCCTGATCACAATTTGCTACGTAGGTACTTTGGTCTAAAAGCTAAAAATTGGGTACATAATTTCCTTATTTTACACCAAAAAAATGTTTATTGACATTTCAAAACTGATAAGAAATAACAAAGAAAACAAATAATGGTCATTTTAATTAATTCCTAAATAATTATTCTTACTTTTGCCATCTCAAAAGAGTTGATCCTTCCATGTTCCCGGATTCTAATTAACGGGCTATCCCTCTGCGGATGCTGCAGAAGTTGGTCACACATAATTTAGAGCCACCAAAGGATAGCGCTGTCTAACTTTGCACTTTCCTCATATTTTACTCATAATGGATACATATGAGCGGTTTTAACTTCGAACGGATGCGACTCGTTAATTGAGAGTGCGTTACGTCTAGGCGACTATTTCTGTGCCCAACTTTGTAAACAGAATGCCCCCTAAGTACTTGTATCAACGTATGATATCGCAAGCCATAACAGTTCTTAAAGCTTTCGCATAGGGGAGAGAGTTGAATCAAGATCAAAGGCCTAGAAATCACTTCCAGTGGTCCACCGTACAGTTAACAGTTGAAACAACTTTAAAGGATTTTAAAGTGTGGAGTAGTTCGAAAATTAGATTTCCCTGAGAACTTTTATCGAAGCTTGAAAGTATATATATGGGCATCACTATCGGAGTAGTAGTTTTATTTACTTATATATTAAAGTATTTGCACATACTTTCCTATACAAATAACTATATAAACCGAGGTTCCAGTGCATGAAAAGAATAGTTTTTTTTCAATATATAATATTGCATAATACTTATATGGTAAGTTTTTTTTTTTGTTTAACTCTGGTTCGGAAAATACCTATGTCCGGAGAAGAACCAGGAAGGAACCCAACGGGATTATTTTTAAACATAAAATTATATCTTTCAAAATGTTCTGTCGTAACTGTATCAGACATCAAAAATAACGTTATAGACCAACGAGAAGAGTATGAAAATAGGGTTGCCACCTGCCTTTCTGGGATGTTTTTCCGTCGGCCAACATCTTTTACACCAGCGAAAGGGACTCTCTTATGTTATAAACTTCATTCATGAAACCATCGTCTTCTTGCAGCCTGGAATACCTATGTATTTGATAAAGACCGAAGGTTGCCATTCCTTAGCCTGGAAGTTTTTTGTGTCAGCAGTTTTTAGTTTCAATAATGTTAGCAAATGAGTACAGCGAACCAGTATGTAGTAGCTACATACTGACTATGAATTATTCTCGCTTAGTCACAAGTCTGTAGCCATCTTTTCTTGATTTTTTGACGGTTTCGTGGCGCAGTGGCAGTCGAATTAAGACGCTGAGGGCCGCGGATTAGAATCCCGCATGGAACAAATATTTATATGGCCTACTAAATAATTGTTTCGGGTCTGAATGTATGTCCTTGTATAATTTACGTGTTGTAATCTGCCTAAGGATAACATTATTTAAAAAAACAAAAAAATCCTGGTTGGATCAAGTAAAAAGTTGGTTCTTTCCTCACTCTAATGTTAATAAAAAAATTAAATAAACAAATTATTATAATTAATGAAAAAGACAGTAGAAAACAAACAGAACAGAACTAAATAAACTCTCCCAAATTTTCGCTTTATATTTCTCTTTCTAAACTGGAACTATGCTGTGGCATTGAGGTGGTACTAACCCAGATGGACTCTTAGATAGTAAAGAAGTTCTTCCATTTTGTAAAAATTTTTTTACAGTAATGCTTACCAATATTTTCAAAAAAGCCTAACACTTTGGAAAAGCACCCGAAGTAATTAAATCTCACATTGAACTATAGTAGCCTTAAGTATACAAGCACCCTACATAATTGCCTCGATTCGTATAAAAAACTATAGAAAAATAAAATATGCTTGTAACGTGCTGAGAACCTAAATAATTCAAAATTTCATAATAAATCTACGAAAATGAATTACACGCTCCCGAATCGTTTTCTCATTAATGCAGAATGTACCATTACATTTTGCATTAATGAAGACAAGTTTAACGTTCAGTTAGAATTGAAATAAACTATATAATGCAGTCGTTGAAATATTTTGAAACACCTGTAACATTTCAAACACTAGCTACCATGTCAGGATTTTGAAACACGTAATTTAGATGTAGCTTTGATAGTCATATTTTAACGTCAATTACAAGAACTTAAGTAAAATTATTTCCCATTTTTTATTAAACGTGTTTAATCAACCCATAACAAAAATAATAAATAATACCTTCTTTCTGTAATTAAAATAACCGTATCTTATTTGTCTGAAAATTGAGCTTGTCTAAAAATTGCTTAAAAATTAGAAAACAGTAAGTAAGAAAAACGAAAAAGTGAATTTAAAAGTGTATCAAATTTTTTGTGTTTATTTATTTAGCCGTTAAAATAAAATTATAAACTGTTATTTTAGTGGTAAATTTACATATCATTAAAATATATAATATTTATAACTACAATAAAAAAAAGTAAAGCTAAAGATTTAAATTATCCTACAGTCATATTGCCCGCGGTATAGTGCCAAGAACGCTAGCTGCGTTTCCTCGCTGAATGGCTATACTTAGCCTCTGAGCGAGAAAAGTACCAGTCGTCTTATCAGCGGCGACAAGTCGCGGCTACAAATCCTATAAGCAAGTGGACCGTACTAAATTAATATCGCACATTGATTTTATTATCAGATATAATATATAATTATATAGTCATACCGTTGATTAGTCCCATGTTGGTCTGGGATTTACAGGCCACATATTAGGATGAGGCTTATAAGAAAAAAAGTGCTATGTTACTTGTCTAGCATGTTAAAAGGATAATATCTTTTTTCAAAATTTTCCAACTAAACTCGTTTTTTGGGTAAGCCTGGTCCGAGTAACTCGCTGCTCTTTGGACTGTGCCTGCCTCCTCGAAGATTACAGGTATGATGCTATGTATGTAATATTTTATTTTGATCAGCAGTTATAGGCAAGTATGGAGGGTAAGCCGTGTAGTGGCGACGTGAAGAGGCGCTACATGGAATTGAAACAGGAGATGGGCGGTAGAATCATCTTGAATACAACTCTAAATAATAAAAACTGTAGTTGCCAACCCGCCTGCCAAGCATGGCAATACTATGGCAAATATATATATGTATGATATATATATATATATATATATATATATATATATATATATATATATATATATATATATATATATATATATATATGCTTTCAAAATCTGGCCAAACGATTACTGCAAACCATGAAGGAAGAACTAGCTGCTAAGCAACCGAGATTGGTCAATCGCTCTAGGCCACTGCTGCTTCACGACAACGCAAGACCACACACTGCACAACAAACAACCACTAAGTTAGATGAGCTACAATTCGAATGTCTGCGATATCCCTGGACCTTACTCCAACAGATTACCATTTTTTCCGGAATTTGGACAACTTCTTACAAGGAAAAAAATTCAACTCCGATGCGGCAGTGCAAACCGTCTTCAAAGAGTTTGACTCTCGCCCCCATGGTTTTTTTAGTAAAGAGATCAATGAACTACCTATGAGATGGCAAAAGTGCATATATAACAACGGTGCATACTTTAATTAATTAAATATATTTTACAAAAAAAAATGACTTTATATACCTTCCGTACAAAACGCATTTCATATGTAAGGAAGGACCTTATATTATACTAGTACTTTGAATAATATACTATTATTACGAATACATTTTTTTTTCTTGACTTAACATAACACGTTATCACTATCGCCACCTAGTGGCGGGGGGCAGAAGCATGATCGTGTTGCGGAGGGTTCGGCTAACCCGATATTAATTTCCTAAGGGTACTCCACACTCCCGCCCGGTACCACGAAATTTTTACGATATTAAAAAATATTTATTTTAAAAATATATTTTATACGTTTTAAATATGTAAGTAAAAAAGCAATGAACTCGCAAATTGGTAAAGTTAGTAAATCCTTGACAGATTAATTTTAAAAATAAAATACGTAAAACAATAAAATAATAAAACATTTATTTTACTTACATTTATTTACATTTATGATAAGGCCTGTCAGAAAAAAAACTGTATCTGTTGTTTTTTTTTTTATAGAATAAGGGTGACAAACGAGCACACAGTCCACCTGATGGTAAGTGGATGTTGTGGCCCATAGACATCTACATTTATTCTCGATTAGGAATCAAAATATAGATGTATTCACCCCTGAGGACTAATATGGAATGCCTCGTTTCCAGTAAAAATGGTCTCTGGTTCTCTACACTCACCATACGAAACACAGCATTAAGCTGCTATTTTACGCTGGTGTTCTGCGAGAGCGTGGTCCTACCCCGGTCCAGCTGACCCATTCGTGTTACAACCATAATATAGCTGCAGCATGGTTCTACCATGTAAAATGTGTACGATGAAGCTTTAATAGCTTACTAGATAATATAAACATTACTCAAATTTGACGACGAATGAAAAAATAAAATACTTATTGAGATTTAAAAATAATGACGAGGAACTCTATTCGCGACTGGTCGTTGTTGCTGGTGATAAGAGGGCTGGTTCTTTTCTCGCTCAAAGGCTAAGTATAGCCATTCACCACAGGGAGTAGGACTGTATGATAATTAAGTAATTAGTTTTTTTTAATAGTTTTTTTTTATACTGTATATAATAAAAAAAATATACATAAAAAGCAATACCGTGTAGTGGCGGCGTAGGATAATCCACTATCCCATATCAAAGAGGACAGAGGGAAACTGCAACAGGAGATGGAATGGTGGGTCTCTGTCTGTTTCTCTATCTCTTTATAATCCTAGCTGTTGTAAAAGGTTACTTTGACAAAAAGATATGAAGCCTCCAATAGATGGCGGTAAAGCTTTCACAAAGTGGTAAGACTCCTTTTCTGCCTACAAGTCTATCTGGTTAGGCACCACCTTCCTACCTAGTTCAGCCCCTAAATAGCAGTGCTTGCATTGCTGTGTTCCCGTTTGAAAGGTAAAGAGAGGTAAAGAGAAAAAGTGAAGCATTCCATATTAGTCTCTTTCATCACTATATTTTTAACTGAGGGTAGTCTCGTTTATCACTATAGTTTTATTTAAAAAAAAACTATTTCGTACATACGGCTACGGTACATATGGCTTATGTAAACTGCACTGAAGTCCGTAGTCTGTGAACATGTTCAAGACCATCCCCGCCATTACATCAGAGTTGATAGATCACAAATCCTCGCATAATTTAAAATTAAAAATTTTGTACAATCGACCTCAATATAAATTATTAAGAATAACTCAAAAACTATTAGTCAGACCTTGATCAAATTTATATGTGACCACACGAGAAGCACCAGCTTTCAAATAAAAAAAGAATCATCGAAATCGGTTCACGCAGAGAATAGTTATGAGGTAACACACATTAAAAAAAAACATACAGTCGAATTGAGTACCGTCTCCATTTTGAAGTAGGTAGAAAAGAACACCGATTCCTACCAAAGATGATACGCGAGGCTATTGAAATTAAAAAAAAAACCTAATTTCAACAGAGAAGATGGCTGGGTGCTGCCATCTGCTTGGGATCCTATGATTAACAAAATTAAATCCAAACCCAAGCATACCACTGCAAGATTTCAACATACTGTAAGCTCGTTCTACGAAGATCGGACCAAAAATTAATATTCACAACCTAAAGGTAGCCGGACTAACTACGACATCGGGACGTCAAACATTTCAGTCCCCCCACCCCTCCCACCCATAACCATGGGTGCTATAAAGCACCCGAAACGTCGGAAATTAAAAATAAGTATAAATAAGTAAATTAAACGCGATAAAATCCGTAAAAATAGTTTTATTCAATATGTAAACTACTCATATCAGCGATCAGGGGACGGATTAGTAATCGAATGAAGAAAAAAAACTATTTTAGTGAGTCCTTCTTCAATGGGGAGGCACATGTCCAGCAGTGGTTGTAACATTACGAGCTGGTAACAATGAATAAGAATTTGATAAATTTTACAAAATCCCTAAATGACCCTACGAAGGAATTTAAGGATTTATTAAGGAGATTAACTTTGGAACAAAAAATAAACTGTCAAATTAATCTTGTTTTGTACATTCGTTTGTTTCCCAAAAATAATATAGTTTTAAAAAAGGTATCGTTTTGATATTGCTGTTGCTTGGTACAAGGTCGGAGAGCCCCGGCTTATCTTTACGCCCGCGCGACTATCCCATGGTAATGTAATGAAAAATTACGCCATCTGATACCGCCTGTCTCTGTGCTTTTTGTTCTACGGATACTGCGGTGTAGGAGACTATGAGTGACACAAGAAATAACCAAATTTAGTCTCTATTCAAATAAAATAAGGTGTCTATTGCTTTCTAAGTAAGATGGAAAATAATTTGCGATAGTCGTATCGCACATTGCATTAAATATGTAGGTATGTTACCTTCAAAAGATTTATACAAAATAATTATAAAAAATCAATAATCAGAAAGATCTTTTTTCTGTAAATTGTGTCATATTGCTCATGCGGTGACCTTTGCGCATAGTGGACAAAGGACAGAGTTAGGTAGACAACTTAAATCCAAGTTGGTTTTTAAAAACCTTCACTGGTACACTTAATATATATTAAATTAATAAATTCAGGTCCCAATTTTCAAAAAATCATTATTGTAACAATAATAATAATAATGTATTATATTATGCCCTTCGGACCGAAATTAGGTCACGGTGGCCAGTTACAACGGAGACATAGTGCTCGAGTGTATGCGCAAGTTCAGGTGCACTCTCTATTCCATCACTCTCATAGTCCGATGGGACGGTAATCCGACTCGACCAGAGAGAGATCAGACGCAGGACCTACGCCTTTACGTGCTTTCCGAGGCACGGGGGTGAAACACTGCCAACTTCCTAACTCCGGGCTGCCACTAAGAATTTCTAGTCAGAAAAACCCAATCCGAGTTCCAGAATTAATTAGTTAAATTCACATGCAAAAATAATATAGCATCTTCATCTTTCTTTTTTTTTTTAATTAACTGACAGACGAACATGCAGTTCACCTGAGGAGTTTTGGCGGGAACTTGACCGGCGGCGGTTTGCTGCTCCTGTATTATTTTACAATGTCTTTAGAAAAGTAGACTTTAACAACTCTTCAAAAGTATTTTATATACTTACGTGGTAAAGCCAGGCTGCAGCCATATTACGGTAGTAGCGCGAGTGGGTCGGCTTGACCGGAGATGGACCACGTTTTTACAGAATATCAGTGTAAAAAAGCAGATTTAGCAGCTGTGTTCCGTATGATGAGTGTAGTTCTCTAGAACTGGCGACCCGTTTTACTGGGAAAGAAGAATTCCATCTTATTCCTCAGGGCTACCAACGCATCTGCATTTTGATTTTTAACTGAGGATATCCCACTCTCATAAAAATGTACTGACTAAAGTGTGAAATATTCAAATTATACTAATATAAAGCTTATATTACGGCTCATTGCCACTTCAGCTTACTGATCCGTTGGGCTATGTCGATTACTCTGCTTCTACTGCGGATATTCTTAAAACGAAGGTCATACTAATTGTAATAAAATGTACCAAACAATATTAATATTGTTTATAGGTGGTAGAGCCACGTTGCAGCGTATTATTACTGCACTGCAGCTCTAATGGGTCTGCTCGATAGGGGAAGGACCACGCTCGTATGCGTAGTCTTTGGAGACCCTATTTTATGTATTCTATCTTATCAAGAAATATCTAACCAAATTATAAACTGTTAATGTAAACATAATTATAAATTACTTAGTAGTAATTAATAATTATGTCATTTTTCATTACTTTGTAGTGACTGCCTTGTTGGTCTAGCGGTTGTAGTAGTGCGACTGCTGATCACGAGGTCCCAGATTCGAATCCCGGGTCGGGCCAAAAAAAAAGTCAGTTATTGAGTTTTTCCATCAAGAAATTCTCAGTAGCAGCCCGGAGTCAGGAAGTTGGCGGTGTCTCACCCCCGTGCCTCGCAAAGCACTTAAAGCCGTTGGTCCTGCGACTGATCTCTTTTCGGTCGTGTCGGTTTACCGTCCCATCGCACTATGAGAATGAGGGAATATAGAGTGCACCTGTGCTTGCGCATACACTTGGGCACTATAATCCTGTCCTGCGCCGATGGCTAGTCTCCGTTGAGGCTTGCCGCCGTGACCGAAATTCGGTCTGGAGGACATTATTATAATGTAGTGGCGGTGTAAGAATATCGACTACCCTATATCATCCCGCGGGTGTTGTAAGAGGCGACAGAGGGAAACCAATCAGGGAATGGGCAGCAGCGTCATCCTAATAACGACTAAAAATAAAAATAAAACTGCGGTTGTCAACCAGCTTGCCAAACGTGGTAACTATGGCAAATATCCTCGCAATCTATGGAGTAGGCCCATGTTGAACAGTGGACTTTGGTAGGCTGTTATGGTTCGGTTACGGTAGACATAATTTGCAATGAATTTTTTTTTCTATTTTCCTGTTTTGTTTTTTTTTCGTTTGCGACAATATTCAAAATTGTTCATCTTGCCCAATCCAAAGACTGTCAAAGAAATGCGTCTTTCACCCTCGCGTGTGATGAAATGAATACCCCTATCCCCATTCCTCGAGCCATCCCCACTGCAAGCTCAGTGGGGCGTTTTTTTAACTCTGTGCCTTAGATTCACTTCCAGTACGTCATTGCATATTGATCCTTAAAAGTCTAATTTTCTGTTTTATAGCCTAAGTTGTTGTAAACCATATTACAAATGTGTAAAGCTTAAAGTCGAGTGCACGTAAACCATTACTTAGATCCGCATCTAGTGCTTTAAGCGATCATTCTTCACATTCTTTGGAGAAATTCGCTGTCGTGGAGGTCATTTAATATCCAATATCAACCCTATTTTGATGCGCTTAAAGTTGTAATTTCTATGGTGAATTAAAATAGAGATAAGACTAATTCTCTAGGGTAGGAATGGAGGCGCAATCATTAAAGCAAAGGGTGGAAAGCGACGGGTAGTTCTTTTTGGAGTTTGTGCGAGTGAGACGTGCGTAGAGGTCGAGAGGGTGCGGGTTAAACGCGTCACAGGGGCGTATTATAGGTCAAAGTAAGATTTGTTATGAATAAAAGTAAAAATAAGGATTTTTTTAAATCTTTATGAATGAGAGTTGAAACAAGAAAGTATAAAAAATGTTTAACTGCTAACTTTAGCTGGTAGTAATAATTAGATCGAGAGAATAAATTAGATTTCAATTGTTTTTGTTGTAGCAAAAAGAACTTTGCATCATAATAATACAAAAAAAGTAAATTACAGCCACATGCCCCATACACATGCCCCATGGCTGGACCCAGGCCTACATTTCTGAGATGGTTACGGTGCAAGAAAGAGTGTGCGTGACATACATATGTCCTCAAAATATGTTTAAGTTTTAGGCACCCGCTTTTCATCACGATGTTTTTGATCATCAACAAGGACATGATAAATTAGTGCTTGAATTGCAATTAACAAATTAATTGATATTGCCATGGGTGCACCTTAGGATCTATGAAGTTTTAAGACAAGCTCTTATCTTCTGAAACGCTACAACTCAAGTATATATAAGACTTGAAATTAGTTATTGCAGTCTGATGCTGGCCTTACACGATCGACAAACGGTCACACAAAATAGCGTAGAGAGCCGGCTTATGCCAGTTGGCGAACTCGATCACATATCAAGTATTGAAGAAACGATAGGGTTGGACGGCCCGTGTAGAGCCAGCCTGATAATTCGTCTAAATATATTAATTGATTACTGTACAACCGGCAAACCTCCATTGACAAGCAATTAAACTACATGATAATAAACTTTTCGGATGTTTATCATCATCATTGTAGTAATGACCATGATCATCAAACTTATATATTATTTAAGAATTTCGTTTAGTTCGTTCATCTTAAAATTCAATTTAAGAAAGAAAAAGTATTTCAAATAATTTTACTAGTGGTAGGACTCCTTTTTCGTCTGGGTAAGTACCATCCACTTTTTATTTTCATTATTACAGCCCTTCACAAGTCCACTGCTGAACATAGGCCTCCCCCAAGGAATGTCACAAAGCACGGTCCTGAGCCACCTGCATCCATCGACTTCCTGCATGTCTTACCAGGTCGTCACTCCATCTAGTGGGGGGTCGCCCTACACTTCGCCTACCGGTACGAGGCTGCCACTCGAGAACCTTTTTTCCCATCGGTTGTCGGTTCTTCGAGCTATATGGCCGGCCCATTGCCACTTCAGCTTACTAATCCGTTGGGCTATGTCGGTTACTCTGGTTCTACTGCGGATATCCTCATTTCTAAGTTTATCACGCAGAGAAACTCCGAGCATAGCCCTCTCCATAGCTCGCTGAGCGACCTTGAGCGTCCTCATATGGCCAGCAGTGAAGGACCACGTCTCAGATCCATAAGTCATCACTGGCAACACGCACTGGTTGTACAATCTAGTTTTCAGGTTTTGAGGTATACCTGACGAGAAGATGTGTCGTAATTTCCCGAACGCTGCCCAGCCGAGTTGAATCCGTCGATTGACCTCTCGGTCGAAGTTAAACAAGGTAACGAAGGTAAACATACTCGCAAACAACTTCGAGCTTAGTGCTCCAATAACTAATGGCATAGGTGTGACATGGACATTAAACATGATCTTTATTTTGTCCATGTTCATCTTAAGACCTATCCGTTTACATTATTGAGGTCATTGAGCATAGGGTCCAGCGATTCTGCCATAAGGACTATATCGTCGGCAAATCGAAGGTGAGTGATGTACTCGCCATTGATGTTAATACCGTATCCTTTCCAGTCCAGTAGCTTGAACACATCTTCCAATGCAGCGGTGAAGAGTTTCGGGGATATAACGTCACCCTGTCTTACACCTCTCTGCAGTTGGATAGGTTTCGTACTCTGGTTCTGTACTCGGATAGCCATCGTAGCCCTACTGTACAAACACTTCAGCACTTCGATATACCGACAGTCAACTTGGCACCGCTGAAGGGACTGTAGCACCGCCCAAATTTCGACGGAATCAAAGGCTTTCTCATAGTCCACATACGCAAGGCAAAGTGGCAGATTGTACTCTTCTGTCTTCTGTACAATTTGTAAAATTGAAGGGCGTGTCTGTGGTCCATGGTACTAAAGCCTCTTCGGAAACCGGCTTGTTCGGGAGGCTGGAAGTCGTCGAGTCTGCGTGCGAGACGATTCGTAATGACTCTCGAAAACAGCACGTAGACGCGGCTCAGAAGGGAAATCGGTCTGTAGTTTTTCAAGAGAGCGTTGTCGCCTTTCTTGAAGAACAAGACCACCGCACTTCTGCTCCACGCCTCCGGAGTAGTGCCACCATGGAGGACGGAATTAAAGAGCTTCTGAAGGACTTCAAGTACCGGTTTCCACCCGCTTTCAGAAGCTCCGCTGTAATTCCATCCTCGCCCAGGGACTTGCCGTTTTAAGGTGCTGGAGAGCCATTCTAATCTCGCTCAGACTGACGTCCGGGATATCATCGGAATAGTGTCGGATAAGACTCGCTCTTGGATCGTTACTCACACTTTCGTGTGGCTCCAACGATGACGTGTACAGCTGCCCATAGAACCTCTAAATCTCACTCAAAATCTCAGGTGTCCCGGAAACGATGCTGCCACACTCGATCTTCAGCTTTGACAGTTGGCTCTTTCTGGCAGACAGATCTCTGGCAAAGACTTTGGAGCCTTGGTTCCGCTCGATCGCTTCTTCAATACAAGCTGAATTAGTTGCGTAAGTCCCGCCGCATGCATTTGGAGATCTGTCGATTCAGTTGCCTGTATGCTGTCAAATCTGTTGAAGACCGGAGCTTCATTTCCGTCTAACAGAACAGGCTCTTGAACTTAGCCCGACCGCATGAACAGTTTCACGAGCTTATCATTTATATCGTCTACTTCATTGCAGTCTTCTAGGCACTGAAAACCGTTTAGTAACTCGAGCTGAAAGGTTTCGGGACTTTGGATTAGAGCACGAGGACGGAGCGTTGACTTCATTAGACGAGACCCTCCAACTTAACGTTTAGGTTCAGTGTGCCACTAACCATTCGGTGATCGCTACCAGTTTTCACTCGCGATCACTGAGACATCACTGAACAGTTGGCGTCTAGTCGTCATAATGAAGTCAATCTTATTTTTTCGAACCGTCCAGGCTCGACCAGGTCCACTTCCTGTGGGGCCGCTTCTGGAAAAAGAGTTCATCATAAAGAGTCCCTCTTTCTCCATGAAGTCGGCCAGCAGCTGCCCCTTGGGTTCCGTTACCCTATTCCAAATTTTCCCACCTTCAGCTCACCGTTCTCTTGTGCCTAGTTTTGCATTGAAGTCTCCCATTAACACCGTATAGGTTTTGGAGGAATGCATGGCTTTAGAGATATCCTCATACATTTCCACCTCCTCATCGATGTGCCGAGGTTGGTGCGTAAACCTGCATGACCGTCAACGAATACCGTTTGGTGATTCTGATGTGGCGGCGCTGTCGTCGCGCCACAAGCGAAATACATCAGCCTAAATCGCGCTATCAAAGTTCCGAATTAAAACAGTATATATATAATAGTCTGAACTTACCACTCGGAGCGTTGGTTGCCCGGCCGATCACCTTGCCCGGCGGGAGTCCCTTCTTCCTTCCAGCCAGTGGTGACCAACCTGAAGTGATATGAACACGCAACCAACCTTCGAAAACTACAACTTCAAGCCTTCGTCATTATCCTCAAGAACCCCTACCATTCACCCCAAGAATCGTCTTCGCAGTCTTCAGCTCCTGCAAGCCAGTCCAACTTGTCTTCATCTCGACTCACCGCAGATTTATAAGGCAGACTTCTGGCACTGCTCCGGTACATCGTTCACTGGCATCACTTGCCAGTGCGTAGTATGCATGCATTATACACCGGCATATCGTTGCACCGGCGTCATTGCCCTTACGCACACAGCATGCATTCCCCACCGGCATTAAGGACACACCGGCAATCGGATGCACCTATCGACCTCCGGTCTGAGCAGGGTAATGTGGCGGCGCTGTCGTCGCGCCAAAAGCGAAATACATCGAAGCCTAAATCGCGCTATCAAAGTTCCGAATTAAAACAGTATATATATAATAGCTCCGAACTTACCACTGGAGCGTTGGCCGCTTCGGGCAGAACACCTTGCCCGGCGGAGATCTCCCTTCTTCCACCGGCTACACTGAGAATAAGGTACGTAACCCTCGTCGTCACACTACAATCTTACAACGTTGTTAACGAGAGACTTGTGGACGATAAATTCGACACCTCCTTGGGACAGATGGTCGCCTTCCTGGTGATGAAAAAAGTTGCCAGATTCGAGGATTACCGTGTCCTCCCTCTTCGGATCTCGGATAATCCCATAATATGCCAGCGTAACTTGTCGATCTCTTCTTCCAGCTCCAGGATCTTCTCGTCCCCTCAGGGTGCGTGCGTTGTATGTTGCCGTCGAGTCGTCTTAGGTGGCAACCGAACCTCCACCGGAGATTTTAGCACCCCTGTCGCCACCGTAGCCAGGAATAGCGGGCCACCGGACTGGGGGTCGTCTTCGTAACTCTCATCATGGGGATATTTGCTGTTAGCTTGGCCAGCGGTTGGCAACCGCAGTTTTTTTATTTTAATATTGCTGTTATCAGAAAGATGCTGCTGCCCATCTCCTGCCTGTTTCCCATTGTCGCCTCTTACGACACCCACGGAAGACACGGGATAGTGGAGACCATCCATTTAGGTACCTATTTTAGCTGCCAAATATTAGTACTTGCATTGCCTTGTTCCGGTCTGAAGGGTAAAGAAAGCCAGTATAATTACAGGCTGTAAGGAATTCCATCTTACTCCTCAGGAGTGATAAAGCATATGTAGCTTTCTTTGTATAGAGTTGGCAACAGGTATCCATCGACTGCAGTAGCCACTTACCAGCAGATGGGCTGTAAGTTGGTTTGTCACTTTAGTTTTTTTTTATAGGATAGGGTGACAAACGAGCACACAGTCCACCTGATGGTAAGTGGTTGCCCATAGACATCTACATCTATCCTCAATTAAGAATCAAAATGCAGATGCGTTGTCACCCTCGAGGTCTAAGATGGAATGCCTCGTTTCCGGTAAAAATGGTGTCCGGTTCTCTACACTCACCATACGAAACACAGCAGCGTTAAGCTGCTATTTTACGCTGGTATTCTACGAGAGCGTGGTTCCTCCCCGGTCGATCTGACCCATTCGTGCTACAACTATACCAGTAATATAGCTGCAGCGTGACTCTACCACGTAATAAGTTTTATAAAAACAATAAAATAAAAAGTAAAAAATGTATATAATCATCAATAAACAATTAATATTCATACAACCGCGATTTAAAGCAATGATCTCTAAATGTTGGCTATTGAAGGTTAACGATAATAATGATCATGTGCGGTTTCAAACTTAAAACTTTTTTACTTAGTAATAACAGCAGTAGACTCCTACTGGTATAAAGTCGCCTTGATCTGAAAACAATGTAAAAGATTTATTTACTAACCTTATTATACATCGTAACAGCTGACTCCTACTGAACATGGGACTCTACTATGATGAAAATAATTTGGATTAAGTCCCCGCTGCAGATGGAATAGCTATTGCGGAACTGGTTGTATCAAATTTTGACGCTGCTTCTCGAATCGGTATCGATATATAACATCTGGTACAAATACAAGATGGCTATATCGGTAATAGATAATATCAATCTGTGATAGTTAATAGTTAGACATGGGCCCTCCCATTAGGGGGATTCTTCTTTATCGCCACGCTTAGGAATTGGCGATTGCAGTACCGGACGTCTTGCACCTTTGACACTGCCTCCGAAGCCGATCCAGGTACTCTTCACCTGGTGTTAATGTAGTAGTCATACCGCCATCTATTGGTCATAAAACCTTTCTGACATTTTCCACAGTAGTCTTTTGGGACACCCACGAATCGAAATGGGATGATGGATTCTCTTACTTAAATCTAAGCAATAAAAAGTATTTTAAGACTGAAGTTGAACCTGGGTTCGATTACCACAAGCAAGAAATATTTTATTCATTAGTCCATTACAGCTTATCAGAAGTCCATTGTTGAACATATGCTACCCCATAGATTGTTTTATAGGAAAGATATTTGATAGTTTTACACTTGGCAGACGGGTTGGTAACCACAGCTTAATTTTTATTGAGTTGTTATCGGAAGATGCTGTCCATCTCCTGATTCATTTCTTGCTGTCGCCTATTACGACACCCACTGGAAGACACGGGGTAGTGGAGAACATCCACTTAGGTACCTATTTTGCTGCCAAATAGCAGTACTTGCATTGCTTGTTCCGGTCTGAAGGGTAAAGAAAGCCAGTACAATTACAGGCTGTAAGCCATTCCATCTTACTCCTCAGGAGTGATAAACATATGTAGCTTTGTATAGAGTTGGCAACAGGTATCCATCGACTGCATTAGCCACTTACCAGAAGATGGACTGTGTTGGTTTGTCACTTTAGTTTTTTTTATAGGATCTATATCTATCCTCAATTAAGAATCAAAATGCACATGCGTTGTCACCCTCAAGGACTAAGATGGAATGCCTCGTTTCCAGTAAAAAGGGTGTCCGGTTCTCTACACTCACCATACGAAACACAGCAGCGTTAAGCTGCTATTTTACGCTGGTATTCTGTGAGAGCGTAGTTCCTCCCCGGTCGATCTGACCCATTCGTGCTACAACTATACCAGTAATATAGCTGCAGTGTGGCTCTACCACGTAATAAGTTTTATAAAAATAATAAAATAAAAAGTAAAAAATGTATATAATCATCAATAAACAATTAACATTCATACAGCCGCGATTTAAAGCAATGATCTCTAAATGTTGGCTATTGAAGGTTAACGATAATAATGATCATGTGCGGTTTCAAACTTAAAACTTTTTGGTTACTTGTAATAACAGCAGTAGACTCCTAACTGGTACAAAGTCGCCTTGATCTGAAAACAATGTTAAAAGATTTATTTACTAACCTTATTATACATCGTAACAGCTTTGACTCCTAATGAACATGGGACTCTACTATGATGAAAAGAATTTGGATTAAGTCCCGCTGGGCAGATGGAATAGCTATTGCGGAACTTGTTGTGTCAAATTTTTGACGCTGCTTCTCGTATCGGTATCGATATATAACATCTGGTACAAATACAAGATGGCTATATCGGTAATAGATATAATATCAATCTGTAATAATTAATAGTTAGACATGGGCCCCTCCCATTTTAGGGAGGATTCTTCTTTATCGCCACGCTTGGTAGGGGAATTGGCGATTGCAGTACCGGACGTCTTGCACATTTGACACTGCCTCCCGAAGCCGATCCAGATACTCTTCACCTGGTGTTAATGTAGTGGTCATACCGTCATCTATTGGTCATAAAACCTTTCTGACATTTTCCACAGTAGTCTTTTGCGACACCCACGATCTTACTTAAATCTAAGTGCAATAAAAAGGTATTTTAAGACTGAAGTTGGGGAATCTGGGTTCGATTACCACAAGCAAGAAATATTTTTATCCATTAGTCCATTACAGCTTATCAGAAGTCCATTGCTGAACATATGCTACCCCCATAGATTGTATTATATTTGCTATAGTTTTTACACTTGGCAGGCGGGTTGGTAACCACAGTTTAATTTTTTAGTGAGTTGTTATCGGGAAGATGCTGTCCATCTCCTGATTCATTTCTTGCTGTCGCCTATTAGGACACCCAGGGAATGGGATGGTGGATTCTTTTACGCCGCCACTACACGAAGTGGCACTATTTTTAAATGGAGCTAGTATTTGGTTACATGCATATATGTGTATGTAAAGCGCCTTCACGATACAGAGGATTTCCTGGTAATATAACGAAAAGAGGGTAACGGTTTTCTAATAGGTAACAGTAGCCTAAATCTTGGGTTCCGAAAATAATATATGTTATAAAATGTTTTATTTATAAATATCATTTTGATTATTTTCTTTTATTTCAATGGTTTAGGAAACAGTCATTAAAAAAGTTGTTTCAATTTAATATGTAATTTAATTTTTTTTATAGGATTATGGTAACAAACGAGCACACAGTCCACCTGATGGTAAGTGGTTGCTGTGGCCCATAGACATCTACATTTATCCTCAATTATGAATCAAAATGCAGATGCGTTGTTACCCGTGAGGACTAAGATGGAATGCCTTGTTTCCAGTAAAAAGGGTCTCCGGTTCTCTACACTCACCATACGAAACACAGCTGCATTAAGCTGCTATTTTACACAGACGTTATAGTGAAAGTATAAATTAATTTTAAACAAAGCCGCAATTATTTTTGTGTTACGTCGTAACAAAATTCGGGCACATTTTAAATCCCCGTCAAGTCCGTCCCTGTCTGTCATCAACACCCGAATAGGCCGTTGCGAACGCTAAAAACGCACCCCTTCAGCCCCTTTCCCCAATTTTTAAGCCTACTCCCACCCCCTCTAACTCCCGGGTTAGCCAGGGGTACATTTATGCGCAATAAATTTTGACTACCACCATCCATTCAAAATGGCTTGACTACAATCCGTCTTTGATATCAAAAACAACCTTATGTTTACCAGTTTAAACACCAAATTCAAACGTTTTAGTTTTTAGTCTATGTAAAAGAACTCCCTTTGAATTTTGAGCTCGATTGTTGTGTTCGCGCGAATATAACTTTTTGTACAACTCAATAAAGCTAAAATTTGCCTGTTTCGAGTTGATTGCATAAAGAAGGTGCCAGTTTTGCGGGCGGGCAGGGACAGACGGAGGTAAATAGGGTAGATATCGTCTATTTCTCATTTGTCTTGACGATAGTGCGGTAATAAAATCCATTGTTCAGACCTACGGTGCTTTTGAAAGGTCTCAAAAAGAGACTGGCTCTGTAAACAAAGCGATTTGACCACAAAGGCTCCCCTGATTACGCCGAATGAAATGTGGATTTACGTTTAAATATAAACTTATATATTTTTCCCTCGTTCTCTGTTTATGCTAGAGCTACATTGGAGCTATTTTAAAGTTTTTTTTTTAATAACACCTTATATTTATTAGATGTATACATACAAGTAGTGCAACTGCCGAAATGTTGAATATACCTAGTTTTTACAGATTTTATCGCGTTTCACTTACTCCTTTTATATTTCAAATACTTTACAGCAACCGTGGTCGCGGGAGCAGTGAGGTGTTCGAATTCCCGATGTCATACTCGTCGTTAACCCGGGCTGTCTTCACTTGGGGCGAATTAAAAATTCTAAGCTGAAGATAGCCGTGGTTAACTGTGACATCGATACTTCGAACACCTCAGTCCCCTCGTAACCATGGCTGCTGTAAAGTACTCAAAACATCGGGAATAAAAAAAGTTAGTAAAACGCGATAAAATTCGTAAAAACTAATTTCATTCAATGTGTAGTGTTCGCGTGAACATATTAAATCATGATGTAATGTTGTGTATTATTGTTGCCAATATGAATAGGTTTTTTACCTACCCTTTTGCCTACGGGTATCTGCCGCTAACCAACAGTACACCGCTATAAAGACGATTTAATTATAAGTTCTAGGAATTTCATCTTAGTCGACAAGCTTGACAATTCTATTTAATGGAAGTTACAGTGACAAACCAGCAAAGAGTCCACACCTACACCTATCCTCGATTAAGAATCAAAATGCAAATAGTAACCCCTGGGATCTGAGGTGGAATACCTCGTTACCAATAATAAGGGTAGGTGTCAGGTTCTAGTCACTTACGTACGAAACACATAATACGTTACAGCGTGACTATACCACGTATATTTTCAGTTATTTTGTATGAAAATAGTTGAAGGGAAACATAGTCAGTAGTGTCTTCTTACTATCAGATGACCGAGATATCGATTCTCACTTAATTAAAAAAAATAGAAGTAATAAACGAACTTACTGTCCACCTGATGGTAAGTGGCTTCTGCAGTCCAGATGTTCATGCAGCCAATTTCAAACAAAGAAGGCTACAGATGCGTTGTCACCTCTGAGGACTAAGATGGCCTCATATTATATTGGCTCTCTACATCCTTCAGGCTGGAATACAGCTATGCACGCACTGCAATTCGGTGCCAGAAATAGGTTAGGGGGTGATACCTACTCAGACTGATTTCTAGGCAGAATAGCAGTCGTACCACCTAGTAATATAATAAAAAAATAAGTAGACTTGTGATCTTGTTGGCAGAAATTTATCTCCGGTTTTTATCACTCCTCAAACGTCTTTACGAAGCTCTTATTGTTATTTGCTATTTAGTCACCTATCTAGTACCACAGCGACATACTAGCTGCGTTATGACAGAGTTATATCTCTATATATAAAAATTTATTGCTGTCCTTTAGTCTGGCTAAAACTCAAAAACGGCGCAACCGATTTTGATAAAATTTGTTGTGTGTTTGAATGGGTCCCTGGATGGTATAGATTCACAATTGGAGCCGGTAGGTGGCGCTGTTGTCAAGATCCAGAAATCACTTTTGCGAAGCCGGGGCTGATCGCTAGTTTAAAATAAAATTTACTCAAAACCATTTTATTATATACTATACCTGTAGGGACTTTTGCAATTCATTTCTGAATTAATATTCTAAAAATATTCAATTAACAAATAATGAAACCTAAACATAATTGGTTGGGTTTGATCCCATCTCAAGTCTATACTCACACATTATGCTTCTAGACACACGGCAGTGATTCAGCCAAGGTTGGAAAAGAAAAGGGCGATGCACTGCAATATGTAGTTATATTTACACAACCATTTTGAACTACACTCGACACCCCTAGCCCGAAAACTATTACAGCTAAATACTAGAAATTTTGCATGTCTAATAAGGATCAATACCTAGAACCCCATGAAATTACCAAAATTTTATGAGCAAACCTATTAAAGTTCTTGAGTTATTAAAGTCTAAAAAGTTCGTTTTATATCACTCATTGTCTCACATACTCAATATCCGCGACTGATCGTCGCTGCTGGTGATAAGAGGGCTGGTTCTTTTCTCGCTCAAAAGCTAAGTATAGCCATTCAGCGAGGAAACGCAGCCAGCGTTCTTGGCACGATACCACGGGGAGTAGGACTGTATGATAATTGAAGTTAAATTTAAAGTTAGTTTTAGTTTTTTTTTATTATATTTTATAATATTGTATATTAAATATCAAAAAATCTCAATATCTTAGACCAATTCTAGGTGACGTAGAAACTTGAAATTTGATATGAAAGTAGAAAATTAGGCTACGAAGGAAAAAATCTGACAACTGCAAATTATCGATATTTTAATGTATCTATGTAGATATATTATCTTGAAACTAACCGCACCAATAACTTAGTGACATTATTTTTTTATAGTTTTTATTAAGTATGGAAAACGTTAAAGCGTAAACGCAAGAAAACTGTTAAAGTTTATGTAAGTATTTATTTAGAATAGTTAAAAATAAAAGATTTCAAAAATAAATAAAAAAAGGGAAAAGGGGCCAAGTTCCATACGAACGACGTTCAAGGTTTTCGGCTTCTTTAGCTAATAAAGGAGTTGAAATCTGAACGGATGCCTAGGTTAGGTTACGTTAAAAAATGCTATCATAATAAAAAACATAAGGCAGTAGCGAAGTGATTCTCTTGATTCTCGTGATCGCTTAGCAGATTGGATATTTTCTGCCAATTTTATAATGGTTAAAATTTAAGCTGCTAAAAATTAAACTTTCAATAAAAGATATTTTTTTATTTATAAAAAGTTTCCACATAATAGCTTCTGAAGTCATTCCTAATACATAGTTTATAGAAGTTTTTTTTATAGAATAAGGATGACAAACGAGCACACAGTCCACCAGATGATAAGTGGATGCTGTGGCCCATAGACATTTACATCTATCCTCGATTAAGAATCAAAATACAAACGCCTTGCCACCCCTAAGGACTTTGTATTTTGGAGGAACTCGTTTCCAGTAAAAAGGGTCTCCGGTTCTCTACACTCACCATACGAAACACAGCAGCGTGAAGCTGCTATTTTACTCAGGTATTCTATGAGAGCGTGGTCCTTCCCGGTCGAGGCGACCCATTGGTGCTACAACCATAATATAGCTGCAGCAAGCCTCTACAACGTAAGAACTTGTATTAAAGTATTAAAATTTTAATTTTTTAACCCTTTTGAGGGGTCTAAGTAACACAAGCTCGAATATCATCTACATAGTTACACAAAAAAAACTATTTTTCCACCCTTAAGCGTGGAATGTTTTCTTCAAAATTATATGGAATAACCCCTGAAGTCTGACCTAGTTATTCAAGAAAGAATTATAAAAATATGTTCACAATTGAGAAAGATATCGAGTATCATACATACACCCTTTTTACGGGAAACGAGGCATTCTAACTTAGTTCTCAGGGGGTGACAACGAATCTGCATTTTGATTCTTAATCGAGGATAGATGTAGTCTATGTGCCACAGTATTCACTTACCATCAGATGAATTACATGCTTTTTTATCACCCGTATTCTATAAAAAAAAATACAAAAAAGAGCATACAGTCGGATTGAGTGGATACTTCGTTGCTTTTTGAATTCAGCTAAAAAGTTAATCAATTACACATGATTGAATAAAACAATTTTTACGGATTTTATTTTTAACTCCCGACGTTTCGGGTGCTTTACAGCATCCATGCTCACGGGGAGGATTGAGATGTGTGACGTCCCGATGTCATGGTTAGCCCGGCTACCTTCAGCTTTTGAATACTATCTAATTGTTGGTCCGATCTACGCAGAACGAGCTTACAGTATCTTGAAGTCTTGCAGTGGTATGCTTGGGTTTGGATTTAATTTTGCTAATTAATATCTATCTAAATCTTCTGTGGGGCACAGGCCTCCTCTCAATCGTGAGTTAAAAACCTACCTTAACTTCATAAAAATAATCTTCTGGATTCAAAGAGCTTTCTAAACGTGAAAACTGTAGGCTTTATCAAGGAAATACCGCTGTCAAATCAATATTTTAGTAGAATAAAATGCACATAGCTAAGCCCTATTAAATACGCACACTCTGTCAACAACATACCATACGTACAATCGGGATAAACGCAAAAAACAAAGGCCCATTAGTATCGGAAGTGTGGGCCTCATCAAGATAAATAGAAATGTCACGATGATGGATTACAGCTTCAGGCTGCAACGGCCGCTATAATTTAGCTACCGCACACCCCACACTGCTTTCTATTTTTAAAGCGTTAGAGATGAAAATCGCATAAATTCTCCTTTTGTATTTGCATTAAACCTTTGGCTCCTGCAAGGCTGCTCTCGTCGTTATCTGCAGTAAGTAAATAAGTGTGCATGTGTGTGAGAGGGTGTTTATTATTTTTTAGGAAAATAAAGGGTCGTTATATTTGCACTGGGTAATTGAGTACGCTATATGGACCCCATTTAAAAGGAAATGAGGGTTATGTGGCTACTTTATGGAACTGCTTTACTTTTAATAATAAAGAGCCTGCTGCCTGTATATTCAGGATTAATTATCTCCAGTAGTTATAGCTGTAAGCAGAGCTTGCTAAATAACGCTTTTTAAGCCAAATATGACTCCAATGTTTCTAGGCTAAAATATCAAATAATAATCACAGTAATAGTAGATCATAAGTAAAACGACAAGGCGAAAATAATTTAAAAATAATAGTATAAACTGACCTTTTTATATAAGGCTCGTTTAAAAAAATAGAAGATTGCTTTAGTAACATCACTGGCACTCCTATAGTCTGAAAAAAAAGTAATTTTTATCAAATAACAACACTTGTTATAATTTGTTGATTTCTTTTTTTTTAAATAATTATGAGATATTTTATTTTGTTATGTTAAATATGTCGTGTATTAATAAATGTGGTATGCTAATTATCACGTATATGTACTGAAAGTTTATGAAGTTAAATGCTTGGAAAATTCTATGAACTTCGACAGGTATTGGAAAACCGCGCAAGACCACCAAATGTGTATACTAATAATCTCAACAAGGATAAAATTTAATATTTTCCCATTGGATAAAAATAATAAAACAAAAATCATCAAAATCATTATCATAATCAATCCCAATTTCCATAAGTTGTCACAATGTATGGCCCTAAGTTACTTGCGCCCATCGACTGTCACAAAAAATGTCTTTTTATTCATCAGCCCGCAAAAGTCCACAGATGGACATGGAAATCTTTAGGATTGTCGATTGCTTTTACAGAGTAGTGATTCTCTGAATATCCCATACGCTTTAAACCGCAACGCAGCACTGTTGCGTCTGTACGCACCGCTGCTTATCGGCAAAAATAGCTAAATGGACGGTAAGTATTCACCAAGATTTCTTTACTCATGTGTCTAGAGGGCCTCCTAGGGAAAAATGTATGCCAATCAATTTTTTTTTATATAGGATTGGGGTAATAAACGAGCACACAGTTCACCTGATGGTAAGTGGTTGCTGTGGCCCATAGACATCTACATCTATCCTAATTTGCGAATCAAAATGCAGATGCGTTGTCACCCGTGAGGACCAAGATGGAATGCCTCTTTTCCAGTAAAAGGGTCTCCGGTTCTCTACACTCACAGAAGTGTTAAGATGCTATTTTACGCTGGTATTCTGTGAGAGCGTGGTCCTTCGCCGTTCGAGCCGACCCATTCGTGCTACAACTATACTACTAATATAGCTTCAGCATTGCTCCACCACGTATAAAACCATCTACTGTTTTTTTTTTAATCCGTACCATTCTTATCCGACAGACAGCGTCTGGGGTTTGTAGGTTTGGACGCGTAGGTAAATCTGAGCATGCGTGAAAACTTGTAGTACTACATCTAGCATAGTGATAATAACTTAAAGAATTACCTGAAAGTAACGTCGTGGATAAATTGGCCATAAAAAAGATATTATCGTGTGGTCTAAGAGTATCCATCGCCCCGTTTCGCCGTTTCGCGGGTGCCGTAAAAGGGGACTGTAAGAAATGTAAGAAAGATCTTATGGCCGATAGACGGCGTTATAAACCACTTCATAAGAATTAAGGTACTCGAGTATCAGCCTCGTATCGGTAGGCGAAGTATGAGGCTTAGGACCGTGCTTTTTGGTATTCCTTGGAGGAGGCTTATGTTCAGCAGTAGACTTGTGAAGGTTTGTAATAATGATGATGATGATGAACGGATTCGTTCATAACATTAAGCAATTTTAATATTACCTTTCAGCTGCGGAGATAGCCTTTTAATGAAGTCTCTTTTAGCAGGAGTGCCAACCGTAGTAAAAACTTCACATCCAATATGGAACGCTAAGTTTATAGCGGCCTGTCCTACGCCACCCGTTCCAGCGTGTATTAGGATTGATTCCCCGGGTCTTATTTTTCCGATTATTATGCTGGGTGAAAGTACTCAGACTGACGACGGAGAGCTGCTTCAAAGGAAGACGTCGGGCACTGCGATCGTCAATCCACCTGCGAAACGAAACGTTTCAATCAAATCCTCCTTACAATAGCAGAGGCGTATAACCAGTAGTGAACTTTTTCGGGCTGAAAGAAGGAGATCGTAAAGAATGTAAGGAGCTATACGCGGCGCAGCTTGATGATTGACTAATAAGGCTCTGGTTGAATTACAGTAAAAATCCTTGTAACGATTCTGCATGCATTAATTTGTCGCAGACTGGTATTTAGCAGCAGCATTACCAGTGCGAGGGTGCCAGCTTTACGCTCAAATACTTCGTCATATTCTTCTAAGTAATACTCCTCCCAGCAACGGAAAAGGTTTATGTGCAGCAGCGGATCACTTGATAAAGTGCCCGACAATTTCATGAAACGCAACTATTTCATGATATCATTTAATTTTAGTTGTCAACGTTTGTCGATTTGTCCATTCTCGTTTGTTCATATCATAAATATGAAAGCACCTATCTAGTGATATCAGCAACAATACGTTGATTGCCGCTGCATTCACTTTTATGTTATATAAATTAGACACTGTTCTTAAAAGTTTTTAAAAAACGGCTTTTAAGAAACGTACGTGGTAGAGCCAATCTGCAGCTATATTAGTAGTATAGTTGTAGCACGAATAGGTCGGATCGACCGGGGAACGACCACGCTCTCACAGAATACCAGCGTAAAATAGCAGCTTAACGCTGCTGTGTTTCGTATCGTGAGTGTAGAGAACCGGAGATCCTTTTTACTGGAAACGAGGCATTCAATCTCAGTCCTCAAGGGTGACAACGCATCTGCATTTTGATTCTTAATTGAGGATAGATGTAGATGTCTATGGGCCACAGCAACCACTTACCATCAGGTGGACTGTGTGCTCGTTTGTCACCCTTATCCTATAAAAAAAGAATGTTCTTTAGCTGACGCATCCTTGGTACGATCTAGGATGTCTAACAGTGTAACTTATAAAGGTAAATAACTTATTATTGTCATTATCACCAGCAAGTTAATATTCATCTCTAGATAAGTAAGATCGTAGGAAATGCTTTTACTATGTAATGTTTAATGCATAATACAAAAAGTACAATTTCTGTAAGCCGACATATATACAAAAGGAATTGTTTCAATTCATGCTTCCAATTAGATCTGTCTTATAGAAACAAAGAAACGACGAAAAGTAAAAAAAATCGTTACAAAACAAAATGGATTCGAGCTTAGGTATTAGTAGAGTCAAAACACGCATGTGCGTGGCTCGGCTGTCCTACGAGGCCGCGGGGGGAACGGGGCAAAGCGGTCACTTAGGGCAAAATGGTGGGTGGGGTTTTATTTTTGTAGGTACCGTATTTTCATCCACCTTTCTTGAGCATTTCCCTTTGATATATGAATAATCAGATGCGGTTTAATTTCCTAGCCTTTACGTACGTATTCAAGGGGGCTTTTGTGTTTGCAGATTTAATTTGGGGGCGCTTTAATTTCCTCTCGCTCATGGTGCTCAGTATTAGGTGTTCGTTATAAAAACATGGGATTCCATTTTTCGAGTTTGGGCTTGGCTTTGTATACAAACGAATTATAAATGAGTCTCTTGTGGAATGGTGATAAACGACGTCTCGAAATAAATTTATAAAACATTTAAAAAAGGAGAGACAAATGTAAAATTATTTATAAGTTCTTTTTATTTCATCTACCACTAAATTTTATTATATCGTATTGAATATATTAGTAATCTATGGTATTGAACCATTACTGATATTGACATATTTGAAACCACAGACTTATTCTTTTTTTAAATCGTTATAATTATTGTATTAATAAAACGTATTAATAGTAAAACAAGAAAGTATGGTAAACTTTTTTTCACTCATTTGTTTAACAAGATTACTTACTTATAAACAAGAGTAGGTTTTTGCAACATTATCTTCGGTTGACAATTTTTTTTTCTAAAATGTGTTTTCTCCTTAACTCTCTACTTTTTGATCTGGGTCTGTTCTGTTAGATAAGAGAAGGTTTGTCATTTGAACCAGTTGAAATAAATATAATAAAGATGTATTTTTATATATCATGAAGTTTGACTCGAATCCCATGTGATAGTTTAACGTTGTAGAGCCACGCTAAAGCTCGTAAGTGTCGGCCCGACTAAAGGACCACGCTCTCATAGAATAGCAGCGTAAAGCAGGTTTATGCTAATGTGTAGTATGTAATATGGGTAGTGTAGAAAACCGGGGACCCGGAGATAAAACTGAAATAACAAAAGAACTTACAGTCCACCTGATTGTAAGTGGCCGCTGAAGTCCATAGACACCTGCAGCCACCTTAAAACAAAGAAGTGCACAACAACGCGCGTTCTATAACCTATCAAAACAATCTGTGGACGACGCGACAGTAAATCTTTTTGGCCAAAGGTATGAATTTGTCTATAACACCGCTAAAAATCCCGTATGAGGATATTATCTGTAGTATTGAGGACAGTCTGTATAAATGACGTTTGACGTTTGACGTCGTCAAAAATGGCATCGCGTACCGTGAAATGTATAAATTGCAATATAGTTATCTCGGAGCTTCTGGCTTTTATATAAAATAAAGCTGATATAATGGATGAAGAAAGTATTGTTCGTCTGATTTCTACCACCTTCTCCGAGGAAGAAATAGCTCAAGCAAAAAAATTACTGTTCGAAGTGACCGATCTGTCCAGGCGCTTGATAAAAAGAAAAAAGGATGGCAAGAATGTTAGAAATATTGAAGACATTATTGCAGTCATTAAGGAAACTGATCCGGAAAAGCTATGTTGCGAGGGATTTGCAGAAACTGCCTCCGGTTACGTTCGATCATATCGACGCATCAAGATTGCTCAAAGATATTATAATGTTACAACATGAGATGGCTATAATAAAAGAAACATACGTCACTAAAGATTTGTTGAATACATTGAATACAGAGGATAATGTTAATGGTAATTGTAGAAAAAGAGGTGCTTTTATTGATAGTTCTAATTACGAGTGGCCTAACAGGATTACCTCACAGATCTACGATGGAATACCGGTCGATAAATCAAAACAACATCGCACAAAATAATGTAATGAACGTACAAACTACGCCTGTAGAAACAGTTGTTGATATCGCCAATGACACTGTAATCTCGCTCTCGCAAACATCTTTGACGCACGGTGAGACCTGCCCGACTAGTAAACAGTGCGTGAAGACTCCTACCGCGGTATCGATGGAATCGGATACCTGCGCTCCAACTGCGTCTGCGTGTCCATCAAGCACTGTGATTGCGAACGAGTTGGTTAACGCAGTGACAAGGCGAGCGCCTACTACTTACAACGGCGAGAGTAGAATAATGTCAGATGTAGCAAGGCAAGGAAACTTTAAACCTCAGATACCAAAGGAAGACTGGGTTTTAGTGCAACACAAACGTCTCCGGAATAGATTTATTGGTATGAAAGGAAAAGCGGATTTGATTCCAAAATATAAATTCAAGGCTGCTGAAGTGAGCATACCTTTTTACATTTATAATATTGATGTGAACTCTTCTGCTAATGATATTACTAGCTATATTAAGAGTAAAACAGGGGTTAGTGTATTGTTACAAAAAGTGGAAATGAAACTAAAAAGGGAATATGTAGCTTATAAATTTTTAATACCTAACGATAAATTATCTGTGTTTATGGATGAGAATCTCTGGCCAAGCGGTGTTGCTTTTTGCAAGTTTGTAATTTTCAGTAAAAAATCGAGTAATTGAATAAAAAAAAAATGTGTAGTCAAAATTGTAATGATAATATTAATTTAACTACAAAATTTGTTAGTTTTAACTGTAAAAATGTTAATAGATCTATTGAATGTGTACGAAGTCTGTGTCAGAAAGTAGATATTATAGCACTCCAAGAGACATGGTTATTACCTACTGAATTACCAATACTGGGTGATATTAGTAAAGACTTTGGTTATCATGGCAAGTCTTCTATGGATGCAACAGAGCTAGTCCGAGGCCGTCCTTACGGAGGGGTAGCTCTACTCTGGAGAAAATCTATCTTTAATGCCGTGTCTGTGGTGGAATGTAGTAATGACAGAATCGTGGCTGTTAGAATGGACTTAGTGGATAGATCGATTTTAGTTATTTGTGTCTATATGCCTACAAATAGTTATGATAATTTAGCTGAATTTTGTGAATGCATGAGTGAAATTGCAGCGATAGTAGAAAGTTGTAACTTAGAGTCGATATTTATAATGGGTGATTTTAATGCCGACCCAAAAGAGTTATTTGGTAAAGAGTTACTAATTTTTTTGTATAGAACAGAGGTGGCATTGTATAGATATTGATAAACTGGGCGTTGATTCTGGCACGTACACTTTTATTAGCGATGTTCATGGAACCATAAGCTGGCTGGATCATTGCTTAGTTACCGAGGCTTCGCGGCAGTCTGTGAACAGTGTTGACGTTTATTACGACATCTACTGGTCTGATCACCACCCGTTGGTGCTAAATGTAAATCTTAATACAATAAGACCAATTGTACCCACTCTCTTAAAACAAGTAACTAATAAGGTTTTATGGGGCGAGAGGATCAGTGTCAAATTGAGTATTACCGTAAGAGATGTACTGAGATATTAAGAGATATTGATTTTCCTGGGGAGCTAAGTACATGTTGCGATCAAATATGTAATAACCTGACCACAAAGTAATTATTGACAATCTGTATAATACAATTGTAAACACACTTAGGAGGCTGCTGAGCTTAGTTGTGTTGAATATAGAAGTAAAAAGAAAGGGCGTTACATTGCGGGTTGGAATAAGTTTGTGAAGGATGCTCACGAGACAGCGAGACGAGCATTCCTCAACTGTGGCATGGTCGGCCAAGAGTTGGATGTATATACCAGGATATGTGTATATCGCGAAAATTTTCAAGTCTAAATTAAAACATGTCAAGAAAACCAAAACCAAATAAAAATGGACATTATAGCTTCACAATATAATTCAAAAAAATTCTCAAAATTTTGGAAACTCACGAAAAGACTGAGTCCTCAGTCAGCTGTCTCCGTAAGCGTGAGCGGGAGTAGTGAACCGAGGGAGATAGCGAACCTTTTTAAAAGACACTTTAAAGTTGAATCTATATTGCAGCGAAGAGCAGAAGTGGGGGCGGACGATGGTGGGATGGTTTTGACTGGTGAGCCTGTCCTTATTGCAGCTAAGGATCTTAGGTTGGTCCTGAAGAAGATGGCCAGAGGAAAATCACCAGGGCACGATGGCCTCAATGTCGAGCACCTTCACAATGCAGGGCCGCATCTCCCAAGGGTCTTAGCAATGTTGTATACTTTTTGTATTAGGCACTCATATTTACCTGCCGAACTTATGAGAACTATTGTTGTTCCTATAGTGAAAAACAAGACTGGGGATATATCTGACAAGGCTAATTACAGACCTATATCCTTGGCAACTGTATTGGCAAAGGTTCTTGACGGTTTGCTGGAGCGACGACTTAATAACTATATACATCTAAACGATGCTCAATTTGGTTTTAGATCAGGCCTGTCGACAGAGAGTGCTATAATGTCGCTGAAGCATACTGTCAAATATTACACCCAGAGACAAACGCCAGTGTATGCTACATTTCTGGATCTCCAAGGCATTTGACCTGGTTAATTATGACATACTGTGGACAAAACTGCGTGAAATATCCGTTCCAGCCGAACTTATCACCACTTTAAAATATTGGTATCGTCATCAAGTTAACCAGGTCAGATGGTCTGGTGCGCTAACAGACGAATATGTGTTGGAATGCGGGGTGAGGCAGGGGGGGTTGTCTTCGCCTGTGCTATTCAGTCTCTACGTAAACGGGCTCATTGGTGCACTCAGTGAAACAAGGGTAGGATGTTCGGTTGATGGTCATATGATCAATAATATAAGTTATGCCGATGACATGGTGTTGCTGAGTCCATCGGTGAGTGCGTTGCGTAGACTGTTAACTGTGTGTGAAACATACGCTGTTGAACATGGACTCCTCTATAACGCCAAGAAAAGTGAGTTAGTGGTGTTTCGTGTTAATAGTAAGAAGCCCTTGATTGTGCCGCCAGTAAAGTTTCTTGGTGTGCCATTAAGAAGAGTTTGTCAGTTTAAATATTTGGGACACATTGTTAACGAATATCTGACAGACAACAATGATATAGAGAGAGAGCGACGCGCATTGGCGGTTCGATGCAATATGCTTGCCCGCAGGTTTTCTAGGTGTACAAATGATGTCAAAATTACCCTCTTCAAGGCATACTGTCAAACATTTTACACCTGCAGCCTGTGGTATGACTATACGCAGAGAACCTACAATGCGCTTCGAATTCAATATAATAATGCCTTCAGGATGCTAATGGGCCTTCCTAGATACTGTAGTGCTTCAAGCATGTTTGCTGAAGCAGGTGTTGATGATTTTTATAGCATCATAAGGAAGCGAACTGCGTCAATGTTATGCAGACTACGGAAGAGCTCAAATGGTGTCTTGAGGATATTTCAAGATAAGCTTGACTGTCCCATTCAGAGGCATTGGATCCTAATGCATGTCGGTGGGACATTCAAGTTTCTTAACTGATTTCTCTCGTCCTATTGATATAATTTATTTATCCATTTTTTTTTCTCCATGTAGGGCATTATGATGATACGGCATTTAATAATAATAATAATTATTAAATTTATTTCAGACCCATATAGTCCTTCCTTAGTTTAAGCCAAGTAGTCATCATTTGCTGGTTTTATGTATCAATTGATGTATTATCCAGAGCATTTTCTGGTATTTGTAAAAATTTTCTCACTAAGCGACATGTTTTTAAAATAGCTGCTTTTTGCATTTTAATATATAAATTTGAGGGTAAATCTAATAGCTTAAGACAGTGATGCAAATATTTTGGTATTAATCCTGTAGCTGAAAGTACAATTGGAACGATGAAAACTTTATTTAATTTCCATATTCTTTTAATTTCTTCGCTTAGTTCAATATATTTACTAATCTTTTCGGCTATTGTATTTTGTATTTTTTTTTAAATATTATACGTAATTGGTATTGCTATGTCGATTATAAAGGCTATATTGTTAATTTTGTCTTGCAAAGTTAACAATATTATTATTATTATATTTTTTACTAACCTCGTTTATGTTAGTTACTAACAAATGTGTATGGATATGTATATCTGAAATAAACATTATTATTATTATTATTATAAAAATAATATTGGTAATGAAGATTTAGAGGCCATACGTCAAGACATTTCGTCTATGTTACGTCGAAGCTCAGCGCCGAAATAGAATCTTCCCAAAAATGAATTTATTGCATTGAGAAACTTACGCAACAGATCAGATCTCACGATTCTCCGCGCAGATAAAAAAAACGCAACGGTTATATTGGATACGTCAGATTACAATTTTAAAATACAACAACTTTTATCGGATAAAAGTACGTACGTAAAGGTAAAAACAGACCCTACAACTAATACGCTTAAAACAACTAGCAATCTAATAAAGAAATACTCCGAGAAATTGAGTCTAGACGTTAATTCGATAATACCTGCATGTGCCAAACCACCGAAGTTGTATGGGTTACCAAAAATACACAAATCGAATGCTCCACTGCGTCCAATAGTGAATCAGATCGATTCGCCAACTTACAGATTGGCTCAATACTTAGCAAAAATACTATCACCACTCAGAGGACACACAAGAGCAGACACTAAGAATTCATACCATTTTGTCAGTGAGATAAAAGACCTATGTCTTACTGACAATGAAACCATGGTCAGTTTTGATGTTCAGTCTCTATTTACATGCCTACCTGTTGAAGACTGCATCCGAATTGTAACTAGGAAAGTAGAGGAAAACAACATGCCAGCAGAATATGTATAATATGAGTATTACTCAGATATTGCCTTACATCTGGCTGTCTATTGTAGAAGGAAGAGTTTTACAAGCAAGCAGATGGTGTTGCGATAGGCGCACCGGTATCTCCCATTGTCGCCGATATTTTCATGGAGGACTTTGAGGAGAAAGCCCTGCTTACTTTATTGCCCTGCACCTGTAACTCCAAGGTTCTATAAGCGGTACGTAGACGATACTTTCACAACTTTACCATCAGACAAAGTAACTGCATTTTAGAACATCTTAATTTCACAATCTCTAAAATTCAATTTACTATGGAGTTATAGGCAAATAATTATTTAGCTTTCCTAGATGTGTTCGTCACTCGAAATCCTAATAACACTATAGGTCACACTGTGTATAGAAATTAGACCCATACAAACCGATATTTAAACGGTAAATTCCACCATCATCCTTCACAGTTAGCTACCGTGGGCAAACCTTTTACAGAGAGCACGAGGGATCTGTGACAGCAAACACCTGGCCGCCGAGCTTCAGCACGTCAAGCAGGTTCTGCACGACAACAAGCTTCGGGTCCCGCGTCTACGTCACAGTGACCGAGTGAAGCCGGCCACAGTCGAGCGTGTGCCTGCTGAACTACCATATGTCAGAGGTGTCACAGACAAGATTGGCTACATCTTGAAGCGAGCTTCTATTAGAACATTCTTCAAGCCGCCGAAGAAGATTAGTCAGTTCTTACAACCCGTCAAGTGCAATACTCCTCTACATCTCTACAAGATGCAGGGCAAACAAAACGTTCTTTCAAAACCCGCGTAAAAGAACACATAGCTGACGTGAAACACCAACGTTCCGGGAAGTCTGCAGTTTGTGACCATATCCTAGACGGCCCGCCATTACATTAGATTTGATAAACAACAACTTCTCGCGAAAGAACATCGATTCCTGCCAAGGATGATACGTGAGACTATTGAAATTAAAAAACATCCTAATTTCAATAGAGAGGGAGGCTGGGTACTACCACCTGCTTGGGATCCTGTAATTAATAAAATTAAAACTAAACCCAAGCATACCACTGCAAGACTTCAAGACACAGTAAGTTCATTCTGCGTAGATCGGATCAAAATTAATAATTAAAAAAGCTGAAGGTACTCCGGGTTAACACTGACATCGGGACGTCAATCACCTCAGTCCCCCGTGACCATGGGTGCTGTAAAGCACCCAAAACGTCGGGAATTTAATAAAATAAGTTAATTAAACACGATAAAATCCGTAAAAGTAGTTGTATTCAATGTGTAGTGTTCGCGTTAATATAAGAAATCATAATTTGTCATTTGTTTGGGATTTGGCGGCAAATTGAAAATTGTCTGTGTCACGTCAGCAGGAATTTAATGCGAGAAAATTTTCTTACAATGATTTTTTATGACTTTCGATGTCATTTAAGTCAATAAGAAAGTTATGATAGACTTCGATTGGCCTTTCACAATAAAGTCCCATCTCGTGCCACTGTTTACAACTGGTTTAATGAGTTTAAACGTGGTCTCACTAATCTCACCGATGATCTGCGTGAGGGACGGCCTTCTACGGGGACGACTGAAGATAATATCAGTGTTGTGCGGCGTATGGTAGAGACTGACAAAAAAGTGACGTATCAGCAGATTTGGACAAGCTTAGGCATCGGTATGAGTCAAGTGCACAAAATCTTCCATGAAAATTTAGCGGTCAGGAAGCTTTGTGCCCGGTGGATACCTCATAATTTGACAGAGGCCCAAAAACTCCGTCGTGTTGATTGGTGTCGTGAAATGGTTCAAAGATTTAACGGAGGTGATTCAAATGCTGTGTTCGACATACTTACGGGTGACGAAAGCTGGATTTATTGTTACGATCCTGAAACTAAGAGACAGTCTGCTGTCTGGGTGTTTCCTTCCGAGGAGTTGCCAACTAAAGTGAAGAGAGGTCGAAGCGTGGGAAAAAAGATGGTGGCCTCGTTCTTCGGAAGGACAGGTCATTACGCAACAATTGTTTTAGAGGATCGAAAAACATTTACTGCAGAGTGGTACACTAACAATTGTTTGCCACTTGTCTTGGAAAAAGTTCGGGAGAAACGACCTCGCAGTAGGATCCTCCTTCACGACGACAACGCCTCGTCGCACACGGCCAAGCATTCAATGGTGACTACTTGGCGACATCAGACGTGGAATTACTGGATCACCCGCCCTATAGCCCTGACCTCGCACCTTGCGATTTTTATTTATTTACAAAAATAAAAGAAAAACTTCGAGGAAAACCTTTTATGGACGCCGAGGAAGCAGTGGCTGCGTTTCAAAATGCCGTCGAAGAGATCCCTAAGGACGAGTAGGCAAAGTGTTTTTCTCAGTGGTTCCATCGGATGCAGCGATGTATTGATGTAAATAGACACTATTTTGAAAAGATATAATAAAACTAATAACTTGCTAGTTTGTTCAGTTTTTGATTTTCTAAGAACTTTCAGTGTCACCCTCGTAGTATTGGCTTTTATGTGCTATATAATTCGTTGACACCCAATAATAATTAATGGTCCAAATATACCAAATAATGGTACAAACGCGTTGCCCCTACCCTTAACATCATTTTTAAGTACCTATATTTAGCTAATACTTGGAAAAACCAACATCGAAAATTTGATTATAAAAAAGGATAAGGAGGGATTCCATTAATACGTTTTTAAATGATTAATATTGACTTGATTATTAAAATAATATTAGCCTAATTTGCCAATGCAAAACCCAATACTTCTGGGTTTCATCATTTATTATCATCATTACAGCCCTTTAAAAGGCCACTGCTGAACTTAACTTTATTTATTTATAATTGAATTTATAATACAACAATTTTACCAAAATGCCTTTAACTGAAACCAGCAAGAGATTTGTTCATAATAAAATGACCCATAATTTGACGAACTAAAAAACGCGAGCGGAAAATAAAACTGAATAAATATGGTACTAATTTTCCCTTACACTGTCAGCGTAGCGTACCGGTATTCTGAAGCCCAATTATTCACTTTGACGTCGGCCGTTGATAATCATCTGTCATACGATTCTGGATGGGCAATGTGTCCACTTTATCCCGACCTACCCCCATATACACCTTCAATATATTTTAGAGCTAAAATTTTTCGGCTGTATGAGCCTTGACAGATCACAATATTCTTGCTGTAAGTTGAGTACAGGGTCGTGGTAGGTTGTGCGTGTGATTCTGTTTGTCTGTAAAGAAAAAAAATTTATTATTTTGTTTAAATAAATTCTAATTTTTGTTTAAATAATTAAATAATAATTAATTTACTTATATTCTCAATCTTACGTCATTACATAATATCACATTATGTTGTTACTATTGTATTAACTAGATTACGTGGTAGAGCCATGCTGCAGCTATATTATGTTTGTAGCACGGATGGGTCGGCTCGACCGGGGCAGGACCACGCTCTCACAGAATACCAACGTAAAATTTTACTGGAAACGAGGCATTCCATCGTAGTCCTTAATAGTGACAACGCATCTGCATTTTAATTCTTAATCGAGGATAGATGTAAATATCTATGAGCCACAGTATCTAAACAAATACTACACAAACTAGCAAACAATCCACCTCATGGTAAGAGGATGCTGTGGCCCATATACACCATCTATCCTCCATTACGATTCAAAGTCTAAATGCGTTGTCACTCCTGAGGACTAAAATATAGCATTAAACTGCTATTTCACGCTGGTATTATGTGAGAACGTAGACCCATTCGTAACCATAATATTGCTGCAGTATGACTCTACCAGTATACATACAAAAAGTGGACTGTAGGCTCAGGTGTCACTTTAGTTTTATAAGAAAAAAACTCTTATATAGTTATAGAGACCTAAATAAAAAAGTTGTGAGTGATATCAAAACAACCATAAACTATCATGCGCCACTCCTAACCCTACAATTTTAAACTTAGTTTAGTAGTAGTAGTTGGTTAGTAGTTAACTGATATAATACAAACAAAGGAATATCTTGATTAAAAAATATTGCGCTGGACCAAATCAATAAATGTTCCTAAAATTTCCAATTTTGTTATTGAGGGTGCAAATCAACATGCAGCTTACCCGATGGTTTGTAAATTTTATTTTATAAAAATGTATTTCTGTAGGTATTTTTAATTCTATAAATTATAATGTTATTGATTCCGTACTGGCGGCGTAAGATTATCCACTACCTCGTATTACCCTTCCGTAGTTGTCGTAAGAGGCGACAGATGAAAATGAAAGTCCCGCATCATATTTCTGATAACAGCTTCAAAAAATCTATGATCGCCAACCTACCTAGCAAGATTCGCATATATGAGGTAGTTGAGGTAGTTTGAAGTAATTTTTTGGGGAGCCCTATGTTAAGCAGTGGACTTTTGATGGGCTTGAATTAATACTGTTATTATATTTTATTAGTCTTAAATGACAACACCTAAAAGTCAAATAGTCAATGTTTTTTTTTTAAATTCAATAAACTTGAAAGTATCCTTACGTCAACTGCAAGCGATCCCACACCGCGCCCTTCCAAGCAAATACGACTAATGGTGGGCCACTTAATGATTGTATTTATCTTTGCCCACCTTAAATAAACAGGGGCTTGACCTCTTTCAATAAGGAAATGACAAGCAGATGTGTATATGAGTAGCAAGCATATAATTATAATCAATTGTTACTTCATTGTTTTTACATTATATTATACAGTGTAGTGGCGGTATAATGACATCCACTACCCCATATCTTCCCGTAAATGTCATATAAAGCGATAGAGAAATATTGAAATAGATAGCCTAGTTGAAATAGTAGCATATTCCTGGTGACAACTCAAAATTATAAATATTGCGGTTGCCAACTCGCCTGTCAAGCGTGTCAACTATGCCAAAATCTAACTAACTACCCCTATGAGGCAATCTATGAGGAAGACCGATGTTCAGTAGTGGTCTTTTATAGACTTAATGGATGAATTCATACTAAAAACTGGTGACCGTGCAATGCCCATTGCATTAACGAAATTTTCTCTAAATGACAACAGTATCCACAGAGATTAGCGATCGACTTGCTCATTAGCTCATAATGGTCCACGTTCATTAGCCCTTAAAAGTCCACTGCCGGATATGGGCTTCACCTTTTTCTTAATGGAGGATTTGGTTTAATGGCCACGCTTAGCATTTTAGCTCAACATTGACGATCACAGTACCAGACGTCTCACACCTTTGAAACTTCTGACCGACATCAGTTTGGGTATTTCTTGCCTGGAGTTAACGGGATGGTTTAACGACAGCACGGAGTAAATTGATATCGCATGCGGGGGCACCGTATTCACCAAACGATATTTCAGGTTTACACGAGGGATTTTTTTGGCAGTCATGGTATAGATAATACCTTATGGTTGTATTCAGTTTATACTTATGTACGCACGTCACGTGCTCTATTGTTTTTACGTAAACCAATGACACCCAGATAAACTTACCTCTTTGAATTGCATTTTTTTTATAGAAGAGGGGCAAACGAGCATGTGGCTACCAACAACATCAACAACAACAACTGCAACACCAGGGGAATTGCAGATGCGTTGCCGGCCTTTTAAAAAGGAGTAGGCTCTTTTCTTGAAGGTCTCTAATCGATTCCACAAGGAAGTTGTGCAAGGAAGAAAACATCTTCTAAATCGCACAGTAGTGGACCGCCAATCATCCAGATGGTATGGATAGTATCGCGAGTATTGTCGCGATGTGCGATGGTGAAATTGAGCGGCTGGATTGAGGAATTGTTCGGACTAATCCGAACAATTCCTCAGAGCACTCCCCGTGGTAGATGCGATGAAATGCGCAAAGAGATGCAACATCTCTTCGCAGCGCCAGTGAATCGAGCCAATCAAAAAGAACTCGGTTGTCGACGATTCGAGCCGAACTGCGCTGGATGCGGTCAAGTGGAAGGAGCTGGCACTGGAGTGCCCCGGCTTTTTTTTACATGGGGATTTCCCCATGACCGAGGCTGGTGTGCGTAGGCATTTGCCTACGCATACCAGACAAGGAGCCTAGTATTCTTTAAAAAAATTGCTGTATCACCTATATTATAAAACTAAATATAATATGGTTAAATTTCTACATAACATAGTCCTAGAAAACAACAAAATAATGTTCATTATTCTAAGCTACCTTATTCTAGGTTAATACCTAGCCCATTAAAAATACAACACGGTAATAAGAGCATTGAATAGGAAAAAGGAGGAAATTAATAAGATTTTCTTCGTCCCGCTTCGTTATTTAGAATGTTAATTAAATTTTCCTTGCACAAAAATAATTAACACACATTTACCAAAGATTTACCTGAAAGAGATAGCTACACAACAATTATCAACATAATTGTTGTGTAGCTATGTTGTAGTAGCTTGTGAAGTCGATACTAAGACATAGTATTGAACATAGCTTGAATTTAGACGCTTAAAAATAATTTCACTATTTTGGGTGAGCTAAGGAGCAATCAAGTTCAAAGTGACAATACATTAAAAAACCATACACCCTTAGGGATGGAATTTTTTGATCAAATTTATATGGGACTACTCGAAATACCTACGAACCCCGAAGTACGAACTTATTTACTAAAAAAATTAAGTCGGTTTAGCCGTTTCCAAAAAATATAGTGAAAAAAAAACATACGAGTTGAACAAAGGGCCTCCTACTTTTTAGAACGAGATTTTTAATGCGAAATCACGTTTACTTTTTGTTTTATTAATGTATTGAAAAGAAAAATTGCTTATATAATACTGGGAGAACAAAAAGTACGCGTACGCCGAAAAAATTATGTCAGTCCCGTAGTATCAAGTAGATACACAATACATACAATGGGTAGACCGTTGCGTTTATGTAATCCGGAAAATCCGAATAAAATTTTATCACGTTCCCGACAGGAGCGGAGACCTTCCAAACAACCCTTATGCCGGGAAAAAGAGAATATTTCTTTTTTGATTACAATATAAAACTGGGCCTTCGCGTGTGGTACAAACGCAATGGGGAAAGTAGGTTTTAGTATTGTATTTTATATTTTAGTGATTTTGCTATCTACAAGATGAATTACATTATGCATATATTTTTTCATGTTAACTAATAACACAATTTTTATTGTAACATGATTTTAAATTCAGCATAAGGTGGTTAGCAAGTTGTGTAACATTTTTAGTTACTTAGTAAAGTTTTATATAAATAATTAGTTTCTTATTATCGGTATAACACAACGCTGCAGCTATATTATGGCTGCAGTACGAATCGGTGGGCTCAACGGGAGAAAAACATGATGACAAAAAAAATATCAGTCTAAAACAGCAACATTAAATTACAATATATGTGATAAACATACCTTTGTTTACTTGTAACGAGACATCCCATCCTAATCCTCGGGAAGACAATCCATCTTTATTTTGGTTTTAAATCGAGGATAGATCTACAAATTTAAAAACGGAGCAACATTAAATTACAATATATGTGATAAAACCTTTGTTTACTTGTAACGAGACATTCCATCCTAATCCTCCGGAAGACAATCCATCTTTATTTTGGTTCTAAATCGAGGATAGATCTACAAATTTAAAAACGGCAGTGACAGCCTATCACGCCTACGCTCAAACGTGGCTAAACTACGGCGTCATACTGTGGGGCAACAGTGTAGAATCACACGAACTTTTTATTTAAAAAAAAAAGTGTGTACGCGTACTTGCAAATATCAAACAAAGAGAAAGCTGCAAACCTCACTTTCAAAATCTCAACATTCTAACATTACCGTGCTTATATATATTAGAAATGTGTAAGTTTGTCAAGACACCCAAGTTTTTACACCAAAATCATAGACGCGCCCCGACACAACATACCTCGCTATAAGAATAAACTTTTGCAAACAAAATCTAAATTAAAATTACACAGTTTAGGTCCTTACCCGATGTCAATAAAAATTTATAATAAATTGCCAGAATACCTAAAAGCCGAAACAAATATTAATAAATTCATAAGCTCTTTAAAAAATATACTTATAAAAAAAAGTTACTACTCAATTAATGAATACATTGAGGAAAAGAATTTTTAAGTGTCTGCCCCTCTCCTGTCCATTGCTATGCCTTTCGAGGTGCATGTGATTGATAGAACTTGCATGTTTTGTTTAGTCACTATAAGTCACATGTAACGCAATTTGTGAATAAATAAATAAATAAATAGATGTGTCTATGGGCATTAACTTACCATTACGTGGAATGTGTGTTCGTTTGTCACCATTATTTGTAAAAATAATGAAATTAAATTCAGGCTACTGTAAAAGACCTAATTACTTCATTGAGCACCCAGGATTTCACCAAAGATTTTATATGTTAGAGATGTTTTAAAATTTGAATGGATCTTAAGGGATCTTATCTATGTAGTGTTTTCTTGTCGTCATCAACTTCATTATCATTAGAGCCCTTCACAAGTCCACTGCTGAACATAGGCCTCACCCAAGGAATGCCACAAAGCACGGTCCTAAGCCACCTTCTTACCAAGTCGTCACACCATCTAGTGGGGGGCCGCCCCACATTTCGCCTACCGGTACGAGGCTGCCACTCGAGAACGTTTCTTCCCTATTAGTTGTCTCTTCTTATAATTATAGATATCTAAAGTAATTTAGCCAAATAACACTGTTTGGACTTGGTAGAGGTGTTTATTGCAATTCCTCCAAATTAGAATTAGTAAAGAAAAGAAAGGATGATGTTGATGAAACCTAGGTACTTCCGAAAAGTCTAATATCATCATGCCATATTTTATTGTGAGAAATGTTGAAAATTACTCTTAAATATAAACTTCTGCTGACCCAATGCGTGTTAGCAGATTTCACATAACCTCAAAATATCGTAAGGAGATGAGCAGTAGCATCTTTCTAATAAAAGGTACAAAATTAAAAAACTGCTGTTGCCAATCCACTTGTGAGGCAATCTATTATCAACAGTGGACAATCTATTATCAGAGTTTAATAGGCAGTAATGAATAAAAATATAGCCTATATACGACCCACTTCTGGGCACAAACCTCCTCTCATTTCTGAGACGGGGCAAGGAAATGTCCGCCGGGCTGCCCTAATGCGTGTTGGCACACTTCACATGTATTCGAAACATTTTTTTCTTATTTCTCAGACATGCAGGTTTCCTCACGATGTTTTCGATTACCGCAGAGCACGTGGTAAATCGGCACTTAAAATTGCAATTAACAATTTTATATGGTGCCGGTGGAGATCGAACCCGGATTTCTCGCGTACTGTGAAATTTACAAAGAGCGCTTAGCCCCTGAGCTACCACGGCTCACCTGTAATTTTAATCGATGAATTGTTAAATATCAGATATTATTTCTATTAGTAATAATTTTACCAACACTTTAATAACTCTGACCTGAAATCGCAATGAGGCCTGTCACGTGTGGGGTTACCGGGTAATAAGGAGGCTGATAATTTAGCAAAAAAGGCAGTATCTGATGGCGAAATCGTTCCGGTCATTCCTGCTTTAAAACTGTACATAAATTTAATAAAGAAAATAATTTTTAACTCTGGAAAGAGTATTTCAATAAAAAAATTGCGCGATCGGTGTAAGACCTTGCAATGTAAGCCTTCCGTAGTGAGTTAATAGTGAAGTTAGGAGAAACATTGTTGTTCTAGCACGTCGAATTCTTTCTGGACCACTAATAAATTTGGATACCTGATGAAAAACGTTTTCACTCTATTGTGTGGTCTCCGGTAAGATAGAAAGATATGCACCATTTATTGGTGGAATGAGTTTGTTACAATGCCAAAAGAAAAGTGATTTTCGATTTCCTAAATATTAAGAGATATGGTGCTGGAATCTTGCATAGTATTCTACATCAACCGCCATGTGAAAACTTTATACAACTTTAGAGCTTGATTTAAAATTTAAATCGTATTCGATGCAAATTTTAAATCGTAAGTAAACAATGTCCTGTATAACTAATGTAAAGTATGATTCTTCATCGATCATCTACATCTACATCGATTACGAATCAAAATGCAGATGCGTTGTCAACCGTGAGGACTAAGATGAAATGCCTCGTTTCCAGTAAAAGGGTCTCCGGTTCTCTACACTCACCATTCGAAACACAGCAGTGTTAAGCTGCTATTTTGCGCTAGTATTCTGTGAGAGCGTGGTCCTTCCCTGGTCGAGCCGACCTATTCGTGCTACAACCATAATATAGCTGCAGCATGGCTCTACCACGTTGAGACGTAGATAGAGTAATGAGCTGGTAAGATATACAGGAATTCGATGGATGCAGGTGGCTTAGGACTGTGCTTTGTGGCTTCCTTGGGGAAGACCTATGTTCAGCAGTCGACTTGTGAAGGGCTGTAATGATGACGATGATGAAAGAAAATTGCTTCACTACCATCATCATCATCATCATCATTACAGCCCTTCACAAGTCCACTGCTGAACATAGGCCTCCCCCAAGGAACGCCACAAAGCACGGTCTGCTGCAGCTATATTATGGTTGTAGCACGAATGGGTCGGCTACAACCATTGTACGAGGTACGAGGCTGCCACTCGAGAACCTTTCTTCCCCATCGGTTGTCGGTTCTTCGAGCTATATGGCCGGCTCATTAACACTTCAGTATACTAATTCTTTGGGCTATGTCGGTTACTCTGGTTCTACTGCGGATATCCTCGTTTTTAAGTCTATCATGCAGAGAATAGCCGAGCATAGCCCTCTCCGTAGCTCGCTGAGCGACTTTGAGCTTCCTCATACGGCCAGCAGTGACGGACCACGTCTCAGTTCCATAGGTCATGACTGGCAAAACGCACTGGTTGTACAGTCTGGTTTTCAAGTTTTGAGGTATACCTGACGAGAAGATGTGCCGTAATTTCCCGAACGCTTCACTACCAAGGACGTGGTAATTCAGCTCATAAATTGCGATTAAAAATTTCATTTGAGCCAACCAAGGGATCGAACTCGGCTTGCTCGCATACAATTAAATCTTATCTCAATGGTTTATTCCATGAGCTATCACGACAATGTACAAAATATGTTTTATTTTTGTAAAAATTTCAACTGAATTTTCAAAGGCAGTTTTTGGGAATCCGGTAACAATCTTCCTGAGACCTCCTTCCTTTTCTTAATAACACGGTTACAACTTTGTATCAGCATAAGATAAAGGCTACTTACAAAATCGCCTTAGGCTTAAAAATTAAACCAACCCAAGCAACCCTTTTCCGACTACGGCAAATTAAGCAGAGCTGCCCTTGCGGCTTCAGGCAAAAATTCAATTACGAACTTCGGACCCATCCCAAGAGCCCGCCTAAAGGGTGTACGCTTTTTGCCTCTAAATTTTTATGTGACCCTTTACAAAGCCGTAAACGAGGTGTTTTTTATGAATATTCCATTTATTCTGAACCTCCTGGGCATAGATATATAAACGGCATATATATTGACAGTTTTAACAGGATTTCGTATGTAGAATACATTTTGTGATTCGTTTTTTGTTGGTGACATAGTAAAAGGTGTTGTAGGTTTATCCATCAAGCCATTCCATCCATTACAGCCTGTGAAGTTCCACTGCTGAACATAGGCATACCGCATAGATTTCCTCATAGTATGAATTTTGCTTTTCGATTTTAATTTGCTTGGCAGGCGGTTTGGCAACTGCAAGATAAATGCTGCTGTCCATCTCCTGCGGCAGTTTCCCTCTGTTACTTTTACAATATGAGATATTTATTTATTATTTATTTAATCGTTTATGTAAACACATACTTTGATAGGAAAATGGTAAAAAGAACATATGTACAAAGGCATTGCATATTCCATGATGAAATTTCTTCCAGCAGGCCTATTGAAGGATATTTGAAGGAAATAGAGGTATTCAAAGTGTTTTTTTTATAGATTAAGGGTTACAAACGAGCACAGTCCACCTGATGGTAACTGGATGTTGTGGCCCATAGACATCTACATTTATCCTCAATTAAGAATCAAAATGCAGATGCGTTGTCACCTCTGAGGACTGAGATGGGATGCCTCGTATCCAGTAAAAAGGGTCTCCGGTTCTCTACACTCACCATACAAAACACAGCAGCATTAAGCTGCTATTTTACGCTGGTATTCTGTGAGAGCGTGGTCCTACCCCGGTCGAGCCGACCCATTCGTGCTACAACCATAATATAGCTGCAGCGTGGCTCTACCACGTATAGAAAACAATAGTGTGCACTTACATATAATATACATATTAATTACATATGTTTGTACATTGTATGTTATTCTTACTCCTTCACTACCACAGCGGTAGGTTTATGCCAGAGAATTATATATTCGAGCTTGACGTGCGCACTACCTATATTGATATGTATGGAAGACGTCACAAGGGTTGCATTTCATGTGCAGCGCGTGTGAACGCAGTCGTCCTCAGAGTTTCAAGGTGTTACAATGTACACCTGTTGCGAATGTTTTGAAGAAAATAACACCATAAAAGCGCAGGAATAGCATAATAGGTTCTTCATACGTCCCACTCCGGGGCCTCCTCTCATTTCTGGAAGGCAAGCGTATACCCATCGCGCTGCCTGTTACATATTTTAATAGTTAAGTATTTAATACTCACACCAATACAATTTATTAAACGATATAATATTCAACTCAAGGTACCTCAAAATCAGCTATTTTATTTTATAGATTATATATTATAGAATTTCGAAAATCGAACTCATTACAACAACTTCCAAATGGGAAGTAAGTAAAATCAAAGATCGATTCAATAATCAACGCCATAAATAGTATTATACTCATAGAAATAAATTCAACAGATTAATTTCACTGTCATCTTTGTTGTAATTAATTAAAAAAATGTGCTACTTCCGGCCAGATGTGCACATGGTATACTCGTACTACCATATTAAGTGTTTTCAAGTATGTTACCGCCGATTACAGTATGGCATTATGTTTTAAAAAATATCCGCAAGCCAAAAATGAAAATATAAATAAATGCCTAAGGAGGTTTTGTATTGTTTCTTTTTTTTAAAAATCGCTTCACTCTTATTTTTATACTTGTGAATGGGTCTTAAAAACTATGTAATATATCATATATTCTATATATTTGTCCAGCGTTTTATCTAATAAGTACCAACAGTTTAACTAAATTTCTACTGACAATGTCTATCAGTTGTATTTTCATAAAATGTCACTTTAAACCATTAAACGGTGTAGTGGCGGTGTAAGAATGGCCACTACACCTTATCGTCCCGTAAGAGGCGACAGAGGGGAACTGAACCGGGAGATTTCTAGCAGCATCTTCCTGATAACAATTCAAAATAATAAAAAAACTGCGTTTGCCAACCAGCCTACCAAGCGTGGCTACTATGAGGCAATCATGGGCGAGGCCTATGTTCAGCAGTGGATTTTTATTGGCTGTGTTGGTGGAAATGCCTGGAATTAAAATTCATTTCAGTTGTCTAAGTAACCGCAGATTGGTTACAGTTTATTAATTTGAGATAAACTTTCATTTTTAAGGCTCATATAAAGTCAATTGAAAATCTTATTATGATGGTCGTATAACCTAGCGATCACCTGGCTATATTGAGAGTTCTAGGTTCGAATCCAAGATGAAGAAACTCTAAAAAACATTAAATACAGTAACACAAACAACTTTTCGTGCCTGGTTGAGATCTATCACTTGTAGTTTAGCACAGAGCCCCCCCCCCCCGAACGGGCGCCTTGTTGTGAACAAAGAGGTACCCACTTGGCTGGCCCGAGGTGGTCACTCCGAGTGGGCTTGGCGTGTCCACTTCGGATGTGTGTTGGTGGCCTGCGGCGAGAGGGGTGTCCTCTCCCTTACCGCTGCAGCCGACGGGGAGTCGCGGAGGAAGAGGGGCTGCAATGTAGCGGTCGGCGCTGGTGGGGCCGAGGATGTGTGCGAAAATGTTCCTGTGGCCCTGCCAATATGTGGCGAAGGTGGAACACCATGAGGTTTTTGTCTCCGCAAGACGAGTATGCGTAGGCATTACCCCATGTGAAAAAAAATTATACACCCAAGTTAAATTAAACAATTTTTTCGAACTTTATCGCATTTATTTTAACTGTTTTTACTTATTGTAATTCCCGGCGTTTCGGGTGCTTTACAGCACCCATGGTTACGGGGGGACTGGACCCATACCAGTTAAATAAAAGGTGATAAAATCCGTAAAATTACTTTTATGCAATGTGTAGTATCCGTGTATGTATACAGGGTTATTTTTCAAAGAGTAGCCAAATTTTAAACTTAAGTTTAAATATAAATAATGATATACCGTTATTGCACTTTTTGAAAATACTAGTAAATAAGGCTTCTACTTTTATTTGAAACTATCCCAAATTGAATGTGATTTATGGGCAACAACGTTTTTGTCTATCGATCGACCCTTACGAATGTGTGCGTGCGAAGTAAAATCAGTTAAAATAATGCATTACCACGCATTTTGAATTTGAAAGATAAAAACGACAGTAAGTTTGAGATTTCTTTAAATAAATTTTTCTGCACTATTTGCCCATGTTAATATATAAACACTCACGCCTGTCACCCAGAGGGGTAGGCAGAGACTATGGACTTCCATTTGGCCCGATCCTGACACACCTCTCTCGCCTCCTCCACATCCATATACCTACTCATACAGGCTCGTAGGTTAAGGGTACTCTTAATTTGGCCCATTTTCAATATAACGCCAATTCATCTCTGCAGCATAAATTTGCTTTGTCACTCTTTCCACATTCATTCTTTCTACATGACTAAACCACCGAAGCATTCCTTTCTTAATCCTGGTAACAACATCATCTTGCAAGCCACACTCTTCTCTTATCACACAATTTTTCACTCTGTCATTCAGATTGAGCCCTCACATATGACCGCATTTCTACAGCATTTATTCTACTCTCGTGCTTCTTCTGCCACACCCAACTTTCACTACCATACATTAAAGTAGGGACTAACATAGCATTGTGAATTGCCATACGTGCCTTTTTGGACATATTCTGACTTTCCACAATAGAATGTAGAGCCCTATTTACTCTATTTCCTGCGTTCACTCGTCGTTCTATATCCTTATTATATCTACCATCCCTGCTAAATACACATCCCAAATACACATACTCATATACTTGCTCGACCAATTCCCCTTCTATTCTTATTTCACATATCGTTTTAATTTCTTCTCTTTCAAAAACCATAACTTTCGTCTTACTTGCGTTCACTTTCATTCCCCTTTCTTTTAATGACCTGTTCATTAATGTAACCATCATTTGCAACTCGGCCGCCGACGACGCAAGTATGACTTGATACAAAAGGCATTTAACGGTTAACTCACCCATTCTTAACCCGCATTCCTCAACTTTCAAATTTTCCAAACAACTGTCCATAAATAGGTTGAACAGCCACGGGGAAGCCACACAGCACTGTTTGACACCATTATGGATGTCAAACCAGTCCGAGTAGGCCCCGTTGATCCTGACACAAGCACTGGAGTCCCTATACAGAGACTTCAATGCCTGTATCAACCCAGCGTTTAAGCCAAATGAGTTCAGTGTTTGCCATAACACATCCCTGTCCACTCTGTCGTAAGCCTTTTCCAAGTCCACGAACGCACAAAAACCTTTTGGTTTTTGGCCAAAAACTTCTCCGCGATCATGCGCATGGAACAGATCTGATCCGTACATCCCATTCCCTTTCTAAACCCCGCTTGCACATCCCAAATTTTTCCATCAGTATCTTTCATAACTCTTTCAATTAGTACCTTAGCATACAGTTTTCCCACAATGCTAAGAAGGCTGATACCATGGTGGTTTTTACAGTCCTGCTGCGATCCTTTCCCCTTATACTCGTATATTCGGACTATCACGGCTTTGCACCAGTCTTCCGGTACCCGCTTAAGTTCCCGACATAATTGCCAATCCCAACATGCTTATATTACTTATTCTGAATAAACCTTCTCTGCAAATTTGGCCGATTATTGCAAAATAACCCTAATAATAATATAAAATGTATATAAGAAATAATTACACCCAAGTTAATTAATAATATTTTATAAAAAGCTTCAACAAAATGTAAAATGAAACATGGCAAAGGAAATTATAATCTTATAAACGATTTTGTTAACATCACTTTCGTTTGTTTCAAAGTAGTCGCATTTCCAAACCTAGCCTGTATAAATACAATCTTATTATTTAAAACTCGCCATCTCCGCAAATCACCTAAACTTGCCGCAAAAAGCCTCCCGCATTTACATAATGACTTTATATTATACTCGCGAGTCGCCGCCGGCATTTTAATGCACCTCGTTTTTACATATACATATATACACACACATACGTACGTATAATATACCTATGTGTCCACAATGGCTCCACACAAAGGTCGCTAGATCGTAGGGCTGTGAAATTTTTAAATTTTCGGTATTGCTGTTGTCATAAAAATATTTGCAGTTTTTTATCACATCAAGCATTTTTGTCGAGCGGAACGATATTCTTTTAAAACCCACCAGAAACTCTATTTCGTGAAAAGACGTAACATACAGTTTTCGTCATTTTTATTTCAGTTTTAATTTTCTTACGCTAAATAAGGTGGAATATAAGAGTATCGAAAGCTGCTTATTCTATAATTGATAAAAATATCTAAAGAATACTCTAACTGAGTAGTACTCGTTACATTAAATTTTGAGAATTCAATAAAAGTGTACCTATATACATGTGTGTATACAGAAGTGTGTATACAAAATATATATCGAAAATTACTGGAATTTCAACATTGACATACATATATACCTTTCTACATATGGTTATTGAATAATTAGCATTTATCTGCATAAAACCCTAATATACATAATACTATACTTGTATCGTTTTTTAGTGAACTCGGTTTGCTCCCGTACTCTAAAATTTTAAGACGAGCGCGTTACTTGGGCTATCACAAATTACAATAAATTTTAAAAATTGTGGTTAACAATTATAATTCACAAGTGCGCCCATTTTACCACGTTTCAAGTTACACATTTTAAGTCTCTAGTTAGTTTAAAATCGATTGTAAAATATGTGTATGTAGATGTGTACACAACAGACAAAATGAAAAGAAAGCGAGTTAAGAAAATGTAAAAAAAAAATTAACTATTCCAAATATATTTTAAGCGATGTGGCATCCTTATATCGTAACTGTAACCGCAGCTCCCACTGCGTGCTGGACTTAATCGTTAAATCGATAAAACACGTTTTATTTTTTAGAAAAATAGTCGTTAATTATACCTTTCCAGTCGAAGGTTCCAACCAATGCAACGATTTAAAAACTTAGAGCAATTACTGTGGTCACATTTAAAACCACGCCGCCAATGCTAGGAGTTTTTAAATTTCAAAAACCTTTACGCTGAATTTTATTTCCGTACCTTAAATGTGTTTGGTAAGTTAACGGTTAAAGTAAAATTTTTCCTTTTTAGTTCATTCTGAAACAATGAATGCGGTTCTCTAAATTTTTATCTTTTGATATTTTATTAACAACAAAGTTTTCAAAAATAATAAAAATATTTGTTTTATTAGTAATTTTAAAACATTACCAACGGCAAGAACTTTCCTGTAACGTACAATCGTTTTACATATCCATGTGTTTAGCCTCTCCGTTACCGAGCCGATAAAACTTTTGTGTAATATCTTTTAATTTTAACAGAATCTTCCTTCTTTACCCCGAGGATATCTCAAAATAGTATCATAATGTCTTCATCAATTACTACAATCAGGTATTAAAAATACTAACATATTCTCAGAAACAATATTTACGTGTTTCAAAAACATACGATGATTATATCATAAAGATCTGCGTGTTTCACAATGTATCATATGATGCCTTTTGTATGTAACATATTTCAAAATTCTCCTTTCGCGATAAAAGTAAAAGTGTGATCAAAATTCATACAGAAATCACCTGGTAATTTTTAGCCTTTCAAAAGACAGTTAATCATCTAAAAGACATCTGTCAAATTATTACTTTCTCACGATCATTATTTTAAAAAATGTACCTCATAAACCACATTACTTTCTCCGGCGACATGTTCGCAACGAATGATTGATATGGTCACCAAACCCACTGAAGCATTGGTTTCACAAATAATCCAGGTATCAGGTATCTCAAAATGTGTATATATATTACACGCTGCAGTTGTGAGTCGGCTCTTTCGGGGTATTTCGTATGACAACAACGTACATGGGCCACAGCATCAACTTAACATCAAATTAATGAGTTCTCGTTTGTCGTAGTTACTTATACTAGGTTGATCAATAAGTTTTCGGAATAGGACACTTATCAATGAGTTATAGAAAAGCAGTTGGAACATTCTAGCGCTTGTTGGTAGATTTTATATGTCCACTAAATATTTTTTTCACAGTCATGCAGGTTTCCTCGCGATTGTTTCTTTCACCACTGAGCTTGTGGTAAGTCATCACATAAAATTGCAACTAGTAAGTGGTGCCATCTAGGATCGAACTCGGGCTGCTACTCGTAGCGTTCTAAATTTACAGCGACCGCTTATCTCCTAAGTTACCATGCACTCTTATTATGTATATATAATACAATATACTTATGTATATACAAATACAAGTAACGTAAACCCTTTCCCCTTAATATCCAGATAAGGGGTAAATCCCTGCGATTTACGTCACGTCGTTAGTCATTACGTATTCCCGCGAAGGCTTTGAAGGTAAAATTACCGGCCCTTAAGGGGGGCGGGGCAACGTGGGGTGGCAAGGGTTGGATAATAAATGATGCGGTCGCCGCGCTGCTCTGGGGGCAAAGTTGCCAACTTTTTGTGACAAATTGCCGTAAAAGTGCGTGTGCCTAACCCGCGAGCCTGGGACCTAGAACTTTTCACGAAACACGACCTTGTATTGTGGCCTAGTAAACTTCTTAACTGCCTATTTTTTTAAGGGAAGGCAAACGAGCATTTGGCTCATCTATTGATAAGTATCGACCACCGTTTATAAACAACTGCAACACCAGGGGAATAGCAAATGCGATACCGGCCTTTTAAAAAAAAGCAAGCTCGTTTCTTGAAGGTCCCTAAGTCGGATCGGTCCGGAAAATGGCCGGTAGTAAAAGTGTGGATGGTATTGTGAGTTTTGTCGAGATATACATGAGCTCAGGCACCAAACTCTCACAGAGTATGTTTTAGAATTACTGCATATCTTCAAGCTCCCAGTAAGACCTTTTTGTGGGAGCTAATAAATCAAGGTTATAATTAATAAAGAAGATATTTTTGTTTAGTTTTTAAAGACGTAATGTCCACAAAAATATGGAAATAGAATCAAGAAATATTCAACTACTATTTTATACGATTTGCAAAATTAGCGAGATAATAAGATTGGATTGTTTAAATATTGTAGAATTGCATATGTATTTAGGAACGTAAAATGTCAATTCCTTTAGATGAATATCACAATCTAAACTCGTTGACTAAAACATGTATACTTCACAGATTGCTAAATCTAGCTGTTAGCTAACCTATAAATCAAATTTCTAAATACAATAAAATAACATACGAATATATGCTATGAGGAACTGGGAATACATGTTGCCGGCAATCTAAAATAAATCGCCATTTAACTAGTTTTTGATATCCGCAGTAAAACCAGAATGACCAACATAGCCCAACGGATTAGTAAGCTGAAGTGGCAATGGGCCGGCCATATATCTTGAAGAACCGACATCCGATGGGGAAAAAAGGTTCTCGAGTGGTAGTCTCGTACCGGCAGGCGAAGTGTAGGGCGACCCCTAGATGGAGCGACGACCTGGTAAGACATGCAGGAAGTCGATGGATGCAGGTGGCTCAGGACCGTGCTTTGTGGCATTCCTTGGGGGAGGCCTATGATCAGCGGTGGACTTGTGAAGAACTGCAATAATGATGATGATGATGAGATTTATCTAGTGCTAGAGCGAAATATTTATATATTAAGAAACTGTTGCTTAGATCAATGTAGTTACATAGGATAAACGCGGTACAGCTTGTGTACGTACACTTACACTTACACTTACGTACAACTTAGTCTTCTGGTGTCAATGGACCCGTGGCCTTTTAAAGTATTTGGTTGACAAACGAGCACACAGTCCAACTGGTGGCCAGTGGATGTTTTGGCACATAGACTATACTATCTCTCCTCGATTAAGAATTAAAACGAGATGTGTTGTCATCTCTGTGGACTAAGATAGAATGCCTACTTACCTGTATCTAAGAAGGGTCTCGGGTTCTCTATATTCACCATATGAAACACAGCAGCATTAAGGTGTTATTGCGCTGATATTCCGTGAGAGCTTGGGCCTTCGCCAACACTTTCATGCTGCAATCATATTATAGGTGTGAACACTGAAAACCTCCTTTGTGTGAGTTATGTGCTGGTTACTATGCACTACAATAGCCATTTATTATCAGGTGGACTGTTAGTTCGTTGGTTACAATAATATGTCACCACCATTATCATAAATGCCTACACGAGTCCACTGCTGAACATAGTTCTCGCCCGAGTAATGTCACAAAGCACGGCAGCCGCGCTGCAGTCAACTTACCGGTACGACGCTGCCAATTGAAAATCTTTGATTCCTTCGGCCGGCACTTTGCCACTTCAGCTTACTCTAGTTATATTGCGGATATTCTCATTATGAAGTCCTCTATATAGATCACGGAGCGGCTTTTTAAATTTTATAAGTCATGGCCGCTGTCCCACCTGATGGTAAGTGAGAACCTTTTACTGGTAACGACGAATTCCATCTTAGTCCTCAGGGATAACAACGCATCTGCATTTTGATTTTTAATCGAGGATAAATGTATATATAAATGATATCTTATGGCCACAGCATCCACTACCACCAGGTGGACTGTGTGCTCGTTTGTCACCCTTATTATATAAAAAATGATGATGCGGCCAAAGATTGGAAAACATTGTTAGCTTAAAGTTCACTCTTGCCTCAAATTGCTTGCTCATACGGCTAGCACGTCACAGCTAAATAATTTTATTTTATAGGAGAGTGGGCAAACGAGCATGCAGCTCACGTGATGGTAAGTGACTACCGCCGCCCATGAACAACTGCAACACCAAGGAATTGCAGATGCGTTGCCGGTCTTTTGAAAAAGAGTAGGCTCTTTTCTTAAGGTCCCTAAGACGCATCGGTCCAGATAAATTGCTGATGTTAGTCGATTCCACAAGAAAGTTGTGCAATGAAGAAAACTGCTTGTAAATCGCACAATAGTGGATCGCCAATCGTCCAGATGGTATGGATGGAATCGCGAGTTTTGTCTCAATGTGCGATGGTGAAATTGAGCGGCTGGAATTAGTCGGAACAATTCCTCAGAGCACTCCCCGTGATAGATGCGATAAAATACGCAAAGAGATGCAACATCTCTACCCAGTGCCAGTGAGTCTAGCCGATCGGAAAGAACTCGGTCGTCGTCGATTCGAGCCGCACTGCGCTGGATGCGGTCAAGTGGAAGGAACTGGCACTGGGAAGCCCTGCCCAGAGATGGAACAGTATTCCATGTGGGGCGAACCTGCGCCTTGTAAGGTTGCAAGCGGTGTGCCGGCATGAAATACTGTCCCGCTCTGCTGAGCACGCTAAGCTTTTTTGAGGCCAATTTGGCCTTCTCTTCCAAGTGACCACGAAACTGCACATCACAATATGTCGTAATGGTACAAGCTATACAAATAACTACTTATAACAAAAGCTTATATATACTCATAAAAAAATTTGTCTGTCCGTCTGTTTGTTCCGGCTAATCTCCGAAACGGATGGGCCGATTTTGACGGGATTTTCACTGGCAGATAGCTGATGTTATAAGGAGTAACTTAGGCTATTTTTGTTTTAGTAAAAGAATGAGGGTTCCGCGCAAAAAAAGTTAAAACCCTTGAAATCCAATCGTAACAAATTCCATGCGGGCGAGGTTGCGGAAAACAGCTAGTCATGTATAAAAATTAAATCCTATTCCATTATTATATGTTGCATAGCTACCAACAAGACGAAGCGGAATAAATAAAGCAAGAATAACGTAAACAGTCCTAATAGGAAACAGTTCCGTTCGCGCCTAAACAAACAACGCTTATTGCCTGGTATGTTTGTCCCCTCGTTTAATTAATTTTCTCATTTCCTATCAAACGGAACAGCGGCGCAGATTGGCCATCTTGGAAATGGTGGAAAGTAAGCAGTTTTTTAATTGCCAGAAAAATGACGTACTGTAATTATTTTGAAATGAATTATCGACAACAAGCTGTGCAACTTATTTTACGTAATTTTCGAAAAACCTCAATGTTATAAAATAATGACTACAATTGAATAAAGCGTTTGTGTACCGAAATTCATAATATTAAGTATAAGGTGATACAAGAACATGATCGTGATGGTATTTGAGTTGGTAGTGATAAATGTAGTAAACACATAATGATTTTTCATATTACGCGAACTTTGTTTATGGATTTTATCGCGTTTAATTTACTTATTTTAATTCCCGACGTTTCGGGTGCTTTACAGCCATGATCATGATCAAAGGGGGAGGATTGATTGAGATGTTTGACTCCCGATGTCACAGTTAGCCCGGCTAACTTCAGTTATTGAATATTAATTTTTGGTCCGATCTACGCAGAATGAGCTTACAGTATCTTGAATTGGGATCCTATAATCTCTCTAAAAATCCGTAAACATACTTTTATTCAAAGTAGTAAACACACTTAAAAATGGTAGGGATTTTCTCCTTAAAATTTAACTCTTTATACTAAGTTTTTTTTAATTTTATATTTGTATACGAATCGTAGCAAATAATTTTTGTTTCCCATCAATTTGAAGACAAATTCGCTACAGTATAAAACAAAGTAGCGTATCTGCGTATTCGCTTTAAACTAAAAATTACTTGATAGATTTTTCGATTGATCGTTTAAAAACTTTCCCAATGAGAGTTTTCATATACAATACATGCATATTTTACGTAAGAATGGTAGAGAAATGTTGGCCTTTGTGACCAAGTCGTAAAAAGAGTACAACCAGTCCTCGATAAGGAAGTTATTGATTTACCTAGAACAGACTTAGTTTCGTAAAAAAAAAGTAAACCTCTAAATTTAGTATTTGTATTAGCGAAAAATAAATTTAGGATGCAAGAATTCGAATATATCCGACCTAGATCCGACGTACGTGCTATGAGAAAGAGACAGTTGAGGTTAGTTAGAGTTCATAATAAGGTTTAGTAGGTAATTATGTTAGACGATTATAGAATATGTAGAATTATAAATGTATCGGTTCGACGGTGGGAACGACTATACTCTTATAGAATAAAGTTTTTCTATCAGATGACAAATACGGTGAAAATTTTAGGGAAAAAATAACATACGATCTAAAGGGGCTTGCCAACTTCTAATAAGAATACCTCACAAGGCTTTCGCGATTGATGGTGGTATCCATTTTTAAATGATGAACGCAAATCCATCCCAATCCAAAAGAAAGAGAAACGTACGGGGTAAAATCTAAGTTTACCGATCCCCCAGCCCAGTAAATCTTTAGTATCATGCTTGCTCGTAGGCGCATCCTTGAAAAGGTATAACGAAGAACATTAAAAATAACCGGCTAAGTGCGAGACGGACTCGCGCATGAAGGGTTCCGTACTACAGACTACTAAGGGTTCATTCTACCTATTACGGATTATGAGATACAGCCTGCTGACAGACAGACGGACGGACGGACGGACGGACAGCGGAGGATTAGTAATAGGGTCCCGTTGGCTATCTTTTGGGTACGGAACCCTAAAAAAAAAGTTGTGATAAAATACCAGTCTAAGTATCAACATACCACAATTGTGTTTTGCTTAGTGACGACTACTGCGTAGAATGTTTCTAATATTAAGGTATGTGAGGATAATACGGTCACCTTAAGCTTTGCCTTCCTATAAAACTAAAACTAGGAGGGTACAGAGACAAAAACACAAAGTCGTATACCATAATTAATATATGAAGAAAAAAATAACAAACGAGCTTTGGCAATAATAAGGAACACTTCGAAAAATCAACTTAAAAACAGTTAATGACTGTATTTACTATACTGTCAACTGTTAAAATGGCGTCGATAAAGTAGCGCCCCTTTGACCTTTTATTATTTGATTGACTGATGAAGAGCTATCATATCACAGAGCCATTTATTCAAACAAGGCTGTAGTTTTTGAGTTATAAGAAACCTTCACTTACTAAGCTATTTTAAATTTTATTAAATAGAGCAATTAAAAATTTTATCAAAAATAAGGATTAGCTATATAAACCATAATAATTATTTACCATCAGGTGGTGTATGTGTCCGTCTTCAATTAAAGAATCTGAAAATGACGACAAAACGTCTATACTATTAAACTCATTTATCTTTCCCACAAAGCAAAATTATCTGTTATGCTCACGTATGTAACGTAACGCAGAAATGTAACGCAACAACCGCCATTCCAATTACAAAAGGCGCTCCAAAAACTCTCGCTTTGAAAAAACAAAAAAAAAAAAAGTTATTTAAATAAAACCAGGCACCCACGGTCCGCGTCGCATAAATTGCCTTCATTAATTTCCGGACCCCGCGAAATATTGTCTTGAAAGGATAATCAAATACAAAAACAGGGAAATAGCGGTGCGTCATTTCCATACATTTCCCCTCCCCATCAGGCAAACCTTTCCCCCCCTTTTCGTCCCATTCGGTCCCCTTTTCCGGTCCCACCGTCCCCTTTATGAGTCTTCCAATTACAATACAACGACTGAGCTTAAGGCTTGCATTAGAGAGAACGGTAATGGCTCCCCAATTACCATAACACTTATCTATATTTTTATGTATTAAAAATGACGTCAATTAAAATATGTATATATTAACGCTCTTCACAATGGACACGACAATCGCACATTAAATCCTTTTTTGTATGTATCACTAGAATCATTTTACGTTGTTTCATTGTTATCATTTAAACAACGTTGCAAAGGTAGAATCAATAATAGGTCCTTAAGCACTAAACAGTCAAAAAATTGTTATAACTGCCAAACGATCTCTGTATTTGAGGTAAGTATCAAGGAAATAAAGAGAAAAGCGTTCTATATACGAAACGAAAATACGTAAAATAAAACGGAGACATGACATAATTATTATAATATATTTTTTAATTATTAATTATGTAGCATCAATAATAATAAGAACAACAGAACGGTTAATTAGTTATTAATTATTTTATTATTATTATTTATAATTATTCAGCTAAAAATTAAAACTTTATTGCAAATACAAATAACGTTAAAATTAGCCTACGAACAAAACTTAATAATTTGTCGGCTAACCGACAAATGTAAAAATTTTATACTAAAATTAGGCGTAACATAATTATTTATTAAGAGAGCAGCATTACTATACCTTGTGCCATAAATTATTAGATTTCACAATCTCTTCTATGTAAAGCCATATTATATGATGTAGAGAGTAAACGATTTCGTGTGGTATTTTTTCAATTAATTTATTGATTGTAAACTACCAATATACATTATCTAACCGCGTTGTGTAAGAATATCCATTACCACTATGCTAGATGTAGAATACCGAGATCGGTAACCAAGAGTAGTGCTATAGGTATTAGATGTCCGATACTGTAATAAAATTCGCCGGCTAAGTATGAATCCTACATCTACAGTATCTACAACTGTAGAGGCCCATGCTTACCAGTGGACTTCTAAGAGCTACTGAAGAAGAAGATATACATTCTATTGTTGGGCACAGACCTCTTTTTATTCTAATAGTTTTCGGAGCAGGCTAAAGTTAAAGGCTGTGCTGCCTCAATGCGTATTGGCAGACTTCAAATGCCTTGGAAATATTTATAATTTTTCAGACATGATGGTTTCTTCACGATGTTTCGTTCTCCGCTGAGCATGCTTAAAACACTTAAAATTGCGATTAACAATTTATTTGTTGGCAGGGATCAAACTCGAATTGTCCGCTTATGTAGACAATAATAAAATATTATTTTCATAAAAATAAAAAGTAAACAATGACAGGAAAAAAAATTTAATAACATCCTAAAACAAAAGCGTAAAAACAATTTTCATCTTTATTTGAAAGTTAGGTGTTTCAATATAACGAGTTACATACCCACATAATTCTTTGTTCAATTCGTTGGCTCATAGATACGTATATCCGTTTATAACTGAAACCCACCCGCGCTGTCCGAGCTCCGAGCTTCTCCAAATCCCTCTACTTAAAATTTTGCACCAGCCCTTATTATACCTACAAACTGAGCGAGCTCTCTGAATCTTAACAACTCAATTATCCGCTCTATTGTAGAAGTTACAAAGCTTGTTTTTAAATAAACGATTTCAAAACAGAAAAATGCCGCACGGTTTAAAAAACGTCATAACTGTGAAAGGTTTAAGTCGAGTTTTGAACGAAAGCGTGCAAATGAGCCTTTGAGAAAATACGCCTTATGTATTAAAAACATTTATTTTGTCCGTTTGTGAATAAATACGGCCGCGATGCCCCTTATATATAATGATTTAGTGCGCGAGAGATCGTTTTGATATTTCTTCTTTCATATTTTGCTTGGCTAAGCGTTAACTCGGAACTCGGAAGTCAAATATACTCTTCCAAGCAGAATGCGTTTATTTTTCTTCCGTCCGTAACATTTGCTTTTTCTTAGTATTCTTATGAAGGAAACAGTCCAGTGCATTATTAGGTAGTTTTAAAGTGACATCGTTTCAATTTTGTGATAGATTCTTTCGGACTTTATTGAGATTTCCCGATTATTTACTGTGTTTTAGTTCAAATATTTATGTTATAGTTAACCTGTTCCCAATAATTTACTATGAATAAATCAGTTTATAAAAACAACCAGTTGCTATTAAGGCTTCATGTTAACAATAAATTATGTAAAGATTGAATAAAACTATTTTTACGGATTTTATCGCGTTTAATTCACTTATTTTAATTTCCGACATTTCGGGTGCTTTACAGCAACCCATAGTCACGGAGGGGACTGAAATGTTTGACGTCCCGATGTCACAGTTAGCCCAGCTACCTTCAGTTTTTGAATATTAATTTTTGGTTCGATCTACGCAGAATGAGCTTACAGTATCTTGAAGTCTTGCGGTGGTATGTATGGGGTTGGATTTAATTTTGTTAATTATAGGATCCCAAGCAGATGGCAGCACCCATCCATCTTCCGTATTGAAACTAGGATGTTTTCTAATTTCAATAGCCTCGCGTATCATCCTTGGTAGGAATTGGTGTTCTTTTGCGAGAATTTGTTGTCTATCAAACCTGATGTAATGGCGGGGACGATCTTGGACATGTTCACAGACTGCAGACTTTCCAGAGCGTCGGTGCCTCACGTCAGCTATATGTTCTTTCACGCGGGTTTTAATGGATCTTTTTGTTTGTCCTATGTAAGAGAGACCACATTCGCAATCAAGCTTGTACACTCCTGCAGCTTATAGGTCCTACCCCGGTCGAGCCGACTCATTCGTGCTACAACTATATACTACTAATATAGCTGCAGCATGGCTCTACCACCTTAATTCCATAAACTCTAAAATACAATTCACAATGGGATTAGAGGTAAACAATTCTTTTCCTAGGTGTTTCACCGATTACGTAACACCGATTAGTCCCAAGGATGATACGCGAGGCTATTGAAATTAAAAAAACATCCTAATTTCAATAGAGAAGATGGATGGGTGCTGCCATCTGCTTGGGATCCTATAATTAACAAAATTAAATCCAAACCCAAGCACACCACCGCAAGACTTCAAGATACTGTAAGCTCATTCTGCGTAGATCGAACCAAAAATTAATATTCAAAAACTGATGGTAGCCGGGCTAACTGTGACATCGGGACGTCAAACATTTCAGTCCCCCCCGTGACCATGGGTTGCTGTGAAGCACTCGAAACGTCGGGAATTAAAATAAGTGAATTAAACGCGATAAAATTCGTAAAAATAGTTTTATTCAATGTGTAGAGTTCGCATAGATATAAGAAATCATTATGTAAAGATGTTAAAAATTAATTACCCAAGATCTGGGTAATGCGAATTAACGCGGATTTTTACGTGGTAGAGCCACGCTGCAGTTATAGATAGTATGGTTGTAGCACAAATGGGTCGATTCGACCGCGGTAGAACCACGCTCTCACAGAATACCAGCGTAAAATATCAGTTTAATGCTGCTGAGTTTCGTAAGCTGAGTGTAGAGAACCGGAGACCCTTTTTACTGGGACGAGGCATTTCATGTTAGTCGTCAGGAGTGACAACGCATCTGCATTTTAATTCATAATTGATGGTAAATGTAGTTGTCTATGGGCCACAGCATCCACTTACCATCAGGTGGACTGTGTACTCGTTTGCCAATAATTTATTACGCGGATTTTATCTAATTAATTTTAACATCTTTCATATAATGGATTCCCGCAAAGTAACACCTAATTCTAATAATTATAAATTATGTAATCATTGATCTTATATTAAAATCATAAAAAGTACTTTACTAATCGGTAGGGACTTTCTTTAGAATAGCCACTGCCTGCATGATAATGTAGAATCCATCACTCTAATCGGTCCCGTGGGTGTCGTTGTAGGCGACCATGGGATATGTTAAAAAACATGCGTGAGTGTCGTGGAACACTCGGTTGGAACGAAGTTCCTTTCGTAGTATATTATTATTGATAAACGTATTATATTATTGATTAACAAATACAAATAAATGAATTACCAGCATCTATTAAATTGAAGCGTCATTTAAAATAAAATAATATTTTGCGAGGGAGATGGATATTATGCCATCTCGCTTCCTTATACCCGCCAAAGCCGTCTACACTACGTCAGAAGGGGTCGTGACGGAAAAATCTTACATTTTTTCGCGCCTAGCCCCATCCGCCAAAATCGTACCGTCCGATAAGGAACTTCGTTCCAAAAATTCTTATGGCTTGCGATAGATATCAGTATAACCATCTCGTTTACGCTCAGGACCGTACTTTCAATCTATGGGGAGGGTCTATGATCAGCAGTGGACGTTGTAATAGTAGTAGTGGTAGCTGTGTGAGTACAGCAGTGAACTATGACAGGCTTTCAAAAAAGAAGGAAGGAAGATGTGTGTGTGAGAGAGCGTGCGTGTGAGTGCGTGTCAAGAAGTTGAGCAGTGCTTTTGCGTTACTTAAAATGCATGTAGCGCTCCGTGTTTCTTTATATTTTGATCTGACTTTAGTTACTTTTTTCTTCAGAGTAACTCTCTAGGTTAAATCCAGTGTAATTATGTGAGATATTGGTGGTGACCCGCTCGTGAATGGCAGTAAGTCTTCTTATTATTTATAGAAATGTGGATTCTTATCCTTCTTGAACTATTACAATGTGCATTTTTCTATATGCATTTTTCTTACTTATGTAACATTTCACTAAACATCCTTCACTTATAATATAGTAGTACTCTTGTGCTTGTGTCTCATTTTTTTTAATTATTTTTTTATAATATATTTCAACAGCCAGTATTAAATCATTTCCTATTCTTCAGCGATGCCAACTTGAACCTTATTCATACTAATTTAATTTTAAAGCGCAACCTAAGTGAGTAAAAAAATTGTAACTTGATTGCCAGCAATGGACGAAAACTTAAAAAAGTTTAAATTGAAAGCAGTACGCATTTTTTATTTGACACCACCATTACACGCCAAATCATTTGGCGTGTATTTACGAATTCTATAACGTATCATGCTATTTTAATAGTCTTGAAACCCGTTTATAAACAATACTCTTCTAAAATCATGTGCACGAAAAGAAAACCAGTTTTTGGACAAATTAAAAAGGGTTAAACTTTGCGGCGATGCAGGTACGCGGAATGCAAACATTGAGCTGCAGACTGCGGAGCGAGTTTTTGCACGCGTTTTGGCAAAAGCAAGCAGGCAATGCGCCCTTCATATTAGCACGAATGCATTGTTCTCTTTTCAATTTGAAAAAAATCTCTTTGAAAAAATTAGATTATTTCTAAATACAAATAAAAACTTTTTTAAATAAAACATCTTTAGGCACGACTTCAGGGTATTTTATATCTTTTTTCGAACGGAATGCAGTCTTGTTATAGGTATAGTGTCATGATTTTTTAATTTGCAGGACAGCATAAATTAAAAAATATATTATTATATAGACAATAACTAATTTTATGTGTTAGAACCAAGATGCAGCTGTATTCTGGCTACGATACATATGGGTCGGGTCTCTCTCTCTCATCATGTTCTTCGAAAAGGTCATGCTCTTCCAAAATACAAGCACAATTTAGAAATATAATGCTTGAAGTTTGTTGACGCTGCCACAGTCATTCTTCAACTTCGACAGTTGACTCTTTCCAATGGACAGATCCCCGGCAAAGATTTTAGGAGCCTTGGTTCCGCACAATCCTTTCTTTAATATGAGCTATATTGAAGTTGTGTAAGACTCGTAGCATACATTTAGAGATCTGTCTGTTCTGTTGCCTTTATGCTGTCATAGCCGTTTAAGAATGTCTTTGTCTTGTGTGTCTATTCCAGAGTAGTGGTGTTGGAAGTAGTGGTGCTGGAATTTGTGGTGACGAGGATAGTGTTCACAATTGAGGGAGGGCGGGAGGTGCTCTGCATGCTAGGTAAGACACATCATTTTATTTTATTACGCGGATCTTAACTAAAAAATCACAATTGCTTTAAAACAATTACTTAAGTTAAAAGTTAAAGCTAAGATGCTTTAGATTCCTCTCATTTTTGAGAGGGCTATTAAGCAATTAGAGCTACATGTTGGTTAATAATCACGTTATTTAACTTACTACAGTCAATGTATATACCTTAAACTAAAAATATAACCTTTTTTCACAGTGAAGTCGACTATGTATAAATCATGTATTTCCTACCGAGTTAACACGCCTTTCGTTATTAACGCATTGGTCTATTTCTAAAAAGATCTAGTTACTAGTTACAGTCACTGAATTATATAAATAATATGCATCCACAGAAATAATCCCCTTTGTAACTTGAACAAGACTTTTATACATTGTATATACTTTTCAACCGCTCGAGAAAGGGTTGAACCCTTCGCGCCGAGCTCGATTCTGCAACAAGACCGCTGCAAAACACCTATTTACCTATTTACCTTACGGGCACGTAGGCGGTACATGTTTACCCAATTTTATCGGACAAGTCTTTAAAAGGATATTTTTTTGCAGGATAGGGTGACAAACGAGCAAATAGTCCACCTGATGGTAAGTGGTTGCTGTGACCCATAGACATCTGCATCTATCTTCAATAAAGAATCAAAATGTAGATGCGTTGTCACCCGTGAGGTCTAAGATGGAATGCCTCTTTTCCAGTAAAAAGGGTATCCGGTTCTCTACACTCACCATACGAAACACAGCAGTGTTAAGCTACTATTTACGCTGGTATTCTGTGAGAGCGTGGTCCTTCCCCGGTCGAGCCGACTTATTCGTGCTACAACTATACTACTAATATAGCTGCAGCATGGCTCTACCACGTATAATATACCATTTATTGACTTCCAATAGTAAAAGAAACAGGTTTTGCGAGCTTAACTTAAACATAATTTCATTTTTGTAGGTTTTTGCTTTTTGAAACGCTTATGTGGGAGTAACGTCTAAAATTTTACAGGATGGTAGAGAATCCAAAAGAGAACTGCAAAAGATTGTAGGATTTCTGAGGCTAAATAGCAGTGTACTCACGCTTATTCTTAGAAGAATATTCTTCTATTTCTTTTTATTCTTTTTATCAGCTCGTAAAAGTCTACTGATGGCCATGGGCTTCTCCCATTGTAGAAAGAATTTGCCCTTATCGTTCGTTTTGCGCCCTTGACGCTGTTCCCCATCACTGGTAATAGGTATTTTTCGGCATAAACAAGATGGTGACACTCGAAAGTCATAAGATATTTTTCAGTATATCCTATAGACGCCTCTTACGACACCCAAGAAACAAAATTGGGTGATGAATTATCTTACGCTACCACCGCATGGCAAATAACACTAATCCAGAAAACCATTATAATAAAGACTGAGAGATAGTTCCCAAGGGTAAGAACTAAAAACACATGTATATTCATTAAATGAAACTATTTTTTACGGATTCTATCGCGTTTAATTTAACTTTTTAATTCCCGACGTTTCAGGTGCTTTACAGCACCCATGGTCACGGGGGGGGGACTGAGGTGTTTGACGTCCCGATGTCATAGTTAGTTTTTGAATATTAATTTTTGGTCCGATATACGCAGAATGAGCTTACAGTATCTTGAAGTCTTGCAGTGGTATGCTTAGGTTTGGATTTAATTTTATTAATTATAGGATCCCAAGCCGGTGGCAGCACTCATCCATCTTCTCTATTGAAATTAGGATGTTTTAATTTATTAAAAATTTATATTCAAAAGCTGAAGGTAGCCGGTCTAACTAAGACATTGGGACGTCAAACACCTCAATCAATCCCCATTACATTTACATTCCTTTTATTTTAGGTTAGCTGTACCTACGTATCCTGATCGTGGGTTATCATGTTAAGCTGCAGTGCGTAATTATTAACTCTTTTTTTTCTCTGCTGCTATTACACTATTAATTCAAACTTATGTTTTATAATAATAATATCATACAGACCAACGCTTTCTTATGTTTTAACAAAACGACGTGGAGTACTTCGTAGTCCTGAATTTGTAATTATCAATATGGAAGCCCTAATTATATAAAGAAGCTTTGCAGCTTTGGCTGCAAAAGTACATTTTGCTGCTCGTTGCACACAAAGATACGCCGATAACCAGTTTCCAAACCAATTTACATATAAACCTAATACCTAATCATTGCCATTGAATTATGGTAATTATTTGTATAATGTTACGGTGCAACATTTTTACTATACGTAGCTGCAATTGTAATTTACACAAGCCATGGGATTTCTTATTTTGAAATTAGTATTAAGTTGGAGTGATCCAAATTGGGCGGTCGATTGAAAGTTGGTTTTATTTGGTCATGTTGTGTTGTTTTGAATATAAATTAAAGAAATTAATTATAACGGTACGTATTTAAAATTACACTAATATAAAACAAATATTTGTGTTATGAGACAAAATCCCAGAAAATTATAGATTATATAATATTAGGTAGCTCTTTTATATTTTGGCTGCTTAACTTGCATTTGTTTGGTAGATAATGCCCAAAGGCATTAAGTCCGTCAATTATATATTATTCTAAGTTTTATTATGTGCAGTAAAGATTTTGAATACTATAATGGTATATATATAAAATAATAAAAACTATAAATTCTAACTTTTTGCTAACATATCTAATTAATATTGAAACTAATTGAGAAAAAAGATGAAACGATATGGCTTTATAAAATTAGACATCAGTGAATAGAAAAAAAAACTTATCAGTGCTGAGCTGGTACACGGCAACACGACGCGTTAGCTAAGTCTAAAAAGAAAAATCGTTGATGTTACACAAAAACAATTGTCTATCGCTGATTGTCATCATTTTGCGTTGCTTTCCACATCCGCCAGATGGCATACGTACGCCTGGTCTGTCCTGTCGAACAAACAAATTAATGTTCCTTTTTCAAGATGGTTTCGTAGAAACAGTAATCTCCGAGTCACTGTTTGGGAAGGCTTACCTTATTTATAACATAAGTGAAACAAAATAAAAATTCTGTAGAATTTAATTGTAAATGAAATAATCTCTTAAATAATATTTTCCCACGTAAAATGACACGTTATTTATTTTTCATGCAATGTAATTTGAGATGCAAAAGTGACCTTTTAGTTTTTAACCGACCTCAAAAAGAGAAGGTTCTTAATTCGAGTGTATGTTTTTTTTTGTATGTAGGTATGTTACGCGATATCTTTACAGATTGTGAACCAATTTTGATGATTCTTTTTTATTAAATACGAGTAGGTTATACTTCAAAGGTGGTCCCATATAAATTTGGTGAAAAAATTTCACCTCTAAGCAATTTGAAGTCGGTTTTTACTTTTTGTTAAAAGTTGTAATTATTTATTATGATATACCTATTTTATATAATTAGCTGCTTCTAAGGCTGAAATTTTAGTGGCGGAGTAAAAATATCCAATACCCCATATAGTCCCAAGGGTGTCGTAAGAGGTGACAAAGGGAAAATGAAACAGGAAATGGGCAGCAGCATCTTCTTGATAACAACCCAAAATAATAAAAACACTGCGGTGGCCAACCCGCTTGCCAAGCGTGGCAACTATGGCAAAATCCCCCATGAGGCAATCTATGAGGTCTATGTTTAGCAGTGGACTTTTATAAGCTGTAATTAAATGGAATTGAAGGCTGAAATATTTTTTACTTTTCATATCATAATATAACATTTTAAAATAAGAATAAGAAAAAAAGAAAAATCATTTTCAAATTCGAAAAATGAGTTTTGGCGGGAACTTGACCGAAGGTGGATTACTGCTCTTATATTGTTGTTTAAATAATGGCTTAAAGTGATTTTAGGTACATAAAAGTGCGATTTTGTGTATTAAATGTCTGCGCATGTGAACTATTAGTGAAAAAGATGTAACAAGTGCTCCGATGGTAGTGTGCACACCAAGGTATTGTATCTGCTAAGGCGCCTTAACATATCATCATCGACTGTCTGCTGGCTCAAGCTCCCATTAAAATCTCGCAAAGACTTTGCAATGTGACGCATCAACATATTGTGAAGAAGTTTTTAAACATAAGTTTTTTTTAGCTATAGGTCAGTGCGCTTTACCATCATCACCACTTACCATCAGGTGGAACAGTAACCAAGCATCGGTTTAGAATAGTTTAAAAAAAAGTTTTTAAACAAATTATTATAGATAGAGGAGAATTTTATAATACTTGACATTGGCAAAATTACAACCTTACGAGTCCATTACTAAAGAAAACGAAAATTTCTGAATAGGCGAAGATGCGTCTCGTTCTCTGGCCATACTAATGCTGACGCGTCTTTCACGCACTCACAAGTAAACAAGATTGCATTCTTGCTTACCGTCGTATTGCCAATACAGTAATAGAGCTAATGATATGATATGACCCATATACGTATTTGTAACTGCGTATCTTATAATCAACTATATGTCGTAATTTCAACCGCCTTCTTAATATTATGTCAGCCCTATAAAGGGTTATTTTTGTTTTGTATTTGTGTGTACTATATAGTATATATTATATTAGTGCTAAAACTCATTATATGCGCTGTCATCCCTTGAGGCCTATGATGGAAGGACTCGTTATATGTAAAAAAGTGTCCGGTTCCCTTCACTCTCCATAGAAAACAAAGGCATAATTTTATACGATATTTTACGTTATATTTTACGTTTGTATTCTGTGTGAGTGTAGTCCTTCCTCGGTCGAGCCAACTTATTCGTGCTTTAGGTATAACACTGTTGCAGAGCCTCTACCACATAGAAGTTTTATAAGTTTTAACCGCCACTATTTAATGTATAGTTTACATATAAATATGCTGATGGTCTCCTTCTTCATCTTCATAAGCCCCTAAGAATAAACTTATGAAAATGGGTCTTCCCATAGGCAAGATTTGCCTTAATCACTTACGCCTGACAAACAAATTTGCGAGTGCAGTACCAGACGCCTCGTGCTTTTGGTGCTGCTCTCCGTCGCCGGTGAGGATATTTTCCTCGTTTCTCGTATCTCGTTTCCACCAGACGTCGTTCAGACGTCTGGTGGAAACGAGATGGTTACACCGCCATCTCTCGGAAGCCACGAGGACTTTTTGAGACTTTCCAAAGTCTCTTGCACCACCCCACGGCAAATCAGTAACCATACTAAGAACTTATTATAAACCTGCCGAAATTAATTCCGAAAATATTCGCATGGCATAAATGTATCAATTGAAAATTCATTGAAATCCATATATCGGCTGAAGTTCAAGCTTCGGACAACAAAACAATATTAGAGCGATAACTTCATTCCATTGACACCGCCATTACATGAGAAAATAGCGCTCAATTTCAAAAATGGAACGACAACCTCTAACTGGGCCATGGGCGCCGTGCTTAAAAGTCAACTTGCCATTTTTCGTCTTTGTCACACCACACTAGCGTAGCGTTTGGTGAGCGTTTGATGAAATTATTAAAATTTACTAATTCATGATTGACATTTGTAGAGCAATTTCGCCTACATCGTCAATTTTATAGTATATTTAAAATTGCAGGACGAAAGTAAAAATATATATATATATATATATAAAAGCAATATAGGCAGAGCCTGTGTATGCATAAAGCTGAAGACAATTGATTTCAACTACTCGATTACATGATCGAAGTATAACGATAACATGATAAGATAGTTAGGTTCAGTAGGTATCTAAAAGTATAGGGACAATTGCATATTAAATAACATATTCATTCATTTATTAATTACAGCCTTTCAATAGTCCACTGCTGAACATAGACCTCACCCATATATTGCCTCATAGGAGGTATTTTACCACTGCCCATCTCCTGTTTCAGTTCAGCTCTTTCGCCTCTGACTGCACCCAACGGATGACATGGTATAGGGAACCGCCGTAATAAAGTGCGTCGTCGTTGCGAACAATCGAAGTGATTGACCGACAGAGCCGCCAGCCAACTATCCGAAAATATTTTAATAGTTTTAAAATACAAATTTTAACAATTTCCACTTTTTAACGCTTTTTTTTAGCATAGATAATGTACAATTGTACAGCCTAAAATATGTTTTGACATAATATCGAAATCGTTATCAACCATATAGTAAATAATTTTACCGTATGTAGAAATGAGCATGTACAGAACGCGAGTGTCGCCTACACATGGGGTAGTGGATATTCCTACGCCGCCACAGCACAGCACACCACGACACTAGTAAATTTACACTTACTTTTTTAAGTTAGTAGCAAACAGTGTAGATTTGAATGTGTGATTGGTCCAAGGACAAATTAGTTGTGTTAGAATAAAACCTGGTAAGTGATATAAAAAAAAAGTTTTTTAATCCAAATCTTAAAGTAATTTATTAAAAATTCAAAAAATTTAAAGTAATTCTCTAAAGATGAAGAAACTAGCTACAACAAATCCTTGAGATTAATCAGAAATTTTAAAACTAAATCCTTTTAAATAATGTGTAATTAAAACTTTTCAAGTACTACCATGTTTTATGTTTCGTCAAACTCCTGTAAAACTAAGATTTACTTCTTACTCGGTTTTGGCAGCAGGTACGTTTGTCTACTAAGCAACGTGAACATCGACTACGAGTCACATTCAGTGGCTAATTGAAAAAAAAAACTTATTATTAATAAACGCTCGTGTGGTAAAGCCCTGTTGCACATTGCGATCCAAATATTCTTTTCATCGACGTCGGGTGCTTGACGTGTAGGTATCGATTCTACGATTTGACTACTCGGTACGAGAGTGAAATCGGTTCTATTCGTATCATACAGTCGTGCGGTCAAATGCAAACTGAATCTTTTTTGTTTACTTTGAAATAATAATAACGTAGGTTTATGATAATGTGTAATAACGTCTGTTATCACTCCAATGCTGGGCAAAGGCCTTTTAATTCTCGAGAGCAGAATGGTTGCAGCGCAGCAGTAGTATGTGTTTAAAAATTTAATAATTAAATGAAAACATTTAAGTATTCAATTATTTTCAAATATGTCTTTTTTTACAATAAACATCATAACACGATAAACTCAAGTAATATACTGCAGTGTGTTAGCATTAGTTGCTGCCGACCGGAACCGCCAGAGCCAAAAATGCCACCCCTCATTTTCGCAAGTATTTTTAACCTATGTAATTGCCGTTTCTCTAAACTAGCCACTTTGAATTGTAATAGCCATAGATTGACTTGGAATTCTAAATTGAAATAAATTTTAACGTATAAATATTAGATATGTATTAATTAAAAGTAAACGCATTTAAATAGTTCGATTCTCGTGAAGCAGACTTTTAGTCAATTTTATCACTAAACTGACCATATATTGCCAACAATGTGAAAATGCCTAAGGCAAGTATTTTGATTAAAAAAAGTTTTTTGTAAAAACATCATTTAGTTTTCCCGTACAAAATGGCAATTTCTTTGCTAAAACCTTGAAAGAGAAGAAGATAGAAGGAAAATTCCTCACCAAAAGGAGGAAAAATAGAAGGTGAAGAATTTAACGTACCTATTTAGACGACATTATAGGTAGTTGTTGCCATGATCTCGTGATATTTGTTGTTTGTTGTATTAAAAAGTAAAAACCAACTTTAAAAACCAAAAAGAATGGAATATACACGTAATAGCTTTTGAAGTCGATGCTATTAGACAGTGTAGTAAAGAATTAACACAACACATTTTTACTGAAATAATTTTAAAGTTAATTTTATGCCCCCCCTCCCCTCCCCCCGCTTTTACGCCACTAATAAATCGTATACATACACATCACATATTAGATAAAACAAATGAAGAAATTAATTCCCTGTATCGGTACAACACATGATAAATAAATATAAATTCTATAAAGTACGTGTTGTTTATGAATGTACTTGCAAATATCGTAAATAGCAGAGACGACGCAGGGTGAACGAAGTGAACCATTCAATGCGGTCAACGGCCACGAAAGCCCGAACGGACCAAGGTACGAAATAATTCTTAGTAGTGCCCAGATGACTAAAGTAAGTTAGCCTATTTTTTAAATTAACACGGTTGTTAATTCGGTTAAGCCTTATATTTTTTTTATATATTCATATTATATTATTATTGTTAATGTTCCACTGGAAGTTAACCAACAAAAACAGTGGGATATTCCGTTGGTATAGAGGGTGCAGAAAGATTTGTTTCATAATTTCCATAGTGACCAAGACGCCTTCTAGCTGTTTCGACTAAGGAATCTAGTCACTGGTTACACGCTTTACCATCAAGTAATCTGGGCACATTACTTGATGGGGAAAGCTTGCGCATCGCTGTAGGAATCCGACTAGGAGCGGCGATTTGTCAACCCCATCAGTGCCCCTTTGGTGCTACCAAAGGGGCACTGATGCTACTGCGTCGACAAGTTTGGGCTCCACGGACTTTCTTGTAAGAAAAGTGCTGGTAGGTTTTCACGGCACGGTTTTTTGAACGATGTCATCCGAAGGGCTCTTGTCTCTATAAATGTTCCCTCGGTTTTAGAGCCTTGTGGAATATTTAGAGACGATGGCAGTAGACCCGACGGTATAACATTGGTCCTTTGGGAGAGAGGTAAAGCCCTAGTGTGGGATGCTACTTGCGTATATACTTTGGCGGCCTCTCATCTCAGGGGTACCTCGTTTAGAGTCGGTGCGGCATCAGAGGAGCTGAACTGAGTAAGTGGCGCAAATATGAGTCTCTGAGAGATGACTACATATTTGTGCCATTTGCTGTAGAGACTATCGGTCCGTGGGGTCCACGTGCGGTGAAGTTCTTAAAGGAAGTTCATCCGCGGCTGGTCGTTGCAGCTGGTGATAAGAGGGCTGGCTCTTTTCTCGCTCAAAGGCTAAGTATAGCCATTCAGCGGGGAAACGCAGCCAGCGTTCTTGGCACGATACCGCGTGGAGTAGGACTGTTTGATAATTAATATTAAATACTTTTTAATATTGTATATAATAAAATATTGTATATTATGTTATGTATTTAAACTTGACATCTCATATCAAATCATGTTATCCTTTTAAAATCTTAGAACGCAACTCAAATATTTTACCTAAACCACAGAAACAGAACTGGCAAATATCCACGGTAAGATAATCCATGGGGGAGGCCTATGTTTCACAGTGGACTTTTGGATATGCTATATCTAACGATGATTGTGATATCGACAGAATTATATTAAAACAGTACTCTCTTACGATATAAAACTAAAAAAAGTATCATCTTCATCTTTACAGCCCTTCACAAGTCCACTGCTGAACATAGGCCTCCCCCAAGGAATGCCACAAAGTACGGTCCTGAGCCACCTGCATCCATCGACTTCTGCATGTCTTACCAGGTCGTCAATCCATCTAGTGGGGGGACGCCCTACACTTCGTCCGCCGGTACGAGGCCGCCACTCGAGAACCTTTTTTCCCCATCGGTTGTCGGTTCTTTGAGCTATATGGCCGGCCCATTGCCACTTCAGCTTACTAATCCGTTGGGCTATGTCGGTCACTCTGGTTCTACTGCGGATATCCTCATTTCTAAGTTTATCACGCAGAGAAACTCCGAGCATAGCCCTCCCCATAGCTCTCTGAGCGACCTTGAGCTTCCTCATCCGGCCAGCAGTGAAGGACCACGTCTCAGTTCCATAGGTCATCACTGGTAACACGCACTGGTTGTACAGTCTCATTTTCAAGTTTTGAGGTATACCTGACAAAAAGATGTGCCGTAATTTCCCGAACGCTACCCAACCGAGTTGAATCCGTCGATTGACCTCTCGGTCGAAGTTGGACTTCCCTAGTCGAAAAAAAAGTATGCCGCTACGCAATATGCCTTAAAATTATAATAAATATAAAGAGGCTGTTTAACCCTACAAAAGTTTTATGGTCATAAAGCTCTTAAACATTCCATATTATATTCCAAATCAGTTTCAAGGATATCAATTACGGGTTATAATAGAAATCGATACAGAATCAATACAACTAGGAAGCGACTAATATTTATTTTTCCCTCCAAAGAATTAAACCATAAGACAGCTGTGTTTGTTTCGTTGAAAACGATATGCAATTACCAATAATATCCTCATAATCAAATATCTGTACGTTTTTAAAGATCAAGGAAGTTATCATCGTTACAGCCTATTACCACTGCTGAATTACCACACTGATTATTATTATTACCAATCACACGCACAGTAATGTATGTGTGCGCATATTATGTAGATAGGTACGTAATTATGTATGCAAAAAACGTCCGAGCGAAACTCCGCCATCTTGGATTCTCGTCGCGAGGCGTCACAAGCGAGATTTTTTTGCTAAAAAGGCCTAAGTACAAGTAAGATACATACATGTGTACATATAATGGTGGGAGGTTGAAGTGATTAACTACACGCGCCTTTGCGATCAAAATTTTACTCTAACTACACCAATTAAAGTCTTTTTTTGATTGAAGTTGTTTATTTCTATTTTTCTTTTAGCACAGGGAACGAAGCACATTTAGCGTTCCCTCCCCCGCAAGGGTGAGATTTCTTACATGGTGATATATTATTAATATTCGTGGGGTAAAATGGGATTGTCTACATCGAAAAGGGTAACCGTGTTCTTTATTGCCGAACCTGGTGCTCCAAATGGCGTGGATTATAACACGAGGGAAATGTGTGAAATGAATGTCGTTTTTGTTTTGTTTTAGTGCTTTTATATTTTTTGTAATTTTTATTTATTCAACTCATGCCTACTTTTATCGTTACTACGTTTTTAAATTATTCGCTCTTTTCATTGTTTATTTTATAAGGAAGTACTATCATTCAACAAGCATAATAATTATTTACATATATATGTTTATATAAATATATATTACATAATATTATTAATGAATAATAATAAATAATTGTTATTGAATGATAGGACTTAGGTTCACTCTTATCCATAGTACCTACTAGATTTTTTATCATTATCAGTGTTTGAAAATTTAGATATTTTGTTCAGAAAAATTTAATTTTTCTGAAAGATTCAGAGGTGTGACATTTGGCATAATTTCGACCACTAGGTGATAACTAGTATTTTTAAAAATCCAAATTATTATCAATAAAACACACAATTATTTTTGCAGATTTTCCTCACAAATATGAGGAGGTCTGCTTCGTGAGAGTGTATTATAGGTAATTTTTTTTTTAAATAACTTTAGGTGAGCTATAGCCAGGCTTAACACAACGTTTTATTGGCTATCGATGACGATAGCCTATAAAACGGGCAAATTAACTTGAGATTTTTATCACCATCGAAACATTTGTTTTTTCGTTTCATTACATAATTCACATGCTAACTTTTAGGTATATACAAAATTGCACCAATTTTGTATGTGTATCAAAATCCCATTAAACCTATTATATAAGCAACAGTACAACCGCATCAAGCCACTTCCTGCCAAAGTGTTATACGTGGTAGAGTCACGTTGCAGCTATAATATGGTTGTAGCACGAATGGGTCGGCACGGCCGGGAAAGGACCACGCCACGCTCTCACAGAATACGAGCATTAAAAAAAATCATGCTGCTGTGTTTCGAATGGTGAGTGAGAGTGAGACCCTTTTAGTTATTTTAACCTTAGGGGTGCCAACGTATCTGCATTTTGATTCTTAACTAGGGATAGATGTAGATGTTAAATGAAACTAATTTTTACGGATTATATCGCGTTTAATTTTACTTTTAATTCCCGACGTTTCGGGTGCTTTACAGCACCCATGGTCACGGGGGGGGACTGAGGTGTTTGACGTCCCAATGTCATAGTTAGCTCGGCTACCTTCAGTTTTTTAATATTAATTTTGGTTCGGTCTAATGTGTAGTCTTCGCGTAAATATAAGAAAACATTATAGATGTAGATGTCTAAGGGCCAAATACTCAAACGCTACTCAATTTTAAGATGTCGTTAGGTCTCGTGGTGTCACAGTCACTTTGAATTAAAGTGATAGAGACAGCACGAGACTTAACGGCATCTTAAAATTGAGCAGCGTTTGAGTATTTGGGCATAAAGGCCACAGCATCAATTTACAATCAGATTAACTAAGTGCCCGTTTGTCACCCTTATTCTATTAAGAGTAACATTATTTTTTTATAAATAAAGTAACGCTTACAGTGTACAGTTTAATGCAAATATTATGTCTAACTGTGGCCAGTAATTTAAAACGTAAAGTGTAGAGGAAGTTCTACAATAAAAATGTATTCCAAAGTCTTCCTGTACTGTAGAGTTTGACAAACTTGGAGTATTACAATTTTTACAACGATTACGACCCGGATAAATATGACTTAGGAACCTTTGAAAAACGAGGTTACTCCTTTTTGAAAGGCCAGCAAAGCACCTGCAATTTCTCTGGTATTGCAGTTGCTAATGGGCGGCGGTCGACTCTTATCATAGACATGTCATTTCCATTAATATTGATAAATTGCAGGTCTGGTGTTATTCGGTTGTCAAGGTTACCATCGAAGCTTAATAGACCTTTCGCACAACCCAAGGCCGGTACTGACTCTACTATTTATTGTCCCTTTTAGTTGTATGCATCGAAAACATCGAAATAAACTTGAAAGAAATACAATTTAAATACTAATGCCAGCGGGTATCGAACTGGTAATTCTCGTGTACTGGAAAATTTTGAGCCTGAGCTACCACGGCCTTCCATTACCCTCTCAAAAATAAAAACAGGACTATGTCCTGCAGTGTAAGAATACCGACTACCCCATATCATACTATGGGTGTCGTAAGAGGCGACAGAGGGAAACAATTCAGGAGATGGGCAGCAGCGTCTTCCTAATAACAACTAAAATTAAAAAAAAACTACGGTTGCCAACCTGCTTGCCAAGCGTGGCAACTACGGCAAATGTGCAAATACGTTCAGCAGTGGAATTTAATAAGTTGTAACGGTAACGGTGTGCCCTACAGTAGGATGGAAAATGTATATACAGGTTAAAAATAGTGCCGGCAGATATCAAACCCGGAATGCTCGCGCACTGTGAAATTTACAGCAATTGCTTAGCTTGTGCGCTACTTCCTACCGGTAGGCGAAGTATAGGCCCCACACTAGATGAAGTGACGACCTGGTAAGACATGCAGGAAGTCGACAGATGCAGGTGGCTCAGGACCGTGCTTTGTGCCATAATTTGGGGGAGGCCTATGTTCAGCAGTGGACTTGTGAAGGGCTGTAATGATGATGATATTGTGCGCTACCAAAGCTATCCATAACCCTCTCAAAAAATAAAGAAGGCCTACGCCCAGCAGTGGGACATATATATATAAATGACTTTAATTAGTTTAGTATTTAGTAAGTATAATTTACCAATTCTTTTAATTCATTGAATAAAACCTAATAAATTAAGGATTTCATACGAATATACTCCCATTTACACCTAGACTTGTGTGTTGTTTTTGTTCGTGCCAGATAAAGAGTATTTACGATGTCGCGAGGATTTGAGGTCTAAAATGGCGGAAAAATCTGCCATTTTATTACACGTATAGGCTTAAGAAACAAATCCTGCTCAATAACGGTTTTAACGACTCTTTGTTGCGTTAATAACACATTATATTTTATTTTTTACAATAAACTCAAATTACATTTTTGTTCACTAAATTTAAAGTGACTGTTTCCATTTCACTATAACATTTATTATTATTAAGGACAATGGGATATATGTATATCAAGCCTAGTTTGACGTTTACTTTGTCCAGAAAATTCTTAACAATTTGTTGGTGCGTCACATTGAGAAATTTTTGGGAGATTTCGACGAAAGCTTAACTCAGCGGACAGTCAATAATGATTTTATCTCAAGATGCCAAAACAGGCATAATAACTTAGGAAGTTCGAATGCGTAATATTGAGAAGGCAAAATCGTAACACTTTAAGGTATGTTTCATAATCCACTAAAAACTAATATTAAAGTTTACGATCTAGACACAAGGCCGTGTGTATATTTACACAAAACATTGAGAGTTACTTTTGAACCCCCATAACTCAAAAACTAAACCTACACCCACTTATAATTTTGCGTACCTGGTAAAAACCTTGTGAATACCTAGAATCCCAAATTTTATGAATAAACCTATTATAATTCGTGAGATAATAAGGTCTCAAAAGTACCACTATTATCATTTACTGACTCACTCTTAAAACACTTCTCTTAAACAACTTCTAGATTACTTCCAAAATTTAAATTTGGCATCAAGATAGATCGTTGCGTTTGCAAAGAAAAAATATTTGAAATCTAGAAATTATTAATATTAGGTGTCACCAAAGTCATATTGATACGCTTAATTCCAAGTACTGTACTTAATACTAACCGCACCAATAACGTAACGTAAGCGTAAGTTAAGAATAGAAAACAGTGAAGTGTAGGTAAATGCATGAAAATCGTAAAGCATATACGAGTATAATATACTATGTAGATTAATAAAAGTTTTTTTTTCAAAAATTACTCAAAACAAAAATGTGAAAAGGGGCCTAAGTGCGCCGACAAAAGAGTTGAGATTTTAGCGGGTTGGAACCGTTCTATAGCAGTTGCTTAAATATTTTTATAGAAAAGTTGCAAAGAATCTATAGGAATATACAACGGTCTTGGTCCCTCATCTCATTCTCGGCAAAACCTACCACCCCAACGTCGCTCGTACCGAACTTTTAGTCCTTTTCGCATTTATGTTTTTGATGGGATACTTAGTATCTACAGAAACAGCAATCCGCCGACGCTCAAGTACCAGCTAAAAGCAGTAGGTAGGTACATTATTAAAATTATATAACAAAGACAATGTGTTGAATGTCCTCTAACAAAGCCCCATAAAGATTTACTCTACAAAATGCGAGTACATAATTCGAATCTCTTTTAATTAATCGGGAAATCGTCCACGATTATATTAAATACAGGGCAATTAAAACTCAATTGCTGACTTTACCAAGGCATTGTACGACGGTGTTTCTGCAAATTTAATTTTCACGTAGGAAATGGGATTAAATTTGTAACGCGTAAAATCATTATCAGATTATCACCTTCCGATACAAACGCGCTATCGTTTTGTCAGCATTTTTTTAACATTCTGTTAAATGATGCAATTTATATTTTTTGTTGCCTTATTACCCTGTAGACCATGTAGAGGCTGTGTAAGAATATTCACTATCCGATAACGTTCCGTAGCAAACCCGACTGCCAGGCGTGGCAACTGTGGCAGTGGACTTTTAATAGACTTGAACGGTATATTATTAAAATGTCATATACATTTAAGCAGCTTCCGATAGATCACGAAAGAACCATTTCTTATTTTTCCGGCATGAACAACCCCGAGCAAGGAATAACGCCAAAAGTACGTAGCCTCACTGCAATTAATGTGGCACAAGTCCTGCTATCGCCCATTTAATACCGCGGGTAGCAATAACTGTTAAGATGTATATTAACGCACTCCCTCTTATTAACTCTCTTGGTTTTATTACAAAAAGTAGTTTATAATAAGTCTCCGGTTTAAACTAGAGTCTGTTTCAATAAAGCAGTCCCGTGAAGAATATGCGAACTAAAATGTGAAGTATGGAATTTGACAAAACACTTCAAATTTTGCGAGGACGGTGAACGCGTGTGTTTAATAATAAGACCGTATATGTATATCATATACTAAGTCTACAAATATAAGGTGTAATTGTAATCTAAGTTGTACTTTAAAACCTATATTCGTTTCACTCTTAAAAATAAAATAGGAACTGCTGAACGACGTAGAATTTTTTGTCTCTTGCCTTAGTCTAAAACGCTCCTTAAATATTTTTACTGATTGTTTTTATTTATATTTTTTAGTGTTTTATTTGTTTTTATATGAGAGGGGGCAAACGAGCAACACTCTTGGGAATCACCTCAGTGTCTGTTACTGTTACAGAAGTTTTCTTTCATTGTGTTTGATGTAGATGATCGAAATTTACTATAGCTATAACGCCATTTCACAAAAACGAATTTTTCGACTAAAGGAATAAAAAAGGAACTTGAACATAATCATTTTTAGATCATCGAACATGTAGCTCCATGAATCACCTCCCTTGACTGCCTCTTTGTTCTAGTGGTCGTAAACGCGACTGATGATCTTGAGGTCCGGGTTCAAATTCCGGGTCGGATCAAAATCAATTATTGGTTTTTTCTGACAAGAAATTCTCAGTAGCAGCCCGTGGTTAGGAATAAATTATTATTATTACGTTGCGCCATTTTAAAAATATCTGATTCATTATTTTATGTGACGTTGCACTAAATATTTTCTAGGTGCTAGAACTCCTCTTCTAGCTAGGAGTCCACCTGGGTAAGTATCACTCTCTTACCTATTTCTGCCATCAAGCAGGAGTGCGTGGATTTTAGTGTTCCAGTCTGAAGGGTATAGAGCCAGTATAATTTATAAGTGGTAGAGCCATGCTGCAGCCATATTAATTATACGAGTATAGTTGTAGCACGAATGGGTCGGCTCGACCGGAGAAGGACCACGCTCTCACAGAATACCAGCGTAAAATAGCAGCTTAACGCTGCTGTTTTTCGTATGGTGAGTGTAGAGAACCGGATACGCTTTTTACTGGAAAAGAGGTATTCCATCTTAGTCCTCACGGGTGACAACGCATCTGCATTTTGATTCGCAAACGAGGATAGATGTAGATGTCTATGGGCCACAGCAACCACTTAACAACAGGTGGACTGTGTGCTCGCTTGTCACGCTTATTCTAAAAAAAAATTATAGGCTGTGAGGAATTTCATTTTAAGCCTTAAATTAATGACCCTGTGGAGTCGAGAAACTGATATCACTAGCTTGTGTTTGTTCGTTTCACTTGTTTGTACATTAATGACCCTGTGGAGTCGAGAAACTGATATCACTAGCTTGTGTTTGTTCGTTTCACTTGTTTGTACATTAATGAAATGCATCAACACATTTCAGTTTCTGAGCTTCGGAGACGCGTGCAGAGGATAGAGTTTAAATTAACGATTAAATTAATGTCCGCAGATCGGATTTCGGTCACAACGGCCAGCCTCAACGGAAACAAGCTTTCTGCGCAGGACAGGATTAGATATAGTGCACGAGTGTGTGCGTAAACACAGGTGCACTCTACTCCCTCACTCTCATAGTCCGATGAGACGGCAATCTAAAACGACCGGAGAGATATCAGGCGCAGGTCCAACGGCTTTACGTGCTCTCCAAGGTACGGGAGTACCTCGGAGTATCCTCGGAGTACGTTGAAACACCGTACTCCGAGGGTACTTCGAGGTATTGCTTCACGGAACGTACCCTTGTCTGTGCTGCTACTGGGAATTTCCTAACAGATAAATCCAATAATTGATTTGGTTCCGACCTAGAATTCGAACCCGAGGTCTTATGTACCAAATTTCTTTTGTTTGACTGCAATAAAGAATTTTCTATTTATCTATCTATCTATCTATTATCAGCAGCCGCACTTACGACCACAAGAACAATGAGTCAGTCAAAGTCAAATAATTATTTTCTAGTTAATCTAAAATATTAAACATACAAAAAATTGTCCACATTATAACTTAATGATCGAACTATGTATATTGGCGGCTATTTTCTTCTTAACAATAAATATTTCTAACCATATAGAGGCGGTGTAAGAATATTCAACCCGTATACTCACACCCAATATGCAACCCGCTTGCCAAGCGTGGCAATTATGGCAAATATCCTCCCTATGAGGCCATCTGTGGGGAGGCCTGATATTATACAGCGGACTTTTGATGGGCCATAATAGTGATAAAAGTTCAAAGTACGGAAATTTTTACGACTATATACGATGATATTAATGGACAATTAAAATTGTTTCATTTGCCCATTTTAGCAAATATATTTTTTACATCAAAAAAGAGTTTATAATCAGAAAAGTTTGTAATAAATAGTTTCAATCATTTCAAAACATGCAAATATAGTAAGTCTAGTACTGTAAACGGAGAGGAAAATTTCTATATCACTCAGTAAACGAATCAGAGTGGGACGTTTAATAAATAAGTCAAAGGTGATTTTGCAAAAAATAATCAAGCGAAAACAAACCCTTTCTTACAGTAATAAAGTGTACCCACGCCGCATTGAATGAAATAGAGGCCACCCTTGTCTAGCCGCCTAGCAGACAATAGGGTCTATTTCTTTATTCCGAGGGCGCTTTTTGCGTTCCTAATACATTATTTATACACAAATCTATTCTGTGATAGGTGAAATTTGTGTTTTTAGGTGTACATATGTTGATGTGGGGGAAGTAAAATATATTATGTAACAAGCTATTGCCCTCGTTTTTGTTCACTGCTACTTGATTCATACAACATTTTTTTATAAGATAAGAGTGACAAACGAGCACATAATACTCGTGGTTATAAGAGGATGCTGAGACCCATACATTTACATCTGTCTTCAATTAAGAATGTGAAGTTGAAAGAGGCATCAAAAATATTTCTTTGTACTCTGACGGTTGCGGAGGCCAGAATGAAAATAGATTTATATTCGCTTTTTAACTTCAAATCAATATTATACACCGATTTTTTGAAACCGGTCATGGTCAAAGCGAAGGTGAGTCCATGCACTCGTAACTTCGAACGTGAATTAAAGCATAGAGTTGTATACACTCCTGAACAGATGTACGCAATAATTATGAATGCAGAAGTTAATGGTGAGAAGTACAATGTGAAGGAAATGGCGACGAGTGAGATTATAGATATAAAATAATTAATTAAAAAGAAGAACTGGACCAAACATGAGGAAGGAAAGAACATAGCATGGTCTAAAGTAATGGAAGTAAGCGTATTACATTCACAGCCAACAATACTACGTTTTAAATATCACTTTAATGCCGATTATTCTCAATTGAATGTCGAACTGCATCAAAAAATTACGGCAAGAAACAAGCGAGGCAGCAGACAAACAGCAAACAATACTTCAGCTTCTTTTAGTAAACCCCAATTGAAACTTACATACAACAAACCTCTACCAGTAAGCAAGGCTTTACACCGATATTATGAGTCTTTGTAGAACAGAAGCCAAGCCTGACTTACTACCATGGATTTTACAATTCTCTCACTTTTATGAATAGTTCTGATGACCATTTAAATGACAATAATGATGAGGAAGGGCAGGGGCGCTAAGAATCTCCGGTGGAGGTTCGTTTGCCACCTAAGACGACTCGACTTGGCAACATATAACGCACGCGCCCTGAGGACTGACGAGAAGATCCTGGAGCTGGAAGAAGAGATGGACAAGTTGCGCTGGAATATTATAGGATTATCCGAGGTCCGAAGAGATGGGGAGGACACGGTAATCCTCGAATAAGGCAACTTATTCTATCACCGGGAAGGCGACCATCTGTCACAAGGAGGTGTCGGATTTATCGTCCTCAAGTCTCTCGTTAACAACGTTGTAAAGATTGGGAGTGTGTCGACGAGGATTGTGTACCTTATACTCAGAATCACCAAACGGTATTCGCTAAAGGTCATACAGGTTTACGCACCAACCTCGGCACATCCCGATGAGGAGGTGGAGGAAATGTGTGAGGATATATCTAGAGCCATGCATTTTTCCAAAACCCACTATACGGTCTTAATGGGAGACTTCAACGCAAAACTAGGCACAAGAGAGAACGGTGAGCTGAAAGTAAGGAAATTCGGAATAGGGCAACGGAACCTTTTGACAGTGGTAGAGCCACGCGGCAGCTTTTGCTGTTGCATGGATGGGCCGGCTCAAACCGGGGTGGTACCACGACCTCACAGAATACCAGCGTGAAGTAGAGGTTTACTTCTGTATTTCGCCTGGTGAGTGCAGGTGGCCGGAGGCCCAATCCCCCCCCCCAATCAACATGGTAGTGGAATTAAACAGAAGACTACCCCAGGAGGGTACCAGCATCCCTGAAGAATCCCTCGCTGAGCATCCACGCCCATGCTACCCTACTTTTTTTGAGCGTGGGTGCTCAGGCTGCCCCGCGTATTCTGGGGGGGGCGAAATTCCGCTCAAGACGAAACCTGCTCGGGGCAAGCGGAGCAAAAAGACAAAGGCAACCCCTGCTACGCTTTCCGTGGATTTCTGCAATATCAGGGGACTTCATTCAAACCTTAACGCCGTCCACTACCATCTGGAGACGGCAAAGCCGGCCTTGCTCTTTTTAACCGATACACAGGTGTCCTCTCCGGCTGATACTTCGTATCTCTCCTGCCCGGGGTACAAATTGGAACACTCCTTTGTGCCCCGGGCTGGAGTTTGCGTGTACGTCAGACAGGACATCTGTTATCGACGCCTCGGCAGTCTTGAAGGTACGGACCTGTCCATCTTATGGCTGCGCGTAGACAGCGACGACCATCCTCGCGTCTACGGGTGCCTCTATAGGTCCCATAGCGGTAATGCCGACACAGACCGACTCATCGACCACGTCCAAATGGCTGCACACTCCGTGCTACAACAGGTCCCTTCCGCAGAGATCGTGATGCTCGGTGATTTTAACGCCCACCACGCTGAATGGCTTGGTTCCCGTTTAACCGATCATGCGGGTAGATCTGTTTATGACTTTGCCTTGGCATATGGTCTGACACAACTGGTTACTTCGCCTACGCGGATCCCAGATGTGGAAGACCATGTACCTTCCTGTTGGACCTTCTGCTGACCTCTCATCCGGACGGATATCAGGTCTCCGTCGATGCCCTCTTGGCTCTTCGGACCATTGTCTGATCCGGAGCACGGTGCCACTCACGCTCCCATCGCAGTTGCGATCTGCAGCTCGCCGCCGTGTTTGGCACTATAGGTCAGCCGATTGGGATGGGATGCGGTCTTTTTGCATCCTATCCTTGGGGCGGGTTTGCTTTCGCCGGATGATCCCAACGTTGTTGCTGATTCTGTCACTGATGTGGTACTTCAGGAATGGAATTATTTATTCCATCATCTGTGGTGCCTATCGGAGGCAGAACTCAGCCATGGTTTGGTCGCTCCTGTAAAGTTGCATCACGCTATAAGCAGGTGTTACCGGGCCTGGGCTGACGCATCAACTTCCGGGATGTAAACACTAGCGCTCTTAAAAAGTATAATTCCGCCTCCAGGTCCTTCAAAGTGTCATTGCCAAGGCAAAGTCAGAGCACATCGGCAGAATTGGCGAGAAACTAGTTCGCCTCCTACGGGAACACGTGCATTCTGGTCTCTCACCAAGGCTGTCCAAGGAACTTCTGTCAGCCATCTCTGCCATCTCTGCACAGGGTGGACGACTCACTGGCCCATGACGCAAGGAGAAAGCCGATCTGCTAGGCTCTCTTTGCTTCCAACTCGACTCTTGATAATGGGGAACATACCGCCTACCATCCCGCGGTGTGAGTGCTCCATGCAGGAAGTGCTGTTTACACAGCGCTCGGTGCGTAAAGCACTTCTCTCCTGGACGTCAACAAGTCGAGTGGGCCTGATGGAGTCCCACCTATTGTGCTGAAGACGTGTGCTCGGAGTTGGCACCGGTTTTAACGCGTCTTTTCCGGTACTCCTATTCCTAGGCGTAGTCCCGAACTCATGGAAGGCAGCTTTGGTGCACCGATTCCTAAAAGGCGACCGCTCAGATCCGTCCAACTACAGGCCTATCGCTATCACCTCCTTGTTCTTCAAAGTAATGGAAACTGTTATCAACTGCCAGCTCATGCGGTACCTTGAGGATCACCAGCTGATTAGTGACCGTCAGTACGGTTTCCGTCGAGGTCGCTCAGCTAGTGATCTTTTAGGTTACCTAACTCATAGATGGGCGGAGGCAGTGGAGTCCAAGGGAAAGGCGTTGGCTGTTAGTTTGGACGTAGCGAAGGCCTTCGATCGAGTTTGGCACAAAGCGCTTCTTTCGAAGCTCCCTTCCTATGGGCTTCCCGAGAAATTGTGCAATTGGATCACTAGTTTTCTTGCAGATCGGAGCATCAAGGTCGTAGTAGACGGTGCATGCTCCGATTACAAGCCCATTAACAATGGTGTTCCACAAGGCTGCGTGCTATCACCAACGCTGTTTCTTCTGCATATCAATGATATGTTGCAAGCTGGTAACATTCATTGCTATGCAGACGACAGCACTGGTGATGCTTTATACACCAGCCGTGCCAATATTTCTCGGAAAACGTCACTGAGTACCGGAACAAACTTGTGTCTGAAGTCGAGACTTTGTTGAACAAAGTCTCAGACTGGGGCGACTAAATCTAGTCCAGTTCAATCCCCAGAAGACACAAGTTTGCGCGTTTACCGCTAAAAGAACCCCTTTGTCGTATCTCCTTAGTTTCAAGGCACTCCTTGTTGCCTCAGCCAGTATCGGAATCCTCGGTGTCGACATATCGAGTGATGTGCAGTTTCGTGGTCACTTGGAAGAGAAGGCCAAATTGGCCTCTAAAAAGCAGCGTGCTCAGCAGAGCAGGACAGTATTTCATGCCGGCACACCGCTTGCAACTTTACAAGGCGCAAGTTGGGCCCCACATGGAATACTTTTCCCATCTCTGGGCAGGGGCTCCCCAGTGCCAGCTCCTTTCACTTGACCGCATCCAGCGCAGAGCAGCTCGAATCGTCGACGACCGAGTTCTGTCCGATCGGCTTGACTCACTGGCACTGCGTAGAGATGTTGCATCTCTTTGCGTATTTTATCGCATGTACCACGAGGAGTGCTCTGAGGAATTGTTCGGACTAATTCCAGCCGCTCAATTTCACCATCGCACATCGCGACAGAACTCGAGATACCATCCATACCATCTGGATGATTGGCGGTCCACCACTGTGCGATTTAGAAGAAGTTTTCTTCCTCGCACAACTTCCTTGTGGAATCGATTACCACCAGCGATTTTTCCGGACCGATACGACTTAGGGACCTTCAAGAAAAGAGCCTACTCCTTCTTAAAAGGCCGGCAACGCATCTGCAATTCCCCTGGTGTTGCAGTTGTTCATGGGCGGCGGTAATCACTTACCATCAGGTGAGCCGCATGCTCGTTTGCCCCTCTCCTATAAAAAAAAACCTAAGGGGCAAGCAGCTGGCCGAATTCATGGAAAAGCAGGAAACCTTTATGATGAACTCTTTCTTCCAGAAGCGGCCCCACAGGAAGGGGACCTGGTCGAGCCCCGACGGTTTGACGAAAAATGAGATTGACTTCATTATGACGACTAGACGACAACTGTTCAGTGATGTCTCAGTGATCGTGAGGGTGAAAACTGGAAGCGATCACCAAATGGTGAGAGGCACACTGAACCTAAACGTTAAGTTGGAGAGGGTTCGTCTAATGAAGTCAACGCTCCGTCCCCCTCGTGCTCTGATCCAAAGTCCCGAAACCTTTCAGCTCGAGTTATAAAACCGTTTTCAGTGCTTAGAAGGCTACAATGCAGTGGACGATATGGATTACAAGCACGTGGAAACTATGCATGCGGTCAGAGCTAACTTTTTCAAGACCCACTGCAGAAGAACACAAACATTCTCCGATCAAACTCTTAATCTCATGGCTGTTAGACGGGAAATGAAGCTGCAGTCTTCAGCAGATTTGACAGCATACGGGCAACTGAACAGACAGATCTCAAAATGCATGCGGCAAGACTTACGCCACTTTAATACTGCTTGTATTGAAGAAGATCGAGCGGAACCATAGCTCCAAAGTCTTTGCCAGAGATCTGTCTGCCAGAAAGATCCAACTGTCCAAGCTGAAGACCAAGTGTGGCAGCATCGCTTCCGGGACACTTGAGATTTTGAGTGAGACTGAGAGGTTCTATGGGCAGCTGTACACATCATCGTGCCACACGCAGGTGTGAGTAACGATCCAATAGCAAGTCTTATCCGACACTATTCCGATGATATTCCGGACGTCAGTCTGAGCGAAATTAGAATGGTCCCTGGGCGAGGATGGAATTACAGCGGAGCTTCTGAAAGTGGGTAGGAAACCGGTACTTGAAGTCCTTCAGAAGCTCTTTAATTCCGTCCTCCATGGTGGCACTATAACGGAGGCGTGGAGCAGAAGTGCGGTGGTCTTATTCTTGAAGAAAGGAGAAAACGCTCTCTTGAAGAACTACAGACCGATTTCCCTTCTGGGCCGCGTCTACGTGCTGTTTTCGAGAGTCATTACGAATCGTCTCGCAAGCAGATTCGACGACTTCCAGCCTCCCGAACAAGCCGGTTTCCAAAAAGGCTTTAGCACCATAGACCACATATATACCCTTCGGCAAATTGTACAGAAGACCGAAGAGTACAATTTGCCACTATGTCTTACGTATGTGGACTATGAGAAAGCCTTTGATTCCGTCGAAATTTGGGCGGTGCCGCAGTCCCTTCAACGGTGCCAAGTTGACTGTCGGTATATCGAAGTGCTGAAGTGTTTGTACAGTAGGGCTACGATGGCTATCTGAGTACAGAACCAGAGTTCGAAACCTATCCAACTGCAGAGAGGTGTAAGACAGGGTGACGTTATATCCCCGAAACTCTTCACCGCTGCATTGGAAGACGTCTTCAAGCTACTAGACTGGAAAGGATACGGTATTAACATCAATGGCGAGTACATCACTCACCTTCGATTTGCTGACGATATAGTCCTTATGACAGAATCTCTGGAGGACCTAAGCACTATGCTCAATGACCTCAATAGTGCCTCCTAACGGATGAACATGGACAAAACAATGATCATGTATAACTTCCATGTCACACCTATGCCGGTAGTTGTTGGGAGCACTAAGCTCGAAGTTGTTGACGAGTATGTTTACCTGGGACAAATAGTGCAACTAGGTAAGTCCAACTTCGACCGAGAGGTCAAACGACGGATTCAACTCGGCTGGGCAGCGTTCAGGAAATTACGACACATCTTCTCGTCAGGTATACCTCAAAACTTGAAAACGAGACTGTACAATCAGTGCGTGTTGCCAGTGATGACTTATAGAACTGAGACGTGGTCCTTCACTGCTGGCCGTATGAGGAAGCTCAAGGTCGCTCAGCGAGCTATGAACAGGACTATGCTCGGGGTTTCCCTGCGTGATAAACTTAGAAATGAGGATATCCGCAGTAGAACCAGAGTGACCAACATAGCCCAACGGATTAGTAAGCTGAAGTGGCAATGGGCCGGCCATATAGCTCGAAGAACCGACAACCGATGGGGAAGAAAGGTTCTCGAGTGGCAGCCTCGTACTGGTAAGCGAAGTGGGGGGCGACGCCCAATAGATGGAGTGACGACCTGGTAAGACATGCAGGAAGTCGATGGATGCAAATGGCTCAGGACCGTGCTTTGTGGCATTCCTTGGGGTAGGTCTATGTTCAGCAGTGGACTTGTGAAAGGCTTTAATAGTGATGATGATGATGAATGATGAAGATGTGGAAGATTAATTTTTTTAAAGTTTATTATGTCTATTTTTAACCAAGCAAAACTGATTAAGTACTTTAATATTGTTTATTATAATGATTACGAAGAAGTTCAGGAGGACTTTTTTTAATGTTTAATTATTTTAATTTTTAATAAACCAATAGTTGATTACTATAACATTGTTTTATTGTAAACCCCGGAATAAAAGTTCAGGGTTCTATTACCGTTCAATGTATTTTCACTATTAACTAGAATAGAATGCCAAGTGATATTGTTTTCCGTTAATTTAGTCTATAATTCGTTGAATATTATTGTAAAACAATAATGCAATGCTCTCAATCTCTTGAAAGGAACGAGAATAAAATGCTAAGTGTTATTAATAAATTAAACCACTAACAGAATTATAGTAACTTTTTAAATTCTAAGTATCTCCAGTTCGGATAATCTTAGTATAACCTATTTTCAAACATTGGAAAAGTTAAAAAATTTGCTATCATTGAGCTTTTATCTCTCTACAACTATTGCTTAGCAAGTTAAAGTCAAAAATCGGGTTTTGATTTTTCCTGAAAAATCGTGTTTTTGCAGTTATCGTTTTATTCTCCGGGGGCGGCGATTTCATATGTATATAAGTTAAAGTTAGAGCCTATATACGTCCCACTGCTGGGCACAGGCTTCCTCTCATTTCTGAGAGGGTTTTAGGGCAAGGAAGTATCGGCCGCGCTGCCCCAACGCGTGTTGGCGATTCATTTTCGATTCTTAGTAGCAGCTTGGAGCTGGGAAGTTAGCGGTGTTTTACCCCAGTGACTCGTAAAGCACTTTTCCCCTTCTATCCGATTGTGATGTGGCAAGAGTGAAATAGTGGTAGATGGCTCTACCACTATTTCACTCTTGCCAGTAGTACTCTTGTAGTAGTAAACGTGGTAGAGCCAAGCTGTAGCTATATTATGATTTTAGCATGAATGTGTCAGCTCGACCGGGGTAGGATCACGCTCTCACAGAATACCAGCGTAAAATAGCGGCTTAATGCTGCTGTGTGTGTTTCGTATGGTGAGTGTAGAGAACCGGAGACCCTTTTTACTGGAAAAGAGGCATTCCATCTTAGTCCTCAGGGGTAGCAATGCATCTGCATTTTGATTCTGAATCGAAGATAGATGTAGACGTCTATGGGCCACAGCATCCACTTACCATCAGGCGGGCTGTGTGCCCGTTTGTCACCTTTATTCTATAAAAAAGCTATTGTTAAACGAAGTCAGTGCGCTTCACCATCTTCAGCTGCATCACCACTTACCATCAGGTGAGATAGTAATCAAGCACTGGCTTATAATAGCTAAAAAAGCAAGTAAAGCCATTGGTGTTGCGTTTGATTCCTATCCGGTCGTGTCGTATTGCCGTCCCATTGTAATAACTTGAAAATTAAAATCGACTTTCTTGATTTAAAAAAGTTATAAACTTGTCTTCTTTTGTTCTTCTTTATCAGTCAATAACAGAGGACACTCATGTCGTGACTCACTCGTGGACATGAGTCTCCTTTAGTTGGGTCAATTTGAATCATCACACTGAAGAAGCGAATTTAAAGAAAAAGAAAGAAAGAAAGTATTTATTTCGCCAAGCACAACGCCATATTGTGCATAGTTGTTTTAATTTTTATTTTTAACGTTATTATTAATAACAATATAGTATAGACGTTGCCGAATACGACGAAAAGGGGTCACACTCAATTGGAGACGCAGTATCAGAAGTTGTAAATTTGATGCTGCTCCCGCCAACGTTCTCGGTATTTTACGGATCTATCGGAAGCCATGAAATATTTCAGACATACTCCATAGTCCCTATTTAAAACTCCCACAAAACGATCTGGAATAGACTTCGCAGCCACAACATGTCAAGTTACTCGTACATAATAGACAGTCTAATTAAGAACGAATGAGTATTAAACTACAAGAAACAAAGTAGTCCAAACAGTTTATATTTTAACCGACTCCAAAAAAGGCGGAGGTACTCTATACGCCTGTATTTTTTATATGTGTTACCTCAGAACTTTTTTTTAGGTGAACCGATTTCAACGATTCTTTTTTTTTATTTGAAAGCTGGTACTTCTCATGTGGTCTCAAATAAATTTGATTACGATCTGACCAGTACTTTTTTAAGTTATCTAATTTTTTATATTGAAGTCGGTTATACAAAATTTTTAATTTTACCACTTGTAAAATAAATTAACCAATTTCACCCTTACTTGGAGGCCATATTCCCAGTTGTGGACTGTTTTGGATCAATAAAGAAGAAGATGACTAAATTCATATTAAATTGTAAAGCACCACGACTACGATGATACGGTAGAGCAGTGGGTAAGAGTTTACTTGCGGGGCTGCGAGGTTGCGAGTTCGTATCTTGCACGTATGAATTGTATAAACTGCCTACAAGTATTTTTCCGGGTTTGAATATGCATATGCATGCAATGTATGTATGTAAAATGCCTACACGATATAAGACAAAAACATTAGTGGAAAACGAAGCAACACAGTGGATGTTTTTTAATTAGATAACCAAGTCAACTCGATAGTCAGTTATGAAGTGAAAACGTAGGCCTCCTACAAAGACTGCCACAAGGAACGGGCTTTTAGAATTTTCATTTGCTTCATTTTAAGATGCTCACACTGCAGATCAAAATACTGGTTTATGGGAATATCAAGTCTGACCTTTCCTACCTGTTTAAGTGATTCATCATCAATCATCCATTCCATTTCATTACAGCTTAGAATAAAAAATACAAGTCCACTGCTGAACATAGGTCTCCACAATAGATTGCATGTCTCAGTTTCCTTCTGTCACCTCTTACGACACTGACTACTATACACTGACACTGACTATATATATATTCTTATATCGCTACTACACGGTTAACATCATTCATCATCAGCCCATAAAAGCCCACTGCTGTCCATGCCTATCGTAGAGAGGATTGCCTTTGCTTGGATTTGCTTTCACTCATCGCGGGTGGCAGGCGAATTGACGATAGCAGTACCAGAGGTTCGCACAATTGACGCTGCTAAACGTCACCAGTCTGAATATTTTACGTCTGGCGGAATCAAGGTGGTTATAGCGCCATCTATTTTTGGAGCCCTTAGATCTTTTTGGCATGTCCCATAGTCGCCTTGTATGACACACACACGGGACGAAATGGATGATGGATTATTATTGAGACAAAATGACCAGAGTTAATAAAAGTATGTGATATTTCATCATAACTACAACAGACGTAATAGTCATTCAGAACAAATCAGAGTACTTAGGTAGGGAAGGTGGTTTAACCCACCACCTCATAAGAAGATGCTAAGAACCATACACACAATAATCTATCTTCAATTGAAAATCAAAATGCAGATGTGATATCACCCCTGAGGAAAAGAGTTTCTTTTTTATTCTAATAAAACGTAACCTTCACACTAGGATTTTCTCCTGTATCGTGGGGGCAATTTACAAACATAAATTGCACGAGGACAAACATCCAGACCCGAAACAATTATTTGTAGGCCATACAAATACTTGTTCAGTGCGGGATTCGAACCCGCGGCCCTTAGAGCTGCAACTCAATTGCTAAGCCACTGCGCCACGGAACTCCAATAACTGATTTTGGCCCTACCTGGGATTCAAATCGTAGATCTCATGATTACCAGCCGCATTTACGACCACTAGACCAACGAGGCAGTCATTTCCACATAATTGCTTATGAAGTCGGTACTAAGATAAAGTGTAAGAATTTAAGCCCTGATCTCAGAAACATTATATAATTATTATTTTTTTAGGTTTAGAAGTCGGTTGTAACTTTTATAATAAATAATTCAATTTACCCTTCGCAAAAGGGTTAAGGGACTAAGGAATATCACAAGTGCAATAACAACTAGAATGTCTTCAAAATAGTTACATTAAAAACTTACTACCCTTAGGAGTGGAATTTTGTCTTCATATTTATATGGAACCACCCCTGAAGTATAACCTATTTAATAAGAATAATCATAAAAATAATTAATTTAAATAGGTTCGCCCGATTCTGAGAAATTAGTAAACATACATAAAAAACATAGGCGTAGAAAGTAGTACGTACCTCCTCGATTTTTTGAACTTGGGTAAAATACCTATTATAATCTCTACATATTAATTAAAAATAGACTTATGTTAGGCAAAAAAAAATGGGAACAATCACAATAAGCGTGTAGATGTGTGGGGTAGAGCTAAGCTTGCAGCGTATTAAGAATGCAGCACGAATGGGTCGGCTCGGGCCACACTGGCAAAATTACCGGCAGCATTGTACTGTTGCGTCTCGTATAATGAGTGACAGAAACCGGAGCCCTTTTACTATTGACAAGGCATTCCATTTCAATCCTCAGAGGTGACGACGCATCTGCATCTTGTTTCTTAATCGAGGAGTAGACGTAATTGTACTCGGGCCACAGCGTCTACTTATCATCAGGTGGACTGTGTGTGTGTTTGTTTGTCGCGCTTACTTACAGAAACAATCAGATTCGAAAATCAACAATTTGTGTTTTTCTACCGACTTCAAAAAGGAGGAGGTACTCAATTCGACTGTTCGATGTTTTTTTATGTGTGTTAACTTTTTTCTGGGTGAACCGATTTCGATGCTTTTTTTTATTTGAAAGCTGGTGCTTCTCCTGTGGTCTCGTATAAATTTGATCAAGGTTTGACCAATAGTTTTCAGTTATTCTTAATAATTTATATTGAAGTCGGTTGTACAAAATTTTTAATTTTAAATTATTTGCACATATGTTGGTTGTGGCTTTGATTTAAACTCCGCATTCGGCTTAATGACCAGGATCTATGACCAAAAAAATCAATCACTGTTCTTCGTCCCGTGTGTATCGTAAGAAAGAATAAAGAATGCCAGAATGAGAGATGTTGCTTCCGATAGATATATTTTATAAAACTGAAGTTACAAACGATTAGAAGCTACAGTCCACCTGATGTTAAGTGGCTACTGCAGTCCATGGGCACCTGCAGCCTTCTTCAAACAAAGGAGGTTACAAATACTTGTCACCTTTGAGACCTGAGATGGACTGCCTCACAGTCTGTATACACCTATACTGGCTCTCTATATCCTTTAGACCGAAACACAGCTGTACAAGCACTGCTATTTGACAGCAGAAATATATATAATATATATATATATATATATATATATATATATATATATATATATATATATATATATATATATAATATATAGAAATATATAGGTAGTAGTGATATCTACACGCAAATACTGCTAGGCAGATAAGGAGTCCTACCACCTATAAAGATGGTGGTATAACCAACTCGTTTAGATACATTAGCTGGGAGATACCCAGACCGATGGCGGGAAGCAGCGTTAAAGATGCAATACGTCTGGTATTATGAACAATGCGCCTACCCGCGTGACCATTAAGGAAAATTCTCCATACATTGAGGAAGGCCATTTCCAGAAGTGGATTTTTAAGACCTGATGAACAAGAAGAATTATCTCGTTCGTAATCGGACTCTCCTAACTCCTAAGCTACTGTGACACAAACTCTTAAGCTACATAAGATGTGAACGTCCTAGAACTATAATATAGTCGAATGTGTCTAACTTGTTTCCGTATGCCGTAAGGTTAATGAGCCATTGAGTCCAAAGGTACGGTGCTAATTCTTAAAATCTCTTTCACTTTGTGGAAGATGTTTTTTATTTCATCGGGCTGACGAGAAAATTGCCCAAGATAAATTTGTATAGTCTAGTTTTATAACCGATAAATGACACAATGAGCAATCACCAGCTGGTCGAGCTCCAGCATTAGTAGTATCTGCGTTTAAGCATCAGTAACTACACCCACCTTTTGACAGATGTCGCTTTTACCGGAACTATAAATGCATAAAAATTATTGATAAAAACTACTAGAATATAAAAGTATTTGTTAATTTAGACTTTATTTATGAAATTATGCAAAATTAAATAATCTTAAATGATATATACCTGTACATATTTATAAAAATATGATAAATCAAATAATCTAATATTTTGTCATGAAGCTCAGTGTTTCTTAAATTACTTGTATCCATTTAGTATGGGTCATAATATTTATTTAAAAAAAATCATCCATATTTTAATAAATTATTACCATAAGCTACTATATTAAATCATGCTGTGATGATGGTGCATTAATGTGCCAAAAGATGTCGCTTACTTAAATCTTTCAATACCAACTTTCTAAGCAATATTATATTTATGCCGTATTATTAATATAAAACAGATTATCAATTTATTTTATCATAATACATAATAAAAATATTTCCTTTCCGTTTAAAGTTTGTTTTGATTTTTTTCTAAAAGCTATAATAATTATGAAAGACGAATATTTAATAATGTTAATGCCATAATTTATTTGATGTATAAAAAGTAAAGTAAAAAAATAATAATATGAATACCGTTTCTAATTTAATACTAATCCAAATAAAGTGTTTCGCAATCCGCAAGACAAAGTTCTAACATCATAATTCATAACGTTTTGTATACATACTAAAATTTCTAAATAATGAACATTTTGTCACCATTTTTCAATCTTATGACAATTAAACAGAGATTATTAAACCATTTGTGTATTTAAATAACATTTGTAAATTTTTAAAACATTTAAATTAACAAAAATTACATAAATAAAATATTTTAATAAACTACTCGACAATAGATGGCGCTGTAAACGTCGTTTTATAAATCGGATTTTAAACAATGAAATATATTTATAAATATCAATAAAGAAAGTAACAGTTATTAATGATAACAGAATTATAAAAAATATTATTCAGAATAAATGTACTTAAAAATAGTATACAAATGCATTACTAGATGGCTCTCTGTTATTGTACGAATCTCGCTACATAGAAACCAAAACGCCACAAAGCTAAAGCAAGAGCTGCCAGTTGGCGCCAAAATATTTAGATGCTTTAACAAAATTTTGTTCTAGCTTTACTAATAAGCATTAGGAGATTCGAAACAGCCAAAGAACGGTTTAAAAATACTTATTTAATACTAATATGAATGTGCGATATATTTAATAATACGCAATGTTTTAATTATATGTCCAATACATGTAGAGACTTAATTAAGAATATCCTAATTATTACATCTAGAAACACTAAACTAAAAGGACCGTTAACAATTATGCAGACGAAGGACCACCCGGCTTCCAGATGCGAGTCGCAATCTTGCAGCTCTTGCTTAAATTGGCTTGCAATAGCGGGAAGACCAGGGTGCATAACTACCTTACTTAATCTCTAAATATAATTTTACTTAAATAAGCTTTTTGTTTATGGTCATGCAATAAAAATAAATCAGAAGCTCTTTGTTTCAGAGATCTCAAGGGATCTGTGACAGTAAACACCTGGCCGCCGAACTCCAGCACGTTAAGCAAGTTTTGCACGACAACAAGCTTTAGTTTCTGCGCCACCGTCACAGTGACCAAGTGAAACCGGCCACAGTCGAGCGTGTGCCTGCTATACTACCATATGTCAGAGAAGTCACAGACAAGATTGGCTGCATCTTGAAACGGGCCTCCATAAGAATATACAAGTCGCCGCAGACGATTAGTCAGTTAATCAGACTAGAAATTAAAAACATCCTAATTTCAATAGAGACGATGGCTGGGTGCTGCCATTTGGTTGGGATCCAATAATGAATAAATTTGAATCCAAACCCAAGCATACTACTGCAAGATTTTAAGATACCTACTATAAGATCATTCTGCATAGATCGGACCAAACATTATTTTATTGCATGTGTAGATAGTATTCGCGTGAATATAAGAAATCAGAAGCTATTTTTATTTTTAATGAATTTAGGTACTTTGTTGCATTATAAATTTTGTCATTTTCATCATCATTTGTAGCACGAATGGATTGGCTCGAAGGAACACACTCTCATAGAATACCAGCGTAAAATAGCTTAAGGTTAATAAAATAGCTTTGGATTTAATAGAGGACAAATATTGTACATAGATATTCTGTGAGAGCGTGGTCCTTCCCCGGCTGAGTAGACCCATTCGTGCATAATATAGCTGCAGCGTGGCTCTACCATCTGAAACTTTGTACCACAATAATATGCCCTGCCACGTTGATAGTTTTAAATAGTATTGTAAGGTTGTTGCCAAGGGCTAAAACGGCTAGAAGGACTTCCAAAAGCATATAAATCAATCGCAAAAATCGTTTAGCTTTTAATGAAGTTGCTTAAAGTAAAGTAAGTAGAGTCAAATACGATTGAGAATCATTTTCAGACATTTTTTACATTTTATTTTTATTTACTTATGTATTCCTACACATAACTGTTATTTTTCTTCTTTATAAAACCCTCAGATGAACAATAAATAAAGACAGAGGGACCATGCTTAACTTATTGTAAGAACACGCGCTCACGTACGCACATAATATGAATCTAGAAATCATTTGAATTTTAGATGTATACGTGTGCGTCAAGCAGTAAACTTCTACGGGTTTTTAAAGAGAGAAATTAGGTGATGAGGAGATGAGGAGGTGCGTATCAAGAAGCTGAACATGGTTTTTGCGTCACTTGAACTTGAAATGCACGCAGCGCTCCCTCTATCTTTCTTTCTTTGGTCTGAGATCTAACCGTAAAATTATCCTGCAGAATAAGGATCCCGTTGTAGGGAGTATTTGCCCCAATCACCAAGCTTGGGAATAAATTAGCAGTGCCAGACGTCTTGTCACCTTGGCGCTGCTCGTTGTCCTCGGTCTAGGTAAGTGATAACCTACTACGAATAAGACAACACTTACGACACACGCAATGGGCGTCCATTGCGTGTGTCACATTGTACATGCCATTGTACACGGCAGAGTTTTTTTTAAATAGAAATAGGGTGACAAACGAGCACACAGTCCATCTGATGGTAAGTGGATGCTGTGGCCCACAGACATCTACATTTATCCTCGATTAAGAATCAAAATGCAGATTCGTTGTCACCCCTGAGGACTAATATGGAATGCCTAGTTTCCAGTAAAAACGGTCTTCGGTTCTCTACACTCACCATACGAAACACAGCAGCATTAATCTGCTATTTTACACTGGTATTCTGTGAGAGACCCCCATTCGTGCTACAACCATAATAAAGCTGCAACGTGGCTCTACCACGTATAAAAGAGTTCCACCAACCCATGTCATGACAACCTATCAAGTACATAGCTTAACATACCGCTATCCTATCGATTGCCTCATAGCGGAGATATTTTCCATAGTTGCAACGCCGGGCAGTGGGGCTGGCGACGGCAGGTTTTATTATTTTGAGTTTTTATCAAAAAGATTCTGCTGTCATCCCCAGGCACGGAACTCAGCCCAATCTTCGGCTTCACACCTAAAGCCGCCTCGCGCAGATCGTCGCTCTGTCAACCCGGGGGGCGTCCCACACTGAGTTTACCCTAGCGCGGTCTCTACTCTATGACTCATCTACTCCAACGGTCATCGCTTCTGCGGCAGATGTTACCAACGCTTGCCACTTCAGCTTGTATCAGGCTTTGACAGTGACTTTGGTTCTCCAGCAGATTTCTTCTTTACGAATCTTTGCCACGAGAGAAACTCCGAGCAAAACTCTCTCAGAGCTCGCTGGGCGGCTTTGAGTTTGTGAACTAGCTGTACTGTTAGTGTCCACGTTTCGGCACTATATATGTGCGAACTTACAAGAAACACTGGTCCAAGACCTTCGTTATCAGGCTTTACACCAGAGTTACCTATTACTAAAGGCTACCATATTATTATTCGTACCGATAGGCGAAGTGTAGGGCGACCCCCCACTAGATGGAGTGACGACCTGGTAAGACATGCAGGAAGTCGATAGATGCAGGTGGCTGAGGACCGTGCTTTGGGGCATTCCTTGGGGGACCTATGTTTAGCAGTGGACTTGTGAAGGGCTGTAATGATGATGATGATGATGATGATGAAAGGCTACTATTTGGGCGATGGGGAGCAGCGTCAAAAGTGCGAAACTTACTGTGTAGTACTGCGATTGCTAAATAACATAATCCTACCTAAAACTGGAGAGACCTATGTTAAGTAGAGGAATTTTAGAGACATATGAAGAAGAAGGAGATTTGAACAAGCAGGTACTACTACTAATTGTCCAAATCTCCTTCTCAAAAATAAGCAAGAACTCATTTTTGCGCTAAACAGCTTTCTTTGCTGTGTTTGCTGTGTTATCAGCAGAATAGTGGCTAAGCGATTTACTACGGCGCTACAGGCCGCAGGTTCTATCTCGCATGGAACAGTAGTGTGTATCGGCCTATAAATAATTGTTTCTGGTTTAGATTTGTGTGCTGTTGTATTTGTAAAAGTCTTCTATTACAATACAGAAGAAATTCCCATTTTAGAGGTCATGTTTTATTAAAATAAGTTATAAAAGAAAAAACTCAAATCTAATTTCAAATTATGATAGCGTATTTCATCATATTATCTCACTCCATTGGTCAGCTATTGTGAGAAAATGTCAAAAGTAGTTGTTGATGGTCTATGTCAGTCCATAACATAGACCATCAACATGGCAATTACACAAAATTAAAAGAAAAAAGAGAATGAGAAAAATTAACAACTAAAAACGTACCTATATGAAAAAAAGATATCTATGTACCATCAATACCCAAAAGAACAAGGAGACTGTCCAACGCAATCCCCAGATTTAAATCCCATCGAGCATGCTTGGGATATGTTCCAAAGAAGAGCTCTGAGGGATTTTCCTGAAAACCTGGTCACAGAAGAACAACTTCTTACGCATCTCAGTAGGACCTGAGACAATATTCCTCAACAGGATATTGACAATCTCATTCTGAGTATGCCAACCGCCCGCCCTTAAAAGGTTTTTACTTTATTTTTTCATTTAAAATTTAAACTTTCATGATGTACAGTTTTAACACTTGCGTTTCTTTTCTCTGCATTAAAATCTGAAATCTCATTTAAAGTCTATGTTTATATAAAAAATGGTATATTATTAAATAAAGTTTTCTTGGATATATATTATACATGTCTTAAGAAAATATCGACATACTCTTTGGAATTCATGTGTTATTAAAATATCCCCATACCGTGTTGATGTCTTTATTTCGAGATGTGAAGTCCATCAACAAGCATAGTCGCGTTCTCTACCCCAAACCCTTTCAGTAAATAGGGGAGGAGATAGAGTAGGGTTGCCAACCCAAAATTTAAAAAAAACTAGGATTAGAAGTTGGAAAAACCAGGATAATTCAGTTTAAAAACTGGACGCAGTAAAGGCCTTGTCAAACATAACTGCGAACCGAACCGACAACGTGGCGAATGTACGTAATACGTATGCAAGTATCGGTTAGTTTTTGCTTTTTATATATAACTAGACTCAAACGATACCATACGTAACAAAACCAAAACGTCGTGAGGCCGCCCGTAACGTAAAAATTGTAAAAGTGGCGCGCGAATTTTAAAATGCATGACCTTATCAGGGCGCTTTAAAAACCCAGGACGCTGCTTAAAAACTATCCAGGACATCCCAGGACACTATTAAAACTAGGACATGTCCTGGGAAAATAGGACGGTTGGCAACCCTAAGATAGAGGCTTGTATAAAAGAGTAAGACGTATTTAAGCTGTAACTACCACTATTTATGAATATATAATAATTTTTAATTCTTTACTTTTTTGCTTAATCACCAATGTTGTAGTAAGCCAAGAAAATAAATTAGAAGACTGGTTTTCTCGCACGTACAGTTAATATTATATACCCTTGGTTCAGTTATCAAATAATTATTAGTTAACTCAAAACAAATTAAATGTGAATGCAAAGTAATATAACAAAAAATTGTACAAAATAATGATTAAGAAAATAGAGTATAAAGAAATGTACTACTTTTTCTTGGAAGCACCTGCTTAGAGTGGTGACGAGAAGTGCATTCCTAGGGTTTCGGTGTTATGCCACGTATCCAGAGCGTACTTACCACGCTCTGGACAGGTGGCTGACTGTGATGAAATGTTTCCAGTTATGCATGCCTGGTACATCATTTTGGTCTTATCAGTGTATTTAACTACTTGTTAAATAAGGAAGATTTAAAAAAAATATTTTTATGTGTGTGGCAGAGTCGACACTCACGCATGTTTTTTTTATAGAAGAGGGGCAAACGGGCATGCGACTCACGTGATGGTGAGTGTTATTGTCCGCCGCCCATGAACAACTGCAACACCAGAGGAATTGCAAGTGAGTTGCCGGTCTTTTTAAAAAGGAGGTAGCTCGTTTCTTGAAGGTCTCAATTATTAAGTTATTAAGATGCGGAAAATTGTTGATTTTGGTTTGGATTTGAATTACTGGACTAAAGCGTAATAATATTGAATAAATATTATTTTGTTTATTTTATCTATGATAATCATGTACTCTCAGCAGTGCGATTGGGTAGCTCCAATGGGAATCGTGGTTAGCTTCGGTCTGACGTTTGACACATAATTACGTTGTAGTGTGTATCAGTATTGATTATTATAGGCCGACGTCTTTTTTTTTCTTTTTTTTTATAAAACTAAGTGACAAACGAACTCACAGTCCTCTCGAAGGTAACTACTTCATTCCATGGACACCTGTAGCCAACTTCAAACACTTCAACTTTTTACACGTGGTAGAACCACGCCGCAGATACCTATATGATGGTTGTAGCACGAATTGATCGGCTCGACCGAGGAAGGACCACGCTCTCACAAATACCAGCGTAAAATATAGCCTTATGCTGCTGTGTTTCGTATGGTGAGTGTGGAGAGCCGGAGACCCTTTTCACTGGAAACGAGGCATTTCAGGGGCCCTAAGGGGTGACAACGCATCTGCATTTTGATTCTTAATTGAGGATAAATGTAGATGTTTATGGGCTACAGCATCCGCTTACCATCAGGTGGACTGTGTGCTCGTTTGTCATCCTTATTCTATAAAAAAAAGGATAAATGTAGATGTCTATGGGTCTAGGTGGTTTTTCACTCTAATTCTACAAACACATAGAAGTCTACAGATGTGTTGTCACCTCTGAAGACCAAGATAAAAAGCCTCATAGAAGCCTGCAAAGGCGAATTTTTATTTAATATATATATTATCATTACAGTCCATCAAAAGTCTATTGCTGACCATAGCCCACGATAGATTGCTTTATAGAGGGATTTTTACCACAGTTGCCACGCTTGGCAAGCGGGTTGGCAACCGCAGTTTTTTTTAAAAGAAAAACATAAGACAGGTGCGGAGATATACCCACCGGCGAACGTTCCTTCTAGAGTTACACAATATCACGCTTTAATCTCGGAAGATATTCAACTGCTTAGGAGATATTATAAAGCCACGTGCGTACACAGAGGCATCTTACTCCTCCTAACCAACGTGTTTGGCGAAGCAGTAAGAGCAAAGGTAAGCTAGAAAGCAGTATGAAACACGAGGAGAATTACAACACGGTATGATCTGATAATCAATAATTTGTATATTTTCATAAACAATCGCTTTGGATTTGAACCCACAACTTCTTCATTATAGGCACGCACTCTAATCACTGAGCCACGCGGTTGTCAATACTTTCAAAAGTAACTCCAATAATACTGCTCAAAGAAATGGTTCAGGACGGTTGTCGTATGACGATTTATAACCGACGTCTAAAACCGCAATCCTGGCAACTGTCGCATCAGTTCAAAGTTTCATTTAATTTTACAATAGAATTTCGTATTAATTTTTTCTCTATTGTTACCAGTTTAGTAACGCTACATATTTATGAAAGCCCGTGATTAATCAACATCAATAGTGTAGCCCGCGCTTTATTGCATAGCTCTATTTACCCGCTATGCAGCGGTGACATCTCATTATATAACAGGGCCTATGTAAACCCCGTGATAGGCTATCTAGGACGTTTGCACGCAAAAATCTAGTACTAGGTGCTTGCCCCTGACGCGTAACACACACACAGTCGTCCTGTTCTATACCCGCATCACCGCACACAAGCACTCAATAAGGAGCGAGACTGCGTGCGAGAAAAAGACAGGCATAAAAAACACCCGTTGGTGTGAGGCGATGCCCCCAAAAAAAGCACCAAAAACGCAATCTGCGCAACTTACCGGCGCAGAATCGTTAACGACTCCCGCTCTCTTTATCGTGCATGCCGTGCCTCCTATATTTCTATTTTTTCTCCGTCAACTATAAGCCGTAAGACAGTTTAAAATGCACGCTAAATTGATCGGTACTACGTTGGCTTAAAATTGTTTTTAAAAAGGCGCTTTCATGGCGCTTATCTTCACCGCCGATCGCTAAACGCACACATTCGCACCGGAACAGAAAATAACGATCGCATTTTTGACCGAAAAGGACGGACAGATGGCTGAAAAGAGAAGAAAAAAACGACGACCATTTTGCTTGGTGCACCTACGCGGCGAGGCGAGGTGAGGTTTATGTATGCTATGCTATCTTTTTTTTTTTCAGAAAAAAACCAACCAAAACAAATGCACGTGGCCGAGTGTTATGACCGACGCGGGAAAAATTCCCTCACGCGCTAAGAGATGCCGTTGCTGGCGCGATTTTTCCGTAGACGATTTAGTTGTGAAACAAATTATCACCGAGGCGCTTCTGTCGCCCTGGTACATTTCATAAATTCTGCAGAATTATTAGATGATTCTTATAATCAATCTCCTGTTTTCCTTATGAACTTATTTATAATTAATTTACATTTTATTCATTTTCTTAATAAAGGTTTTGTGAAATTCGTGTAGTTTTATAGATTTTTAAGATACTTTTTTAAGTTAATAAATCCAACAACTCAACTCATAATTCAACAGTCAACTTTAGGTATAATTTTTATTTCTAGAAGTTACTGTCAAAATTCGGCCAAGTAGGCATGACCGTTGTCATTTGATCTGTAATGATGAAGATGATGATGACATTATATTTATGTGAAAAATAAAAATTGTTTCATAAGAATTTTACTAACTTAAAACTAATGGAAGCACGTGTAAGACAAAAGTAGCCTAATGAAAAAATAGTTATCATTTTAATAATAATAATTAAATAAATACCAAAAATCGAAGTGCAGCAATATGCCATTATATACATGTAGGTTCCTAATCAGTTACTACTGTTATCAATTATGTTATAATAGTAAAGTGATTAACAGAATGTAACGGGTGATTAGACATTCTTTTTTTTTATTTAATTGGATTGCCAACGCTTGTTACGCCAATAAAAATCTTAATTGCTACAGCTTAGTATCTGCATAATGCATAATCACTTATAGGTATCACTTACAAAATGAAGCATTATCTAACTAATAAGGCTAAAAACTAAAAGCTACTCGTGCATTTATAAAATTTATTCTAACAACGGGTTCGTGTTCCCTTTTTCTACCGACTTCAAAAAGGAGGAGGTACTCATTTCGACTGTATGTTCTTTTTTTATGTAATATCTCATAACTTTTTTCTGGGTGAACCGATTTCAATGATTCTTTTTTTGTTTGCAAGCTGGTGCTTCTCATGTGGTCCCATATAAATTTGATTAAGGTCTGACCAATAGTTTTTGAGTTATCCTTAATAATTTATATTGAAGTCGGTTATACATTATATTTTTATTTTACCACTTGTTTATCGTATGAGAGCTCTATTCGCTGCTCATTGCGCTATGTAGGCACAGTAGACGACGATTTCGCAACGCTTGTCTCTACTCATAGGAAAACTAAATATTTATAATAATAATTCCTCCTCGGCTGATTCTGTCTTCCCTGTTTTTCATTTGGTAGGGTTTTATTTATTTATCTTTCTGTTTTGTATATGGTATTTTGTTCAGTATATAAACATATTATTTAATTGTTTTTCGGAAATGAGTCTGCCGCATTACCCCAATGCATCTTAGCGGACTTTTTAATATCTCAGACACGCATCTTTTTTAACACGCTTATATTATTAAGCTAATCTCATGTGTCTATCTATCTATCTACATATTTATCTATCGATCTATCTATCTTTATATCTATCTATCTATCTATGTAACTGAATCTTTTAATGTAATTTTCACCAACTTGCAAACAGCCGATTGACTTGAAAATTTGCACTCGTATCAAGGACCGATGACAGTACAACAATTTAATGACCTTTGACCTAATTAGTCCAGGAGAAATCGGCGCATGAGTACCGAAAACTATTCCACCTCAATTTTTTATGCGATTCTGTTCAAATTGTCCTAGTGATGATATAAATGCATGTTGCCATGAGGCAACTCGGTGCCATATTGTTTAAACCTATTTTTTTTCAATTGCAAGAAATGGTTATTTTCAAATGGGTTTTTTTTAATATTCTTTGATAAAATGCAAAAAAAAGGTGACTTTTTACGATAAAGTTAATATTTTTGGAGTTATGAGTTTTTAAATGTATGAAAAATCTCAAATTCGAATAGTTTTGACCCTATAAAAATACAAATAAAATATAAAAGATATTTAATATTTGTAAGTTCTCAGTAGGACCATCAGAGCTTATGATCAATGCGTGTTGTTTAAGTTTTCTTTAACTCTAATATTATTCGCGATTATTTCCTTCGCCGCCAAACACTAATATTGCAATTAATAATTTCATTGCTAGAAATCTGTACTTAAAATTACAATAAACATAAAGTTTCATGATGAGCGCCTATCCCTTGAGCAACTATCATCATCAGCATCATTACAAGCATTCACAATCCCATAGCTGAACATAGGCCTCCTCCGTTGAATGCTATAGCACAGTCCTAAGCAACCTGCATTCATCGATTCGCTACATGCCTTACTAAGTCGTCACTCAATCTAATGGGGTCTCCTACACTTCGCTTATCGGTACGAGGCTACGTATTGCCACTTCCGGTTACTGATTCGTCAGGCTATGTCGATTACTCTGGTTCTACTGCAAACGTCATTACGAATTCTATAACGCAGAGAAACACTAAGCATATTATCTCTTTCCCTAATTTATTTGAGCTACTATAAGTAAGATAAAGTAAGTAAAGTTGGGTACTGCTTATATAAGTCGCACTCTTGGGCACAGGCGTTACCTCATTTCTGATAGGGTTTTAGGAACTGTGCAACTGTCGAATGTCGAATTTTTTTCTTAATTTCTCAGAAATACCTACAGCTTTGCTCACGATGTTTTTCTTGACAGTTGAGCACGTGGTAAATCCGCACTTGAAATTAGTTTGAACGCGAGTTGCTCGCATCCTGTTAAATTTACAGCGAGCTATTAGCCCCTAAGATATACGAGATAGATGAATATTATATCTCTGTATACATATAAATCAATTGCTCCGTTAGACTAACTGTCCGCTAGTCTCGCTAAAACTCGAAACTGGCTCGACCGATTCTGATGAAATTTTTTGTGTGTGTTTGAGTGGGTCCCTGGATAGTTTAGATTCACAATTGTACCCGGTAGGTGGGGCTGCTATCGAGATCCAGAAATCACCCGTGCGAAGCTGCTAGTATTATATAAATTTAACGATATATTTCATACTACGGACGCCATTTTGACAGCCAACCACTGTTATGATAGATGTCCTTCCACGATGACGATGTAGTGAACTTTTTACCCACATTAAGAAAACTTTGAATGCTAAACGATAAATTAATAATAAGAAAAGATTCGTTATAGATCGTCCGTTTGAAAATACGCTAAGCATATTGAATCGTAATTACAAATATCTTTGTTTAGATTAAAATAAGAGTATTTTATATTAAATTAGCACATATGCAAAATTAGTGACAAAATCGTAATTAAGTCGATAAATTATTATTTAATTGTAAATAATTCATCATCATTCTTCATTACAATCACGAGTCCAATGCTGAACATAGGCCTCACCCAAGTAATGCAATGATAGTAATACATATATACAATTATATATAATAAATATCTCTACCCGGGTTCGAATCCCGCCGGCACCAATGAAATTGTAAATTACAATTTCAAGTGCTAATTTACCACGTTCTCTACGGTGAAGGAAACATCGTGAGGAAACTAAAGAAGATATGCAGTCTTACAAATTAAAAAAATATTTCGAAGACATGTGAAATCCACCAACACGCTTTGGGGCAGCGCGGCAGACTTTACCTAGACGTAAAACCTTCTCAGTAGTGAGAGGAGGCCTGTGCCCAGGAGTGGGACGTAGTAGGCTGTAACTTCACTTCACTTTACTTTAATATCTCTACCTTTTCCTGTTCAATATACCTAAGTGTAAACATTTACCTAAATTCAAAATAAAAATACACTGGATTTATTAATATAGTTATTTATTAAAATGAAGGTACTCAAATCGAATTGCTTAAGCAGCAGCGGGAAGATGAAAGCAGAAGCGTAGTGCAGTGCTGCAAGCTGTGAAGTGAGATGCTTACGTGGTGCTGCGGAATTGCTGCCACCTGGAAACTGTCAACTGCGCCTGGATGCTGAAAAGAGATAACGCAACAATTACATATATAAACAATTATTTATATAAACTAGCTGTTTCCCGCGACTTCTTCCGCGTGGAATTTATTGCGATTGGATTTCATGGTTTTTAATTTTTTTTCGCGGATACCCTAATTATTTTCCTAAAATAAAAGTAGCCGAAGTTACTCCTTATAACATCAGCTTTCTGCCATATATTAATAATTAATATGAAATGACACCTTACATTTTCATAATTAATATGAAAATGTTGGCTGTCATTTTATTAATCGAGTTCAAAAACGAGCAAATACTTAAAAACATATGCATTATATACTACGCATATGTTTTTAAGTATTTTTTTAATAGAATAAGGGTGATAAAAGAGTCCACCTGATGGTAATTGGGTGTTGTGGCCCATAGATATCTACATCTATCATCGATTAAGTATCAAACTACAGATGCTTTATTACGAAACACGGCATTATTCTGTTGTTTTACGCTTATGATCTGTAAAAGTGTGGTCCTAAACCGGTCAATTCTAGATTCTAGATTCTGTGATGTTAATGCCGTTAGCCTATGCGGCTCTTACAGCTTTATCGGACTCAGGGCTCGCTATTTATTAAAGTGCAACGTTGCGAAAGCGGGGTGGGATTTATTGTGTTCAGTGATCAGCCGACCTATTCGTGCTACAACCACGTATAACATGGCCCTACTACCGTAGTTCTTTAAAGTTGGCTTTTACTTATTGTGATTTTTTACCCTTTTGAATAGACCAAGGAATATGAAAATCTTAAGTTAAAAAGTTACCTTGAAAATCTCGTCCTGAAGTATAACCTACTTAGTAAAAAATAATCATCAAAATCTGTTAAAAAAATGACGAAGATATCGCGTAATATACATACAAAAAAAACATACAGTCGAATTGTAACCATCCTCCGTTTTTAAAGTCGGCTAAAAATATGTCCATTCTGTTTACTTATGACCATGAAGGTCGACCGTAAGGTCGTCGACACCGTCGTCACCGTCGACGGTCGATTAGTTAATGATAGTAACTAAAGCACTAGCTTTTAGTTCTAACATTAACTAATATCTGTCTGAGTGGGATTTGTTATACCTAACACCGTTTTCGATGTGATAGTGATGAAATTCATCTCTTTTGACGGTACAACTTGTGAACAACTCTTTTTTGACTATATCTATCGCGCGGGAGATAGATTCCTATTATAATACTGTGCTCCACCTTATCCTGAGGTGTTTACTCGTACTAAACTGTGTTCTTCAAAAATAGGGTCAGGTGTCAGGACACATGATCAATCACACAACACAATCAACATAATCTGACCCGAAAATCGATAATACCTATGTATTTTTACCCAACTGCCCCAGAAGGAGGGCAATGTTTTTAAAGAGTAGGTAAAAGGTTAAAGTTAAAGTTACAGCCTATATACGTCCCACTGCTGAGCACAGGCCTCCTCTCATTTCTGAAAGGGGTTTAAGGCAAGGAAATGTCCGCCGCGCTGCCCCAATGCGTGTTGGCGAACTTCACAAGTCTTCGAAATAATTTTTTATATCATTTCGCTACATGTAGGTTTCCTCATGATGTTATCCTTCACCGCCGAGCACGTGGTAAATTAGCACTTAATATTGTAATTAACAATTTAATTGGTGCGGGTGCGGATCGAACCCGGCTTGCTCGCGTACTGTGAAAGTTACAGCGAGCGCTAACCATCTGAGCTACCACGGCAAGAGTAGGTATGTACCTATGTATGTATGTCTATTTCTTTGGCACGCTCTGTAGCCTAAACGGCTCAATGGATTTTAACATATGAGGTATCGTTAGATTCGTCTTGATTTTAGAAGTGACTGTATAATAGCTGATACCCGCTCGCTTCGCTCGGCGCACGCACACATTCGTAAGAGTCGATCGATAGGCAAAAACGTTGTTGCCCATATATCACATTCAATTTGGGATAGTTTAAAATAAAAGTAGAAGCCTTATTTAGTCGTATTTTCAAAAACTGCAATAACGGTATATCATTATTTTTATATTTGAACTTACGTTTAAAATTTGGCAACTCTTTAAAAAATAACCTTGTATAGATTTATATACTGACTGGCACAAAAAAACGACTCACTATGATTTCTTTAAATAAATAATCTTGAAATTATATTTGTCAGGTCGCCAAAGACCTTACTCCTTACCATAGCAATACACGTAGTATTAACAGGGCCATGACTTCAACCTGCGTTAGAGATGTGCATGTGGATAAGTGACAGGACTATCAGCAAACGCCTCAATGAAACTGATATCATGGCCAGAAGACCTGAACATGGCCCAGAGCTTACCAGGCAGCATCGAGTCAGCAGACTTGCATTCGCACATGAACATATGAATTGGGATATGGAACAGTGGAGCCAAGTACTGTTCACAGATCAGTCCTGCATTTGCTTACGAGTTTTGTTTGTGGGATATTCTTTGCCAAAGAATAACTTAAATAACACTAATCAATAAGACATGATACCAAAAACAATTTCTAAGACAATTAATTACTTAAAATTCAAAGTGAGTCGCTTTTTGTGCCGGTTAGTGTATATTGCATCTGCAATTATAAAAAAATCAGTATACTTTTTTAACGCAGTCGAGTTTTTTAATTACTGTTTTAACCAATAAGCTTGCTGTACAAAAACTTTCCGACTACAGTTCGAACCTGACGCGGTAATCGTACTAGATAACCGATAAACCACTTTAACACAAAGGGTACTCTGGGTAATCTGCAAAGTTTCTCCAGAGAGTGCTTTATATTTTATTATGAAAATAGAACAGAGGGATTTATTAAATCACTCTGTTAATAAATATTTTAAAATTTAGAAATAATATATTTTACTTACAAAATTATATCAAACAGCATATAGAGTATTTTTTTCATAGTTGACGTTTCTACGATTAAGCACTTTCAGCCAGCCAGTCACCTCTTTGCAATCTGGAAAATAAAAAATAATATTAAATAACTTTGTTTGCTGGAAATACAAAAGTGAATTCGGTCTGAGCTTACTGTCAACTTTACATTTGTTATTTATTGCAAGTTCAATTTTTTTTAGAAAAGTTACAGAATTGACTTTAATTATAAAACTTATCAGGAATTCGTTTGAATATGAAGTTGGCTTGGATAACATTGAAAAATGACATTATATATTCTCGAAATGAACAAGACCTTTTATCTTCAAAACGAGGCTGAAGGCGGGGTTGAATAGACTTTTATCGAGCTGTCAGTGATCTTTACCGTCTTCGGTTGCATCGCCACTTACCGATTAAGCACAGCAATGGTTAAAAAATATTGTTACAGTTCACTAACGTAGGAACGTACAAACACACTTGTTTCGACGAGACTACATACACGCACGTACACACTACTACACGCATGTACGAACACACACACACACACACATATATATATTATGATTTCTTATATTTACGCGAACACTACACATTGAATAAAACTATTTTTTACGGATTTTATCGCGTTTAATTTATTATTTTAATTCCCGACGTTTCGGGTGCTTTACATCAACTCCTCACGGGGGGGACTGAGATGTTTGACGTCCCGATGTCACAGTTAGCCCGGCTACCTTCATATTTATTTTTATACATTTAAATGCATTTTATTAAACCTATAAATAAATAGTGACATACCCAAAAAATTTAAAGAAACTGAGATGTAGGTCTCATGATGATGAGGATAGGTCTTAAGATGAACATGGACAAAACCAAAGATCATGTATAACGTCCATGTCATGCCTATGCCGGTAGTTGTTGGGAGCACTAAGCTCGAAATTGTTGACGAGTATGTTTACCTGGGTCAAATAGTCCGACTAGGTAAGTCCAACTTCGACCGAGAGGTCAATGAACGGATTCAACTCGGCTCGCAGCGTTCGGGAAATTACGACACATCTTCTAGTCAGGTATACCTCAAAACTTGAAAACGAGACTGTACAACCAGTGCGTGTTGCCAGGGATAGGCTTGTGGAACTGAGGCGTGGTCCTTCAGTGCTGGATGGCTATGAGGAAGCTCAAGGTCGCTCAGCGAGCTATGGAGAGGGCTATGCTCGGGGTTTCTCTGCGTGATAAACTTAGAAATGCGGATATCGGCAGTAGAACCAGAGTGACCGACATAGCCCAACGGATTAGTAAGCTGAAGTGGCAATGGGCCGGCCATATAGCTCGAAGAACCGACAACCGATTGGGAAAAAAGGTTCTCGAGTGGCAGCCTCGTACCGGTAGGCGAAGTGTAGGGCGACCCCCACTAGATGCAGTGACGACTAGGTAAGACATGCAGGAAGTCGATGGATGCAGGTGGCTCAGGACCGTGCTTTGTGGCATTCCTTGGGGGAGGCCTATGTTCAGCAGTGGACTTGTGAAGGGCTGTAATGGTAATATGAGATGTAGGTACCTACTTAAGGTGAAAATGAAACAAATTAAGGTGTTTTCATAAACATAATAACTATGTTAAACAGCAAATTAACATGTTATTATTGTCAGTAAATTAATCACTACTACAAAACTGTGGTATAAAATCTTTAAATACATTTTTATTTTGGGTACCTCCCATACAGGTGATTTTTTTTACCCGTCTATTCCATCGCGTGGGGTGTCGTTGGATAGGTTTTTCAAAAATATTGGGAATATATAACAAAATTTTTTCGATTTAGGAGTCCGTTTGCGAAATATTTAGCATTAAAGTGGTATTTTTTTTATTAGAGTCATGTATCCCCATGAAGTTAAAAGGAAAACTATCACAACTGAGTAGGCTTAACAAGTTAATGAGTAAAATGTAACCAACTAAAATAAAAAATATAGTAAAATTTCGTTACAATTCCATAGAAAATGCCCTAAAACTAGCTGCATTATAACTTTGTAATGTTGTTGTAATCTGTAAAAAAATAAAGATGATTTGAAGAAAACGACTTATGCATTACAAATATAGCTTTACGTTTTCCCATGCGGGGTAGGCAGAGGGGATCGATCACTAACTCGCTTATTTTTTAGTTAGTGACTATTCTAACTCTACAGTTTCATTCGTGGTATGACATGTCTTTGGGCAACATCCACTCTCCGTCAGGTGGACCGTGTGCTCGCTCGTCACCCTTATTCCATAAAAAGAAGTTTTGTAAAAAGTTATACGTTATTTGTGAATTTATTTATCGTTTATCGTATATAACAAATCTAGAACAGAAGAATTATTTTCATCTGCAAGTTTCGGTTCAGTGATCCGACATGTTTTAGAGCTTTGCTCTGTCCAGTACGCGTTCGTAAAAAAGTTTCACTAATTGTTTTGACACTACTGACAGAATGCTAAAAATGTTAAAATGCGAACTGTCAGAACTTAATAAAAAAGTAATGGTTCTTGAATGTAACGTTGTTGTATTAAGTGTGAAAATAAAATTTTCGTACATACAACGTAGATTGCAATAGTTTTAAAGACTAAATTTAAATTAAAAAACAGAACTGAAAATTTATTTATGATTTAAATTTTGTCACTGAGTGGTTTCACAAAACTAAGAGGTTCAGTGACAAAAAAATAAATGATTAAAATTTAATTTATAATGTAATCAAATCAAATCTCAGCCACAGGCAGCTTTTTTGCGAAATTCAGTCGTAATTCCTTTTGAGAAGAGGAGACTCAAAATCCCTGTTAATAAAAAAACTGAGTCCCCCAAAACTTTGCTCAACATCGTTGATGTGCAAATAACTGCCTGTTTTTGTATGGTGTGAAAGTTATCCCTGAATTAAGTATCTCTCTTTATATACATACATATGTCCGCTCTTTGCAAACACTCCTTTTGCTTCTATTATAATGGGATATTATTTGACACTTTGGCGGCCTCCCATCTCGTGGGTACCTCGTTTAAAGCCAGGGTGGTATCAGAGAAAGGTGAACTAAGTAGTGGCGCAAATATGAGTCTCTGAGAGATGACTACATTTGGGCCATTCGCTGTAGAGACTATCGGTCTGTGGGTTCTACGAGCGGTGAAGTTCCTAAAGGTACTATATTCGTGATTGGTCGTCGCTGCTGGTGCTCGCTCCGAGGGTGAGTATAGCCATTCAGCGAGGAAACGCAGCCAGCGTTCTTGGCACTATACCGCGGGGAGTAGGAATGTATGATTATGTAAGTTTTTTTTTATTATGCTAATAAATATTGTATATATTTGAATGTGATGTTATTATATTATAAAGCTATAATAATTGCTGTGTGTTGACGGTTTATAATAAGCTATCATCCCATTTCGTCCCGTGGGTATCATAGGACATGAAAATGACAGAATATTCTAATGGCTTCCAGGAGATGGTGTTAGAGCCATTCACGCCACAACCATTTATGCCAGACCTAAAATACCCAGATTTTTAATAGAAATACGGTGACAAACGAGCACACAGTCCACCTGAGGGTAAGTGGCCCATAGACATCTACAAAACGCATCTGCATTTGCATTTTGACAAAATGCAGATGCGTTGTCAGCCTTGAGGACTAAGATGGAATGCCTCTTTTCCAGTAAAAGGGGTCTCCGCTTCTCTACACTCACCATACGAAACATAGCAGCATTAAGCAGCTATTTTACAGTGGTATTCTGTGAGAGCGTGGTCCTTCCCCGCTCGAGCCGACCCATTCATGCTACAACTATACTATAAATATAGCTGCAGCTTGGCTTAGTACTGCGATCGGTAATCCGCCTGCAAGCGTGACGATCAAGGCAAATCCCCGAGGAAAGTAAAGGCCCGTGCACACCCGGCAGTGGACTTTTACAAGTTACAGGAGAAGAAGAATCATTATCATATGTTTATTGCAAGCAAATGTGGATAACGAGTACATGCCAGTTTTAAGCATGCTCGCAAGTATACTTTTAAAATGAACAAGTGTGTCTATACCCTAAAGCATGTCAAAGAACAAGATTTAACCAGACGACAAAAATGTCACAGTAATAAAATTGATAACTGTATTAAATCTAATAATTTGCATTTTTTTAAAGGGTACCTAATAATGATTACAAAAACTACCAAACATTCCACCTAATGGTAAGTGAATGCCGTGGCTCAAAGGCATCTCACATAAATATACCTCGATTAAGAATCAAAATGTGGTGGGTTGTCACGGCTTAGGGCTAAAATGAAATGTTTTGTTACCGGTAAAAAGTTTCTCCGCTTCTCTACACACAGCATACGAAACACAGTTGCATTAAGCTGCTATTTTACGCTGATATTTTGTGGGGCGGCCCACTGGATGGAGTGACGAGCTGGTTAGACATGCAGGAAGTCGATGGATACAAGTGGTTCAGGACCGTGCTTTGTTGCATTCCTTGAGGAAGGCCTATGTTCAGCAGTAGACTTATGAAAAGCTCTAATTATAATGACGATGACAATGTTCCTTCCCCGGCCTAACCGACCTAGTCGTGCGTCAGTCATAATGTAGCTGCAGCATGCCTCAACTACGTTATTAAAGTCGTTAAAAACTTAAAATATAAAATGAACAAAATAATTACTCTTAACAAATGTCTAAAAGATGTAAACACTAATTCACCTACTAAGCACGACAATCATGGCACATCATTTCGACAAAAGACCTGTTTCAATAAACAAGGAATGAAAAGTAACGTTTTTATAGTTTATTTACTATTTACAATCAAAGACTAAAATAGTATTGTTTATTTACTACTTACGTATGGTATCTTCTCAGGGTTGAATACACTTGAATTGAATTGAATGCACAAGAATTTGCAACTTTTACTGGCTGAAAAAAAAAATAAACGATAAATATACGCTCATTATTGACTAAAGCCTATAACACTATAATACATTATTTTAAAGCACAGAGTACTATAACACTATAATACATTATAGTATTCTATGGACCAAATATTGACTTCACGTAAGTCATATATTTTCTACCGACTTAACACTTTAAGTGTCCGAGTTTCAGACACAATAGTAAGACAATAGAAATGACCTATATGTAGTGCACGGGACAGCGAAAGGGTTAAGAAAGGAGGAGATACTCAATTCGACCGATTGTGTTACATCATAACTTTTTTCTGTCATTCCCAAATAAATTGATTAAGGTCTGACCAATAGTTTTGAGTTATTCTTAATAATTTATATTGAAGTCGGTTGTACAAAATTTTTAATTTTTAATTATATTTAACACTTTTGCTTTAAAGGTGAAGAAATAAATAAAATTTCCGCTCATCATCTAGTTTTTTTGATGTTAGTTCTGTTAACTAGTTAGCTTTTACAGCTTCATTGGACGGTTTCCACTTTATATATACTTAAATTTACATGATTGTTATAAAAATGGTCATCTGTCGCTACCAGAATCGTAGAAATCCCAAAGACTATGCGTCTCTTAAGTATCGGACTGATTATGACTGAAGCACATGGGAATTAACTTAATTTAGGTCACACGTCTTATGTAGCACGCGCTTTAAAGATGAAGAAAGAAATAAAATGAAACCAAATTCCTAACAAATTTTCCATCTAGAAATATTTGATTTTATAACATTAATGAAATGACGAAGCATCCCCAAAATGCCGAATATGAAGCTATCATATTAAGAAATTAAGTGCTGCTTTACCACGTACTCGTTATAATGTTATGTTTTAAGTTTTTCTTGAACACATCAATTTAGTAAATATCTTAAGAAACAATGGAATCATTACTTTACAAAAAAACTTTTCTCCCTTCAATTATATTGGAAAATATGCTAAAGCTTCTACCAATATACATAACGAAAACTGAAAGCTTTTGTCCGTAAAGTTTCAACTTAACAAGCTGCAAGTACACCAAAGCACTGGCTAACATCAAACTCAAAGCTGAACTGAGCCTCAGTAATGGTTCTCAAAATATGTAGCACCCTCAAAACATGCTCTACTATATTATATTAAAATTAAATGAAATAATGAAATGAAGTATTTTACTTTCAATGGAACACTTATCCCTATTTATTAAAAAAAAGTTAAGGATAATGTTCATTATCCTTTCCTTTTTAATTAGATCTTTTGCTGCACCGTCTCTTATATTATGTTTGTCTCTGCTTGGTCTATTAGTTGACTGCCCTTTTGCATAAAGTCCGTCATATGTACTACTAAGTGCATGAAAGTGTAAATAAATAAATATATGTATGAAAATAATAAATTTCTTCTGCCATTTTCATTTAATTTATCATGGCAAAATAACATTCCTACAACCCTAGAAGAAACAGCTACGCGACGACGGAAACTTAGCAGATAACGGGATTCCCTGTTTGTCAGTATAAATTTTAAAATAAAAGTAACATCCCTCAGTTGGCCACAGGTCTCTTCTCATTTCTGAGAGGGTTTTAGGGCAAGGTGTTGGCGGACTTCACATGTCTTCGATTTTTTTTTATTTTTTAGATATGCAGCTATCGTTACGATGTTTTCCTGCAACACCAAGCACTTATTGAATCCGGGTTGCTCGCGTACTATAGATATATATATATATATATATATATATATATATATATATATATATATATATATATATATATATATATATATATATATATATATATATATATATATATAAAACCCTTCAAGCCATTTAATGATTTCTTATATTTACGCGAATAAAATTTTACACATTGAATAAAACTATTTTTACGGATTTTATCGCGTTTAACATCCTGATGTCATAGTTAGCCCGGCTACCTTCAGGTTTTGAAAATTTAAAATTAATTACAATAATAAACATGATGTACTTGACTAAGAATGGTGCGATGGATTTAAATTTCAAACGTAATTTGAATTAAACTTCCATTAAACTCATGTACGTTAGTATTCTACGAGTATGTTTTAGTAATGGATGCGTGAAGCCGAAGATCGAACTAAGGGGCGCACCATGGAAGATGCCTGTTTCCAGCAGTTGTCTGCCACAGGCTAATGATGGTGATTTTAATAACTATAGTTAACACTGTAAAAGCATTAGGTAAAAAATTGTTTAGGGAAATGAATGGCCGCCAAGTAGTTTTGCACCACTTATTAAAATGTATGAAAACTACAGGTTTTGAGGTAGTGGCCTTTGCAGGCTCCGGGTCCGATGAAGCTGTAAAAACCAAATGGCTTGCCAACCGTGCCAATATATCTCTATGATAGCCATAACAAACAGCCCCTAGTCAACAGCGGCCATGCTGTTCTTGCCTCTATTGGTAGTCATGTAAATGGCGGGTAGGGGCTTCAAAGAATCTCCGGGGAAGATTTGGTTTCCACCAAACCTTGATTGGAGAAGATTCTAGAGCTGAAAAAAGAGATAGACAATTTACACTGGGATATCTGAAGTTAATTAGTCACCTTTGTATTTTTATTAATAAAAAAAAAACTGGATGGCTCTTGATTATTTGTTTGAGTCGTTACAGTTTATTTTGCGTCTGGAAAGTTTTCTAATACTAGATTTTACTCGAACCATAAAAGATATCATATCACTAAATTATATCTATTTGAAGAACTTTTAATTGCAACTTCGTATGCAACCGTAAAACAATATGGATGCTTCTCTAGAGTTTTCTAATGGCGGCCACAACGAGACTTAATGGAAAGTAATTAACGCTAACAACGATTGGAGTTATGATTAAGTATTTTAGTTTTCAGAAATATATGTTTTACTTTTGTTTTTAACTAGTCATATTTAAATGCAATTTTTAATTGAAGTGACAAAGGAACTTACAGTCCCCCTGATGGTAAGTGGCAACTGCAGCTCACTAACAGTCTCTATCATAGTAATAACATAGTATTAATATATAAGATAGTATAAAACGAAGTCGCTTATCGCCGTCTGTACGCGTAGATCTTTTAAACTGCGTATTTTGATGCGGTTTTCATCAATAGCCAGAATGATGCAAGAGAAAGGTTTATATGTATAATACATGCATATTATATATTATATAATTTTTCTGGCCATGTGTTTGTGACTGAACAAACTCCATCTAAACGGGTGGACCGATTTTGTATTTTGTATGTGTGATTAAGTTGATTAGAGATAATGGATTGAATTCACAATTGGACCCAGCGATGTTGTCGAGATCCAGAAATCAACTGTGCGAAGCCGGGGTGGGGCAAGTTTTAAATAAAGAATGCTGCGGATGTATTGCTTGCTACAGATGTAATTATACTAGCTCTCTATATTCCAACATTTCTGAAAACATAAATTCCTGACTTGCAGGCCTATAGTTTTTATTTTATTTTCCCGTATCTCTTTAAGGTAGGTTAAAGAGTGGTGCCTACCTAGACGGAAACCTAGGCAAAAAAGGAGTCCTAGCCCTTAGTAAAAGTTAATGTGTGGGTTTTTATGTTCGTTAACGGGCAATTAGAGTGACCGACATAGCCCAACGGATTAGTAAGCTGAAGTGGCAATGGGCCGGCCATATAATTCGAAGAACCGACAACCGATGGGGAGAAAAAGTTCTCGAGTGGCAGCCTCACACCGGTAGGCGAAGTGTAGGGCGACCCCCCACTAAATGGAGTGACGACCTGGTAAGACATGCAGGAAGTTGATGGATGCAGGTGGCTCAGGACCGTGTTTTGCGGGATTCCTTTGGGGGAGGCCTATGTTAATAATGATGAAGAAAAAATTTATAGAATACAAATTGTTTTTGCATTTATTTATTTATTTTTAAAACATAATAATATCTAATAATATGATATTTAACAATGTCTCGTTACCAGAAAAAAAGACCTACAAATATTGTGACTTACTAGAAGTAACACACCACCTTTATGCTGCTATTTCACGCTCATATTCCTTCCCTGGTCGAGCTAAACCACTAGTGCTTGAGATATAAAAATCCAGATTTTCATTTGAACTATATTATTCATAACGCGAATACTACATTAAACCAAGAACGTTAAATTGTAAATTTGAAATCTCCTTGAACATTGTACTTAACCCCATAGCTATAACATAAAACCTGTATTTATAAAAGATCAAGATCAACGGTCAAACAACTGACCTGACTAGGTCGAAGTTCGACGCATGCGTGATTGTGAGAACCGCGTACGCATTTAAATTTCATAATGTGATCTCTGACCACGGGTCTCACGGTGACCGGTCTATGAGATGCTGTTTCTCCCCAATCTTGCATATTTTTCCTTTTTATATTCTAATTTGTTTATCTGTTACAAGGAATGTTAATAATTATTCCTTTTGAATTTGAAAATGTTTCACACGGATTTTGTTTTTAATAGGTAACTTGGAATATTGAAGCCGTTGCTTGAAATCGAATCTAGTTTTCATTTTATAATAATCTAAACTTACAGAGGTCATCTTAAAGTGATCCAAATGTCATTTTTTGTGTTAAGTTTTAAGGTACAGACAGAAGCCACCGCATTATGAAGCATCTGTTACTATAATTATATGTTTTTGTCCCATTCGGTGTCGAGACCCTTGGTCCGTGGGGTCCTAGCGCTATAAGGCTTTTTAAGGAAATAGAAAAAAGGTTAGTCGACGTCACAGGAGACCGAAGAGCTGGCAGCTACCTCGGACAAAGAATTAGTATAGCTATTCAAAGGGGGAACGCTGCCAGTATCTTCGGAACCTTGCCTAAAGGGACTATTTTTAATAATATATTTTAGTTATTACAATATATTTTTTTAAGGTTTTTAGTTTTAGGTTCATTATTATTTTGCATCTGCCAAGATTACCGCAAACCTTTTCATCTTTTTTCTACATTTCACTAAATTAATGTCTGTCGTTTAGGCAGGTCATGGCGCCTCATTTAGGAAGTAAATAAATCTTACACTAAGTAGTAGTAAGTATGTGGTGTATACATCCGCTGGGGGGTGGGGGTGGGGGGTGGGGGGTAGATATCACGTTCGATTATGATGTTCTCGGGTAACGAAAAATAAACACAAGATCATGTAATGTTGCATGATGATGTTGCATCGAATATGTTTTCACCCTAATTTATATTTAAACATTACGACAACATATGCATATGCAGTGTACTAAAAGAAAACTATAAGTATATAAGGTAATAATGTTATATATCATGTTTATGCTGTACGTAGGTTTACACATAGATTGCCACAGTTTTTGATTGATAAGTTGTTATTGGTATGGCGCCGTTTACCATCTCCTGGTTTGCTTCTCTTTACCATCTCTTACAACGCCCAATGGATGTTGTGGCGGGGTAGTGGATATTCTTACACCGCAACTACACGGTCAGCGGTCACATACGGTTAGCACAGCCTTTCAAGAAACAAATTAAAAAATCTTATTCACCTACATGTCACATTTTTAAGTTAGCTTTCTTAATTTGGAACACTAGAGCATTTTGCTTACCGAAAAATGGTAGAGCCACTGCAGCACGAATATGTCGGCTCGACCGGGCTAGCACCACGCTCTCACAGAATGGCAGCTTAATGCTGCTGTGTTTCGTATGGTGAGTGTAGAGAATCGGAGATCTTTACTGGAAACGAGGCATTCCATCTTAGTCCTCAAGGGTAACAACGTATCTGCATTTTGATTCTTAATCGAGGATAAATGTAGATGTTTACAAGCCACAGCATTCACTTACCATCAGGTGGTTTGTGTGCTCGTTTGTCACCCTTACACTATAAAAGAACCGCAAGTGTCGCACACCTTGCATTGTATTGCATTTTTGCAAATTAGCGGTTGTTTCTTTATTCCATTAGGAAAACAAACTTTGGAAAGTGTCCGGAAGCAGAACGAAGTAACAATAAAACAAAGATTCTGACATAGTAGATCATTAAATCAGGAACCTTTAGAACACTGAATATTTTTATGATATACCGTTTTTAATCTTACTAGGTGGTAGGTCTTTTTCTGCCTCGGTCTCTGTCTAGGTAGGTACCACCCTCTTTCTCATTTCTGTCGTCAAAGAGCAGTGTTTGCACTACTGTTTTCTGGTCTGAAGGGTCAGTACAATTACAGGCTGAGAGGCAGGTGACAACGCATATGTAACCTTCTTTGTTTGAGATTGGTTACATGTGTCCATAGGCTGCAGTAGCCACTTACCATCAGGTGGGCAGTATGTCCGTTTGTCACTTCAGTTTAATAGAAAAAAAAATGCGTGAGTGTCGTGGAATATAGACTGTGGTGGAACATTCGGTTGGAACGAAGTTCCCTTCGTAGTATATTATTATTGATAAACTTTTTGTATTATTAATTAACAAATACAAATAAATGAATTACTAGCGTCTATTAAAATGAAGCGTCATTTAAAATATAATAATATTTATTTCATGGCAAGATAAGAAAAAGTGCGAGGGAGATGGATATTATTCCATCTCGCTTCCTTATAGCCGCCAAGGCCATCTACAGTACGTCAGAAGGGATCGTGACGGAAACATCTTACACTTTTTGTCGTCTAGCCCCATCCGCCAAATCCGTACCGTCCGATAAAGAACTTCGTTCCAAAAAACTCTTTTTTTATATCAGGCTGTATTCTTCAGTGGATCGCTTATGGGCTAATTTGATAGTTATTTTATTTAATTGGTTTTTAGCCTTTTTGACGTTTTTATTGCACAATTTATCTAATATTTTAATTGCTCTGCAATAAACTGCTTGAATTCATGTGATAGTAGCGGTGAAGGCGGCCCACTTCAATAAGGGATTGAACATGTGTGAGTCACGCGCACACAAACGTAGCGCTTGTGTGGAATTGTTTAGATCTAATAATAAGAGTTGTATGTAACAGAATTAATATTTAAAACTATATTATTATTTACAATACAAAAAACTACTTTAGATATGTAGATAAATAATCATCTGCAATGTTATCATTAATAGAGGATAGATGTAGTTGTCTATAGTCCACAGGACACACTTACCATTAGAAGTGTGCTCGTTTGTCACACTTATTTCCATTAATTTTAACCACATGCACATTGATTTAAAATAAAAAAATAAATTGATTTTTCTGTAAATGTGAAAACTGAAGGGGGATGTTGTTTATAACTTGTCCTATATCACATAAACGTTTCGTTTTTCTTTACGATCCGTTGTAATGTAGAAAGGTATGAAAAAATAAATAAATTAAAACAAAATACTGGCTCAACAACTAACAAACGATTTAAAGTTGTTTTGGCCGTCTTTTACTTGGCAGGCGAATAATTTTAAATGATTTTTTTTTTAAATGGACTTATGTAAAAAAAAGTTTCATAAAGGAGAACAAAACTTTCTTGTAAATACACGTATATTAATGGGGCATAAGGTTTATACTCCGAAAACATAAGTTCCATATTTCATCTTTACGAAATAGAACTGTCTCGTTTGGAAAATTTACTATAGACGTCGTGATCCGCTATCTCCGTAAAACACAGCGTCTGTGTCCGTGACACATTAAAGCTATTACGTAATACTAGTCTACGTCACACCGTAGTACTATTATATATTCTGTGGTCACACACACAGTTGTTCACCAACCGAATGCTTTGTAAATGGACATTCCTAATTATTGTCATTTAAGGATCACTTTTTTTTTTCAATAAATTTAAACTAACAAGCCAATACGCGCGGTGGATACAACCTTGCCCTAAAACCCTGTTTTGAATTACTTAAAAAGTAACTAAAGATAAATTACAACAATATTTAAATGATAAAACTATTATGAAAATGGTAAAAACTATTTTTACGGATTTTTTTCTGTGACCATGAGTGCTGCAAAGTAGTCGAAATGTCGTCGGGAATATACTTACTATATAAGTTCAAACAAAAGGCTATAAAATCAGTTTTTCTACCGACTTCAAACAGGAGGAAGTACTCAATTCGACTGTATGTTTTTTTTATGTGTGTTACCTCATAACTTTTTTCTGGGTGAAATGATTTCGATGATTCTTTTTTTATTTGAAAGTTGGTGCTTCACATGTGGCCCCTTATAAATTTGATCAAGGTTTGACCAATAGTTTTTGAGTTATTCTTAATAATTTATATTGAAGTCGGTTGTACTAATTTTTTAATTTTTAATTATTTTTTATAAAACTGAAGTGAAAAACTAACTTACAGTCTACCTAAAGGTAAGGGCTACTGCAGTGCATGGACACATGCAACCAACTCCAAGCAAAGTACGAGTATGCTACAATTGCGTTGTCACCTCTGAGGAATGAGGTAAAGTTTTTTGTTACACAATGTCATGTAATTGAGAAGTTGGTTTTTAATAAAAGTTTATCAGTTTCTAGAGTATTATATTAATACACAAAACAATGCGCCAGTGGTTTGCTCTTTAATTTTTTGCACATTTTTACCTTTTTTCTTAATTTTTTTACTTTTATGAATATCTGTTTTATTAATATAAAATATAGCTAATAGCACAGAAAGAAACAATAACTTTTACATTTTCCGAACAAATTAACTTCCCCGCTATGAAATCTGTCAAATATAATACCTCACTTTCTAGTGGCGCCGTCCTGGTGGCAGAAAAAGTCGTGGATGCCCTCATTGATGTATGGTATTTGCGTATTATATAAATACCATCATATCATTTATACTTAAACAACAATAATTAGATAATAGATAAATATTTTATAAATATATTTATTTATAATAATTATGTAAAAATTAGTGTTTAACATAGATATAATATATAATAGAGCCATAAGAATTTGAATAGATAGGTAAATATTATTCCAATATCGTCAACGGATACCTACTAAAATGCTTTTGAACTTAGTCGTCTAGTGACCATATTCCACGTCAGGCTTCCAAAAGTTGTCAGCTTTGCTCTCAGTCCGTTGGAAGACTTAACGAATCTAATCCCGTGCGAGTCGGTCGCCGCTGCCCGCGGCGTCACTCCGACGCGTATATTAAACTTGTGCATGTGTGCGTCCGTGTATAAGGCGAAGTTAGATCGTCCACACTTTACCGCGAGCCTCGATAGAAACGGTACAGTCGGACGTGATAGTGAATCTCTCTAATTCTATATATTTATGTTATTGTATACAATATTCTCTAATAGAGATATAAATAATATTCCGAACTTAATGAGAGCGGTTAGTGTGACCTTGTCAAATCGTTAGTAAAGCCCAACCTCTTTGTTTCGCGTTCGGTGTGCAATACTTAATACCTAGTAAATTATGGGAAAGGAACTTAATGATGTAAAATGGACTTTTTAATTTCTTAATTTAAACATGTATATATATATATATATATATATATATACAATTACTAGTTGATATTTGTGGTGTATATATACATATATATGCATTTGATAAAATTAAAAATAGTTTTTTTGTCAAATCTTTTTAATTTTACAAACAATTTGTGCATATACACCACAAATATCAACTAGTAATTGTAATATTACAACTTCTTAGTCCATGACAGCGCATAAAATAAAGAAGCTTCACATGGTATTAAGTTCAGCAGTCTAAAGTTTTTAGAAAAAATATTTTAATTTATAAATTCGCAGATTCCGTGTACCCAAAATTTACTATTCATCCGTTCAACCATTAACAAATAGTTTGGATTATTTTAAAACTTTATCAGCTACGTAACTTTTATTTTGACGCAAGTATCATTTACAATAGTTATGACTAAAAAAAATCCATTGAATTCAAATGTTTAGAATTCACTATTACCTCCGCCTGTACCCTGGTCAGCTCCTAACATCATTAATCTAACTTTCGTGCTACCCTTTATAATAGTTCGGTCCGTTCCCTGGGGCGGGTGGGTTGCAAGTGCGAGGGTGGGGCTCAAGGGTGGGGTATATTAACATACGAATTTGGACCCGTCCACGCCAGCCTTCTTCTTGAGGGGGGGCGAATTTAAGTTTTGCGTCGCGTATTGATCCGGTCCGTTTTTGTTAGTGTAATCATGTAAGTACGTTTGAGGGAATATGTATATATAAAATGGGCACAATAAGCCAAATGAGATTTTAAGTAGTGACTTCATTACGATTTTGAGAAGCTTTACAATCAACACAATCACTTAATTTATATAAGAATATTACAAAGTCTCACCGTTCTTTAGTGTTGATGTTTTATTTGAGTGATGTTTTACTCACTCTGTAGTTTAATTTTTCTTTGAGTTTAGTGTATAGTAGAGTATATTATATAGACTGTTATGCACAGAGTAATAACACGGAATCAGAGGCTTTAACACACTACATCTGTTCGAAGGCACGAGAAATCTTGGCGCCGTTAGCAGGTTTAATTGAATCTGTATTAAGAGAAAATGACTCGAAGGACACGAATATTGAACGTTATGGCTAGGTTTAGAACATAGACAGGTAAAACTAGATGCTTTAAATACAAATCTACACAGTTTACTCTATAATATCACTTAATGCATTTTAAAGTTTTCTCCGTGGAATAAAGTTGTCACGGGATCATCTCATCATCATCATCGGTTGTAATAATTACGTGATTATGTATGTATGTATATAATTGGAATTATTAATCATTTACAGCAATGTAAATAAATAAACATGCTACAGCTATATTATGGTTGTAGCACGAATGGGTCGGCTCGACCGGGGAAGGGCCACGCTCTCACAGAATACCAGCGTAAAATAACAGCTTAATGCTGCTGTGTTTCGTATGGTGAGTGTAGAGAACCGGAGACCCTTTTACTGGAAACGAGGCATTCCATCTTAGTCCTCAGGGGTGACAACGCATCTGCATTTTGATTCTTAATTGAGGATAGATGTAGATGTTTATGGGCCACAGCATCCACTTACCATCAGGTGGACTGTGTGCTCAATTGTCACCCTTATTTCATAAAAGAAGTAGTTCCTGATAGGATCAGTTCAAGCCGAATACCTACAGCTGTGTATTCTGATCACTCAGTGTTATTATTTAATACGATAGGAAAGACAGTAACTTTCATCTTTTGATCTCAGACGTGGTACAGTTCAATGATCCAATCAACGTCTCCAGTGAACCGAAAGCTGAGCTGTGGGTTAGACAGCTGTCGGCATAATAAACCATTAGTGTTTAGTATTATAACTAGATCTCTGCATTGGGGTCACATCATACACTTCAAATCTGCGCACGTTTGGCATAGCTCCATCTTGAGTGGCCGTCATTAATTTATTTTTCAAAAAAGGAAGCGGCAAACGAACTTACAGTCCACCTGGTAAGAGGTTATTTTTTGTCTGTTAGTTTAAAAAAAAAAACGTTACTTCCACATTAGGATTTTCTCCTGTATCGTGGAGGCAATTTACAAACAATTATTTGTAGGCCATACCAATACTTGTTCCGTGCGGGATTCGAACCCGAGGCCGTCAGCACTGCAACTCATTACTAAGCTACTGCGCCACGGAGCCGCCAACTGCAGCCCATGGACATCTGCAGCCAACTCCAAACAAAATAGGCTTCAGCGCATTATTACCTCTGAGAATTGAGATGGAACACAGCCTGTAATTATACGTCTCTAGGTATATATCCTTCAGACCAAAATGCAGCAGTGCTCGCACTGGTGCTTGTTGGTAGAAATAGGTACCTAAGACGTTGGTAAAGATAAGGAGTCCAACTAGTGAACCTAGTGAAGGTCAATGTAATACAAAAGCAAGTGTTTATCACGCACGCCGAACGCCTCGTCTACACGATCGTCACTGAGTCTCTACACTTATTTATGTTGCGTACTCGGCGCTGCGCTGGCGGATACTCTGTTTTTTGTTAAGTTAAAAGTACACTTGAAAATCTACTAATAATGCCACATATATAAATCAATAATTAAACTTCTTTTTAAAATATAAAACTGACTTCAAAAATAAAAAAAATATTTTTAATGTGTTTGTTTCTTCAAATATAAACGGGAGCACGCTTGAGGTATATTCTATTATATTAAAAAAGAATTATTTAAATCGGTTAACAAAATGGCGAAGATACTGCGTAACAAACATACAAAAACAAAACTGTCCAATTGAGGACATCCTCTTTCGGTTAAAAATTATTATTGATATATTTTATGCCTCAAATTCTAATAAATCACCCAATACCAAAAGTCTAACCGTCCGCAAGTTATTAAGCAAATCTCCTACAAATTAATAATTATTTTTTTATCGTAAAACCACACTGTGAGTGGCTACGGTGTGGCTCTACGATATAAAATCTCTTGCTATAGATCATGCGCCTCCGAATTTTAAGCTGTTTTTTTTTGCATTTACCGATATAATAGCAGTGCTTGCATGTAAATCAGATCCGATGTTAATAACAATGGATTGATATTTTTTTTTATTATTTAATTTACTAAATATAAAGTAAAGATCAAATTTTCTTAATTATCAATCGTTTCAGCACTGCATTCTGACAAAATTTAGTGAATGTTTGTAGCGATTATAATATCAAAGAAACCCGTTAGCGAAGTGTCCGAAAACTGGCTCCAAATTTTATACGTACCCAGGTTTTTAAGTTGTCAAAAAAAATGAAAATATTTATAATATTATAACAAATTTAAGGTACTGTTTGGCGATGGATTTCATCTGATAGCGGTATAATAAAATCCATGACATCATTTTGTCTTAGGGGACTACAGGAGTTAAACGCAAGTTTTATAATACCTTTAAGTATGTGATCCATTGCAATTAACAAAATCATTAGATGGTGTATTGAAAACATGAAACTACTAATTTGATACGATAGTAAAAAATCACCAAGATACCTCTAAAAATTTATTTTAACGATTAAAAACATTTTAATTTTTATTCAAATCAATAGTTTTTTTTTTAAATCGCATATTCTTCTTTCTTAACATAATACGTATGCATGTGTGCGTAAACGCCTGTGTACCGACAGGGCCGGCCGAGGCCTGATGCCTAAACAAAATTGTGTAAATGTGTGCGTGCATCATTCGAGGTCACTTAGCTCATGTAGTCCCCATAATGGTGTCGTAAGCGGCAACTATGAGAAATGCCGAAAAGATCTCTTAACTTCCGATTGATGGTGGTAAAGCCATCGCCAAATGTAAAATACCCAGACAATGCCAAACGTAAAATATACATCTGGTACTACAATTATCAATACGCCGGCCAAATTAAGGCAAGTTATCTCTACAACGGACTCTACAACCCTGACTATTCAAGAAAGGTCCATGTCTAGTCTTGGATTTACGGGTCGATGAAGAACTAGGTCAATTAAACATACGCTACATTACAACACCACCATGAGTCTACAGATGAGAGCTGGGATCTTCCAATGATGTAGCTATCTCCTCGTCACAAACCTGTGAAATTGGAGCTCTACGTTTTATTGGATAATCCACAATCAGTTGACCACAGTCTTGTTCGTGGATCCCCAGTGTGACCAAATGAGTGGTTTTGGAATTTGGATTTTTTTTTTACATTAACATCCTTTTTTTCTACCTTGGTCATCAGGGGTGATAATGCATCTACATGTTGATTCTTAATCGAGGATAGATGTAGGTGTCTATTGACAGCATCCACTTGCCATCAGGTTGACTGTGTGCTTCCTTTACACCCTTACTTCTATAAAAAATCACCCTTTTAGAACGGCTAGCTGTATATTAAGCATCTAAAAGCAAACATTAATTTCAATAAGCGACGTTCATATGAACCCTTCTTTTGAAATCCCCTGACTATTCAAGAAATTGTCGTAACGGCTTCCAACAACACGTTCTACCTAACGTTATAATAACCCGCGGCCTTATTCGGCGTTCCTCCCTCACCCTTGAAAATTGCCTACATACTTGGGCGGGAAATTCGTTATTTGGTGTCACAGATTAAAAATATCTTCGGCAATGTGATTGTACATTATGAATCGCAACTATATTTTAATATTATATAATATCATTTAAAATTACAGAAATTATAATTTTGAACTAGGGCTGAGTTTTTATTCCTTATTAATTATAACCTGACTGAATATAAAATTGGAACAATTGATCTATTTTATTTATACATCTGTAATTTTTAAATCGTATATGTTGTGTTTTATCCTATGAATAAATCGTATCTGTTCTGTTGATTGAAAAGTCACCCCTTTCTTATTTATTAAAACGGTAACATATCAAAACACTTTTAGCATTAAGTAATTTTTTCAAGTTTTTGCAAGTAAATTTTTCAACTGGAACTCATACGATATATATATCAGGTAGCTAGAATTTATCAATATGCTTAATGACTGGAATAGAATTGAATAGAATAATTTTTATTCAATGTTTATTACATGTAATTGTAATTGAAAGTCATTTTTTACTTTTACCACTGGTTCGGAAAAAAACCTCTGTCCTGGGAAGAATCAGCAAGAAACCTAGCGGGACTCTTTTTCTAAAGCATAACTTACAATATAATATATGTTATGAAAACATTTAGAAATTGACCTAAATAGTATCTCCCTACTGGAAATGTCTTAAAATAAATATGGACTAAACGAAGATCATGTCTAGTAACGCCTGTACCGGCAGTTGGTGAGAACTCCGCTAAATTACTCGAATATATATAAATGTATATTCCTGAAATAAAATATCAACTCGTATACGTAATAATCTTAAAACAACAACCTTGAACGAGCTAGTGTTTCCATTGATGACTGACAGAACCAAGATGTAGGCCTTCATTTTTAGACGTATAAGGAAGTTTGAAGTTACTCAGTGCTCCATGGAAAGAAATATGCTCTAGTTTTATTTGTATAATACTCTTAGAATCCCTAACAGAATGAAGATAAGCAATAAAGCAGTAATCTGGCCGGTTAGCTCAAAGAAACGACCACCGAATGTGAAGAAAGTTTCTCAAGCCCCACTGCACGGAGCAATAGCTGTTAGCGAGACAATAACTATTAGGTTGAAAATTTCATGGAATCGATGGATGCAGATGGTTCAGGAACTTTCTAATAATCTTTGAGGGAGGCTAGTAGCTGTAGATGCAGCGGTGGACTTGTGACAGGCTGAGATGATACTCAAATGGCGAATATAATTGCCATTGCAAAAACAGATAACAAAAGTTACAAAATAAACACTGTCCTCCTCAACCCACTGTAGGCATAGTCCGTACAAAACCTCCCTTTAATTTTAACCCTTCGTGCACCCCGCCCGTCCATCCCTTAGATTACTCCTCTAAGATCATCCGTACGCACTTCCCCTCTTTAATTGTGACTCCCGGATTCATTATTGCCGTATCCTTGCGCGACCCGCTTTTCGCTTATCTTTAGATGCTCTATGTGTGGGTTGGATTACGCCCTAATAAAATATCTAGAATAGACCTTATTACAATTTTCAGTTTTATTTTTTTCTGTAATTTTGATACCCCTTAGTAGATAATATCACCCCTTTCTCACGTGGGTGTCGTAAAAGGCGAATATTAGAAATTCCGGAAAAATGTCATGGCTTCCGATAAATGGCGGGAAATCCGTCTCGCTTACTTCAGAAGTAAAATACACAGATCGGCGATGGGCAGTAGCTTCAAAGGTGTGAGACGGCTTGCACTACAAGCGTTAGTCCGCCTGCCAAGCGTGATTATTCCTACAACGGGAGAAGCCTATACCAGCAGTAAACTTTTATGAGTTGACTAGCTGTGCCCCGCGGTTTCACCCGCGTATTATTTAAGGAATTACTGATTGATTAATTGATTTAGCGGTCGTTCGCGCTCCGAGCAGTGTTCATTATTTTAATTTTTCATTATCTCTTAAACTATGTGTCCAAATAACATGCTATAAGGAGCAAAGTTTATCTTCATAAAATTGTCTTGATGATGAAGTAACTTTCATTCGTAAGGATTAATATGCCATGCCTAATAATAACGCTCATAAAGCACTTTTTAATTTTCAATAATTTTTTGTCACAAAATACCTTATTGTGGCTTATATATAAGAAATACCCATATGGTATCACTGACTTTTTTTTAGATGGAGTAAAGATCAATATTTTTGTAGAACATGGCATTTATGTAATACTCAACGTTACAACAGCGCACGCGGATAAAGCAGTTAGAGAACGCCTTTTCTTCCGACTTGCTTAACAAAAATTAATATTTAAGGCTCATGCTAGAAGCCTATACTATTCCTCATGAATCTGGCTATTATATACAAAAATAATTTTTCAAATCGGACTTGTGGTTCCAGAGATTAGCGCGTTTAAACAAACAAAAAACAAACAAAAAGTCTTCCGCATTATTATATTATAATATAAGTATAGATAATAATGATGATGAATATTGATATACATGTGTTTATGTGTAATTTATTGTCCTTTTGTCTAAGTAAATGTATATTATTACTTATGTAACAATAACAAAATAATAATGTAAAAAATAACAGTTCTCATAAAGTTAGCCTCTTTCTTCATTTGGAGTATCGCCAAGAATGCTGGCGTTTTCCATTTAAGTGGCTATAGAAAAAATAGGTCTATTTGTTGTCAATTAATCGTAATTTATTATAATTTAAAGTGGGTAATTATATTTTAATTCATAACATTTAACCATATTTTTATTTTTGTTTTTAATATGTTTAATTAACCAATCCTGTCGGTCAGTCGACATTATTAATGAATTTGCTTTTGATTATTTGAGCTTTTGTTAAACGTAATAAAATTTAAAAAAAAAATAAATAAGTAATATAAAACTCTTCTAGATATTAACTATCCGTGTAAAATGTTAGTTGGGCGAATATTGTCTGGGTAGATTTAGTTATCTATGTGTGCCGGCGTCTATGTGTTTGTTTGATTAATTTACGTAATGTTGGGTCTTGTGAAGACCGTTCACACGTACATGGACATTTAAGTTGCTGCCATAATTGTATAGATTCACAAAATATGTGTAAATGTTTCTCTTATTACATTGGCCAGCTCCAATAATATATGATGTATACCTAAGTATAATTTAGGAAGAATTTTAAAACTACTCAAGAAAATTTATAAAAGGCTTTTTCATTAATTGTTCAAGGTATAGCATTTTTAAATTAAACTTTTTGTAGTCGGCTTCTGTACTTCATTATTATATTGTATTATCGTTTGGCTAAAAACAACCGTTACCGCCTCTCAAAAACCCACTACTGTAAATACGCCTCTACTAAGGATTGGCAGAAACACGGTCCTAAGCGACCTGCATCCATCTACTTCCTGCCTGTCTTACCAGTTCGTCACTTCACCTAGTGACAGTCCGCCTAACATTCTGCTTATCGGTGCCAGGCTGCTACTCAACTTCTTAGTTTTTCCTCATCGGGTCGGCTCTCCGATTTATTAAACGCATACAATAAAGTATTTTGATAATATTTTATTTTTTTATATTATTTATATTATGAACCCAAAACGCAAGAACATAATATTTCAATTACTCAACGCATTAAACTCTGTAGCACAAAAGTTAGTAATTCTAAGAAGTTTTTTAAATTGTTTTTCTTCCCTGATCCTAATAAATTTATAGGTAATATATAGATATATATAAAGTGCTGAGCTTAATAAACATAATAAGAGGCTTCTATAATAGGATTTTTCTTAAGGTTTTTTTTTAATATGAGGTATTTCAACAAGAATTTCTGTTTACAATACTAATACTTATAGATACTTCTGTATGATATAGCCCTATTTCATTATATTTTGGCATACTTTGACAACATTTACTGAGTAAATTTCCTTGCAAACGAATATAAGTAAAGTAAAAGGATAAAAACGTGTACATTACTAATTTCTGACGATAATTAGCACTTGAAAACTTAACCATTATATGGCTACAATGTTGACAATTTCCCATTTATGACGTTAAACTGGAAACAGTGCTGTCTAATGCTTAGTTTTAAAACGTCAAATCGACTATATAATATTGCGTTTGTAATTTGGACTTTACACCCTGCACTGTTTAGCTGATTTTCGTTTAACTTCAAGACCTTTCGAAAGAAGATTAGCACAGGGTATCACGTTGTATTGGGGAGCATCCGAATGCCGTAAATCAGGCGTCCTTTATACGGTTGCAGAATGACTCGTTTACTCTCGTTTTTTCTTTCAAATTGATATTAAGAATCAAATTGCAGATGCGTTTCACCCCTGAGGATGAATGCCTCGTTCCCAGTAAAAAGGTCTACGGTTCTCTACACTCACCATACGAAACACAACAGCATTCAGCTGATATTTTACGCTGGTATTCTGTGAGAGCGTGGTCCTACCCCAGCCAAGCCAACCCATTCATGTTACAAACATAATACAACTGCAGCGTGTCGTCGTCTTTCTTGTGTCATCATAAACTAATTATCAAATTGTTCTGTAGAGTTAACCAGCTATCGAAAATTAGTATTATAACTGTTTTGGGTGTCTAAAGTGTCACTGTATAGTATTATCCTGTGCTTAATAGCTAGCTGACTATACAGAAATAGTAGAGCTGTAAATTAACTGTGCTAACCTCCTAACTTCCTAACACAAGCTTAGTTCACCATATCATCCTAACAGCCCTAGTTCGAGCCATAAAGTGATTATATATATATTTATAAATAGGTGCGGAATATCACTATAGTGGGTACATACGGAAAGTGGGAAAGAAATGGATACGGAGGTCGGATTTTCTCACTGTCTCGCAGACACACGAGACCGTGGTTAGGTTAAAAAGGTAAAGCTAAAAGTGTCTTGGCCACAGTGAGAGGAATACTGGCTTATGTGTCGAAGCGGACCCTGAGAGATTGACCAACAATATTCTTCAATGAAACAGCGTCGATGTCCGAATCCAAAGATACTTCATTTCAAAATTATTATTACTCATTTATTTATTTATTATTATATCCACTCCACTTACTACTATCATTACAAGATTGCCCTTATACGATCGATTAGTCAGACTTTAGTTATGTTAGATATCATAAGTCTATAAACTAAAACATAGAAATAACAAGATAGACTTTGTGAACTCGTTCAGAGAACATCCGAATAAATCAACCCGCTCAGCCACAGCATTGAGCGTACGTATGTAGCTACACTTTATGTGAGTAAAATAAATACACAAAAATCAGTGACTATTTACAAATTAACAATTGTTAAGCTGCATTATAAAGTCTAAAATGTTTTGGGTCCGGCCACTGCACTGCTGAGCAGCACATTCAATGCTCTCGGCACGTGAACATTTTGAAAAAAAAAGTTAATTATGTGTAATAATGTTAAAAATGTTTAGTAAAGAAAAATACTTTAGTTTGTGGGCATATTTGTTGATTTATATATGCTCCAATAGTACACTAGCCAGAATCCATCTTCCGAAGCCGCGGCACAGGAAAGGTGCGAAATGGCGTCGAATGGCGCGAGAGGAGCGATGGTGGCATTACGATGACGGGAAAGCACGCGAATACCGCGCGACGTACCGTAGGGCTGGCTTCACGTAACTTCATTTCAATAGAAAAAGAGCTATATGTTTTTTTTAATAATAATATTTTACATCAACTTTGAATTGCAGAAAGCAAAATATCTAAAATTCAATAAAATTTGAAATATATAACACGAAAGCAGTGATTAATATTTATTTGAATAAATCTTTATGAAAATATTTACTGAGTAAATATCCTTGCAATTACGAATATAAGTAAAGTAAAAGGATAAAAACGTTGTACATTACTAATTTCTGACGATAATTAGCACTTGAAAACTTAACCATTATATGGCTACAATGTTGACAATTTCCCATTTATGACGTTAAACTGGAAACAGTGCTGTCTAATGCTTAGTTTTAAAACGTCAAATCGACTATATAATATTGCGTTTGCAATTTGGACTTTACACCCTGCACTGTTTAGCTGATTTTCGTTTAACTTCAAGACCTTTCGAAAGAAGATTAGCACAAGGTATCACGTTGTATTGGGGAGCATCCGAATGCCGTAAATCAGGCGTCCTTTATCCGGTTGCAGAATGACTCGTTTACTCTCGTTTTTTCTTTCAAATTGATATTAAGAATCAAATTGCAGATGCGTTTCACCCCTGAGGACTAATTTTTTATTAGTAACTAGTGAGCGTGTCATTGAGAAAATAAATAGTAGACAAAAACTTTGTCAATTGAATCGCACACATAGGAAGGAGCGCGCGTGCGTTTTATTTGTTGCTCATAAATCAAATTATATTTGGGATAATTTCAATTAAAAGTAGAAACTAAAAGACTAAGATGAATGTCTCGTTCCCAGTAAAAAGTTCTACGGTTCTCTACACTGACCATACAAAACACAACAGCATTCAGCTGATATTTTACGCTGGTATTCTGTGAGAGCGTGGTCCTACCCCAGCCAAGCCGACCCATTCATGTTACAAATATAATACAGCTGCAGCGTGTTGTCGTCTTTCTTGTGTCATCATAAACTAATTATCAAATTGTTCTGTAGAGTTAACCAGCTATCGAAGGTTAGAATTATAACAGCATTGGGTGTCTAAAGTGTCACTGTATAGTATTATCCTGTGCTTAATAGCTAGCTGACTATACAGAAATAGTAGAGCTGTAAATTAACTGTCCTAACCTCCTAACTTCTTAACACAAGCTTAGTTCACCATATCATCCTAACAGCCCTAGTTCGAGCTATAAAATGATTATATATACATTTATAAATAGGTGCGGAATATCACTATAGTGTATACTATAGTGGGTACATACGGAAAGTGGGAAAGAATACGGAGGTCGGATTTTCTCACTGTCAATCTCGCAGACATACGAAACCGTGGTTAGGTTAAAAAGGTAAAGATAAAAGTGTCTTGGCCACAGTGAGAGGAATACTGGCTTATGTGTCGAGGCGGACCCTGACAGATCGACCAACAATATTCTTCAATGAAACAGCGTCGATGTCCGAATCCAAAGATACTTCATTTCAAAATTATTATTATTTATTTATTTATTATTATATCCATTTACTACTATCATTACAAGATTGCCCTAATACGATAGATTAGTCAGACTTTAGTTATGTTAGACATCATAAGTCTATAAACTAAAACATAGAAACAACAAGGTAGCCTTTGTGAACTCGTTCAGAGAACATCCGAATAAATCAATCCGCTCAGCCACAGCGTTGAGCGTACGTATGTAGCTACACTTTATGTGAGTGAAATAAATACACGAAAATCAGTGACTATTTACAAATCAACAATTGTTACGCTGCATTATAAAGTCTAAAATGTTTTGGGTCCGGCCACTGCACTGCTGAGCAGCACATTCAATGCTCTCGGCACATGAACATTTTGAAAAAAAAAATGTTAATTATGTGTAATTATGTTAAAAATGTTTAGTAAAGAAAAATACTTTAGTTTGTGGGCATATTTGTTGATTTATATATGCTCCAATAGTACACTAGGCAGAATCCATCTTCCGAAGCCGCGGCACAGGAAAGGTGCGAAATGGCGTCGAATGGCGCGAGAGGAGCGATGGTGGCATTACGATGACGGGAAAGCACGCGAATACCGCGCGACGTACCGTAGGGCTGGCTTCACGTAACTTCATTTCAATAGAAAAAGAGCTATATGTTTTTTTTAATAATAATATTTTACGTCAACTTTGAATTGCAGAAAGCAAAATATCTAAAATTCAATAAAATTTGAAATATATAACACGAAAGCAGTGATTAATATTTATTTGAATAAATCTTTATGAAAATATTTACTTAAGAATATATTTGAATTGAAATATATAACACAAAGACATGAAATGGTGGTCTCTTGGCCGACGAACGATGCTCTTACAAACGATTAGTAACAGAAAATCCATACTAAGCCAGTAAAACCAAATTTTACAAAATGTTAATGAGAAGGAGCATTTTCGGTACGCGAGTCTCTGCGCTTATCAACCAGCCTGCCCCGTGTGGTAAGTATAGGCAAATGTTCGTCAAATAACGCATTCTTGGGAGAGCCAATATCCAATATTGGACTTAAGAAAGGCTAAAGAAGTTATGAAGTAACACATCTTTTTAAACAGCTTTTCTTAATCCTCTGTTGGGTATAGACTTTTCCAAACTACGCCAACTGACGCTAACTAGAAAGCAACATACTCGATCAATTTTATTTAGTAAAAGCCTTAGTTATAGAAATTATAAACTCCTTAATACAGCCGAGGCCGATTTTTTTTTCGCTTCGCCACATATTGTAATTTAAAAAAAAATGAATTATAATTGTGTTTCTCTGCCATGTTTAACTCGCACCGTAAATGTCGTAGGTAAATTAGAGAATAAACCGACATTTTGTCTTTTATTTATGCGAAAATATATTGAAACGAGAATCGGTAAAAATGTTGTATTGAATTAATCAACAAGTGAAAACTTTACCCTCTCAGTAATGAGAGCCAGTCAGCAGGGGTACTACTACTAGTATATAGGCTGTAACTTTACTTTACTTAGGCATGTTATGCTTCATAATCAAAAGTCCGGAAAATGCTTACTGCTAGACGCACGTACTTTTATTAGGTATACCGATTTTTTTTTTCAGAAAATTAAATTTAGTGTTTTGATTTTATAAATCTTATTTCTCACTCTTTTGAAACTATGGTAGAAATAATCCAGGTGACAGCCCTATACTAAGCGAATAGCTTGCGAGCCTTCCGTAATTGAAAACATAGTGTATTCCGGCAGTTTTAATGGCGCTTACGTGATGTTATGGCCAAGCGAAAATTATTTAAGCCAAGTTAGACGTTTAAAGGATTTATTACGGATCGAGAATAATAGGAGATAGAAATTTAAAACGAATAACGCATATTTAAATTTCCATAATAATAAAGTTACTAATGTCCGATTACTATACTCAAGAAACGTTTCGTTATTCGTAACGATCCGTTTTATTAAATACGAGATACATATAAAAACAGTTTATATTACAAACTGTTCATTCAGCAGCTTAGAGTGACTTAAAATTGAAAAAAAAAACTAAACAGTTCGTAAATAATTGAATCGATATTTTGTTTCAAAGTAGATATTTACATGAACTGCGAAACGGCTTGATAAAGAAAACGAAGCGTTTTTAAATGTACAAACCCGGCATAAGCCGAAATAACTTAGGGGCTTTCGCCGTGCGCGAGAAACCCGAGTTTCTTTTTATAGGATAAGGGTGACAAACGAGCAGTCCACAGTCCACCTGATGGTAAGTAGTTGCTGTGACCAGTAGACATCTACATCCATCCTCAACTACGAATCAAAATGCAGATGCATTGTCACCCGCGAGGACTAAGATGGAATGCCTCGTTTCCAGTAAAAAGGGTCTCCGGTTCTCTACACTCACCATACGAACCACAGCGGCGTTCATTCATCGTATTTTACGCTAGTATTCTGTGAGAGCGTGGTTCTTTCCCGGTCGAGCCGACACAACTACAACTATACTACTGATATATGTAGCTACAGCATGGCTCTACCACGTCGAATGTAGTTCAATCTCTTCCAGTACAACTGTATTATCAAGGACAATATTTTATGTTGATTTACTACATTCGCGGTGGTTGAGAAAATTGCAAACATCAAAGGAAACCTACACGTAAAGTTAACGTCTGATAAAAAGAAAACCATTCGATTTCATGTGAAGGCCAACATGGATTGAGGCAGCGTCACTCTTTTCTGCTATAACAGTCTCTCAAAATTGATAGCAGGTCTCGGTCCACCTGTAAGACGTAAGTAGGCTGTTACTTTTCTTTTCTTCTGTATCAGCCCGTAAAATTTCACATTTCATTTTGTTAAAATTTCAGTTTCACGTATTGCACTTTTGACGCTGCAATCCATCTCTGGTATAAGTACCTGATGTAAACAAGATAGTATATTACCAACTATCGGAATACGTAAGACCTTTTGGCATATCCCACAGTCGCCTCTTACGACACCCACTGGACAAAATGGGGTAATAGATTCTTTTCCGTCGCCACCACATCGCAACGAAGCATATTGGCGTTGACATGGTAACGACGCCTACTCGAGTTTTAGGGTTATTGGTTAATATAGATACATGATTCGACAGTACGTGCCAGTAAACGTAACGTAACGATTTTACGTACCTATGTTTCTGTGTGCAAAAGAAATGTGGATGTAAATTCAGAAGTTAATTATAATGCCAATGTGGATATAAAAGGACGCTTTCATAATTAAATTACTACAATGACAATTAACATTAACTACAACTTACCACAGAATTAGACATAACCCTAGTAATTAGGGGAATGCCGTCGTAAAAATTAAATAAACCGACACAAAGCAAATATGAATAACTCACTTGCCTTACGGCGAAAGGAGTACAGAATTTAGTTCTAGCTCTAAAATAATCTAACAATGTATCCAACTGCTCGCTCAAAAACGGAATAAACAGCAAACTACGAGCGGAACTTTCCAGAGCCTGCTTAGGTAATTGTTAAACCTAGCGTGAGCGCTTTTTGCCACAACATTACGCCAACTTCGAGGTAAAGTTGGCAACTGCTGCCACTCTGGCGGAACTAGAGCTCTAGAACTTTCTAGACTATATAGAAACCACAAAGGTACGACCGGCGAGCGTATCGCCGCATCTACGCTATCTGCTTTTGAATGCAAATGAGTTGGAAAAGTCCGTCGAAGTAAGAAAACAAGCGGTCGCTGCGTGTGGCGTCTAAAATGGAGCTTTGACGCTTTTCGGATGTTCTTTTAATATATATAAAAATTATAAATTTAAATGCATTAAATGTTCAGAGTTTTAGGAAGTAAACGAATTAATAATTGTGTACAGATCTCTAAAAATAATAAAACCTATGTTTTCATTAGAATGACTATCGTTACCAGATTTAAAATTATTTAACTGTGAGAATTTTTTTCGTGGTAGAGCCATGCTTCAGGTATATTGTGGTTGCAGCACGAATGGATCGGCTCGACCGGGGTAGGACCATGCTCTCACAGAATACCAGCGTAAAATAACAGCTGTGTTTCGTATGGTGAGTGTAGAGAACCGGAGACCCTTTTTACTGGAAACGAGCCATTCCATCTCAGTCCTCAGGGGTGACAACGCATCTGCATTTAAATCTTAACTGGGGATAAATGTAGATGTCTATGGGCCACAACATCCACTTACCATCAGGTCGACTGTGTGCTCGTTTGTCAACCTTATTCTATAAAAAGTATTACCAAAATAAAAAATAAATTAAAATTCTTAAACAAAACCCTATTTAACAGCCACCAGTGTATATTTAGCTACTATTTCATAAAAATAAAAATAAATATTTCACATTTTAATCTAAACTTAAATTAGCTATTATAAGATTCTATTTTTTTATAATGATAAACTATCTTTTTATAATGATAAATAGCTTTATTTCCCTTTTGTACTTAACATCAAAATAAGAAATGACAGATATTTCGATTTCGTAGATTAAAAATAAATTAAAACGCCGTTCGAAATTCAATTTGAAGATGGCGATGAATTGTTTATTGAAGCGAGGGGCGAGCATCGTCAAGAAGCGACATAAGGGTGAAGCTCTAGGGTGTGCGGTGCCGCGGGCGAAGGGAGGGGCAAAAGTTTGCGATAGTTGCGAACGGGCCCGCCCTCGCACTACCACACTAGAACTATGATGTACGCTTATTTTATGTTAGATACATTTATTGTCAATAAAATGAAAAATATAAAAATAAAACCATTATAAAATGACAGGTTTATATACTTATTATAAATATATAATAAAATGACATTGCGAAGTACATAATATTATTGTTTAGAAGTAGTTAGTAATATAGAATTATTGACGATACTACCGCTGGACTAATGTGCAAGTATTTTTTTTAATTAACAGAGCACCAAAAACGAGTAGTTATTATAATCGACGCGCATGTTTTTTTACGTATGTTCACGGATTCCGTATGTCATCGGAAGCGGATGAACCGCTTTCAATGATACTTTATATTGTATAGAATTCTAGGGTAGTACATATAAATAAAAAAAAACACCCTTAAAGGGGCCAAAGAAACCTTTAATGTCTATTTAGATGACATTCTAGTAGTTACCTTGAACTTATGATATTCATTAGTCCAGTGCTGAACATAGGCCTCCCCATAGATTGCCTCATAGGGAGGATATTTGCTATAGTTGCTATGCTTGGCAAGCGGGTTGGCAACCGCAGTTTTTTATTTTTAGTCGTTATTAGGAAGACGCTGCTGCCCATCTCCAGATTTGTTTCCCTCTGTCGCCTCTTATGACACCCACGGGATGATATGGGATAGTGAATATTCTTACATCGCCACTACACGGTAAACTCACTCAAAAGGGTACAATAAGAAAACTTAACAAAAAACCGACTACAAAACAATAAATAAAATGATTTCTACATAACAACTTTTATATTCAATTAGGCTTTAATTATTCTTCGATACACTACCTACGTCTTATCGCCGATATAAATAAGAATACATAAATTGTTATATGCGGGAACTAATTGTGACTTTATGCAATTTCAAATTTTATGTTTTCTAAAAAAAGAAATTAGATAAGTTTTTGTTAAAGTAATTATGACATAGCTATTAATAATTGTTTAAGTCCTCTTTTGTGTAGTTTTAGTCTAGGTACATTTGCCTTCACATACAAAAAACCATTATCAATGCACACAGGGGATGCTTGTAATAGTTGCCACGCTTGACAAGCGGGTTAGCAACCGTAGTTTTTATTGGAACGAAGTTCGTTATCGGACGGTACGAATTTGATGGATGGGGGCTAGGCGAGAAAAAGTGTAAGATTGTAAGATTTTGTGTAGACGGCCTTGGCGGCTATAAGGAAGTGAGATGGAATAATATCCATCTCCCTCGCATTTTTTCTTATATTGCCATGAAAGAAATATTATTTTATTTTAAATGACGCTTCATTTTAATAGACGCTAGTAATTCATTTATTTGTATTTGTTAATCAATAATATAATACGTTTATCAATAACAATATACCTACTACGAAAGGAACTTCGTTCCAACCGAGTGTTCTACGACACTCACGCATGTTTTTTTTCTAGTTTAATGAGTAGTTGTAGGTAACTTAATTTACTTAATTCCACGTAAAGAAATAAAATGATGTGTCCTGCCCAGTTTGAAGAGCACATCCCACCCTCCATCCCTCAGTTGCGTGCACTATCCCCGTCACCACCAATCCCAGCACCACCACCCCCAGCACTACCACTCCCAAACCCACCACTTTAGGAACTAAATAATTCAAACTGGACAAGACACATCATTTTATTTCTTTACGCGGAAATAAGCGAATTAAATTACAACAAACACACTTCATTATAATGGATTTCCGCAAAGTAACGTCAGATTCTATTAATTTTCAAGTTGCTGTTATTAGGAAGACTGTTGCGTTTTACGACACGCACGCGACGATATAGGGTAATTGGCATGGGAAGAAAGGTTCTCGAGTGGCAGCCGGAAACGAAGTATAAGGTAGCATCACTAGATGGAGTGATGTCCTGGTCAGAGATGCAGGAAGTCGATGGATGCAGGTGGCTTAGGACCGTCCTTTGTCACATTCCATGGGGGAGGTCCATGTTCATATGACTTGCGAAGGACTGTAACAATGATGATGCTGTCTTATCAATGTAAAGAAGTCAAAAAGAAGAAGTAAGATGTAGGGATGTAGCTGTAGCTACGAGACCTATACACTACAACCAGCATGCTTACCGCAGAGGCAAATCTACGGAAACAGCCCTGATCAGTGTTATTGACAGGGATAAAGAAATAGCTCTTTGTGCCTTTCTAGACATTGAGGGCGCCTGAAAGGCAAACTACGAGAGCTGTCCACAAGGTGGTGTTTTGTCACCCTCCTTTGGACTCTTGCAGTTGACCAATTATTGTACAAGATGGCAGACCTTCGCATTGACACACTGGGTTATGCTGATGACCTTGTGATCATTGTGAGGGTTTTGGCAAAATGCTTTATCATCAATCATACAAAGAGCCCTAAACACCACAAACAACTGGTGCAGGGCTAACAGTTTATCGACTAATGCTGATAAAACTGTTATAATACCCTTTACCAAAAGAGACGGTTGAACAATTAAGTCGCACCAAAACTTAATGGTAAAGAAGTACCATTCTCCACTGAAGTTAAGTACTTGAGCGTAACAATCGACCAAAACTAACGTGGAACTCTCACCTTAGCAATGTATGTCATAAGGGTAAGGCAAAGATTGCTTTAGGTACGTGCAGTCGCATGATCGGGAACAACTGGGGCTTGCTTCCCAGTATGATCCTATGGCTATACAGCAGTATAGTGAGGCCGACTCTTACCTACGCCTCCACTGTCTGGTGCAATAAGGCCAACCAAAAGACGACTGCGGACAGACTAAATAGTCTACAAAGGACTGCCTGCTTAATGGCAACTGGAGCGATGTGATCATCGCCTGGTGCGGCTCTTAATACAATTCTGAGCCTAACGCCCCTTTATCTTTACTTAGACAAGGAGACGAAGGCTAGCTTGTATAGGATTAACGCCTAAGGCGGATTGAGCTTGCTTTCCTATAGATTGAGATCCATGCTCGATCAAGGAAACACCGGTCTTAATCATGATCTCAGATATCCTGCGTCCACTATATACTTTTAACAAAAAGTATACAGTGGAACTACCCTCCATAGAAGACTGGCTGAATGGACAGGTCATCTGTGAGGACGGTAGCCTTATATGGTATACCGATGGGTCAAAAATGGGCCTCAACGTAGGCTTTGGAATTTATGGGGAGAGACCCAAATTCAAACTTAGTATGAATTTGGGTAGATTCACCTCTATCTTCCAAGCAGAAATTTTCGCCATACTTCAGTGTGCGGAAATCAATCTGCAAAAACACTACGTTAACCATATAATCTATATTAACTCTGATAGTCAAGCAGCACTGCTAGCGCTGAGATCAAACTTGGTGAACTCGAAGCTAGTTGGAGACTGTGTGAACCGCCTAAACGCCTTGGGAGGTAATAACAAGGTAGTTTTAAGATGGGTTCCGGGTCATGCGGGTATTGTAGGCAATGAAACTGCCGACAAGCTCGCACGGGAGGGCTCAAACAGTACACAATTTGGACCCGAGCCATTTTATGGAATCTCAAAAAGCCGCGCCCGATTGACCCTGGAAACTCTTTACCACAATAAATCACTTAAGATCTGGTCTGATACACCAGGCTTAAAACATTTTAAAACCTTAATCCGGGCATTCGATCGTAAACTCGCTTCCGAAGCCCTGGGATTAGGTAAAAATAAATTGCGCATTCTGGTAAGAGCCCTGACTGGACACTGTTGTCTTAAAAAGCACATGTCCATCCTGGGACTAAGCAACTCAAGGATGTGCCGGTTTTGCTCCCTAGAGGAGGAAACGCCTTTACACATCCTGACAAATTGCGGACCCTTAATGCGCAAACGCAGCACTCATCTGGGAAACTATGTACTTCGCCCAGAAGAAGTGAAATTACTCACAGCTAAGCAACTCCTTCTATTCATTGAGGACGTAGGGCTTAGCAGTGAACTGTAGACATGGCAGCGATCACAATGGATATTTTAGGTCGCAGTGATACTGGTCTATCTAGACCTGCACAGCTGCTCGTACATAATAAAAAAATAATAATAAAAAGATACATGTTTATCGTGTTATTTTTAACCGACTTCAAAAAAAGGAGGAGGTAATCACTTCGACTGTATTTTTTATGTGTGTTGCCTCAGTACTTTATTCTAGGTGAACCGATTTTGATGATTCTGCTCTTGTGGTCCCATATAAATTTGATCAAGATCTGACCAGTAGTTTTTGAGTTATCCTTAATAATTTATATTGAAGTCGGCTGTACAAAATTTTTAATTTTACTACTTGTTTATTCAACAAAACCACTACATAGGAGCAAGTGTAACATACCGTTCTAGCTGAGAAACTAATTTATAAAGTTGGATGGGATGCTACGGTTCTCCATTATTTATGTTGTCCTACATCTAGAAGTAAGTTTAGTTTTTTTTACATCTTACATATAAAATATCACTTCAACGTCAATTATTGATTGCTTTCTTATTCCTGTCCTTAATTTAAAATTGTAGTCTATATATTGGAATAACAGTGTTAGCTCAAGGGCTAAGCGCATGTAATTTTCACAGTACGCGGGCAATTCGGTTCGATCCCTCCCTGTTGACGCATAAATAACTTTAAAAAAAATACGCATAAAAAGTTATATATTGCTATAGCGACAGTCAGTATACTGCAAAATCGCCTACAATATTTAGTTTCTTTTAACAACGTAACTTCAAGACAGTACAAAAAAAAACTTGAATACGACAATTGATCTTATTTTGGAGGCAAAATAACGATCGCCTTCGACCCCCGACTTCCCATCTTAATTCGGGTTCAGTGACCCGTTGGACCCCGTACGATTAATGACCAAGGGGTCGACAAGACTCGCTTGTACGGTAACATTAAGACGACCCCTCGCCGCCATCTGTGACCCCCATAAACCCCCTTTTTTAATAGGCTGAAAAGAAACGCTCTTCATTGTTTACGTTGTAATGGCGCCGACGATATTTGGATTGTGAAGAATACGTTCAACTGGGTATATAGTTTATAAAATAATAAGGTACCTACGTGAGGGTAATATGGTCACCTTAACATTTGTCGCCCTTTAAAACCAAAAATAGGAGGAGGACAGAGACAAAAACACAAAGTCCTATACTATAACTAATATGTTAAGAAAAAATAGCAAACAAGCTTTGGCAATGAACACTTCGAAAAATCAACTTAAATAAAACATACTACACTACACAATACTAAAATCTACTAAAATAGTTACAATTTTTAGTCGATTTTAACCATTTATTATTGGATTGACTGATGAAGAGCTATCGTATCGCAGGACCATCTATGCAAACAAGGCTGTAGTTTTTGAGTTATAAGAAAGTGACCATATTAACCGGATGACCATATTACCCTCACGTCTTATAGTAATTTATTCATAGGTCGTAAAAGGACTTTAGTAAATCCATCACATCATTTCGTTATTTGGGTGTCGTAAGAAGCGACTATCGAAAAGACTAGAAATAAAATTAGAAATGCCATCCTATCTAGACAAATCCGCCAATCCCGCGCCAAGCGTGGCGTTTATGGCGAATACTTCCAACATGCTGCGGCCACATTATTAAGGATTCGACGAAGGTTCGCGTTATCGTGTCTAGCCAAGTAGTTTTCTCTATCGCGAATTATTCGAGCGAACTCGAATAGCGTTGGAGAATGATTGGAATAACGAAAAAGTTCTCGAATTTATTGACAGTTATAGTATTGTAACAAGCGCAGTAAATAATAATTGTTCACCGTCATAAAATACAAGGCAAGTGCTTAATCCATTGCTAATATATTCGTCCGAACCCAATGAAATTTTGATATGGCCACGCAATTCGAAGATAAAAAATAAACTCCTTATATCTCAACGAATAGGTTATCCTTCTACAGTGGCATAACAAAGGGAAGACTAAGGGCGCATGGTTCCGGGTCGCAAATTTAAGGAGGCGGCATATGCTGGTAGAGAAAAGTCAACTCTGACTTAACCTTTATAATGATGCTATGAAAATGACGGCTCCGTGGCGCAGTGGCTTAGCAATTGAATTGCAGCGCTAAGGGCCGCGGGTTCGACTACCGCACGGAACAAGTATTTGTATGGCCTACAAATAATTGTTCCGGGCTTGTCTTTGTGCAATTTATGTTTGTAAACTGCCCCCACGACACAGGAGAAAATCCTAGTGTGGAGGTTACGTTTTTTAAAGAGAAGAAAAAAAAATTCAGAATGTGAAAAATAGTTGTTAATTTTGAATAAAATCTCCTAGTTTGTTTCGCTCTGTCGCCTCTTATGATAGACGGACTTGACGGGATGATATAGGGTATTGAATATTCCTTACACAGCCACTACACGGTCAAAGCTCTGCTGCCGGATCATTTTTCTAAAACTAAATAAAAAATCTGCGGTTGCTAGCCCCGCCTGCCAAGCGCGGCAACTATGGCAAGTATCCCCTCTATGAGGCAATCTGTAGGAGAGGCCTGTGTTCAGCAGTGGACTTTTAATAGGCTATACCGGTAACGGAACAGCCTATCAAAAGATACGATTTATAGTTCTCAAAAAAGAGAAAAATCTTCACATTTTTTACGTGGTAGAGCCATGCTGCAGCTATATTAATAGTATAGTTGTAGCACGAATGGGTCGGCTCGACCGGGGAAGGACCACGCTCTCACAGAATACCAGCGTAAAATAGCAGCTTAATGCTGCTGTGTTTCGTATGGTGAGTGTAGAGAACCGGAGACCCTTTTTACAGGAAAAGAGGCATTCTATCTTAGTCCTCACTGCTGACAACGCATCTGCATTTAAATTCGCAAACGAAGATAGATGTATAGATGTCTATGGGCCATTGCAACCACTTACCATCAGGTGGACTGTGTGCTCGTTTGTCACCCTTATTCTATAAAAAAAAAAACACAAACAGCAAGTTGCTAAGGGTAGGAGTGAATATAAAAATACGTAGCAATATATTTTCATTTTCAAATTATGTAAATAGACTGTAGGAGACTTTAGCATCAGTAGCCTCTTACCATCAAATGAAATGCAGGCTCGTTAGTAACCATGTCTATAAAATAATTTCAGTTTGTCGCTATTATAAAAATAACAATACATAACCACGTCTAGAGTAAATTGATAATTAAATTTTCAGCCTTGCTCATTCCTACCTTGTAGTTATTTGTGGGGGCAACAAGAGACCCCACTATCGGACTGTTTGCTTTTGTAACTAAAATTAGTTTCGCTGCCGACCCTTCCGGGAATGAAATTATTCTTAATATACATATCTATATGATATGTATATGAAGAATAATTTTAAAACATACTAACATATCGCCGGGCTCGAGTTACTTTATTTAGTTAAGCGTTCAAAAAAAATCTTTTATTAAATGTTAATATTTTCGAAATAAATTTCATTTAAAAACCATTTTTCGCTTACTTATTCATACAATTTTGTTTTTTAAAAACCACTTACGAAAAATTCGTTACCTCCATATAATATAGATGTAAACGGATTTCATACATAGTTAATATAATGCTACAACATAACATTATTAGGACACGACTTTGTATTTTTTTTAAATGTAAATGCATGTTTTTCATTATCCCTTTCCATCGCATCGTAATCTAGATGTAGGTGTATCTTGAACACAACATTTTGATTCGTATTTAAAAAAAAAGTGTTTTGATTGTTATTTAAATGTGAATTGTGTTATTAAATCGGAACACGTGGTATTCTACAAGCGGTAAAATTAAAATTTTGTACAACCGACTTGAAAATAAATAATTTATTGTTGATTTTTTTAAATCGCTCAACCGATTTTTAGAACCGCGATACCGAAATTTAACCACCTGGAAATATACCCTTTGAAACAAAAAAGAATTTCCCAAATCGGTTCAGGCGTCTTCGAGTAATGGGTGAACATACATAAAAAAAAGAATCCAACGAATTGAGAACCTCCTCCTTTTTGAAGTCGCTTGAAAATACCTCAGTGTCTGTCATAGAGGTTTCTCTTTGAGAGTAACGTGATGATTGAAATTTGGCATAGTCATAAAACGCGTCTACCCAAATACAGACATGAGGTTGAAAATTAGAATATTAGATTGAAACGTTTTATTAGGTTTCAAAAATTATTTGATATTAATACACAATCATAATCACAACACATACTCTTTAACATTAAACGAATAAATTCAAAAAATTGCTGTGCCCCTCTGTCTCCAAAAGTATCGCTAAAAATCATGAACATTGGCAATAACACATAGATTAAACCAAAATTATCAGAATTTCGTAATATTCAATGCACGTCTTTTCAAAAAGAATTCCGAGAAAATACGTATTTACGAGTATTGCTGTCCCCAATTGCTTACACCAACACATCAACAGCCTTGTGAAGTACATAGCCGGACATAGCCTTTTCAAGAATGCGCATGCTCACATGCATTTCTTGGAAGATCTGGCCATACTTACAGCGCACTTGTATGTGGTGTCATATTTCACATACTACGTCTGGGTCAGGTAGGATAGATCGTAAGAACCTCGTCTGTCAATCAACAGGGTACATCGCACGCAAGTAAGGCGCCACCTTCTCAGGGGTGACAACGCATCTAGATTTCGACTCTTAATCGAACATAGATATGACCTTTACCTATTTCTGTAAAAGAGGTTACAGATGTTCCACTACTTGTCTCCGAACCATATCTCATTTCTGAAAGAGTGAGGGGGCAAGGAAGAGTCCGCTGCCCTGTCCCACAAAGGTACTATAATTTAATAAGTTAAATCCACATACACAAATGTCGATTTATTGTATATGCTTTTAGAAAACAGGCACTTTAATACAATGTTCCGCGTGGTTCGTTTTTTCAATAGTCCTATTGGATAATAGAAATTGGTCAGGCTCATCAGCGACATATATTTTGTAGTCGAATCTATATTTATTTAAGCATAAATTATGCCAATCCCTTTTCAATATTTTTGCAAATATTAAGAAAGCAAGGAAAATTGTATAATCGAAGCGAAGTTATTTTGCTATGTTTTAGATTTTAATGTTAAAAATTACTTCCTCAAAGTAAATCGCCATTTTTTCATTGGCAACTTTATACGCACTATCGTCTCAATTATTGTCAAGTATTGTCAATATCTAAAAGCAAAATAACATTTGCATACGTCTTATGTCTGGGCATAGGTTTCTTTTAATTTCTGAAAGCGTAACTGAATAGAAAAGAATCCGTCGCAACTATAATGTAATTTTTCTACCAATAACTCACAGTATTTATACTGCAAAAAGGTAGCTGACAGAGAGTGCCAATATGGCGTTTAGTGTGTTCTTTCTGTAACAAATTATTTTTGCGCAATAAAGAATTGTCAAAGTTGTTAAATTTTAGTGTTGCCTAAGAGGCAACGGCAATTTTACAGTTAAAAATTTCATTAGTGCGTTTAAGATCAGACTCGCTTCCTTGATCGCGTACAAATACCATGAATGTTTTGTACAAAAACTGTGAAATATATTTCGTAATTAAAACCCAACTTATTTCCTCTAGGCTCTAATTACTACGATGTAATAATATAGTTCAAATAGTGCATATTCGTGTTGATTGTTGAAATGAAGGCTAGTAATTAAAACTTCTTTGTGGCGGTGTACAGGGGCTGGGACGAAGGGGAGGGGCGAGGTACTTGACGGAGTCCGTAATTGGAAAAGTTTCCCTCTGGTTGCCCGGCAAGCAATGATGAAGGTTACTTATGTCAATTCAGCGCTTTAGTACGCTTAGTTCAGTTATTAGTTCTACGTTACGTACAGTATTAGTCGCCACATTTTTTTTAATTTAACGGTTCTTGAACATGTCTTGAAGAACACTAAATCTAACTGAACGTGCCAAGCACAAGAGAAATTTAAGAGCATTTATTTAAATAGCAATTCATTTACTTACATAACATTAACTTATATAATATTCATTACCATAATAATTGAATTTCGAGTTACATTTTTATTGATGGGTTACAAACGAAGACACAACCCACCTGATGGTACGTGGACGTTATGACTATCAGACACCTACATCTATCCCAGATTCAGAATCAAAAACAGATACTTTGTCACCCAAGACTTAAATGGAATGCCTCATAACCAGTTATAACAGAATTTATATTTTACCCTTATTTGTTTGGACGAAGGCCTTTTCTAAGTTGATTGGATTTTCTTGGCAAACGCATAGCCATAAATAAATGTGTAATTGTATTATGTAATCTGTAATTGTACATATTATGTATTGTGGGGTCTTATTCAATCAGTTATCGAATGTCGCAATATTTTTAGGCATTTTCCTTAGTAGATTCGACGAAAAGGATTTTCTATCGATACCACAGCATGGCAACAGTTGTTGAGTATTGATGGTCATCTATTATGTAATAATATAAAATTTATATATTTAGAAATAGAAAGCAAAAAAACTTGCCAGCAGATTTATTACTCGAGCGTCATATTGGAGAACTCACATGTACATCTGCGTCAGTCTGTTTTGGCTAAAGAAGATCGAAGAGTAACAAGCATTCATACATTTTTTTACTTAGTATAAGTCCGTGCCTGACCATAACCCACGTGGTGGTAAACTGGTGATGTAGTCCTAGATGGTAAATCGCACTGTCTTAGCGTAACAAGAGCCTATTCACTCTTGCCTTGAAAGCGCCCAGATTGTAGGTATTCGGACATAATATGGTTTACAATCGTACAAACATAAAAAATAATATCCAAAAGTGGCCTCACGAAATTTAGACTCCTTTAATTTTGGTCTATTTTTCTTATGGTATAGGTACCATAAGAAAAATAAACCAAAATAAAAATGCATACAATTATATTTTTTTAACTAGATAGCAGGGTTCTTCCAAGCTTATATACATAGTTATAATATCTGACAATATGTATTTTAATTTTGTTTTCTAAAGAATTATTCGTGTTCAATGAAATATAAAAAGTGTAAATATGGTTTAATATACTTGTTTGTATGAACAATAATAGAATAAATATATAATTTTAAATTATACTAAAGACTCCACTAGGTAAGTAACTTGACTATAATTTATTATTTTTAATGTGGTAGATAGATACCTCCCTCATACATATAGGTATCTATTAACATTGAAAGAAAACGTAGTATGTAGTACCTAATAGTTATTTTTATAATGTTTATAATTGAATAATTACGTTTATAAGTTAAATACATAGGTTCATGTTTTCTTTTTAAATTTAGAGGACAAGAGTGGTTAAAAGCTGTTGGACGAAAAGATCTCCTTTCAAAACTTTTTGATTATAAAAATTGTGAGGATCACTTCGAAAAATTCTGTATTAAATTTAAAAAAAGGACCGTAAAATTTAGAAATGCTTTTCCAACGCTCAACTTGCCGACAAATGACGTTGCTTGTTCGAGTTCCAGTCAATGTGAGAATGTATCTGAAATAAATGTATGAATTGCTTGAGCAAAAATTTCTTGATATTAAAACGTGTGCAAGATTGTATATTTGTTATGTCATGTGAGTGCTTTCCAATAGATTATGTAAGAAAAAACGACATTAGATTTAGAATTTACCATTTAATTAAAAGGCGCAACTAATTTTTGAAGAAAAAAATTATAAAAATAAAATATTTAGAATAAAAATAGTTTGTAAAAAAATATTCTACATTAAGTATTATAATTAAAGCTGATAAACGTTTTCTTATTTAATTTTATCCTCCTATCCCAACCTACAAAAAAATTTTAAAATTTTGACAGCTCCTTAGAAGCTTTGCCTCTGACAGATAGTTAATGTTATAAGGAGTAACTAGTTTAACACTAAGAATCAAAATACAGCCTTGTTTTCAGTAAAAGAGTTTCCGATTCTCCACTTACTATACGAAACAGCAGCATTAAGCTGCTATTTTACGATGGTATTCAGGAAGCGTGTTTTTTCCCCGGTCGATCCGACTCATTTGTGCTGCAATTATATAGCTGCAGCATGGCTCTGTTCCGAATAAAACGACTAGAGACTCGGAAAGTCGTGGGTTCGAATCCGTCATTAGACTACGGTGTTTACGCCACTTGTAACGCGAGCATTTTATGCTTACTTGAAGTGGTTAACGAAGATTATAAGTAATGTTAATGGCGTTGCTAGTATTCTTTTAAAAAAACGCAAATCAATGGATACACTATATGTCTACAAATAACTTTCAAAATAATAAATCTAGACTATTTCTTTTCCATTGTCACTAAAAGACAAAGCAAAGACTTAGCTACATGCAAGTATTCGTCATCTTTCCAACACAATGACTGTCATAAATAGAAACGTCAGTCTACCACATATCTAGACAGAAGGGGAGTGTCTAATAGATATTAAAAGCCACTTTAGTGTTCTAAGACAATAGCGAAGCAGCAATGGACATCAGTATATTGACAAAGGTGCCAGCAATGAATGGGACGAATAATTGAAATGCTGACTATTAACTATGGTATAGTTTATAACATATTCAACCATCTATAACTTTATCGTAGTAATTTCTTGCCATATCATAGCCTAGTGTTTTAAACGGTCACTGCTAAATAAAGAGCTATGTTTAGCGATTATTAAAAACGTTTGCACACCCTATTTGCGTGCTTTGTACTGTAGAGTGGCGGCGTAAGAGAATTCACTATTCCATATTATCTTGTGGGTGTCGTAAGAGACAACTGAGGGAAATGGAATGGAAAATAGACAGACGAAGCGTGCTGAATACAACTCAAATTAACAAAAAACTTCATTTGCCAACCAGCCTGTACAACCAGCGAGTACTGTGGTAAGCGAGATCGCTGATCATATTATGGTATATTGGAAGTTTCTATCAAAAAATTCACAGTCGCCATCCGGAGTCAAAAAGTCAGAAAGTTTTGTGTGTTTGTGGCTCTGAAATCACATAAAGCCGTTGGTCCTGCGCCCGATCTCTCCAGTGTAAGATTGCCGTCCTATCGCAATATGATAGTGAGGGTATTGAGACTTGAGAGTACACTTGTGCTTGCGAATACACTCGGCGACTATAATCCTGTCCTGCCTGATGACCTGAGATCGCTATACTCCGTTGAGACTGGCCTCTGTGACCGAAATCCTATTTATTTCTATTTAATTTATTTTTTATTCAAAGATTTGGAGTGTATTATAAGACGAATTTTTTTCATACGTAATTCGCCTATGCTCTTCAATAAAATTTTAACTGTTAGCATATTTCCTTACGTAACCGGAGTCAAAGGGGAACACTTCTTTCTTCATCTCACAAAATTTGCCATAACAACGGTATACCTGGTCTTAAATAAGCCTATGTCCATAAATGCCATTTGAATTCTATCAAACGATTCGTCCGCTTTTAGTTTTAGGCGACATTTGAAATAGTAGTAAAAAGTCATCGTGCGAAAATGTTCCCGACGCGGATTAGTTTTTCAATGAAACACGATATTTCAACTTAGCTTATAAACATGTGGAAGCAAAATTGAAATTGGATCATTCGTATTTTTGCTTAATAATCATAATTTAAAAAGAAATTATAACTGGCCAGTTTTAAAGGTGGAAGGTGGAATAGGTTATAATCAGTCTGGAATACCATGTCAGCCAGACTATATATTCCTTAAGTTCAGGCAGTTTTCTAAATGGCCAGCTTCTAACCTATTTTTGGCAACGTAACTTCTTTCGAACTCGGTGTGTAGATGTACGTAGTCTGCAGTGGGCACTTAAGGCTAGGCTACCCTAAAGACACCCATTTCAAATAAATATATAAAATTCAATTTAAAGAACTGCCGTTAGGAACACGTTGTTGATAATTGTTTTAATTGTATTCAAAATTAATCACCGATCACTAATCAAATTATTCATGGCAAAAACTAGGTTTAACCGGTTTCTTTGAAATAAAACCAGGTTAGTTAAATAATAATTAAAATAGCCACTGATGTAAAATTTGACAAAAATACGAAAGCACGTATTAATTAATATCAGAGCCAGTAGGCTTAGTGTGGCTATGATGGCCCTTGAGCCAACCCAAAGTTGCAGACATTTGCCCATCCAAATAATTCAGACAGGTAAATTATTCATCCACTATATGTAAACTACTGGGCTTATTATTTTTTCACGAATGATTCGTACATACCACGAATAAATCGAATACACCTAAGCTTAACCAACCGAAATAGGCAGCACCTAGTTGCAACCGGTTAAATCTAGGTGTAGCCTTCAAAATATACATACATAGTCGTAAGAAGAATAACAATAAAAATGTAAATATATTTTTCACACTTCAAAATGTAAGCGGCATTTATTTATGCGGCGAACGCGCATCTTGAGCTGTTTATTACGGGCGGACTAAGGATTCCTATCTACAGTACAAGAGGGCCTTAAATCAGTTGGTATATTAGCCCGTTTATCAGTTTTTGTTATGAAGCACATAAAGGTTAAAGAGGTGTTAAAAATTAATTTACTAAAATCCGCGTAATAAAATAAAAAGATGTGTCTTACCTAGTTTGAAGAAGACCGCCCGCCTTCGTAAATACTAAATCATATTATCGACTGTGGTGTGTCTTTCCTAGTGTAGTGGTGTTGGGAGTAGTGGTGCTGGGATTAGTGGTGATGGAGATAGTGCACGCATTTGAGGGAGGGCGGAGGTGCTCTTCAAACTCGGTAAGACACATCATTTTATTTTATTACGCGGATCTTAGCTAATTAATTTTTAACACCTTTAATATTATGGATTTCCGCAAATTAACGTCTGATTCTATAGATTAAACACATAAAAGGTTCCTTTTTTCACATTCTTAGGTATTACTAGCTGATGCCGGCCGTTGTTGCCGCAGAAGAAATAATTGTGGAAATATCGTTTCAAATTTGGAATAGTTATATTGCTTAATTAGGAATGATAATATATTAATTGAAATTGAATAATATATTTTATCTTTTACATAAATTTTTCGGTACGATATGCGCATCACCTACTGTAAGTTAATTGTAATGCCTATAACTTTCGCACAAGTGTAAGCAAGTTTTACCGCAATCTGATGAACGGTATGGCAGCGCATAAAATACGAGCAAACAAACATTAATATTTATATATATATTAGATGAAACTTTACCGTGTAAGTTTTTAGTGAAAATTAACCTCACAAAACATTTTGTCAAGCGTAAACCAAACAACTGTAAGCAAATACACATGATTACAAATAGATTTAATTAACACGTGAATTAAAAATGAAATATTCCGAGGAAAATGTGAACAGAGTAAATAAACTTATGTTACCACTGTTGACTTAAGCTAGTGTTAAATTACAATGTTTACCGATTGAAACGCGAAAAGTTATGAATAAAAAATGTATTATGTGCAAAAAATATTAATTATTATTAAAAACAAAGAACATAAGATCGCAGGCATTATGATATAATTAAAATTTGGGATATATCTACTAATTAATACCTTTCATGTAGTTCTGATACTTATCATGCACTGGACACTTTTCATGGCCTTACATATAATCATTGATTATTATCGCTTGCTTTTTGCCTATGAGGCAAAATCCTCCCTATGAGGCAATCTATGCGGGAGGCCTAAGTTCAGCAATAGACTTTTATAGGCTGTAATGGATGGATCAGTTGATTAACTTAAGTATTAATTAACTTTGTACCTATCTTTTTCTATTGTAATTTAATGAAGAAACAGAGAGGAGAGAGAGAGAGAGAGAGAGAGAGCAACTTTACGCATTACTTAAATTGACGTCTTTTTAACACGCTTTTATTACCTAGGTAACGGAATTTTTGAATGTGATTTTCATCCCCTTCAAAACATCGGAATGATTTGAAACTTCGCACTTATCAAAGACCAATGAGAATGCAATAATTTAAATAGTTTGTCCCATTTTCCTCGCCAGGATCCTCAGGATTTGCGAATAATTCATAAAACAACTACGATTTCTGCCAGTTCAATCTACTGTAAGCCGCGTAAAAGAACTTAGTTCCAAGAAAAAACACCCTTTTGTAGTTAGCCGCACTAAAACATAGAAAATAAATAATAGTTTAAAAAAAACTAAAAAAACACGCTTTTTTACAATTAAATAATATCTTTATGTTAATCACTATTTTCTTATTTTAAATTTATTGAAAATTATTTTCAATTTTTTGTTCGGTTATCTACAAAAGTGTGTTTTTTTAGTTTTTTTTAAACTATTATTTATTAATGAGTAAGGTCTTGTTTATTTATTTTTATGTCAAGAGCGACGTGACCCATATGCATCTGCAAAACCAGAAGAAAGTGCATTAGCGGTCCCTAAAGAAGGAGTAGGCTATTTTTAAAGGTGTCATATATATATTACAGTGTAAGTAAGTCTTAAATTTATTTGATATAGAGATTTTCTAAGAAATTTTTTAATTTATTTTTATGACGTTTTGCTTAATTAATTAATAGGTCGGGGAAAAGTTTCTTCGTATTTTGTGTGTGTAAAATTGAAGAAAAATCTCTTTGGTTGTACTGTTTGTATCTGGCTGGTTTTAATATAAATAAATATAGGACATTAAGAAAAAGAAAAATAAAAAGTAAAAAAAACACTTTCCCGCCATTTTTCAATTATTTTTCTGTCCGCCAAAATGAGTGAATCTAACGAAGAAATTCGATACATTCTGAAGATTTATTACAAAAAAGGAAAAAATGCAACTGAAAAAAAGCCGCGAAAAAAATTTGTGATGTTTATGGACCTAATGCAGTGTCAGTTAGAGTAGCATAAAGTTGGTTCAAGTGTTTTCAGTCCGGGAATTGTGATGTCAAAGATGCAGTTCGCTCTGGTCGCCCTCATACGGATAAAGTCGATGCCATTTTTGAAAAAGTAGAGCAAGATCGGCATGTTAGTAGTTACGACACAGCCGAGAAATTGAGGATTGACCACAAAATAGTTTTAACCCATTTGAAAAAGTCTGGCTATACAAAAAAGCTCGATATTTGGGTACCACACGAGCTCACTGAAAGAAACCTAATGAATCGTGTACTCATTTGCGATTCTTTATGGAAACGTAATGAAACCGTACCATTTTTGAAAAGATTGATCACTGGTGATGAAAAGTGGATCATCTACAACAGGATCGTGCGAAAAAGATCATGGTCAAAGGGTAGTCAAGCTCCACAGACCGTACAGAAACCCGGATTAACACGCAATAAGGTGATGCTGTGTGTATGGTGGAATTGGAAAGGCATCATTTATTATGAGCTTTTACCGCTGGGCGAAATCTCTACTGCCAACAACTAATGAGACTCAAGCAAGAAATTGAGAAAAAACGGCCGGAATTGATCAACAGAAAAGGAGTGGTCTTTCATCATGATAACGCCAGACCACACATATCTTTGGACACTCAGCAAAAATTGAGAGAGCTTGGTTGGGAAGTGTTAATGGATCCACCATATAGTCCTGACCTGGGCAGTGCTGGGTTAACATCAAGAGAGGACTGTCAAAACTACCTGTCGTATTTTTTTGATGAAAAATCTCAAGATTTCTACAGCAACGGGATTATATCACTACCTACAAAATGGTAACAAGTTATCGAACAAAATGGTAGATATATATATTATAATTAAATGTAATTAAACTTTGAAAAAAAAATTTAATTACATTTATTATATATTATTACTTTTGTGTATAAAATACGAATAAACTTTTTCCCCGACCTTATATATCAATCCCAAATGTTTATTATAATATTATATCAGATTAATTAAGACTTATTCATTGTGTTATTATTTTGTATTAAATATATAATTAATATTATTCATATATTATTATTCTTATTACAGCTCCATCACTAGCAATAGAAAATAAGAGGGTACAAAGAACAAAGGAAGGTTTATGTTGTTAATTATGTAGGTAAATAAATTTAAAGTTGTGAAATATGTAAAGAAATTAAATTTTATTCCTGCTAATTAATTTATATTAGCAGGATTATAAAATGCAGGACTTTATTATCGATTCATTATATTATTTTTTAAATCTAATTTACTTTGTAACTACAAAGAATCATTAAATTTTCATCGGTAACATGACCATTTTGTGTAAGCAATATTGTGGATGCTGCTTTACAGACGCTACAAGTATTATAATGACAGGTACCTTGCACTGTAACCTGTGACGGTTGTGACAGTTAGCCACAGATTATACAGTAGATGAAATGTCACTTTACGAGCTGTCCAAAGATGCCAGGTTGGTAACGGGATAGGTGAAGTCATGTTAGATTAACGACGTAAGCCTAGGACTTGGTATTGTTACAGTATTAGCTTCAAGGTTCACAAAGAGGCCCGCAACACAAATGTTACGGCATTGATAGAATATTCTAGCGGTGTCCGGGTAATCATATGCCTTGAAGACTAGCATTGTTGAGTATATGAAATCATTGTGAGGCCTCCAACAGTTGTATTTTAATAAGTAATCCCATAAATATAGTTAGTTGACGTTTTAAATTCTAACAGCCTTGTTACAAAACCGTTTATTGATAGTCTCGGATTTAAAGAAAAGTCTTTGTTATGAAATTGAAAGAAGTCTCTTAGGCGCGGCGCCAGTCTTCAAAATTTTTTCTGCTGTTAAATTTCATACTTGACATTTTATATATTACTAGCGATCCGCCCCGACTTCGCACGGGTGATTTCTGGATCTCAACAACAGCGTCCAAATGTGAATCTAAGCCATCTAGGCACCCATACAAACACAACATAAAAATCATCAAAATCGGTCGAGCCGTTTTTGAATTTTAGAGTGAGTAACAAACAGCAATTGATTTTTATATACTTATAGAGATGTAAAATACTCGTAGGTCTAGTGGTCGTAAAAGCAATTGCTGACTATGAGATCCCGGTTTCGAATCCCGGATCGGACCAAAATTATTTATTGGGTGTTTTGTCAAGAAATTCTCAGCCTAAAGTCGGTGTTGGTCGGGTGTTTCAACCCCGTGCCTCGGAAAGTACGTAAAGCCGTTGCTCTTACGCCTGATCTCTCTCCGGGCGTGTCGACTTGCCGTTCCATTGGACTATGAGATTGAAGGAATAGAGAGTGCACCTGTGCTTGCGGATATAGTCAGGCACTATAATACTGTCCTGCGTAGATGGCTAATCTCCGTTAAGACTGGCCGCCGAAATTCGGTCTGGAAAACATTATGTTTAACGATTACCATTTATTCCGATTACAATGTGGCTTTGGTGACTTAACATTAATGTTCGGTTTTCTTTTCAAACATACTCTAAGTGCACTCATAAGTTATTTTAATATCAGACTATGAATAATTTAATGCATTGTTAATTTAATTTAGAGAAACAAATCCACATTGTGTTAAATATAAAAAAGTAATTGCTTTAAATCGGATACCTATTATCATAAAAAATTATCGGACGATTCATCATCATCATCATCATCAGGTACAGCCCTTCACATGTACAGTGTTGAACAGAGGCCTTCCACAAAGAATGCCACAACGCACGGTCCCGAGCCACATGCATCCATCGACTTCCTGCATGTCTTACTAGGTCGGTCGGATAATTATTCAGGTAAATTAAGGAGGTTTATTTCTTAACCGGTGATTACATTTGTACCATAACAAATGATGATTATCGTTTATAATAATTGTTACTTAAACCGAATTGGCCAAAGCATATAAAAGTAGATAACGAAAACTCATCGAAAATTCGCTGGCGAGGAATTCATTAGAATAAATTTGCATGCCTTCGTTAAACTAAGGCCCGAAACTAGCAAATTAATTATAAAACCCGTCAGTGCAAGGTACGAAGTTCGAACCCATCTGAGACGCACAAAGGGTGGCCTTAATTTAGGACGGGGCCTTTCACCCTTATCGCAAAGTCGGATCTCCCCACCATCGATCTTAAGGGTGACTTGACCCCTTCGGGGAGGGATGAAAGAAAATCGCGAGGGAGGTTTTAGATTATTTTCGGGTCCTCGACAGCCATTAGCGGGTAAGATTATGTGGGGTTAGTTTTCGTTTGTCATGTTCCTTTTATATAATTACATTTTTAAATTCTTTATCGTGTATAATAATTGGTTTTATAAATTTAAAATAATTTTTTTTTATAGTATAGGGTAACAAACGAGCACACAGTCCACCTGATGGTAAGTGGTTTCTGTGACCCATAGACATCAACATTTATCCTCAATAAAGAATCAAAATGCAGATGCGTCGTCACCCGTGAGGACTAAGATGGAATGCCTCTTTTCCAGTAAAATGGGTATATATATATACGAAATATAGAATCAGTTAGTATAGGCATTTTTGGGTAAATATTCTTATATTTTCAGGAATTGAGAGCATAATCAGAGAAAGCTTTTATGTGATAGAGTCATGCTGCAGCTATATTAGTAGTAGGTATAGTTGTAGCACGAATGGGTCGGCTCGACCGGGGAAGGACCACGCTCTCACAGAATACCAGCGTAAAATAGCAGTTTAACGCTGCTGTGTTTCGTATGGTGAGTGTAGAGAATCGGAAACCCTTTTTACTGGAAATGAGGCATTCCATCTTAGTCCTCACGGGTGACAACGCATCTGCATTTTGATTTGTAATCGAGGATAAATGTAGATCTCTATGTTCCGCAGCAACACTTACCATCAGGTGGACTGTGTGCTCGTTTGTCACCCTTATCCTATAAAAAAAAGAGATAGTAGAGTCATTGTAAAGTTCGTAGTAAAAATTCAGCTTATATTTTCACACTGCTGATTATTAACAAAAACGTTTAGGTACCTTTAACGTAGACTTAATAAGAAGGTATTTTTTAAAGCGACTATTAAATAAAAAATTTGATAAAGTTACTTCAATCTCCGAAGATTTAAAAGACCAAAGGAATCATTCAAGGAAATTTAAAGTAGTTTTTTCACATTTAAAAGCAGTTCAATGCGTGATGGTTCACATAAAGGCTTAGCGACATTTAATATTTAATGTAATTTCCTCTTTTACAAAATTTTATAAATGATATTCATGTTAATAATTTATTTTTATTTTGTTTATTAATTTTTTAGGAATCAATCGATCATCAACTCAAAAATTATAAAGTATATTTAGTAATCGAGAAATTTGGCAACATAAAAAAGGAAATGCAGCTAACTGCTTAAATCGTTCGTACTAATGTACTCTCCCAGTTCACCATCATAAATATTTAACAGTTTTAAGGTGCAAATTGGCACCTTAAGCTGCGTAAAGCTCAACAATCGCCAAGATCCTGTAATAGCTAAATTGCTAGGCCAGTCACGTATTTTGCTCGTACGAAAGTCGTACCAATATACTGCTCTAGAATTAACGCAAATACCAACTACGTCAACTGCAACACGCTTACTGTTACCCCATACATTGACAGCTTACTATGGTTCGTGTAAAAGTTATGCAAGGTACTGTAAGCGATGTAACATCTATGAAGACATTTTTGTAAATTTTCCCGCAATTGCAGTTACATAATGAAAGGGAGGGAGTCATCTTAATGTGGGTGGGACCTGTCTGTCCAGGGGTTTGGAGGGTTTTATTATAGGTCCGTCGAGCGGTCTGCGGCTTCGACCCACGCTGGGGACACTTCTTACAGCTATTGACGGAGGGCTACCATGTTTAGAAAAGATTCCTTTCAATAATTCTTTATTAATATAAAACTTTTACAAACTTATCAAAAATCCCAAATTATGATATCTTAAAAGGATAATCGGAGGATTAATGCATTTCCGAGTTTTAAGTGTAAGTTTAATTAGAGTCAATGTTAATCTAGGTAGGTACCTATATATGTTAATTTGGATTACAAAATAGTAATATTCACATAGTCCTTTGACCGTCAAAACTGAAATATTTTTACATAAAGCATTTTAAGAAAGCAAATAGGTAAATCATTTTTTGTTTATATGAAATAGTATGTCCGAATTAATTCGAGGCATTAAATGTGGTAGACTAAACGCTTATATTAAATTTTATAGTACGTAAACAACCCGGGTTCGATTTCTGCCAGCACCAATCAAATTGTTAATTGTTAAGTGTTGATTTGCTGAAGAATATAATTAAGTAATATGGACTGTTACTTAGCTAGTCACTTCAATTTTACAAAAAAACAACCGGCAATCGCAGTCCGAATGTCGCGTCCTATTTACCATCTAGTCGGTCCAACCCATAGACTTAGAATATACATTCTACGTCTATGGGTTGGAATATCCACCAAAGGCATTTTTTTTAAACTTCTGGGCTGAAATGTCACTTCGCTGCGTTTGCGTCAAACGGAAACGGACGGAACGGTACTCTCACGTTGACAGCTTTGTTTATTGTTTGTTAATAGTTTTACAGTGTTTATCAATACATCTAAGTATACATTTGTCTGTGTCTGTGTCTGTCTGTAATGTTAAAACAACTTGCTACGGTTATTTGCAGACATAAAATATCCAAAAAATTTGTCTGTATGTCTGGCTGTCCGGGCCAATCTTCAAAATTGCTGAACCGATTGTGATGAAATGACATTGTTCTGCGTCCATACAATGTTCGCCTAAGAACCAACAGTGAAAAAAAATACATTTTTTAAGTCCGAAATTACACATAATTGTATGTAAGAACAATAACTCCTGACGGACACTTCTGAAAACATAGATAGTAGCAGTTATTATAGAGATTTTGAGGTTATGTTTTATTTTTATGAAACATTACTATGTTATTGCTACTAGTCTAGCACTTATACGGTAAATAAAACTCAGGTTGTGATTAGGCATTTATTTTATTCATACCAAATAAATACAACTTATACACTCTCATTTAGTTTTGTTAGTCCGTGAGTAATGAAAGGTTAAAGTCCGTGATTCAAGCCAGGTAGGTCGCTAAAGAAGGGTATCGATATCCGTTGTTCAAGCCGAGTCGTAATTTATAAAAAACTTATCGCATAACAAACCAACTGCACAGTGCACTTAGATTCCGAAAAAATTTGCAGAAATGTATTTTTTCAAACGAAACGAAAACGATCGCCGTCTGACGTCTATCTATTTTAACGTCTTGTCATCTGTTAACGTTATTGATGTTTTTTTTTGCGTGGCACAATGCTGATTTGGCCAATGAGAGTACAATAGTATTGTTATTTTAAATTGAAACAGATGATTTCACTGTATCCCAGTTATTTGTGGCATATATTAATCTGAGATATATTTTAAAATATTAACGTTTTCATATATTTGAGTATATTATTATTTTTCATATATTATGACAACTTTTGAAATATGTGAGTGAAAGTATTGTGCGATTGGCCAAATCACAGGAGCTCATAAACATTAGTATTACAAAATAGGTACAAAGTTCAAAATCTAAAAAGTCCTTTTTATTTTGATTTCACAATTCAGAAGTGTCCGTTACTATCTAATGAATGTTATCTAATGCATAATTAAGGATAAGAATTTTGGTAATTGTCAAATATATGTATGTTGGTTCTTAGGCGAGTTTTTACAATGTCCTTTACCAATAGATGGAAAGCAATACCGGGAGGGATGTGGGCTATATTTTGTCCGAAAACTAGAAAAATTATTTAAAAGAAAGAAAAATTGATAAAACAAATGGTCTTTGAAAAATAATGACTGCATCTTTGGTCTTCTTATATTTTTCCTGCGAAGATGAGAGACCTAACCATGTAATTTTGACGGTCCAACTCAGGTCCGCCGTATATACGTTATTTATTCAACCAAATATTATTTTAAAACCAAGCAGTGAAAAAAAAACAGTATTTTAACATTTAGTCTTTTTTGTTATTTATAATTATTTAATTCTTATTTATATTTAATTTGTAAATTAAGTAATATTACATTTCTCTTATCAACGCTTATACACAACTAAAATGTATAATAATTACACAGAAGTTATTTATTTATAAAATTAAATATTTCACAACCCTAGCTGATATCTCTCGTGGAGGCACAATACCCCCGTTCGGGCACAAGAAATTACATACTTTAATCTTATCGCCGGAGTAAAATAGAATATTAAATCGAGCTGTCGCCGACAAATGGCGACCGTACTAAACAACGCGCACTCGTCGGGATGAACACATTTGATTTGACGGGACGGAGCTTTGTGGCTTGCTATCTTTAATGTATTTAGGAATGTCATTATTAAAATATTATTCGAATCAAAATAAAAATAAAAAAACACTTGATATTCCTGAACAATTTCATGACACAGTCTAATTATAGTTATTTAAACTTTAATGCACAAAAGAAAATTCGTACATATGGCGGACTTAATACCTTAAGGCATTCTCTCCCAGTCAACCATTAGGCTAAGCAGAGATAAACATATGGGAGGTAGTGCAGCAAAAGTAAACTAATAATGAGAAAAAAGGTAACGAAGTTCGAATAAACCAGAATATATAAATACATAGAAGGTATTCTATACATATATCACAAAATGTAATATATAATATATATAATTAAGTAAATATATAATTTATACGTGGTAGAGCAAAGCTATATTATGATTGTAGCACGAATGAGTCGGCTACACCGGGGTAGGACCACGCTCTCACAGAATATCAGCGTAATATAGCAGCTTAATGCTGCTGTGTTTCGTATGGTGAGTGTAGAGATCCGGAGACCCTTTTTACTGGAAAGGAGACATTTCTTCTTAGTCCTCCGGGGTGACAACGTATCTGCAATTTGATTCTTAATTGAAGATAAATGTAGATTGTTTATAGGCCACAGCATCTACTTATCATCAGGTGAACTTTGTGCTTCTTTGTCATCCTATTCTATAAAAAACAAAAAAGGCTGTGAGGCATTCCATCTTAGTCCTTAGAGCTGACAACCATCTCTAGCCTTCTTTAAGCTGATGGTAAGTGTCCATGGGCTACAGTAGCCACTTACCATCAAGTGGATTATAATTTCGTTAGTCACTGTAGTTTTATAAAAGAATCATGTCAATATTATTATATTTCGAACTAGCTGTTTCTCGCGGTTTCAAATGAAGGTTTTTCATTAAGCTAAGTTCGAACGTTTGCCAGGCTGCATGTACGAATGCAGGTACGAATAGGTCGGCTGTACCGGGAAGTAGCATGCTGCTGTGTTTCGTATGGTGAGTGTAAAGAATCGAAAACCCTTGTTACTAGCACCTGACTAAGAATTCCATCTTATTCCTCAAGAGTGACATTGTATCTGCATTTTGATCCTTAATCGATGATGATAGATGTAAATGTCTATGAACCACAGTATCTACTTACCATCAGGTGGACTTTGTATGTGTATGCCACTCTTATTTTTCTATTAAAAAAAATAAACTTAAGAAATCAATATGCAACAAAAATGTCTGCACAAGTTGTTACAACTAAAAATAATAAAGGCATATAATTAATTTTATAATTAATTTTATATATACGTAAATAATTAATTTTCTCAACAAACAGAGTCGCAGGAGTTCAGACTTCAGACACTAAGCACTCGCCGAAAATTTTAATACAGTATAGTACGCGAGCATTCCATTTCGGTTCCCATGGGTAGTACTTACTAATGAAATTATAAATTACATTTTTTTATTATTTAAACTTTTATGTACAAAAAATAAAATCGTACATATGGCGGACTTAATGCCTTAAGGCATTCTCTCCCAGTCAACCATTAGGCTAAGGAGAGATAAACATATGGGAGGTAGTGCAGCAAAAATAAATTAATAATGAGAAAAAAAGGTAACGAAGTTCGAATAAATATATATATATATATACATATGTCATACAAATTTACATATAATATAAATATATTAATACAGCCGTACACAAATACATAAATCTACTTAAATACATTAAATATATACATAATTTTTGTGCTGTTTTACTTTTATTGTAAAAATGAAGTGACTAACGAACTTGCATTCCACCTGACGGTAAGTGGCTACTGTATAGAAACCTGCAGTCAACTTCAAACAAAGTAGGCTACAGATGCGTTGTCACCTTTATAAGATGACAAAAATGGAACATAAAAAACAATATTTATCTTATATTATCGCTAAATATAAGATAAATTGTTTTTTATGTTCCATTTTTGCTATATATATAATATATAGCAAGGCTACTCTGAACTTAAAGATATATAATAATATATCTTTAAGTTCAGAGTAGCCTTGGAATTCAGCATCAGTAATGTTAAATATACTTAAGCACGCCAATCCCTCCGCGGGTCTACAACAAATACGTCCAAGTGACAGGGGTTTTCGCCCACTTTCTCCTTATCCTTTCCCCCTATCGCCACTATAAGACCCCCAACCCCAAACCGACGCCCACCCCGCTACAAATAGCGCTAAACACAGTCGGGCAAAATTGTAAAATTTGGACGGCGCCCGGTTTTGTCTCTCTCTAAGCGAGCGTCAATTTGTTAAGATAACATTGTTAGAGCGTACCGTTGGACATTATTTACGGCAGGGGAATTAATTTTAAGGTCAGTAATTAGACGACGGTCTACAGGATATTGGTCGGTCGGAATACCGATTGGGATTCCCTTTCAGGATCGGGGAGACTAAATCGGGATAAAGGCCAATAATTTCTGGATAGTTCGACGACATCTGGCAAATTTATTTATTAAATACAAAAATTACGTGTCACATTGTTTGTCCGCGATGAACTCCGAAACCATTCAATCAATTTTAATGAAATTTTGAAAATGAGTATTGTTTGCTCCAACTTGAGAGATATGATAGTTTGTATCCCAATAAGTGACCCTCATTATTTTTATTGCGAAATTAAATATTTTTTAAAGGACAAAGCTAAATAGTTGCTAGAGTTTACCTAGTGATTTCATTTTGATATATGTATTAAAATATTGGTATGTAAAAACTATTTTTTTCTTTAACGAACCTGCATGTCAATAAAAATATTATAACATATATATAAACACTCACGCCTGTCACCCAGAGGGGTAGGCAGAGACTTTGGACTTCCATTTGGCACGATTCTGACACACCTCTCTCGCCTCCTCCACATCCATATACCTACGCATACACGCTCGTCGGTTAAGGGTACTCTTAATTTGGCCCATTTTCAATATATCGCCAATTTGGTCGATAAACTTTCGCCTAGGGCGTCCCTTCCCGACTCTGCCGTTCACCTCTACAACATAAATTTGCCTTGTCACTCTTTCCTCATTCATTCTTTCTACATGACCAAACGAAGCATTCCTTTCTTAATCCTGGTCACAACGTCATCTTGCAAACCACACTCTTCTCTTATCACACAATTTCTCACTCTGTCATTCAGATTCAGCCCTAACATACTCCTTAATGACCGCATTTCTACAGCATTTATTCTACTCTCGTGCTTCTTCTGCACACCCAACCACCCAACTTTCACTACCATACAGTAAAGTAGGGACTAACATAGCGTTGTGAATTGCCATACGTGCCTTTTGGGACACATTCTGACTTTCCACAATAGAGTGTAGAGCCCCATTTACTCTATTACGTGCGTTCACTCGTCGTTCTATATCCTTATCATATCTACCATCCCTGCTAAATACATATCCCAAATACACAAACTCATCTACTTGCTCGACCAATTCCCCTTCTATTCTTATTTCACATATCGTTTTACTTTCTTCTCTTTCAAAAACCATAACTTTCGTCTTACTTACGTTCACTTTCATTCCCCTTTCTTTTAATGACCTGTTCATTAATGTAACCATCATTTGCAACTCGGCCGCCGACGACACAGGTATGACTTGACTTGATCATCGGCGTACAAAAGGCATTTGACGGTTAACTCACCCATTCTTAACCCGCATTCTTCAACTTTCAAATTTTCCAAAAAACTGTCCATAAATAGGTTGAACAGCCACGGGGAAGCCACACAGCCCTGTCTGACACCTTTATGGATGCCAAACCAGTCCGAGTAGGCTCCATTGATCCTGACACTAGCACTGGAGTCCCTATACAGAGACTTCATTGCCTATATCAACCCAGCGCTCAACCCAAATGAGTTCAGTGTTTGCCATAACACATCCCTATCCACTCTGTCATAAGCCTTTTCCAAGTCCACGAACGCACAAAAAACCTTTTGGTTTTTGGCCAAAAACTTCTCTGCGATCATGCGCATGGAAAAGACCTGATCCGTACATCCCATTCCCTTTCTAAATCCCGCTTGCACATCCCAAATTTTTCCATCAGTATCTTTCATAACTCTTTCAATTAGTACCTTAGCATACAGTTTTCCCACAATGCTAAGAAGGCCGATACCACGGTAGTTTTTACAGTCCTGCTGCGATCCTTTTCCCTTATATATTGGGACTATCACGGCTTTGCACCAGTTTCCCGGTACCCGCTTAAGTTCCCAACATAAATTAAACAAGGTGTACAGCAGGTCTGCTACCACTCCCTCTCCAGCCCTTAGCATTTCGAGTGATACTCTATCATATCCGGCTGCCTTACCTGCTTTCATACTTTTCATTGCTTTCATTATTTCATCTATGCTTATCTCTCTATCTCTTTCCTCTTCTTTCAGAATTTCTATTTCATTTAATTCAAACGTCTCATCACTCATAAACACGCTTTCAAAGTATTCCTTCCATCTCCTTAAACTCGAAACTTCGTCATTCAGAATATAATATTATATTCTTAAATATAAAAATTATAAATAATAATACAAAAATTAACAAATACTATCAAACTACATTACCTATACTCATCACATACCAACATTCTTTAGATGACATTAAAAATATTTTATTAATATGGCGGCTGTATATGAGAATACATATTACCGTCCCGTAGATGCCGTAAGAGGTGAATATGGAAAATGTCAGAAATATTTCATCCGCGTCCGATAGATGGCGTTATAACCATATTGTTCAATATGCCAGATGTAAAATACACAAACCGACGATGGGGATCAGCATCAAAGGTGCTAGACTTCTCGTAGTACGATAGCCAATACGGCCGTCAATCGTGGCGATTATGAGAGGTATAACTAATATTGAACTAATATTAGAGGTCCCCATGTATATCTAGTAAAAAAACCTGACCTGCACACACTTGTTTTGTAGCTAAGGCGCTTGGCACTCATCTTGAATTTGATAGTAGGTACTTGAGGGCGATCTTCGTCGACACAGTTGAAATGGATCGTCGTATGACCGTATAGAGGCGGTGTAAGAATATCCACAATGTATCCCATATCGCCCCGTGGGTGTTGTAAGAGGCGACAGAGGGAAACTAACGAGAATATGGGCAGCAGCGTCTTTCTAATAATAATTAAAGAATAAAAAACTACGGTTGCCAACCTGCCTGTCAACTATGGCAAATATCCCCAATATGAGGCAAGCAGTCAGGCAGCAGCGGACTTTAGATACGCTGTAACGGTAACGGTAAAATGCAGATTGATCACATGAGCGACAATAAAGAAGAATATTATAATACTAGCTGGCACCCGGCGCGTTGCTGCCGGAGAAGAAATAATTGTGTAAATATCGTTTTAAATTTGGAAGACTTATATTGTTTCATTAAGATTCATAGTACATTCATTGAAGTTGAATGATACATAAATTTCTAATAAATTTGTCGGTACTATACGCGCGCCAGTAAGTTAATTGTACTATGCCTATAACCTTAATCGTAAGTGCGAGCAATAGGTTGACAAAGTTTTATCGCAATCTGATGAACGACATGGCAGTGCATAAAATACGAACTAACAAACAAACTTTTTTCACTGTTTACAAAATTGAGAAAAGAGTTAACGCTGTTTAGATCCAAAATCAGAAAATAATTTCAAAATCACATGTCAAGTCCAAAATGCGTATACTATGTAAGCCTGAGCCGCCTTTACTGAAAATTGTACTTAGCTAGTTCCCTACACCGTCAGTAGTTTTGCCTATCTCGTATTAATAGAACTGTATAACTTAAGATACGTTTGCTTTTGTAAAAATAGTATTAAAATAGTATCAGTGAGAGATAAATTCAATTAAGCACGAACATTAATATTCTAGTACCGTGGTCGTCAAGTGGCGCTAGGGGGATAGTGCAGGTCAGGCCCCCTCCCACAAAAAGAGGGGGTTCGGATGGTGGCCGAAATCCACGTTTTTAGGCCTACAAAGCTTTTTAGTATGGCGTCCGCGTAGGTTTTGTGGAAATTTTGACGTGTTTATTTATAGTCTGTAGGTATGTTGGTGGTATTAGTTGATTAACGATTGATTACGACCGCGATTCGCGCGCGAATATTTTGCTTTTTAGTGATTTACTTTGATGTGAAACGTTTTTATCAGTTATTATTTATTAAAAACATTAAATTTGACTACAATTTTCATAGTTTTAGAGATTAATAAGTATTTTTCAATATGAAATTAATTTATTGGTATTTCAAAATATTTTTTAAAATATTTTTACTTCATTCCAATTTTCCACCTAAACAAATTGTGATACATAATTGCATCAAGGAACATATTAGTACCTGTATGTTCTTCCTCTTTAATATTTTGTAATAGTCCACTGCAAGACTTGGGCCTCTCTTATTTTATGAAGGATTTGCTACAACAACCACGCTTTTAAGATGGATTGAGCATCGGAGTATTGGATCTCTTACATCTTTAATACTAGTCTCCGTCGCCGGTAATTTACATACGCCGGTAATATAGGAAATGTTATATCACCATCTTTTAATAGCCACAAGGTCTTTCTGGCCTTTCCCATAGTCGTCTCTTGATACCCAAGGGACAGTCTTAGAAAATAAATTTATTCAGACAAAACAAGGAGTTTTTTACGTGGTTGGCCACGCTGCAGCTATATCATGGTTGTAGCATGGATGGGTCGACTCGACCGGGGAAGGACCACGATCTCACAGAATACCAGCGTAAAATAGCAGCTTAATGCTGCTGTTTCGTATGATGAGTGTAGAGAACTGGAAATCCTTTTTACTGGAAACGAGGCATTCCATCTTAGTCCTCAGGGGTGACAACACATCTGCATTTTGATTCCTAATTGAGTGTTAATATGTTTGTCTATGGACCACAGTATCCACTTCCCATCAGGTGAACTGTGTGCTCGTTTGTCACCCTTATTCTATAAAAAAGGAGTGAGGAACTACTATTCCATTAAATTATTTATTTCATCGAGGATTCAAGTAAGAAAGAGCTATAACCAAAGTCTATACAGGTGCTAGCGTTTCCCGCGTTTACTTGAAGGATTAAAAATTAGTTTCAAAATTTTATAGATAAGGTCAAGTGTAGACTTTACGATAGCAATTCGAACAGTGACCAACGTAAAACGACACCTCGCTGCTGACGCGCCACTATTAATCATAGAAAATGACGCGGCGCATTGTGCGACTCCGTTCAACTCAAAATTGTGAAAACCTACCCGACGCGGTGTAGTCGGACTAATAACGCGCTCCGCTCACACTTTGGAAAATGCCCGCTAGGGGGGTACTGTTCGCACAAGAACTTTGCATACTTTTTTTTTTATTTTTATTTTTATAAATAATATTTTGGTTTTTAGTTTTTAAGAAGTTTCTTAATTTTAACACCCAAAAATATTGCATTATATTGATACGATACTAGTATTAAAACTTCTGAGGAATTTCTTTAAAGCTCTACATGCATTTCAATTTGAATGTTATATTATTACTAAATAGTATACGTAAATTGTAAATACAAAATGCTTAAAATTCATTTCTGATTTTTTTTAAATTAAAAGTGAGGCAATAGTCTGACTTTCAATAAAAGATAACGTTTTGGTTTAACATAATGCTCAAAACAGACCTCGAAAACTTCTTTTCTTAGAGACCAAGATCGTATCTTTCTAAGAAAACTGATGTCGCCAAAGATTTTCAATAATTTGTGGTGTGCCCAAAACCGTTTATGCAAATCTGCTTGACAAGCAGAAAAATTAAAAAGTGCAATATATTTTCTAATCGCAATTTGAATAGAATAATCTTAATTCGAAATTGTTGGTAGAAAACAGCTAACTTAAAATAATCCATAATAAAAAGAGTTAGAAAATAATTTCGCCTATTTTCCTTTTATCTTTATGAATATTAGATGTGTTAAAAGTTCACATCAAAGAACAAATTTCCAAAATTTATTTTAAATCCACGTACACACAGGATATGAACAGTTTTGAAAATCGTGCCACTTATTCAAATTATAGGTATAAATTTGATAACAAAAAATAAAATTCGTTTTTTTTATTTCTTTTTCCCCGACCATACCTGATACAGCTTGACGATGACGCCACGCGTTGGTGTGCGACCACGCGTCCCATGTGTGCGTTAGGCGTGACGTTCTGCAACCGACGTGATATATTGAGAACTGCACCAAAAATTGCTACCACCTAGTTTACGTAACGTTACATTTTGCGTTATGTTTTAGTGCGTGAGGTCATTTAGTTTTTTTATCGTTTTATTCTTTTATGTTTATTTTACTAGATACTATGATATTTGCTTAATACTAGAGTTTAGTTTTATATTTTGACGTATTTTTTAGTAAAGAGCGTTATATAAAAATTTAAAACAAATACATTTAGTGCTGTGAGTTTTTTCTTTATACAAATTATGGTATCGAATGTAGAGCGAAGAAGACTTGAAGAAAGTTTTTATGAGGAAGATTTCATGAACTCTATTCATTCTCATAACCCAAGATCTTTATAGAACTACATAAAGTGTAATGTTGTTTTTGTTTTACACATAACATTCCCACATTCACTATTAGGGCGGGTGAGAGTTGTAAAGGGTAATTGGGTTTTTTTTTATCACCGTCATCATCATCTTGCCCAAAAAAGTCCACAATTAAACGTCTTTTGTTGTATGATATGATTTGGATTTAATCGTCACGTTACGCTTTACAGATGGATTTACAATCTCAAGTCTTTCACCTTTGATGCTACTCGCAATCGACGCTGTGAGAATTTTACGGCTGGCGTTATCTCTCGGAAGCTATAAGATCTTTCTGGCATTTGTCATAGTCGCCTCTTAAGACTCTTAATACTGGACGATGGGGAGATGGATTCTCTAACAAGGCACTTAGGCCCGTATAAGCTGAGGGTCGTTGGGGCCATGGGATGTTGAGGGTTGTCCTATTGAAGTTATACTTCTTTTGGGACGTTTGGGAAAAATGATGAGAGTGAATTTTTACGATGCGCGCGCACACCGACACCTAAAAACGACACTATGAAGTTGTTACGATGCGCGCGCACACTGACACCTAAAAGCCACAACTTCAGTGGGTAATTGTCTCTCAAGTTTTTTTGTTTTGTTACGCTAAAGAAGTATAACTTCCTACGAGCGTACATAAGTACACACACACTTTTTTATTGATCCTCCTTATGGGTTATCTTTTGGGGATTCGGTACTGCATTTTAATTGTATTTACTAACATAGGTCGGTGACCATGATCTCGTCAGTGAGAAAGGTTCGTGATAAGTGAAGTAGGTACACTTTTGGATAATTAATAGAATCATGCGTTACTTTGCGGAAATCGATTATATTAAAGATGTTAAGAATTATTTTGCTAAGATTATTATTGGCGGTAGTGTGTCTGTTCTAGTGTAGTGGTGTTGGGAGTAGTGGTGCCGGGATTAGTAGTGACAGGGATAGTGCACGCAATTGAGGGAGGTGCTTTTCAAACTAGGTATAGTTATTCTATTTCACGATGAAGTTTTGACTTTGGTTGTTGTTAGCCGTGCACATACACATTGTGTTAGTGTGCGTAGGCCTCGAGAGCGCTACTCCCGAGCGCCCGCAGCCTACTCTCACTAACACAATGTGTATGTGCACGGTTAACAACAACCAAAGTCAAAACTTCATCGTGAAATAGAATAACTATAAGAGACGTAATTTTATTTTAGTACGCGGATCTTAGCAAATTAATTTTTAACAACTATTCTCTCTAACACCTCCCTTAAATGTAGCTCGAACGTGAAAATCTAACGCACAGTTATGATTCGAACCGTTTAAAAATCTTGAAACAATGTGGCTTTGATTAGAAATGGCAAGTAATTTTCAGAATACTATATATTTCTTTCATTTAATGCGATATATAATATTATAATATAATTTGGAATATTAATAGAGGATAGATGTTCTTTTGTACATGTATATGGGCAACAAAAAAAAATCAGTTATTGAGTCTTTCCGTCTAGAAATTCTCAGTAGCTGTCCGGTGTCAAGAAGTTGACGGTGTCTCACCCCCGTGCACCCACGTAAAGCCGTTGATCCTGTACCCGATCTCTCTCTCTCACGTCGTGTCGGTTTACCGTCGCATCGGACTATGAGAGTGAGGGAATAGAGAGTGCACTTGTGCTTGTGCATACACTTAGGCACTAAAATCTTTTCCTGCGGCGATGGCTAGTCGCCGTTGAGGCTGGCCGCCGTGACCGAAATTCGGTCTGAAGGACATTACATGGGCAACAGCATCCACTTCCCATCAGGTGGACTGTGCGCAAGTTTGTCACACCCTTGTTCTATAAAAAAAAATATAATTTAAGAGTGACAACGAGCTTACAGTCCACGTAACGATAAGTAGCGACTGCAGCCTACTTGCACCTTGACCAGCTACCAACAAAGAAAGCCAGAGGAATGCACAATTGCGAATAAATATGAAATGTTTCGCGTTCTCTAATACAGATAGTATTAATACGTGAAGGGAAAACTTTGTATCCTTTTTTAAGCATATATAATGCGTAAGGACGAGTGTAAATTTAAAGTTAATGTTAAATTCATTGTTTACGTTCTTACTGCTAATGTCAAACACATTATTGGTCAATAAGTCGCACAGAGCAGAGATTGTCGTCAAAGAATATATAATCATTCATTAAATACTCTGTGGAGGGTATGTAAGGGCGTTTATTTTAATATCTGTGTTTTAATGTGCAGTAGAAAGTGAAATACAGGACAAACCTAAAATTGTAATGAATTACAGTCGAATTTCGACCACCACCACCACTAGTTTATATTATGACTATTTTCCTTCAAAACAAAACAGAAGTGGATGCACAAGCTTAATGGCAGAAGAAAGCAAGGACGTGGTACCAATAGTCAGTAGAAAAATAAATAATTTGTATTACGTTTTAAATGTTAAAGCAGTGTCTCTCAATCAATATCTCCACGCTTATTTGCAGCACATTCGTATGTAAATTTTTCTTTATAAAACAGAGTGACAAACGAACTTACAGTTCACCTTATGGTAAGTGGCTACTGCAGCCAACTTCACAAAGAAGCCTACAGATGCGTTGTCATCTCTGAGAACTGAGATGCAATGCCTCACAGCCTATCAATATACTGCTCACTGTAGCCATCGGAACGAAACACAGCAATGCAAGCAGAACAGGTAAGATGATGGTACATATCTAGGCGGACTGCTAGACAGAAAAAGTCCTCCATCTAGCATAAAGAAATCCTACCACTTAGTAAAGTAAATACTAAAAAAGCAATCTATTCAATACTTAACCACTAACATTACAAAACAAAACGAATAATTTATCAGCGAACATTATTAGCAATTAAAATGTCCGTTCTATTGACACAGACTAACAAACGCTTAACCAAATGCGTTTATCATCGATTTTTATAAAACAGAGCAAGCGGGAAACCGATAACTATTTACCGCTGCATAATTATCGAAAAAGCCGAACATTTTAACGTTTTCAAACGATTTGTGCGCGTGTGCTAGTCAAAATAAATAAAGCGAAATAGCGCATTGGTTCCACTTCGCCGACTATCTCATTTGCGGTTCTCAGAGGAGTAGTGCCTATCTGCCTATATTTCCGAATTTTATGCCTACAACGTGCGCGCCCCTTTGCCCGCCGATGTGTGAGTTTAGTTCCCGTTTGTACGTGCAGCCATTTTACATTGACCGGTGCGTTTACGAGGGCTCCTCTTAAATATGTCCGCGTTTTATGTATCGAGAGGTGCACGGGATGGATCAAATTAAAATTGCTGGTGTCGTAGTATGAGTTAGAAGTTGAGCGATAGTGAAGGGTAGTTCCACCCCCGTCGCGTCATCGCACTGACTATTGCGCGTGTGTTAGAGAATGAACATTTAAAATGCCCACCCCTTGACGATCACTATGCCGCCATTTTGCTTTTTTTTGCAATGATCTTTCTCATTTATTTACTTTTTAGTGGTGTATAAAAGAAAAATTTCAATACAAGAAATAACTTCGGTTTCTTATACATAAATAATATTTTTTAGTTAAGATTTTAAACACAGCGTTATAAAACATTGCACAAACTTTAAAATTCCTTTTTTCATTCTTTCATTACAGCCTATTAAAAGCCCACTGCTGAACATAGGCCTCCCCTTTTAGATTGATTATAGGAGGGATTTTGGCCTATTGGCCACGTTTGAAAGGCGGGTTGGCATACCGCAGTTATTTAATCAATCTGTTTAAAAATCACGTCAGGTATTTAAAAGAACTAATGTTTTGTATTACTCAATAGGCAGAAAACTAAATAAATTAATACTAGAAATATTTTTGTTCGTTTTAACAATCTTTTTATATTATGACAATTTGTTATATCTTCGACGTAAAAATACAAAATTTAGTATGTCAAATGTCAAATTGTGAAATAAACTGCAAGAATTTTTATATATAAAGTTAATAAACAAAAGCATAGACAGAATGCAAAAAAATTATCTAACTTATTGTTGCACATTCTATGATACTCAAAAGAAGGATCTTAAATACTATAGGGACAATTTAAAAAAAATTGGAGCTTATCAGTGCATAGCGAACTTAAGCAGACCAGCCCCCACAAGTAACACTTGTTCACAAGTATGAGAACTATCTCCCTCCTCAACCATATTAAGGGAAATGGGACAACCCGTCACACGAAGACACCGCAAGCAGAGACCTTGATATACCTAAGTCCGTCACATACTGAGTTGTTGTATCTTCGAAAGTACACAAAATTAAGATGGCTTATTGAATACTCTTAAATTTCCCATAAGACCACTACAATTATTTACTGAATCACTTGCAATGTAGTTGCCAACAGTATACTACCAAAAGTTTAAATCACAAATTTACATAACTTTTTTTTATAGAATGGGGTGACAAACGAGCACACAGTCCACCTGACGGTAAGTGGATGCAGTGGCCCATAGACATCTACATTTATCTTCTATTAAGAATCAAAATGCAAATGCGTTGTCACCCTTGACTACGATGGAATGCCTCTTTCCAGTAAAAAGGGTCTCCGGTTCTATACACTCACCATACGAAACATAGCAGCATTAAGCCGCTATTTTACGCTGGTATTCTGTGAGACCGTGGTCCTTCCCCGGTCGTGCCGACCCATTCGTTCTACAACCATAATATAGCTGCAGCATGGCTCTACCACTTAAAAAAAGGGGTTGAACTAGTATGACGCTATTTCATTTATCGAAATATTCATTTAAACTATAGAATAGAATAGAATAGAATGATTTTTATTCAATATTAGCTGTGCCCCGCGGTTTCACCCGCGTATATCACACGTCTGCGCCTCGCGACATGCGAACTTCGAGAGAGACATCACGACGGACAGTTGCTGAATTAACAAAGATTTAAAAAGTAAAAAATGTTACTTAAATTACATGGTTAACGTAATTGGTGGTTATGTATGGTACAGGTACTGATATAGCCTTGAATACAAAGTGATTTATTTGGATATAAGGATTAATACCAAGGTACGAATAATGTGGCCTAGTTTGTACCGGCGTTACTATTGCATATTTTAACATGAAAAAGTAGTTATTGTGACATAACTGTAATAGTTAGACATATGGTATCGCAGACTTTTTTTGTAGATATTGATGTTTTCTATAAAATTGTAGTAGATCACTTTGCTCTATTGTCAATAGTTACCGCAGCGTACGCGATATAAGGAATTTTCGGCGTTACTATTGCATACTTTAACATGGAAAAGTAGTTATTGTGACATAACTGTAATAGTTAGACATGGTATCCCGGATTTTTTTGTAGATATTGATGTCCTGTATAAAACTGTAATACATCACTTTGTTCTATTGTCAATAGTTTCCGCAGCGTACGCGATATAAGGATTCTTTTTGGTATTTTTTTCACACCTTGGGTTACATTAACGAAGTTTTCATACGGATCCCAAACTTTTTTGAAAATATTCTATCGCCTATGTTCATCAGGGATAATGTAGGATTCTAATGGTGAAAGAAGTTTTCAAATCGGTCCAGTAGTTTCGGAACCTATTTAATTCAAACAAACAAACAAACAAATAAATCTTTCCTCTTTATAATATTAATATTAGGTCCTTACATATGAAATTGGCGTTTTGTACGGAAGGAATATAAAGTCAATTTGTTTTTTGTAAAATATATTTAATTAATCAAAGTATGCACCGTTGTTATCTATGCACTTATGCCATCTCATATCTTTAATCAATATGTTGTCCTTCATTTTAAAATAAGTCTCAACGTTTTAAATTAAATGCGGAATAAAAAGTAGAGTAGTGAATGAAAGCATCGCGATGATACCGAGTCATTCGAGAAATAAAATAAGTAGGTGATCTAACGCGATGATCTGACGTAAACATTTGTCACAAACAGCGTAGTAACTTTTTCCTGCACCTTTTCCTTATAATAAAGAACGGTTTTATTATAGCAATGTTACCCTTAGGGTACCCTTACCTTACCTTATTAACCGACTAAAAAAGGAGGCAGTAGTAGGTTACCCCTTACCTTATTAACCGACTAAAAAAGGAGGCAGTAGTAGGTTACCCTTACCTTATTAACCGACTAAAAAAGGAGGCAGTAGTAGGTTACCCTTACCTTATTAACCGACTAAAAAAGGAGGCAGTAGTATAATCTACATGTATAGATTTTTGTGTATGTTCACCGATTTCTCGGAAGCAGCTGAACCGATTTATATGATTATTTTTACCCGACTGCCCTAAAAGGAGGGTAATGTTTTTCAAGTGTATGTAGGTACGTCTATTTCTTTAGCACGTGCTGTAGTTTAAATAGCTTGGTGAATTGCAACATATGGGGTGTTGTTGGATTAGTCTTAATTGTAGATGTGGCATAGGGTGTAATTTTTTTTCTTTTCAGTAACCTTTTTTACCCAGTCGGGTTTTTTTAATTACTTTTTTAACTGGTTTTATTAAATATGCCATAACTTAAGTGGGACCACACTTGAATTTTGGAAATTGTCTACCCCAAAGGTAAGAAAAATTATTTGGTACCTTGAGCTTTTGATAATGCTTAGTCTAATTAAAAGGGGAAAAAATGAAACATTAAGAAAAAAGCAAGAATTGACTTGAACCGAAAACCGAAAACCGACTTCAATATAAATTATTAAGGATAACTCAAAAACTACTGGTCAGACCTTGATCAAATAATTTTTTTATTTACCAGCTTTCAAATAAAAAAGAATAATCAAAATCGGTTCACCTAGAAAAAAGTTATGAGGTAACACATAAAAAAAAACATACAGTCGAATTGAGTTCCTCCTCCTTTTTGAAGTGGTTTAAAAATAATAAAGTAATTTCCACATTAAAGCTTCTGAAGTCTGTGCTAAGGCTTGTTTTTATCAAAGAACGACTACAGAATTGTGTGGCATTTAGTTATTATGTGGCATTTAGTTATTATGTGGAAATTATTATTGAAATTTTACATAAGTGTGAATAAGAAAATATATATTTGAAGTTAAATCAGAAAACCTGGGCTTCTCTAGTGTAATTGTCATTTAATTTAAACAAAATTATAATGACGTTACTGAATTATATCCATGTAAAGATGTGTTCCAACCGTTACGAATTTCTTTTTATGTTATTATTTTAGTTGTTTTATTGTTTACCACTCTACTATATATTTTTAATCCATAGAGCTATGACAATTATATTTTATCTATTTTTCACTTTAGTTTAATAAAGGGTAGATGGAAATAATATTTTACAATTAAAAAAATAATGCTATTCGTGCCTAAGGACGTGAGGCGTGAGGCTATCCAAGCAAACACTGAACTACACTGTATTGAAAAAAAATTATAGTACGAATTACGAACCTGGTCAAATGACGTAGATTATGAAATAAATATTGGTCCATGTTGGGAGTTGCCTTCATTCAACTTATCGAATCATAATATTTTCACAAATCACATATTTCCCACCACTAATTTTAAATCGATCCGTTTAGATCAAACGCCAAAAACGAAATGTAAATAAGATCACCTTAAGGCCAACGGTCACTTATAATTCTCACATAAATTTGTATTTATTAGCATTTATTTGACACAACTGCGAGAGGACAATGAGGGGTCATCTCAGGTGAGGGGTCGCGGAGATTCGGACCGGTTCCATGGGAGTCTGAGGTAGATCGGATATGTTAATCTTGTATCCTACTATAATACAAAATATTAAGTGACGAGGCCGCTTAGTGGTGACATAATTATAATAATCATTAATCTGAATTATTTAATTTATATATTTTTATTATTAATTCAGTTTCGTCCCACACGACAAATCCTAAGCCTAAGCATCGAAAATAGATAGATAACTTTTTATTGCACACCAAAACAAAATAAAAATTTAATTAATACATTTAGGTATAGAGTCATTCGGGGTAACTGAGCGCAGTGGGTAAGTGAGCGCAGTGAGTGTATCTCCCGAACGGGGGGGAGGTTTTTGTTTAGGTCGAAAAGTGACGCTAGAATGCCCTGCTAGTCGCGACTTGTCTCTGTGGCGGAGGTTGATGAATAACTTTTTTTCATAGAAACAGAAACTTTTTTATTCAATATAGATTATAAATAATACTTATTGAAAGTCACTCTTTTGTTTAATTACCACTGGTTCGAAAAAAAACCTCTGTCCTGGGAAGAACCAGCAAGAAACCCAGCGGGACTTTTTTTTAAAAATAAGAGCTTACAATCATGTATGTTACATAATTAACCACACAAAACAAATTAGAAATAGCTTGGTAGCGAACACCTCATTCCCAGGGGTTATTATCATCCATAAATTCCTTAATATTATAATAACCCTTTTTATACAAACTATGTTTAATAAAGTTTTTGAATTTTGAGCAGGTCGAATTTTGTATATTTTCTGGGATTTTGTTGTAAAAACGTATACATCGCCCCACGAATGAATTACTGACTCGGTGGAGTCGAGTAACTGGTACTACTAGCTTGTGTTTGTTCCTAGTATTCACAGAATGAATATCACTTATTTTTGTAAAACTACTGTTATTTTTGTGTACGTGCATTACATATTCATAAATGTATTGAGAGGCCAAAGTTAATATATTAATTTCCTTAAATTTTTGTCGCAGCGACTCTTTAGGTTTTAAATCATAGATTGCTCTTATGGCCCTCTTCTGTAAAACAAATATAGTTTCAGTGTCAGTCGCGTGTCCCGATAGCAAAATACCATACGACATTATGCTATGGAAATATATACAACATAAAAACATAAAAAACAGTATATGGTGTTTAAATTGGTAGTTTTTTGTTTAATGGAAAACAGTGTATCATCGACGTTATAGATTTCACAACGGTAAGTTGTATTTTCTTTAAATAATAATATGTTTACGCTACATTTATAAAAAAAATTGATGTTATATTTGTTTTCAATTTATTTTATGAGCTTTTATTTGCAATTTGGTGTTTTGGAGAAAGTGTGCGCGGGTAAGTGTGCGCATGCGTACACTTGCTCCTTCGGTGTTATTTTCGTTCGTACATTGTTTTATCGAGAAGTAGGGTTTACTAACACTCTTTTATTTTATTTTTCAGTGTCTCATCACCATGTCGCGAAATTATATAAGAAAAAGACCTGAACTTGCATCGGTCACTGAAGAACAAATCTCTAGAGCTAAAGCACTCATTGAGCATGGAAAGAGCAAAAGAGCTGCTGCAAGTGTCATTGGTATTAGTGAGTCGTGTATTCGAAATCGACATCATTGTCTTGTAGAGGAAGAACAGAGTTTTCTATGGCCTCGACCTCTACAACATTAGAATACTTTTGTCCTCTATGTAAGCAAAAATATACGGAGTCAAATTCTGAAGAATGGAGTCAGTGCATGTATTGCCAAGACTGGTGGCTTGAGGATTGCACTGCATATGAGAGAGGTGTTTCTGTTTGTGATAATTGTATCGATGATTCCTAAATTAATATTGTTTCTAATACATTAGACAATCCCAACTAAAATATGTTGATCTATAAATATTAATAATTAAAAATTTCTATAATTTAATTTTAATTGTAATCCAAATAAATGTTAAGTTTATTTTATTTTAAGAGAAAATTGTTATTTTTATGCAAAGACTAATAACTGATAAATATATTTTCTAAGTGGGATTTCAATAAAGAACCTTTCTTCTTGAATATTGTGTATAGTTCGATTAATCCAAGGAATGCTGGGCACAGGCCTCCTCTCATTTCTGAGAGGGTTTTAGGGCAAGGAAATATCCGTCACGCTGCCCCAATGCGTGTTGGCGAACTTCACATGTCTACGAAATATGTTTTTCTTATTACTCAGACATGCAGGTTTCCTCACGATGTTTTCCTTCACCGCCGAGCACGTGGTAAATCAGCACTTAAAATTGCAATTAACAATTTCATTCGTGCCGGCGGGGATCGAACCCGGGTTGCTCGCGTACTGTGAAATTTACAGCGAGCGCTTAGCCTCTGAGCTACCACGGCTTGTTATGTGTGGTTTGACATAGTCAACTTTTTAATAGCCGCCATTGTATGAAAATACTTTAAATATATCATGGCTTTTTATTTGATTAATGTAGAGTATCTACCTATTGATTTCTGGTTTTTCTGTCGGCGGTGTAACTATCCCGTATACGGTAGATGTAAAATCCTCAGACCGGCGACGAGGAAGAACGTCGAAGTTTGAAAAAATCCTGGTATTACGATCGTCAATCCGCCAGCGAAGGTAGATTTTCTTACACCGCCTCAACTGCAACATTGGCTAAAAAGTAAAAACTTACGCTCTATAAACCGAGCCGTGTAGTGGCAGTGAAGGTATATCCGCTTCCCCACATGGTCCTAAAGTGGGTGTCGTACAAAGCTCTTCCTAATAACAACCAAAAAGAATAAACTGCGGTTGCCAACTCGCCTGTGACAAATATTTTTTTATAGGATAAGGGTGACAAACGAGCACATATTCCACCGGATGGTAAGTGGTTGCTGTGGCCCATAGATATCTACATCTATCCTCGCTTACGAATCAAAATGCAGATGCATTGTCACCCATGAGGACTATGATGGAATACCTCATTTCCGGTAAAAGGGGTCTCCGGTTCTCTACACTCACCATACGAAACACAACAGTGTTAAGCTGCTATTTTACGCTGGTATTCTGTGAAAGCATTGTCCTTTCCCGGTCGAGCCGACCCATTCGTGCTACAACTATACCATTAATATAGCTGAGCATGGCTCTACCACGTGGCATAAAAATATACCCCCTATTAGGCAATCTATAGATTCTGTGAATGAGAATCTATGGAGTCTATGCTGAACACAGTGGACTTTTGATGGGCTGTTATGATAACGGTACAGCCTATATACTTACATAAAGTAAGGTATTACAGTTTATATACTTGTCCCATCCATTAAATATTTTGTTTCTCTGGCATGCAGGTATTTGCCTTTACCGCCGAGTTAGTGGTGATTAACACTTAAAATTGTCATTACAGTTTCATTAGCCGGTGGGAATCAAACCCGGGTTGCTCGCGTAGGTACTTTGAAATTTTAGGCGTGCGCTTGGCTCCTGAATTACCTTATTTATTTTGATACAAGTAAATTGGGTATAATAATGGGGGAATAAGAAATATATTTCAAACTTTTACCTTTTTACTTCCACTTTTTTGTCAAATTGCCACCTTTATATCCAGCCATTTTTATCTTCGCATTAACAGTCATTTACACGACGGTTTTTTATCTTTACTGTCAGAAGTATCCAATGTTTTCTCCATTTTAATTTAAAAAAAAACATCTTAATTTAGATTGATCATAACTAGAAAATATTTTATTAATCCCAGAAAGTAATGCAACAATCTGACATAATTTTGTAAGTTTTTTTTTTTAAGTTAAGGATATTCTATTAAAAAGCTTACTATAAAATAGATAAACTGATGACAATGATGTGTGGAAATAACTTTCAACTTAATAATAATAAAAAACTGAGGTTGCCAATACGCCTGCCAATCGTGCCAATTATGGTAAATTTATATGCCTCCTGTGCTGAACGCATTTATATCCCATATGCCTATGTTCAGCGCTTCAGGACTTTTGAAAGTTAAATATGAAACCTATTTTAATTATAAATGGGCTCACTCTTGACCTCCATCTGGCCCGAGGGCAAAGATGAGGTCTACGATGGAGCGAGTTTGCCCGGGAGAAGCCTGTTAACTCGCACCTTGAAAAGGTTCAGGTTATAGGCACTCGGAAAAACAGACGCCAGCAGGGCATTCCTCTCCTTGGTTGTGCGCATTATAAAAGATGACTTAAAGCGCTTAGTGCGAATATTCGGAATGTCAAACAAGTGTGGATGGTAACCTGCAGTACATCTGTTACACCGAGTTTTTAGCATGAATGGGTCAGCTCGACCGGGGAAGGACCACGCTCCCACAGAATACCAGAAAAAAAGAAAAAAGAGAAAAATAGCAGCTTAACGCTGCTGTTTCGTATGGTGAGTGTAAAGAACAGGAGACACGTTTTACTGGAAACGAGGCATTCCATCTTAGTCTTAGTTGATTTGTCAGTAAAAAGAGGTTAAATGTAGATGTCTATGGGCTACGGCGGCCACTTACTATCAGGTGGACTGTGTGCTTGTTTGTCACCCTTATCCTATAAAAAAGGTGTGTCATGATCGTGCCAAATGGAAGTCCGTAGTCTCTGCCTACCTCTCTGGGTGACAGGCGTGAGTGTTTATGCTTGTTATATAATTAATTAGACATACTAATAATACATTAGACACTCTAAATGTTTTATTTTATTTACAGTTTCGGCTGTTTTTTATTGGCTTCCACCGGGGATGAGAGGCTGCCAAAGTGTCTATGCAAGTAGCATCCCAAACTAGGGATTTACCTCTCTCCCAAGGGACCAACATCATACCGTCAGGTCTCCTGCCATCATCTCTAAATATCCCACAAGGCTCTAAAACCGAGGGTACATTTATAGAGACAAGAGCCTTTCGGATGACATCGTTCAAAAAACCGTGTCGTGAAAACCTACCCGCACTATTCTTACATGAAAGTCTGTGGAGCCCAAACTCGTCGACCCTGCTACCACAGGGGCACTGATGGGGTTGACAAATCGCTGCTCCTAGTCGGATTCCTACGGCGATGCGCAAGCTTTCCCCATCAAGTAATGTGCGTACACATATAGGAGTAAATCAATTTTTATTGAAGTCATTTATTTTTGTTAAATTTGGGGGAGAGCGGAAACAATTATCAACAGTAAATACATTTATTAATAAAGTTTCCACATATAAATTAGTTAATATAACAGCATATAACAGCCTTAGGTAGTTTTTGTGATCTTTCCAAGGCTTTCGATTGTGTTCATCATGAGATATTAATCAGGAAACTACAACATGACGGTGTCAAAAATGTTGCGCTTAGACTTATTGTTTCATATTTAAATAACAGAACTCAAAAAGTCGTCATCAATGGTAAAGGTTCCTCCGGATCAGTAGTATCAATGGGCGTTCCTCAGGGCTCGACTCTTGGCCCATTCCTATTCTTAATCTATATTAATGACTTACCTTATCTTGTAGGGGACAATCAGAATATAGTATTATTTGCTGATGATACCTCTTTAATTTTCAAACTCAAACGACAGTCAATTAATTTTGACAATGTAAATAATGCCTTGTCAAAATTAGTACATTAGTTTAACGCCAATAATTTGCTCTTAAACGGCAATAAGACAAAATGTATTAAATTTACAATACCTAATGTTAAACATTCAAATACAAATGTGCTCTTGGGGAGGAGTTGAGTCTTGTGGATACCACTGTTTTTCTTGGTATTACTATTGACGCGAAGCTTCAATGGGGCCTCCATATATCTAGCAGCCTATGCAGACTATACGTAAGAGGCAACAGAGACAAAAAAAACAGGAGATAGGCAGCAGTGTCTATTAACTAAAAAATAAAAAAGTCCCAAGAACCAGTCTTCCAATCGTGACAACTATGGCACATTAAATTAAAAAATTAAAAAAATAATATTTCGGAACTAGTCCATATCACAAGTCATAGATACACATCGAAATTAAAATATCAAATCTAAATTTTATATCAATTACATAAATAAATAAATCATTTCATTTAAATTAAATTATTACACATAAAATACACAAACACAACACAACAGATACACAGCTCCAACGTAATCTAAATTTAGGTTTAGATCCGGAGTGCTCAACATGCAGCCTGGTCCAGTGCCGCATTATATAGCAATCCGGATCCAACCACCAGGCGAACAGTTGCAGGTAGCTGTTGGAGCCACCCCGTATGCGAGGACGCGACTCGCTTCCGAATGATCGCATGCAATGATCATCATCAATGATCGCCGCAAATCCGTCTATAGTCGCATCCGCAAACATCCCCGATGCGCTACAGTAGCGTGGCAGCTTCATCAGTGCCCTGAAGGCGTTATTGTATAAAATGCGTAGGGCGCGAGTCGTAAGATTTTTTCGTGTACTTGACCCATAGGCTGCACGTGTAGAATGATTGGCAGAACGCTCTGAACAACGTAGCCTTTACTTCTGCAGTACAGCGCGCGAACCTACGTGCCAACATATTGGCGTGAACAGACAACGCCGTACGCTCCCTATCCATATCAATATCGTCTGAAAGCATCTTAGTGATCCAGAGACTTTTTTAAGGACACTGCCATTTAGTGTGATCGGTGGAACAGTGAAGTTTTTCATCCCGCCTTAAACACCATGAGCTCGCTTTTGATGGCGTTGTATCTGATAATTACAAACCCCAATCCCCAGCGCGAAGGAGTTTCAACGGGTTGCCCGGACCTCTAGGCCAGGGAGTACATGCTGATTCCTTCAGTGTAGTGCGCGTGCGACCTAAGACATCTAAGGGCATCACAGACCTCTCAATCTCGTGCGGCTCGAAGCCGCCGGTCCCTCTAAGAAGAATTTTAATACGCAGATCGAAATGAGTTTTCGAAGGGCACTGATCGATGGACTCAGCAGCACAATGTCGTCTGCATAACTAATGTTGTTGACAAGAACGCCATCAATCGAACACCCAACACGAGCGCCTTTGAGCTCACTGATCAGTCGGTTAATGTATAGGTTGAAGAGCGTCGGCGATGTTAGCCCGCCTTGCCTTACACCACACTCCAATCTGTACTCGTCCGATAGTGACCTCGACCACCGCACAAAATTACTCTGATTGCCATACCAGTACTTCAGGAGGCTTATATACTCAGAAGGAAGGCCCATATCACTCAACAACTTTTGCCACAACCTGTCATATGCAACTAAGTCAAATACTTTAAATAGATCTAAGAAGCAGGCATAGACAAGTGTGCTTCTGTCAGTGTAGTACGGAATGGTATGCTTGAGATTCAATATAGCCATTTCGGTTTATAAACCGGGGCGAAATCTAAACTGCGCGTCATGGAACTGAAGATGTTGTCTTAAATGAATATCAATGACATCGTCCAAAACCTTAGCAATGACTGTTGCAAGTGAAATAGGCCTGTAATTACTTAATTTGGACGCGTCTCCCGTCTTGTTCTTTATTATAGGGCCAACTACCGTTTTCATCATAGCTTCAGGCAGGTGAGAATGACTCACGCAGAAAGTAAACAACATGGCGAGCATCTTCGACATATGGACACCTGCATTCTGCAAGTGTTCTATACGAGTCACGGCCAGGGGGTTTTCTTCGCTTCATGTCCCTCACTACCTGAACAACTTGTTTCGCAGTGATTCGAACAACCGGTTTCACCAACCAAGTATCTCCTAACTCTGTCGCGGTCTTCATAGGCCCCAATGTAGAATGCACCCTAAAATACTCCCTGAATAAATTGGAATTGGCAACTTGTACGGCGTCACTAACTCCCTCTACATTCACTGGAACACTCGGCTTCAGATTCAATTTATTGGTCTCCTTCCAAAATTTACTAAAGGTTTTTGTGGCATGCTGTGATGCAAGAATGACCATTTTTGTCAAATAAGCAAGGGAAATACAATAAATCGAGTGTTAGCTTAATTTTTAAGTAAAATTTTTTTTTTTTATTAAAAAATTTAATAAATTTTATTCAAGTCATGCAACGCCACCTTTGCTTAGACAACAGAATCGATCCGTATTGATAAATTATAAATATTAGACATTTTAAACAAATTACTCAATAGATGTCGCTCTATAACTGTTCATTAAAACTACTAGATGGCAGTGTACAGAAATGACTTTTAATGAGGACTAATAATTTACCGCTCATCAGATGTCTTTATTTGAGACTGATTTAAAAATATTTGTTACACAGTCAGTTCGGTTCCTAGTGTATACACCTTAATATACGAAATAACGCTTCATTGGTTGCTCTTTAATTTTTTGCACATAATTAAGAATATCCGCAGTTTGGTTTATCTATTTTTAAAAGAATATTTCAGAAATGAGCGTTAATCTCTACAATATTCTAACAAATTAACTTCCCCCGCTATAAAATCTATCAAATATTTCACCTAATCTCTCAGTGGCGCTGCCCTGGTGGCAGAAAAAGTCGTTTTAAAAAACGACTTTTTCTCTTAAGCTTAACAGATGTCGCCAGTTGGAAGTAAAACTAACTTATTTGTTACGGAAATGGCCACACAGTGAGGTACCGCAACCTAGCCCCAATTGGATTTTTATTTTTGAGTTTATTTTTTATTTTTAATTAATTCTTCGTCGTTTGTTCGTTATTGTTCGAACATAAAAATTGTTTGTTCGTCTTTTAATTATTTGTAATTAATTAAACAAATTTCATCCTTAAGTTAGCCCCCTTATTGTAAGTTTTAACTTTTATCCCTTAAATTAATTAATTTTTACTAAATGTCGTTTGTTCGATCGCTCTTGATGATTGTTCGATCATAAATACAACATAATTATATATATAGATAGACAGATAGATAGATAGATATTTTTACTACTTAGTTGTTTACACTTTGCACCCATAATATCTCAACTACTTACCTTTCGTGTAGGTAGAGAACCTTATAACTATAAACGAGGCATTCCATCTTAGTCCTTAGGGGTAACAACGCATCTGCATTTTGATTCTTAATTTAGGACACTTAGATAAAAATATCTATGGGCCACAACATCCACTTACCATCAGGTGAAGGTTGTCTTAGTTAGTTATCCTTATTATAAAAAAAATTGTAGATTAACATTAACTGCTTAACAATAAAAGGCTTTTACCGCTCCCTTCTCCGCTACATGCTTAATGTCCAGCATGGACATATAAAATACGTCCATAATGTCCAGCATGGACATATAAAATACGTCCATAATGTCCAGCACGAAATAAGCGTAGGTATGTTAGATTATTACAGACAATAAGAAGGGTAGGTAATTTAATAACTAGTTTGTATAAGGTAGTTGATATATTTTATTTCACTACCTACTCACAAAACAAGACTGTTAGTTCTTACGATAAATAGGGTAAAGATGCCTAATATAAGATAGGTTCCCAAAATGACATAAATGTAGTTCAATATTTGAAAGTTCATTTACTTGTGAGCGACAGTGGCGTGGTTATGTCGTTTGGTTTGGTCAGTCATTCGGTCGTGTTCAAACGTGCACCATTTAGTACGCAGGCGAGAAAATTCGCTACCATTTCGACTTTTATCGTTCTCAACTGCAAGGTATGTCAAATCATTAAAATAAGTACATTTAGATTAAATATAGATTTGTGATATCTGTTTGAGTGAGTTTTAATATTCCAAATCATTTTATTGTGTTTATTACATATAAAAAAACATGGCATTTGATTATGTTGAGTTTATAGTGAGTTCCTTATATGAGATACCAGTGGGCTCCTAAAATGGGATATATCATATTAGGTACACCATTTTGAGTTTAAGTTACAAACAATAGTTTACATGTAAACTTCGTATTTATTGCAGTAGCCGCCAATTAAAAGGCAAATTTGGGATTACGCCACGTATCAACGTGCTGTCAATTCGGTCACAGGTAAACCAATAGGATATTAAAAAGCGTCAAAAGGATATGGCGTTCCAGAAGGTACCTTGAAACGTTATGCCAGGAAATAATGTTAAAAAATTACAACATTTCAGTTGGTTAACGCCCGTTTAGTTTGTAAAAGGCTTCTAAGGCTGGTAAGTGGTAAGAAATGGTTACGAGGCTTCATACGCAGACAGGACACCACAAGCTGTTTTCGCTGCAAGGATTGGATGTTTTAACCCAGATTCTGTAAAATCATTTTTCGTTCTATGAACCAGCAATGGTAAAAATAAACTTTTCTCCACACATACTATTCAACGTTGAACAAGACTGGAATAACGGTAGTCCGAACTTGCGGAATCCATGTGTCTCCAATGATAATTTTTCGCCAAAAAAATATAGCACAATATTTAATGGATGGTGCTCCAGTGGGGTCTATAACAGAAACCTGGTTAGATACATGATAATCCCGGAGATGTTTTGACTAACAAAAACATGCGTGAGTGTCGTGGAAAACTCGGTTGGAACGAAGTTCCTTTCGTAGTATATTATTATTGATTAACGTATTATATTATTGATTAACAAATACAAATAAATGAATTACTAGCGTCAATTAAAATGAAGCGACATTTTAAATAATATTTCTCTCATGGCAAGATAAGAAAAAATGCGAGGGAGATGGATATTATTCCATCTCGCTCGCTCTATAGAAAGGGCGTCGTGACGGAAAAATCTTACACTTTTTCTCGCCTAGCCCGTCAAATTCGTACCGTGCGATAAGGAACTTCGTTTCAAAACATGAGATTTTCTAAACAGCATACATCAGCGTATGCAACGTATGATGTTTGGAAAAGGTTACAAAAACAGCAACTAATGCAAACTCTGTTAATGGTTTCAGAAAAACAGCTGAGTTAATATTCGTAATATAAATAAGATTAACGCTGATTGTTACTCTAACGTATAATTAAAGTCAATAAAAGTATATTAATTAATTGTATTTTTCATTATAATGAGCTCAAAATTGTAGTTGTCTAAAATGAGACATAATATCTTAAATTAGAAACCAGTATTTCGTATTAGGACACCTTCATGCATGCATAGAAATAGTGTATTATTTTGTTATATCACATATATTATAGAATCGGTAAGCACTATTGCTAAAATATTTATAGTTTTGAAATATACATTTATTGTACGTGTTAATAAATTAGATTTAATTTTTAATTTAATTTAAAAAAAAATTATTAAGGTAATTATTAACTTCTTACCTGTGATATTTTACGAGAAATACCCAAAAAATGAAAATGGTATCTCATATTTGGCACCTTTACCCTATTAAGTTTGTTATCTACTTCCGGTTCTTGGTTCACTAGCTTCTCGAATAATTAAGTGCTGACTAATTACCTAAATAATTACTGTCATTTGTTGGATGTATAAGATAATTTAATAAGAATAAATAAATGATAATTAAATAATAATAACTGACGCTGTAAGCATGTCAGCTTCTGGCGAACCTGACATTTTTTAAAGATAAATAAAGATATTTTATTTTGCAAATAAGTAAAGGGTTTCTAATTCATTGGCGATGGTTCTGAGATATGTGTTACGGTGTTAGCTCACCAGGGGCGCTGCAATAAGCATATTTGTGCAAACGAAAGTTCCCATTTATCTCCAAAAACGGTTAAATGGATTTAGATGCAGTTTTCTGTAAAGGATTTGTGATTCATCGGCGATGGTTCTTAGATAGGTGTTATGGCGTTAGCTCACCAGGGGGCGCTGCAATAAACATATTTGTGCAAATTAATGCTCCCATTTATCTCCAAAACGTTTTGACTGATTTAGATACAGTTTTCTCTCAAAGGTTTGTAATTCATCGGCGACGGTTTCTAGATAGATGTTATGGTGTAAGCTCGGAGTGCTGCAATAAACATTTTTATAATTTTGGCGAATTTTTCTCCGAGACGGCTTGACCGATTTAAATGCGGTTATCGGTATCACATAGCATATATCGATATCTAGATCAAAGACAGCTTTGTGGCCTTTCTTCGGCTTCTTCGATTTGTGATCCGCGCAACGTGCTTCTCAATCGCTCTAACACTTCCAACGCTATACTATTGCGTGGATTTTGGAAGAGTTTTCTTTGATTCAGATCGGTTACTACTACGCCATCTAAAGACTGTACTCTTGTAAAAGTCACATAAGCTTGCCCTTTGGCAAATGTTTTGGGTCTAAGATGTATGACCGCCTTATCGACTGTAGTGCCTTCCAATTTATGCACTGTTACGGGCCAACCTAATATGAGTGGAATAATTACCCTTTCTATTTTGCCAGCACCTTTGTTGCCTTGAAATGATACACTCATTGGAGTTATACCTAACCAACCATATCAAAACCCATCATGGTAACTTCTGCCGATAAAGCGATCATCAAATTGGATTAGAACTTTTTTGGGCATCTCTCCATCATCCAACTGGTCTCTTCTTAACCCTTTCCACTGAAAACCACGAAATACTCCTATGCTGCTATTGACTAATCCTTCGCTGACCTTGATGTTCATTCTTAACATCACTCGTGTACCGATACCCAACTTTATGTGTGATATTAGGCCTCCTGTGTTATTTAGGTCCACTGGAATCAATCGTTGTTAGCTTGGTTAACATTGTCTGAGTAAATTTGTTGACGAATTGTAAGTTGGGATATTAACGAATAGCTTCCCCATCGACAAATTTTTTCTCTAAAGGAACACGAGTCCTCAACAGAAGTAGCTGATACTGTTCCATGCTCAGTTCTTCCACTGGTAAATTGTTGAGTAGATAGAAAGTTATACTCAAATATTTAGTCAGTAACGCAGGGATTCTCTAAAAGTCTAAAATAAAAAGCAAAATTGAAAATTTTGAATAACCCACGACGAATATAATATTATATCCGTCGTGGGTTTTTCAAAATTTATAATTTTGCTTTTTATAATAAATAAATTTAACACTTGCGACATTCGGTGAAAAAAAGGTTTTTTTAAACGTTTTTGCTTATTATTAGGAATGCTCATTATTAGGAAATAAGAGATGTTAATAAAAATGTAGTCGATTAAGAATCTAATTTAAATAAATGCCTTTCATAGTATCAAAAATTATTATATTATGGTTAGTATGTTTACGGGCGATTAAATTGTATTTTTTTTGTCTCAATTAATATAAAGTAGTTTAAAACTCCATTAGATTACGAATATTTTATGTATTCACATATTTTTTCCGTACTTTTATTAATTACTCGTAAATTCTTGAGCGTCAAAATCGTGTCTAAAATACGATATTTTGTCCAACTTGGACTTAAGCTTCAGTTTTAATTATCTCTGCACCGATCTTTTTCTCTTTTCATTGGAAGAACGAGAGCAACCTTAAGTAGATTTCACGTAAATAAGTGTCTAAGCATATAAAATATTGATCGGACTCACTGTCAAAATGATAAAAAGTACTCCTGTGGTAATAAAAATTATCATCGCATCACCAGTTGCTCGGTTTTTTAAAATAGAATTAGGGTGACAAACGAGCACACAGTCCACCTGATGGTAAGTGGTTGCTGTGGAACAGAAACAGAAACAGAAACTTTTTTATTCAATATAGATTATAAATAATACTTATTGAAAGTTACTCTTTTGTTTAATTACCACTGGTTCGAAAAAAAACCTCTGTCCTGGGAAGAACCAGCAAGAAACCCAGCGGGACTTTTTTTTTAAATAACAGCTTACAATCATGTATGTTTCACAATTAACCACACAAAACAAATTAGATATAGCTTGGTAGCGATCACTTTACTCTCAGGGGTTATTATCATCCATAAATTCCTTAATATTATAATAACCCTTTTTATACAAACTTAGTTTAATAAATTTTTTGAACTTTGAGCAGGTCAAATTTTGTACGTATATTTTCTGGAATTTTGTTGTAAAAGCGTATACATCGGTGGAGTCGAGTAACTGGTACTACTAGTTTGTGTCTGTTCCTAGTATTTACATAATGAATATCACTTATTTTTGTAAAACTACTTTTATTTTTGTGTACGTACATTACATTTTCATAAATGAATTGAGAGGCCAAAGTTAATATATTAATTTCCTTAATTTTTTGTTGCAGCGACTTTTTAGGCTTTCAATCATAAATTGCTCTTATGGTCCTCTTCTGGCAGCCGCGTGTCCCCATAGCAAAATACCATACGACATTATGCTATGGAAATAGCTAAAGTAAACTAGTCTAGCTGTTTCAACACTGGTAACATTTCTAATCTATTTTACAGCATATGCTGCAGAACTATGTCTGCTTTCTAGTTTTGATATATGGGGGCTCCATTGAAGCGTCGCGTCTAGTGTGATTCCAAGAAAAATGGTGGTAGCGACAAGACTCAGTTCCTCCCCATTTAAAATTACTTTAGTATTTAATTGTTTCTTATTTGGAGGAATGAATTTCATACATTTCGTTTTAGTGCCATTTAAATTCAAGTTATTAACATTGAACCAATTTACTAATTTAGATATAGCATTATTTACTTCGTCATATTTTAGTAATTGTCGTCTTAATTTGAAAATTAAAGAAGTGTCATCAGCAAATAATACTATATCATGGTTATCCCCTACTATGTAAGGTAAGTCATTAATGTATACAAGAAACAGAAAGGGGCCGAGAATTGAGCCTTGAGGCACGCCCATTTGTACCATCGACCCGGAAGAGCTCATACTGTTAATGACAACTTTTTACGTTCTGTTACTAAAATATGAAATAATTAATTTAAGAGCATCACTTCTTACACCGTAGTGTTGAAGTTTCCTGATTAATGTTTCATGGTGAACACAATCGAAGGCCTTGGATAGGTCATAGAATATACCCAAAGCATCCTGTGAATTCTTCCATGTATTAAAGATATATTTAATCAGTTGTCGAGCGACCCCTTGTGAAACCAAATTGATTTTTATGAAGTAAATTATTATATTAAAGAAATTTAACATTTGATCAAGAATAATTTTTTCAAAAATCTTACGAAGTGTTGGTAGTACAGAAATAGGTCTAAAATTGGTGGGGTCTAATGTACTACCAGATTTAAATAAAGGTATTACTTTACTATGCTTGATTAAATCAGGAAACACACCAGATTCGATACTAGTATTAAAAATAGTAGCTAGATGAGGCGCGATTGTATCTATTACAGACGCAATATTAACGGAAATCCCCCGCAGATCTGCAGTTTTCTTAATATCAATAGATCTGCAGTTTTCTTAATATCAGGCCCATAGACATCTACATTTATCCTCAATTAAGAATCAAAATGCAGATGCCTTGTCACCCCTGAGGACAGAAATGGATTGCTCGTTACCAGTAAAAAGGGTCTCCGGTTCTCTACACTCACCAAACGAAATGCAGCAGCATTAAGCTGCTATTTTACGCTAGTACTCTGTAAGAGCGTGGTCCTACCCCGGACGTGCCGACTCATTCGTGCTGCATCCACAATATAGCAGCAGCATGGCACTACCACGTAAAAACTCGTCGGTTGGTCTCCACTCTCCACCCCTTTGTTGTTGACATACCACGCATTTGAACGCAACGATTTGCTCTATTTTCATAATACGTAAGTAATTACTTATATTATTCAATATAGTAATTACGTATTTTGAATACGTAATTACGATTAATACGTAAGTTATTACGATTACAATGTCGCTTTAAGGCAAGAGTGAATAGGTTTTTGCTAAGCCAAGTCAGTGTGCTCTACCATCTTCGTCTGCATCACCGCTTACCATCAGGTTAGTCAAACACTAGTTAAAAATCTTAGAATATACATACGTGCTTACGCATATTCTAAAATAAACACAGGAAAAAAAATGTGACGATAAAGATGTTGTGTCCGTTTTGGAGTCTTGAGATATTTCCACCCATGACTGCCTGCTGGCTTAAGCTTTCGTCAAGTCTCCCAGTAACTTCGCATTGGTTTAATCAGCCGGCTTTTATTAGTTTTTATTTATCTATTTAAAATCTTTATTGCATTACCTTAGAAATAAAAGGATAGAGGGTGGACTTAATGCCTAAAGACATTCTTTACCAGTTAACCCATGGAGGGGTGAGAATTTTATTCCTTCGGGCTGCGACGTGTAGATCAGGGCGGGCTAAACGTTCGCTATAATCTGTTAAAGTTAAAGTTTCAGCCTATATACGTCCCACTGCTGGGCACAAGCCTCCTCTAATTTCTGAGTTTTAGGGCAAGGAAATGTTCGTCGCGCTGCTCCAATGCGTGTTGGCGAACTTCACATGTCTTCGAAATATTTTTTATTTCTTATTTCTCAGACATGTAGATTTCCTCGCGACGTTTTCCTTCACCGCCGATCACGTGGTAAAACAGCACTTAAAATTGCAATTAACAATATTATTGGTGCCGGCGGGGATCAAAGCCGGGTTGTTCGCGTTCTGTGAAATTTACAGCGAGCGCTTAGCACAAATTTTTGACCCCAAAGTTTTCGTATCGTTATAGACTATAATTGTACGGTTATATATAAACAGCGCCCCTGGCAAAGGTAAATGAAACTATGTTTTGTGTATACAAAGTCAGTAGATGCCGATGGCAATACGAATTACGAATTCGATACGAGAGAAACCCACGACGGATATAATATTATATCCGTCGTGGGTTTTTCAAAATTTATAATTTTGCTTTTTATAATAAATAAATCTAACACTTGCGACATTCGGTGAAAAAAAGGTTTTTTTTAAACGTTTTTGCTTATTATTAGGAATGCTCATTATTAGGAAATAAGAGATGTTAATAAAAATGTAGTCGATTAAGAATCTAATTTAAATAGATGCCTTTCATAGTATCAAAAATTATTATATTATGGTTAGTATGTTTACGGGCGATTAAATTAGATTTTTTTTGTCTCAATTATATAAAGTAGTTTAAAACTCCATTAGATTACGAATATTTTATGTATTCACATATTTTTTCCGTACTTTTATTAATTACTCGTAAATTCTTGAGCGTCAAAATCGTGTCTAAAATACGATATTTTGTCCAACTTGGACTTAAGCTTCAGTTTTGATTATCTCTGCACAGTCTTTTTCTCTTTTCATTGGAAGAACGAGAGCAACCTTAAGTAGATTTCACGTAAATAAGTATCTAAGCATATAAAATATTGATCGGACTCACTGTCAAAATGATAAAAAGTACTCCTGTGGTAATAAAAATCATCATCGCATCACCAGTTGCTCGGTTTTTTTTAAATAGAATTAGAGTGACAAACGAGCACACAGTCCACCTGATGGTAAGTGGTTGCTGTGGAACAGAAACCGAAACAGAAACTTTTTTATTCAATATAGATTATAAATAATACTTATTGAAAGTTACTCTTTTGTTTAATTACCACTGGTTCGAAAAAAAACCTTTGTCCTGGGAAGAACCAGCAAGAAACCCAACGGGACTTTTTTTTTAAATAACAGCTTACAATCATGTATGTTTCACAATTAACCACACAAAACAAATTAGAAATAGCTTGGTAGCGATCACCTCATTCTCAGGGGTTAATATCATCCATAAATTCCTTAATATTATAATAACCCTTTTTATACAAACTTAGTTTAATAAATTTTTTGAACTTTGAGCAGGTCAAATTTTGTATATTTTCTGGAATTTTGTTATAAAAGCGTATACATCGTCCCAAGAATGAATTACTGACTCGGCGGAGTCGAGTAACTGGTACTACTAGCTTGTGTCTGTTCCTAGTATTTACAGAATGAATATCACTTATTTTTGTAAAACTACTTTTATTTTTGTGTACGTACATTACATTTTCATAAATGTATTGAGAGGCCAAAGGAGACAGTTTCTTTTTGTATGGAGAATGGGCCCACCAAAAACTGTGATGACTCGTAATGAAATGTATGTAGATTTATTCCTTATAATCTCTAGATTACTATAGTAATATTAGTTGTATATACTATAGTATATACAACTATATTTATAATATAAAGGGAATACTGAGAAAATAACAATCAAACGGCAATCTCATTATAACCTAAAATGCCATACGGGCGACGGTCTAATACCTAGTTTTTTATTGATATCCTATGTTATAATAGTACACTGTGAATAATAAACAGTAAGTATAAAAAAGTTGTAGGTTTTTCGAATTCTTAAGTACTACTTGGTGGATGGAATTTTTTTTTAGTAGTACCGGAGTAAACAGTACGAATAAACAGATGTGGTGATGTATTGATTCTTAACTGTATTTATTATTTATTGTGGTGTATTGAATACTAAGCACAGAATACATTACAAATGTATTCAAGTGAAGCAAAAAGTAAGCCAAAACTATGCTCAACTAATTCTAAAGACAAGCACACTTGTACTTATTTATCTAATATCATTTGCAACCAGTAACACGGTTTTAGGTGCATGTGCGCCCAACAGTGAACTTTTAAGGGTGTTTTATGAGTTTTACCTCTACAGCGATTGAGAAAATAAATAGCACGTAAGATGTTTTGAACTGGTCGTGTTAGGATAAAAAAATCTGTATTGTCACTGTATTTGTTATTGTAAAATCATCACATTCTTAAAGCAGTATTAAAGTGACACATGCCACCAGGTGCAGTGTCAGGACATTGTTATTAATATGTATTGATTGAAAAACATGTTTACATTCCAAGCACCATTAAAACCAAAATGACTGGATAGTAACATATCCGATTTTTACAATATTAACCACGAAAAATAAATAGCATGTAAGGTGTTTTGAACTATTTGTGTTAGGATAAAAAGAAACACTGTATTGTCACTGCATTTTTATTGTTTATTATTGTAAAATCATCATATTCTTAAAGCAGTCTATTATAAGTATTACAGGCCGCGAGGTGCAGTGCCAGGACATTCTTTTAATATGTGTTGATTGATTAGCATGTTTACATCCAACCACAATTGAAGCTAAAATGTAAAATTCTCGAGTAGCAGTCTCGTACCGGTAAGCTCAGTGTGATCTAGATGTGCCCTAGATGGAGTGACGACCTGGTAAGACATTCATAAAGTCGATGGATACAGGTGGCTCAGGACCGTGCTTTGTATAATTCCTTGGGGGAGGCCTATGTTCAGCAGTGGACTTGTGTAGGGCTGTAATGATGAAGAAGTTTTAAACTAGTTGTGTACGGATACGGCTCGACCAGGGTAGGACACGCTCTCACGGAAAACGCTACCAGCGTAAAATAGTAGCTTAATGCTCGTGTTTCGTATGGTGAGTGTAGAGAACCGGAGTCCTTTTACTGAAACGAAGTACTCCATCTTAGTCCTCAGGGTGACAATGCATCTGCATTTTGATTCTTAAACGAGGATAAATGTAGATATCTATGAGCCACAGCATCTACTTACCATCAGGTGGACCGTGCGCTCGTTTGTCACACTTATTCTATAAAAAAAAACAAAAGGAGATTGTCAATTGAAAGAGATACGAAAAGGTACCAGAGCATCTATTCAACTTGCTCGGCGTCTATTTATAAATTAGGCGCTTTATTTATAATAAGGCACATAGTAGAAACAGGTCAAGTAAGCAAAAATAATTACAAATTTTATTGATTATTATTCGTCATCATTACAACAATTCGCTGCTGTACAAATTAAATATATATATATAATGTAAAATATTGTATAGCCCTTCCGTCAACTGCCATCGCATTTCGTCCCGTATGGTGTCGTAAAAGTCGTAACAGAGTAAAATAAATATACCAGGAGATGAGCAGCAACATCTCCCTATAGAATACCACAAAAAGCTTTGGTTGCCACAAGCGTAGCAACTGTGGCAAAAACTACCATATAGTAATGATGCATATTTATATTACTATATAAATATGCATCATTACTACTTGTGTATAAATTATTCCAATCATTGTGAGGTTCACTTAAGTGGTATTCACAAATACGAGTTTGTAGTTTAGGTATTAAGAATCTAGATAAATGATTACATAACTTAAAAATACAGTGACAGGAAGTAGAAGCAGCACGCTTATAACTAGCCACAGAATAGAATAGAATCATTTTTATTCAATATAGATTACAATACATAATACTTATTAAAAGTCATTTTTTACTTTTACCACTGGTTCGCAAAAAAACCTCTGTCCTGGAAAGAACCAGCAAGAAACCCAGCGAGACTTTTTTTAAAAAAAGCACATTTTACAATATAATATTTTATACAATTATTTTGAAAACATTTAGAAACAGCATGGTAGCGATCACCTCATTCCCAGGGGTTATTATCAGTCATGTACTCTCTAGTAGTATAATAACCCTTACTGGACAATTTTTGCTTAAGAAATAATTTAAACCTTTTGATAGAAAAGGTCTGCATATTATTATAGTAAATGTTGATGCCACTCTGGAAATGGCAGGAGTTACAGTTACAGGCATAAGGGGTGGCAGTGGGATGTTACCGATGTCTTCAATATTCATGGATTGTAATTCTATATCCCTGTTATCATTTGTGTCTCCATACAGTTGTAGAAGCTCTCGTCCGACAAGATTGCAGACTCATTCTAAATGATCCACCTGAAAAGTGTTTTTTTTCATCAACTAACCGAACAGACTATAGTTTTACAGTGTCTACCACCTAAATAATAATATTTATTAATATTTTATTTATTTCAATCTTTATTACTAATAAATAGTCTTAATGCCTCTTAAATTATATATAAATAGCATGTACTTGTTTCCCTTCATAATACTTTTGTAGTAAACCAGATTCCACTAAGGTAAAAAGAAATAAAAATACATAAAATCAGAAAGGTAAAAAAATTAGGTAGTTATTTTAGAATTATAACATTATTTGACTAAGTACAAGTTCTTAGACGTTTTATTTACACTAATTTCATTTAAGGGAAAAAATATTACTTGTGTATTAAGTACAAAGGCATACAAATATGGGGTAAGGTAAGGAAGAAGTAGCATCTATCTAATAACAACTAAAAAAAAACTGTGGTTATTGAATATCTCCCCTATAAGGCAATCTGTGGGGGAGGTCTATGTTCAGCAGTAGACTTTTGATAGGCTGTAAAGTTAAAGATAACCTGATGGTGAATAGCCAAATTGTTTGTAGTGCGAGGTGTATGATACTACAAACATCAATCTGTGTGCCAAAGCAATTATGCCAACTCCTCCGGGCAAGCCTATTTCAGGCAGGGGATCACTTACAGGCTGTTAAAGTAAAGTAAGTACCTGGTGTGATGGTATCCACTGCAAAATAATATCTCATTCTGCTGAGTTCATTAGCACAGCCCGTGTGTGGTGTGCTCTTAAAATGAGCAGTTTCAATATTTTCTTGCAATATTCTTAGGCAGTTACAACAAACTGCATCAATCAGGTGTAACTAAAAAAATTGGGAATGCAAATAAATAATAATGAAGTAAAGAAATATTAAATTCAGAAAGAAAGTACATTACCTACAATCAACAAAATAAAATAAAAATAATGTAAATAAAATTCTTGCTTCTCTGATGGAGTTTAAATATAATAAACATAAATAGTAGATGTATTTAATCAAATATTAACACTAATATGTATTCCCTAATAACATCCATTTATTATTATGTTATCTATATCTATAAATATTAAATTCAGAAGGAATGTGTGTACATTCCTTCTGAATTTAAGCAGCGTCTTCCTATTAACAACTACCAATAAAAAAACTGTGGTTGCCGTCTACTAAGCATGGCAATTATAGCAAGTATCCTCCTTTGAGGAAATCTGAGGGAAGGTCTATGTTCAACAATGGGCTTTTGATAGGATGTAACGGTTGTGGATATAGTTACTCTGACAGACACTTTTAACATAGATATGTGTATATTTTGTGTGATTTTATTTTATCTATTAATTAAATTAGATTTTATCAATAACATAACACTTCAATACTTTGACACATACTAATAAGAATTGTGTTTGTCGTTTGTTTTAGATAATTCAACATAAATTATAGATTTTCCAAAATTCTAGGAACAAAAGTAAACTTGTATTTATACACTCACATATACTTTTAATTAAACTCGTCAGTTTTCATTTTCGAATGTCATTGGCGAATTAAATACATAATATGGAATATTTGGCTAACCTGTATAATATAATCCAACACTTGTTACATTGATTAGACATTGACATATGACTTTGTTAGTAATATGAAGGGATATTTATTAGTATATTTACAAACTTAAAATAATTAAGTAATAAAACATGTATAGATCGTTAAGTGTCTGTGGGTGTGGGTCGTTAATTATTATTTCTAAAAAATCGTACCATATCTCAATATTCAGTAAAAATAAAATAAAATGTAATACACATAGAAATATTACGTATAAATTAGTACGTAATAATTCTATGGTAATACATTATAAACGAAAATTAGTAGTTTTCGTTTCCGTAGTATAATATTTTTGGACTAGAACTTCGAGAGTGACAAAAATAAGATATATTTCACATAAAAGTTTTGAAACTTTAAATCAATTGTAGGTTTTGTACAGTTGAATACTTCTCATTCCATAAGATAAGATACTCACCTCTTGAGAAATCCACAAATATAAAAGTTGGCGCACATCTGCTCCTGTCTCGGCTAGTTATTGTCTTCGCACAGTGCGATTAAATCCACAAATAAGTACAAAAAAACAGCAGCGTGACGAATGTCAATGCCGTAAAGTAATACCCGGCCGCCGGCACAGACATAGATATGATGCTTATATTATGATAATATGGCCGTCGGTTATTACCCAGCACGGAAGTCAATGACAAAATAGCGTTTCGTTCCACGGTGTCTCTGAACCATGTTATATGATATAAGCTAACACTTTTAGAAATAGGATAAAAATCTCAGTGGGATCCCTTTTTAGTAATAAATATATAATATACAAATAAGTATAAATATAATATGTATATAATAAGTTATCTTTGTAAAACAAAACATTTTTCTTTTAATAGAAACTGCAAAAATGATTCATTACACGCATTTTTTCCCATTAACCAGAACACGGAATATCAAAACCACTCACTTTTTTTAGATTTCTTGATTCCGTTTAGATATTCATAAAATCTATAGGTCATTTATTATAATAAATTGGTAACTTTTTTTTGTATGCAATACCATTAAGGTTCATTAAAATTTCTAGTGGGCCCAAAAACGACTGACTCCTTTAATATATTAATTTCCTTAATTTTTTGTCGCAGCGACTCTTTAGACTTTTAAATCATAAATTGCTCTTATGGCACTCTTCTGGCAGCCGCGTGTCTCCATAGCAAAATACCATACGACATTATGCTATGGAAATAGCTAAAGTAAACTAGTCTAGCTGTTTCAACACTGGTAAGATTTCTAATCTATTTTACAGCATATGCTGCAGAACTATGTCTGCTTTCTAGTTTTGATATATGGGGGCTCTATTGAAGCGACGCGTCTAGTGTGATTCCAAGAAAAATGGTGGTAGCGACAAGACTCAGTTCCTCCCCATTTAAAATTACATTAGTATTTAATTGTTTGTTATTTGGAGGAATGAATTTCATACATTTCGTTTTAGTGCCATTTAAATTCAAATTATTAACATTGAACCAATTTATCAATTTAGATATAGCATTATTTACTTCGTCATATTTTAGTAATTGTCGTCTTAATTTGAAAATTAAAGAAGTGTCATCAGCAAATAATACTATATTATGGTTATCCCCTACTATGTAAGGTAAGTCATTAATGTATACAAGAAACAGAAAGGGGCCGAGAATTGAGCCTTGAGGCACGCCCATTTGAACCATCGACCCGAAAGAGCTCATACTGTTAATGATAACTTTTTGCGTTATGTCACTAAAATATGAAATAATTAATTTAAGAGAATAACTTCTTACACCGTAGTGTTGAAGTTTCCTGATTAATGTTTCATGGTGAACACAATCGTGGGCCTTGGATAGGCCACAGAATATACCCAAAGCATCTTGTGAATTCTCCCATGCATTAAAGATATATTTAATCAGTTGTCGAGCGACCCCTTGTGAAACCAAATTGATTTTTATGAAGTAAATTATTATATTAAAGAAATTTTACATTTGATCAAGAATAATTTTTTCAAAAATCGTGGTAGTACAGAAATAGGTCTAAAATTGGTTGGGTCTAATGTACTACCAGATTTAAATAAAGGTATTACTTTACTATGCTTGATTAAATCAGGAAACACATCAGATTCGATACTAGTATTAAAAATTGTAGCTAGATGAGGCGCGATTGTATCTATTATAGACGCAATATTAACGGAAATCCCCCACAGATCTGCAGTTTTCTTAATATCAATAGATCTGCAGTTTTCTTAATATCAGGCCCATAGACATCTACATTTATCCTCAATTAAGAATCAAAATGCAGATGCCTTGTCACCCCTGAGGACTGAGATGGAATTCTCGTTTCCAGTAAAAAGGGTCTCCGGTTCTCTACACTTACCAAACGAAACACAGCAGCATTAAGCTGCTATTTTACGCTAGTACTCTGTGAGAGCGTGGTCCTACCCCGGACGTGCCGACTCAATCGTGCTGCAACCACAATATAGCAGCAGCATGGCTCTACCACGTAAAACCTCGTCGGTTGGTCTCCACTCTCCACCCCTTTGTTGTTGACATACCACGCATTCGAACGCAACGGTTTGCTAGATTTTCATAATACGTAAGTAATTACTTATATTATTCAATATAGTAATTACGTATTTTGAATACGTAATTACGATTAATACGTAAGTTATTACGATTACAATGTCGCTTTAAGGCAAGAGTGAATAGGTTTTTGCTAAGCCAAGTCAGTGTGCTCTACCATCTTCGTCTGCATCACCGCTTACCATCAGGTTAATCAAACACTAGTTAAAAATCTTAGAATATACATAAGTGCTTACGCATATTCTAAAATAAACACAGGAAAAAAATGTGATGATAAAGATGTTGTTTCCGTTTTGGAGTCTTCAGATATTTCCACCCATGACTGCCTGCTGGCTTAAGCTTTCGTCAAGTCTCCCAGTAACTTCGCATTGGTTTAATCAGCCGGCTTTTATTAGTTTTTATTTATCTATTTAAAATCTTTATTTTTACCTTAGAAATAAAAGGATACAGAGGGTGGACTTAATGCCTAAAGACATTCTTTACCAGTTAACCCATGGAGGGGTGAGAATTTTAATCCTTCGGGCTGCGACGTGTAGACCAGGGCGGGCTAAACGTTCGCTATAATCTGTTAAAGTTAAAGTTTCAGCCTATATACGTCCCACTGCTGGGCACAAGCCTCCTCTAATTTCTGAGTTTTAGGGCAAGGAAATGTTCGCCGCGCTGCCCCAATGCGTGTTGGCGAACTTCACATGTCGTCGAAATATTTTTTATTTCTTATTTCTCAGACATGCAGGTTTCCTCGCGATGTTTTCCTTCACCGCCGATCACGTGGTAAAACAGCACTTAAAATTGCAATTAACAATATTATTGGTGCCGGCGGGGATCGAAGCCGGGTTGTTCGCGTTCTGTGAAATTTACAGCGAGCGCTTAGCACAAATTTTTGACCCCAAAGTTTTCGTATCGTTATAGACTATAATTGTACGGTTATATATAAACAGCGCCCCTGGCGAAGGTAAATGAAACTATGTTTTGTGTATACAAAGTCAGTCGATGCCGATGGCAATACGAATTACGAATTCGATACGAGAGAAAACTTGTGTGGGGGACTGAATTTGATTCCCGCCACTGAATGTTAATTGCAATTTTAAGTATTAATGCTTGCTGCACCGCTTGCACGTTTAAGTAATAATTCGAGGACATAGGTAGTCCACTAAGCGCAGCGTGGCGGACTAACTGATCCATTATCTTCTCAGACCAACCTAATATACAAAATTTTACCTTTTTTTTTAAACCATACCGTAACAGCCTATATCAAAAGTCCACTGCTGAACTCCGGCCTCCCCCATAGGCTGCCTCATAGGGGGGATATTTGCCAAAGTTGCCACGCTTGGCAGACGGGTTAGCAACCGCAGTTTTTTTTAACAAACCTACTCGCAATCATATTGCCACAGACAGACAGAGCTCTTCTCTGTCGTTCTATATCACAATCATCTTTTCTGTCCCCTGTCACTATGTGGCCGAGGTATTTGAACCTTTGAACCATTTTAACAGGTTATCCCGCCACGCGCACTCCAGACACATTAGTAGGGCCCTTTCCAATGGAGTAGCTAACCAGGGGCTAGGCGGGGCAGTGCCCCGGGGCCCCCAAGCTAAAGGGGCCCCTCAGCCTCTAAGAACGACGTTCGAAAAATTATATACTATCCTAGTTGTATAAATAATTTCGAGTTTTAACTTTTTGGCCCCTGACCGCGAACGGCTTGAACTGAAATCACAAAAATTACTCCCACTTCAAGAACATAAATGTAACATTGTTAAAGATAATTGTCTACTTCGTTTTATTGTCTTTTTTATATAGAAGAGTGGGACAAACGAGCATGCGGCTCACCTGATGTGTAACAACAATAAAATACAATTCACCTGTGCAAGTGAATTGTAGGCGCGTTTCCGACTTTTAAAACAGAAGTAAGCTCGTTTCTTGAAGCTCCCTAAGACGTATCGGTCCGACAATAGCGGACCGCCAAACATCCCGATGATGTGGATTTGTGAAATGCGTTGATGAAATTTTGTGGCTGGAATTAATCCGAACAATTCCTCTGAACACTCCCCGTGGTAAATGCGATAGAAAATGTAGGGGGATGCAACATCTTTTCGTCTCGTTATTCGTCTTCGTCGGTCTTCGACGATTCGAGCCGCTCTGCGCTGGATGCGGTCAAGTGGAAGGAGCTGGTACTAGTTAGCCCCGGCCCAGGAATTAGTGCCAGTATTCCATGTTAAGCCGAATCTGCCCCTTGTAAAGTTGCAAGCAGTGTGCCGGCATAAAATACTGTCCCGCTCTGCTAAGCACGCCAAGTTTTTTAGAGGCCAATTCAGCCTTCCCTTCCAAGTGACCACGAAACTGCAGGTTATTCGATATGTCAACGCCGAAGATTCCGATACTGGCTGAGGTAACAAGGGGAGTGCTCTGAAATTGAGGAGTTACAACAAAGGGTTTCTAGATTTTCATAATACGTAAGTAATTACTTATATTATTCAATATAGTAATTACGTATTTTGAATACGTAATTACGATTAATACGTAAGTTATTACGATTACAATGTCGCTTTAAGGCAAGAGTGAATAGGTTTTTGCTAAGCCAAGTCAGTGTGCTCTACCATCTTCGTCTGCATCACCGCTTACCATCAGGTTAATCAAACACTAGTTAAAAATCTTAGAATATACATAAGTGCTTACGCATATTCTAAAATAAACACAGGAAAAAAATGTGATGATAAAGATGTTGTTTCCGTTTTGGAGTCTTCAGATATTTCCACCCATGACTGCCTGCTGGCTTAAGCTTTCGTCAAGTCTCCCAGTAACTTCGCATTGGTTTAATCAGCCGGCTTTTATTAGTTTTTATTTATCTATTTAAAATCTTTATTTTTACCTTAGAAATAAAAGGATACAGAGGGTGGACTTAATGCCTAAAGACATTCTTTACCAGTTAACCCATGGAGGGGTGAGAATTTTAATCCTTCGGGCTGCGACGTGTAGACCAGGGCAGGCTAAACGTTCGCTATAATCTGTTAAAGTTAAAGTTTCAGCTATATACGTCCACTGCTGGGCACAAGCCTCCTCTAATTTCTGAGTTTTAGGGCGAGAAATGTTCGCCGCGCTGCCCCAATGCGTGTTGGCGAACTTCACATATCGTCGAAATATTTTTATTTCTTATTTCTCAGACATGCAGGTTTCCTCGCGATGTTTTCCTTCACCGCCGATCACGTGGTAAACAGCACTTAAAATTGCAATTAACAATATTATTGGTGCCGGCGGGGATCGAAGCCGGGTTGTTCGCGTTCTGTGAAATTTACAGCGAGCGCTTAGCACAAATTTTGACCCCAAAGTTTTCGTATCGTTATAGACTATAATTGTGCGGTTATATATAAACAGCGCCCTGGCGAAGGTAAATGAAACTATGTTTTGTGTATACAAAGTCAGTCGATGCCGATGGCAATACGAATTACGAATTCGATACGAGAGAAAACTTGTGTGGGGGACTGAATTTGATTCCCGCCACTGAATGTTAATTGCAATTTTAAGTATTAATGCTTGCTGCACCGCTTGCACGTTTAAGTAATAATTCGAGGACATAGGTAGTCCACTAAGCGCAGCGTGGCGGACTAACTGATCCATTATCTTCTCAGACCAACCTAATATACAAAATTTTACCTTTTTTTTTAAACCATACCGTAACAGCCTATATCAAAAGTCCACTGCTGAACTCCGGCCTCCCCCATAGGCTGCCTCATAGGGGGGATATTTGCCAAAGTTGCCACGCTTGGCAGACGGGTTAGCAACCGCAGTTTTTTTTAACAAACCTACTCGCAATCATATTGCCACAGACAGACAGAGCTCTTCTCTGTCGTTCTATATCACAATCATCTTTTCTGTCCCCTGTCACTATGTGGCCGAGGTATTTGAACCTTTGAACCATTTTAACAGGTTATCCCGCCACGCGCACTCCAGACACATTAGTAGGGCCCTTTCCAATGGAGTAGCTAACCAGGGGCTAGGCGGGGCAGTGCCCCGGGGCCCCCAAGCTAAAGGGGCCCCTCAGCCTCTAAGAACGACGTTCGAAAAATTATATACTATCCTAGTTGTATAAATAATTTCGAGTTTTAACTTTTTGGCCCCTGACCGCAAACGGCTTGAACTGAAATCACAAAAATTACTCCCACTTCAAGAACATAAATGTAACATTGTTAAAGATAATTGTCTACTTCGTTTTATTGTCTTTTTTATATAGAAGAGTGGGACAAACGAGCATGCGGCTCACCTGATGTGTAACAACAATAAAATACAATTCACCTGTGCAAGTGAATTGTAGGCGCGTTTCCGACTTTTAAAACAGGAGTAAGCTCGTTTCTTGAAGCTCCCTAAGACGTATCGGTCCGACAATAGCGGACCGCCAAACATCCCGATGATGTGGATTTGTGAAATGCGTTGATGAAATTTTGTGGCTGGAATTAATCCGAACAATTCCTCTGAACACTCCCCGTGGTAAATGCGATAGAAAATGCAGGGGGATGCAACATCTTTTCGTCTCGTTATTCGTCTTCGTCGGTCTTCGACGATTCGAGCCGCTCTGCGCTGGATGCGGTCAAGTGGAAGGAGCTGGTACTAGTTAGCCCCGGCCCAGGAATTAGTGCCAGTATTCCATGTTAAGCCGAATCTGCCCCTTGTAAAGTTGCAAGCAGTGTGCCGGCATAAAATACTGTCCCGCTCTGCTAAGCACGCCAAGTTTTTTAGAGGCCAATTCAGCCTTCCCTTCCAAGTGACCACGAAACTGCAGGTTATTCGATATGTCAACGCCGAAGATTCCGATACTGGCTGAGGTAACAAGGGGAGTGCTCTGAAATTGAGGAGTTACAACAAAGGGTTTCTTTTTAGTGGTAAACGCGCAAACTTGTGTCTTCAGGGCATTGAACTTAATTACATTTAATCGCCCCAACTCGAGACCTTATCCGGCAAAAACTCGACTTCAGAGACAAATTTGTTCCGGTACTCAGCGACGTTTTCCCGAGAAATATAGGCACAGCCGGTGTATAAAGCATCACCAGTGCACGTTACTGGTTTGCAACATATTATTGATAAGAAGAAGAAACAGCGTAGATGATAGCACGTAGCCTTGTGGAACACCAGCAAAAATAGGCTTGTAAATGGAGCATGCACCTTCTACTACGACTTTGTTGCTCCAATCTGCAAGAAAACTACTGATCCAGTTGCACAAGTTCTCGGGAAGCCCATAGGAAGGTAGCTTCGAAAGAAGCGCTTTGTGCCAAACCCGATCGAAGGCCTTCGCTATGTTCAAACTAACGGCCAGGGTCTCCCTCTCTGCCTCCACCGATTTATGAGTCAGGTAAGCCAGAAGATCACCAGCTGGGCAACCCAGACGGAAATCGTACTGGCGGTCACTTTTCAGTTGATGATCCTCAACCTCATGAGCTGGCAGTTCACAATAGTTTTCATTATTTTGAAGAACAAGTTAGATAGATGTGAGCGGTCGATTTTCGGTTATTTTTGGGATCTGGTGCACTAAAGCTGTCTTCTTTGAGTTCGAGACTACGCCTAGGGAGAAAGAGTTTTAGAAAAGACACGTTACGACCGGTGCCAATTAGGGAACACACATCTTCAGCACAATGGGAGGAATTCCATTAGGCCCACTCGACTTGACATCTAGGGAGAGTAGTGCTATGCACCGACCGCTGTGTAAACCGTATCGTACTGACCTGAAGGCGAAATTATACTTCTTTTTAACAGCGCTGGTGAAGCACTCCTATTATAGCGCGATGCAATTTTACAGGAGCGACCAAACCAGGCACCACAGATGATAGAATAAAGAGTTCCATTCCTGAAGTACCACATCAGCGACAAAATCACGTTGGGATCATCCGGCGAGAAGCATACCCACCCCTGTACTCAAGGGAAGGATCTAAAAAAAGATCGCATCCTGTCCCAATCGGCCAACCTATAGTGCCAAACACAGCGGCGATCTGCAGAACGCAACCGCGATGGGAGTGTGAGTGGCACCATAGTCCGGATCAGACAATGGTCCAATGAGCCAAGAGGGACGTCGACGGAGACCTGATATCCGTCCGGATGAGAGGTCAACAGAAGGTCCTACAGGGAAGGTGCACGATCCTCCACATCTAGAATCCGCGTAGGTGAAGTAACCATTTGTGTCGGACCATATGCCAAGGCAAAGTCATAAACAGATCTTCCCGCATGATCGGTTAAACGAGAACCAAGCCATTCTCCGTGGTGGCCGTTAAAATCACCAAGGATCACGATCTCTGCAGATGGGACCTGTTGTAGCACGGAGTGGATTTGGACGTGGTCGATGAGTTGGTCTGTGTCGGCATTACCTATAGAGGCACCCGTAGACGCGAGGATGATCGTTGCTGACCTTCAAGACTGCCGAGATGTCCTCTCTGACGTATACGCAAACTCCAGCCCAAGGTACAAAGGTTCCCGGATAGGAGAGAAGTATCGACCGGAGGGACACCTGCGTCTCGGTTAGAAAGAGCAAGGTCGGCTTCGCCGTCTTCAGATGGTGCCTAGTGGACTTCGTTAACGTTCGAATGAAATCCCCTTATGTTGCAGAAATTCACGGATTGCGTGGCAGGGGTCACCTTTGTCTTATTGCTCTACTTGCCACGAGCAGTATTAGTCTTGAGCGGAATTTCACTCCATCTAGTCTGGCTCACCCGTGCACCGACAGCAAAAGCTGCCGTGTGGCTCTTCCACTGTTATGTTGTCTGCCTATATTATTAACTATAATCTACTTCGTCATTGTTTATGCGTTACACATAATACTTAGTAGTAAGTAGCTTTGCTTTATTATGCCCAGCAGTGGGCGACAAGAAGTTGATGATAAAGTAGGTTTGTACCTATAAAGTACAAACCTACTTTAAAGGTTTAAAAAATTTTCAACTGTTAATAGCTACGTATATTTAACTTATTTTATTTTGTTATTTAGAGGCCAATTCTGGCTTACAAATTTCAACAAAAAGATCAGTAAATATATAAGACAGTAATTGTAATAATTATTTTTTGATTTCAGACAATACTCATTTATAAAGGAAAAAAAATGTTTCTGCTGCGTTGTTGTCAACTGTCAAAGCATAACAACTACATACAATTTTTATCAATATGGAATAAATCCAGGGAAGTAATGTGATAATATTTCATTTATAGAGTAAAGTGCTTTTATTTAGGCCGTAAATGATTGTGTTTCAGGGAAGGATGCGGGGTACAGCACATTTCAAATCAATATGAAGCTATGTAATATAAAGACTTTTGAGTGCTGTAGAGATCTGTTTAGATTTTTTAATGAATATCTCCGCTCCGCTACATTCACAGCCGGATTTCCTACAGTGTCAAAATTGTACCGACGGTAGGCTGTTTAAAGGTAAAAGGGGATTAAATATACATATCAAACGATGCCATAGTAAAAGTATTTCGGCTTCACAACCTACTGTAGAAATTCATAACTCTATTAGTATTTCCTCTAGTGACACAAATTTTTCCCTTTTTTCGAAGCAAATTTACAATTATCATCGTTATGTGGTGGTTAAAAGAATTCCTAGAGGTGCGAGGATGCGGCTTGCTAAAGCATTGTCATGCACTATTCAAAATAGTTGAGTCGAAAGTAATGGATGGCGACTTAAAAAATGCATCCCGTATTATATTCTCAGGCGACATCCTGGCTCCTCGTAATGTCTTAACTCTTGAAAGCCTTCGTCAGAAGCATCCTTCTGACGAAGGCTTTCAATCCTTCTCAGGGTTTACCGCTGCCTCCTAAGACTTCTACGCAACCTTTACAAATTTCTGAAAAAGACACTTTAGAAGCAATTATGTCATTTTCGAATGGCTCTGCTGGCGGCATTGACGGAATTACGCCTCAACATCTTAAAGATCTTGTAAGCGCTTCTGCCGGTGACGCCGGCGGAGTACTTCTTAATGACATTACAAAATTATGTAACTTTATGCTTTCTGGTAATGTAAATCCAAATTTTATTTCATTCTTATATGGGGCAAGATTATATGCCTTCAAAAAAAGGATAACGGTATCCGTCCCATTGCCGTTGGTTCCACATTTCGACGCTTAAACTTAAAAATTAGCTTGCAGGCACATAATCTCTAACCTTAAGACAAAATTTCAGCCTACTCAACTAGGCTTTGGCACTAGAGGTGGCTGTGAGGCGGCGGTACATTCAATGCGTACATTTTTAAACAAAATCTGATGCAGATGTTCTTGTGAAGGTTGACCTAAGGAATGATTTTAACTCTATCGATAGGGTAACCCTGCTGAAAGAAGTGGCTAACAATACCCCCGAAATTTATCACTACGTTAGGCAGTGTTACAGTCAAAATACTAACTTGTTTTACGAAAACCATTTTATCGATTCTGCAGTCGGTGTTCAGCAGGATGACCCACTAGGTCCAGCACTTTTCAGTTTGGGAATTCAACCCATTATTTCAAATTTGAAATCCAAGCTGAATGTCTGGTACCTGGACGACGGTAGACTGGGAGGTAGAGCAGATGACGTCCTCAGTGATCTTACTCATATTTTTTGAAATTTTAAAAATATTGGTCTTGAACCAAATAGCAATAAATGTGAAATATTTTTTTCCAATAATTTATCTACTTCTCACAGAGACACTTTAATTCAAAATTTCAAACATATTTCTCCAGGAATAAAAACTGTCAGTACGGAATCACTATACCTGCTAAGTGCCCCGTTGTTTTTCGATAATATTAAACCTGTTTTAAAAACAAAATTTGATCAGTTTTTAAACCACGTTGATAAATTGTATAAATTAAACCCCCACATTGCTCTTACTATTTTAAAATATTGTCTCCTTGTTCCTAGATTTACATACTTACTCCGCTCGAATCCAGTCTGGAAATGTTCGTATATTTTAAAAGATATTGATAATAATCTTATAGCTATAGAAAAAAATCTAAATTTAACTTTAAATACAACAGCCTGGACTCAAGCTACTTTACCTATAAAATTTGGTGGTATTGGTGTGAGAAATCTTTCTAGCGTTGCATTGCCTGCTTTCCTTGCTTCCGTGCATAGTGTCAGTAATTTATGTAACATAATTTTAAATAATAAAGTAGACCTGTGCTTTGCTACGTAGGCAGGGCAGACATGGCAAACGCTCTGTCCCGGCGAAAATGTTCCACTGGAAGTTAACCAACATAAACAGTGGGATATTAAGTTGGTACAGAGGGTGCTGAAAGATTTGTTTCATAATTTCCATAGTGACCAAGATAAGGCACGCCTTCTAGCTGTTTCGACTAAGGAATCTAGTCACTGGTTACACGCTTTACCATCAAGTAATCTCGGCACATTACTTGATGGGGAAAGCTTGCGCATCGCTGTAGGAATCCGACTAGGAGCGGCGATTTGTCAAACCCATCAGTGCCCCTGTGGTAGCAGCGTCGACAAGTTTGGGCTCCACGGACTTTCTTGTAAGAAAAGTGCTGGTAGGTTTTCACGGCACGCTTCTTTGAACGATGTGATCCGAAGGGCTCTTGTCTCTATAAATGTTCCCTCGGTTTTAGAGCCTTGTGGAATATTTAGAGACGATGGCAGGAGATCCGACGGTATGACATTGGTCCCTTGGGAGAGAGGTAAAGCCCTAGTGTTGGATGCTACTTGCGTAGACACTTTGGCGGCCTCTCATCTCAGGGGTACCTCCTTTAGAGCCGGGGCGGCATCAGAGGCAGCTTAACTGAGTAAGTGGCGTAAATATGAGTCTCTGAGAGATGACTACATATTTGTACCATTTGCTGTAGAGACTATCGGTCCGTGGGGTCCACGTGCGGTGAAGTTCTTAAAGGAACTCCATACGTGGCTGGATGTTGCTGCTGGTGATAAGAGGGCTGGCTCTTTTCTCGCTCAAGTATAGCCATTCAGCGGGGAAACGTGAACGATGGCTCTGCCACGTATTTTACGTGGTAGAGCCATGCTGCAGCTATATTAGTAGTATAGTTGTAGCACGAATGGGTCGGCTCGACCGGGGAAGGACCACGCTCTCACAGAATACCAGCGTAAAATAGCAGCTTAACGCTGCTGTGTTTCGTATGGTGAGTGTAGAGAACTGGAGACCCTTTTTACTGGAAATGAGGCATTCCATCTTAGTCCTCACGGGTGACAACGCATCTGCATTTGGTTTGATGTAGATGTCTATGGGCCGCAGCAACCACTTACCATCAGGTGGACTGTGTGCTCGTTTGTCACACTTATACCATAAAAAAAAATTCTTGGCACGATACCGCGTGGAGTACGACTGTTTGATAATTAAATTACTAGTTTTAGTTTTTTTTTATTATAGTTTTTATTATTGTATATAATAAAATATTGTATATTTAAAAAAAAAGTATTTAGTTTAGTTTAAATAGGGCCTCAATTTCATTTTTGCCCCGGTGCCATTGGTTACATAGCTACGCCACTGGCCCTTTCCCGCCTTAACAATCACCATCTCCGTCTTTTTTGCAATATAAATAAAATTTTGTTCGTTAGCAAACTTTTTGCATACAGATATTAATTTCCGCATGACCTTGATTGTAGGGCTGAGCAGAACCATTATCGTCACTCAGCGTAACTTAGGTTGTGAACGTAACGGTTACAAAGCCCAGTCCGACCGGGATTCTGCTCAACTCCTCGATCAAGTCATTCATATAGATGTTAAAGAAATCGCCGGGTAAGCCCCCCTCCCCCCTGCCTTACTCCGCAAGACAGCGAGTAGTCATCGGACAATTTTTTTTATTTTTAGTTGTTTCTAGGAAGACGCTGCTGCCCATCTCCTGATTTATTTCCCTCTGTCGCCTCTTACAACACCCACAAACGATATGAGAAATAAAATATAAATAATTTTTAGCTATATTATTATGTATGTTTCGAATTAGTAAATATTAAAAATAAAACATTTTGGCACCATAAAGCGCGGAATTCACTAGACGGACATGCCCACGGGCTGTCTGTCCGGGCATGTCTGTCGCCGCAATTCACTACACAGTCTCATCAGTTTGTTTTAGACCGGCTAAGTGATTTGTTTGCGTGCCCTTATGTTCATACCCGGGTACCCGGGTGCCCACTGCGATTTATTTTCGTGATAAAAACTGACAAATAATAAAAATTTTTTTTTAAGCTCCCGGATCCTCGTTATTGAGGTGAAAAGCAAACAAATCATGTATTAAATTTTTTTTTAATTTTATTTTTTTAATTTTTTCATTGGCTTAAACTTGAGCCATCGCTTCATGCGCACCCGGGTACCCGAGTACCCACAACAGTATTTGTATGAAATACCTTTGAAATTAATTTTGTTCAGGGATGATAATTGATTTTATTATTAAAACAGTGAAATACAACACATGTTTATTTACAAATAATATTATTTATTGCATTCTATACATTTTACAACATGAGCTGTGTGCTCATCGCAAACCGGTCGTTCACATTCACTGCAGCTCTTCCGCGTTTTCGTCGTCTTTTTATTGTCATTTTGTAACATAAGTAACAGGATCCAGTAATTTTCTTTCTTCCAGTTTTGTCCGTTGCAACCGATGGACCAGGGTCTTGCGTTACCCTTGTTATTTCCCGACCTATGATACTCTCAATAGCAATTTTTGTTGTATAATTACGCATCACTTGAGGATTCGTCATACGTTCTTCAATCATTGGCTTGGCAAGTTCTTCACTGAGTTTGCGTAGAAACAGACGTCGTTCCGCTGTTTTCTTTTTAATCATTTTATTATTTTCATAATAAATTAGATATGCCGCGAGTGCAGCGATGTCTAATATGTTGAAGAACATTGCCATTGGCCATCTTGAACAGCGCCGCTGACTTGTATATCTTCTGAGCATTTGGTCCATAGTGTCAACACCAGTTTTGTATTTATTATAATAACTAATGATATCAGGCTTCTTCTTTACATCATCACCCACAGACATATCCGAATGCATTGTCGATATCAGAATTACTGCTTTATTTTTTTTTAGGTACGTAAGAACACATAGTTACTTTGTCGTGAAATCCAAAAACTGTCGAGTATTGCTCTCGTGACTTATTTGCTGCCATGATACCAGGGATGTATGGTTTATTTTTCTTTATTGTTCCAACAATAGTGAGATTCCAAGATAGCAAGTGCTTTGCAACGGGTAGAGTTGTAAAAAAATTATCCATGCAGATATTTCTTCCACTTCCTCGGTAGAGAGCTGCTAATTCTTTTACCACTCTCTCTCCCTGATTTTTTTCGCGGGTATCGTTTATTTTGCCGGTATAAATTATCCCGTGTAAAGGATAGGCGTTTTCAGCATCACAAATCCACCAGATTTTTATACCATACTTAGCTGGCTTCGAAAGTAAATACTGAGTAAATCCTGTACGACCTCGAAATGGATATAATTGTTAATCAATAGTCAAATTTTCCGTAGGCTTGTACATCTGCGATAAATTTGCATTCAGCATTGTCCACAAATCCCGAATTGGAGCTGCTTTATCCTCTTTCTTGCGTTGACTGCGAGTATTAGCATCGTCAAATCTTAAAAAACGCATGATGTTTTGGAATCTGTTAATTCCCATTGTGGCGCGATACAGTGGATATGAATTGGAATGCCACATGTCAGAAGAATGGTCGTTGTTGGAATTATTTGCACCAGCACAAATCAAAACAGCGAAGAATGAATAAATTTCTGGGATCGTTACAGGCTTCCATTCTCACTGTGAATCTGGATGATTTTCATTGTAACTCAGATAGATGGATGAAGCTTTCTTATTAGTGTGTCGGACGATAATGTCCACCATATTCTCTGTGAAGATTTTCTTGAATGTTTCGCTTATGGATAAGGTTTCTGTGCTGCGATGAGGTCCACTTCGCTGACGTAAAACATTACGAGCTGCAGTCTGATGTTCATGTGGTGGCGTTTCCTCCCACACAGTTTTATCCTTCCCAATAAAACTGCTGGTTGCTGATTCTACAATAAGCAATTAATACAAAATAAATTTAATATTCAAATAAAAAAATGACTTCTCTATCATAATTAGCCAAAAAAATGTTCACTACCTTCTGGCTCTGCAGTTTCTGCTTCATCGTCTTCCTCACTCTCACTATTGTGAGACTCAATCGCTTCCTGTTCTTCTGCTTGCTCGTCGACATTATCCTCTGTATTTTCACAATTTTGTGTATCTTCATTTTCCCAGTCATTATCTGAAACTGGAGCAGTTGAAATGGGCTCCGGAACCCAGTTCTCGTCCTCGCTATCAGACACTCCACTTGAATCTGTATTTTCATGACTGAAAATGACCTTCAAGCAGGCCTCTTGTTCTGCTGCACTCATTCTGAACAATAAATTAGTATTTTATTATGTACAATAATACTACACATAACATAATATAATACAATAATACTAATAAATATTAATATAATATTAATTATTACTTCATATTAATTGATATTTTATTATGTCGAATTTGCAAACATTGCTTATATAAAAATAATCGAATTATTGCTTACATATACAATTTACTTACCGAGTAAACTCTTTTCTGGATAGTTCATCCATTATTCCTTTCCGCTTGACTCTGAATATTATAAACACGTCTGAATTCACCAGAAACTCAAACTATACTGAAGGGAGCTAACATTCCCTCCACTACGCTGTAGAAACGGCGAAAATTGACATTGACATTCTTTTCTATGAAGGGAGCAGCTGCTGTGCTCTGAACAATTGAAGTAGTGTCTACTATCTGAGGTGCCCTTAACTTATTTTTCATGTTAAATACATTTCTACAGCATTTTCTGTTTTAAAACTCTCTCAAATACTCAATAACAATGTATATTATAGAGAAAAAATTCTAAACACTTTTTAGTTAATCAAAAGATTATAAAATTAAAAATGTCATGAAATGGGTACCCGGGTACCCCGAGTGACAAACGACGTTAGTAAGTTTGGGTATGAACATAAGGGTTAAGATGACAACGAAACGACGAAAAATTGCAATAGTAGCTGGTGCTGCATTAATACTGTCCGATGATAAGAAAAAGAAAAGAATTTGGTGCAAAGCATTCTTTGCACCAAATTCTTTTCTTTTTCTTACCATTGTATAAAAATAGAAATAAGTTTAGCCATATCAATTTACTTAAAGAATTAGAAATTGATAAACCAGTAGACCTGTACAATTACTTGCGCATGAATAAGAGTCGTTCGAATTTTTATTACAACTAATAGACTCCATCTTCTCGGAATATTTTATTCTCTTTCCAGAATATTTTATTGTCACTCATACCTTTCGTCCAACCACCATTGGCTTTGGGTGATCGCGCCAATTCTTCCGCGTATTAAAAGTTTAAAAGGAAAAATAGATTAGAAACAACTCGGGAAAGAAGTGCATTTCAAATAACATAATTGAAATCCAAGAACCAATATATATTTACGAGTACCCTTCATACATCATCGTAATTACTAATAAGCCAAGCGAAAGCTCGATGCTAGTCAGTTGTTGTATAAGGTGTACAAAACCACGCAAGGAACCTCCATTCTGAAGACATGGAACGAGGAGCTTCTATTGCTGGACTAACGTAGATAAAGGCTAAAGGAAAAATTCCTGTTACAGGTGCAATTACCTAAGCGTTGCAGCCTTTCATAATATAATCCGACGACCATTGAAGTATAGTTCATATTACTTCATTGCCGACGATGACGACTTATTTTGTACGTGGTAGAGCCATGCTGCAGCTATATAATGGTTGTAGCCCGAATGGGTTGACTTGACCGGGAGACACGGACTACGCTCTCACAGAATATCAGAATAAAATAGCTGTCTAATGTTTCTTTGTTTCGTATGGTGATTATAAAGAACCGGAGACCCTTTTTACAGGAAATTCCATCATAGTCCTCAGGGGTGACAACGCATCTGCATATTGAGGATAAATGTAGATGTTTATAGGCCCCAGCATCCACTTACCATCAGGTGGGCTGTGTGTTTGTTTGTCACCCTTATTCTATAAAAAAAAGAGACTGCTCCCAAAGTGTGCATCCACAATGTATATTTTCTATATCTCGCGATCCTATCGGAGAACGTTTATTGTGAATGTACTCACATTGCATAACACGTACGTGGTCAGATTTATAACTCAATGCAGATAAAACGAACAACTTGGAGAACACGACAATAGAATAATTCATGCACCTAGCTGTGTGACCTAGGTGATCATTTTATTGCACTGCAAATTATTATGAAATGATATGTTAGCTTTCTTTCTATCTTCATACACATCTTATAATCCTTAAAAAAGTTAAATAAAGTTACAACCTCCTCCCACTTCTGAAAGGGGTTTATATTTAGGGCAATGATGTGTACGCCGCGCTGCTTCAATGCGTGTTGACAAACTTTTCATGTCTTCAAAACATTGTTTTTAATTTCTTAAACAAGAATTTTCACTCGATGCTAAGATGTTTCCTTCGCCGCAGAGCATTTGCTAATTCAGCACTTAAATTATAATTAACAATTTCATTGATGCTGGTGAGAATCAAACCCGAACTGCTCACGTGAAATCGCCGTGCCCCCCCCCCCCCACCATCAGCAGTCCCACCACCAGCAGTGCCAGAGAAGCGGCCTCTGCCGTCACCGGAAGAGGTGCAGCCATCTTCCCAGTGGGCAAGGGTGGGCAAGCGCACTGAGCCTCGCTGGAGTGTGGCTCCGGCGGCAGGTCTGCTGACCAGAGATATAGAGGAATCTGTTACTGAGGCCGAAGAAGAGGACTGTCCAAGGCAGAGCTCTCGGAGTGTGAGTGGGATCTTCAAGGCTTCGAAAACATCCAAGCTGGAAGTAATCGACCACGTTCGAGAAACGGTTAAGAGCATTATGAGCGTCATCACTGGACCAGGGTCGAAGCTCAATAAAGCGGAAGTGAACAGCGTTGCCGCATACGGCCATGACTTTATTACCATGGTGGCGGCGATGGAGTTGCACACCTCCGAACTAGAATTGGCTGCTGTAAGAGCTGAAAAAGGGAAGACTATGGCGGAAGCTAGACTGGCGCAGGTCGAGGCCGGAACAGTTCCTAGCCACGCGACGGACCCGACACGCAAGGGTCGCACTCGGCAGCGCTGAGGTTTCCAAAGGGGGCAGATCAGGTACTAATGCCCGTAAGCAAAGGCCCAGTTGTTGCCTTTAAAACAGCGGAGGATACAAAAATGGAGTTGAAGAAGGCGGTGAATCCGAAAACTAGCGGCCTACAGATAGATAGGATGAGGAAGGTAGGAAATGCAGGTGTCGTGGTCCAGACCACGTCCCAGGAAGCTGCGGAGAAACTGAAGACAGCGGCCCCTCCATCATTAAGAGTGTCTGAGCCCAGGCAGCGCCTACCCCTGGTTGCTCTCAGGGGTTTTGAAGAGGACCCAAATAATGAGGACGTATTGAGCGGCCTCTATGAGCAGAACCTGGCTGCTTGTGGCTGGAGCGAACAAATGTTAAAGGAAAGCTGCAAAATCGCATTTAAGAAGTCGTGGAGAGGTAGCAAGAGGACAACCGTCATACTGCAATGTTCGCACGCCTTGAGGGACGTCCTGATCGGGCACAACCGGCTATACGTCGGCTGGGACGTGGTGGAGCCGTGCGATTACGTGGATGTCACGTGCTGCCAGAGGTGTCAGCAATATGGGCATCCAGCAAAGTACTGCCGAACGAAGGAGGTGGTTTGCGGAAAATGTGGAGAGGCAGGACATGAACGTGTCGCCTGCAAGTCAACGGATGAAAAGTACGCCACGTGCAAGCGCTTTGGAAGATCTGACTCTGGCTCGCACGTGACCATGGCGAGGAACTGTCCAGCGAGAATATATGCAGAGCAGCGCTCCATGGCTACCACACAGTATTGCCGGTAAGGGCGGCCCCTCAGAAACTAATGACGCGCTACGAGTAGGTCAGATTAACCTGGGTCGAGGGGAGCTCGCCGCGGCTGAGTTGCCTATCCTGGCGCGTGAACTGCACCTGGACATTGTTCTTGTACAAGAACAGTACTCCCAGGCTGCGGGGATCGTTCAGGTGGGTGGTCATCCGTGGGCGGGCGTTTATCTTGCCAACCCAACGATTGGAGCGGCTGTGCTGTTTATTTATGTAATTTTGTGTGGTGTGCTACGTAAACCGATGGGACCTCTATGTGGTGTCAGCGTACTTTAAATTTAGCGACACTATCGATGACCACCTGCACCACTTAGAGGCCGCCCTGAGTTGTCTTAAGGGCAGAAGGGTCATCGTGGGTCTCGACGCCAATGCGCACTCGCCACTCTGGCATTGTGTACGCTGACATTACGTGGAAAGAGGACAAACTGTTGAACATCGAAGGCAGCATAATGCGAAAAACGGCGAACGACAAATGGAGGCATTTATCATCTCACATGCACTTACTTTGGCCAATATGCCTGACCAGCCCTACACCTTCTCTGGGCCTGGTGGGGAGTCCAATGTGGATCTGACCCTAACCACTGGGGACGTTTATCTTGCCGAGTGGCGAGTGCACGAGGGGGTCTGCGCCAGCGATCACAGCTTGATAACCTACACGGCCACGACCAACAGGCCGACCACGCGTGCTGCACCTGTTAGGGATCCCCCCCGTTTTCGCGACCGAGGGGTGGATTGGGACAGGTTCCGGGCGATAGTAGATAGGGTCATCATCCGCTCCGTGGAGGAAGGCCTAGGGGAGCGTCGCCCCAGTGGGTCGGGGGGGTACGAATGTTGGACTACTGAACTCGATAAGACTAGAAAGTTGCAATGTAAACTCAGGCATGTATGGCAGAGTAAAAGGCGTCTAGGAGGTAGGTCAGAGGAGACAGCCAGCGTGCGTGCAAGATACAGGAAGATGATGGTGGAGGCGCAGCAGTCGCATCACATGAGGGTCGCCAACTCTGCCGACGAGGACCCATGGGGTATGGCATACAGGGTGGCCAGCGGGAGGGTACGACCGCCTGCAAACGTGATCAATGGGATCGCCTTTGCAGGTGGGCACCCGGACAATATCGAGGCAGCGATGGTCAACCTAATGACTGCGCTCTGTCCGGATGACAGGCCTGATCACGACATGCCTTACCATCAGCAGGTTCGCCTACTGGCGGCTTTCATGCCGTCTGGTAGAGCTGCGTCTACGCCTGCGGTTGGGGACCTGGGAGGAATAGTCAAGGCCTGCCTAACACAGCTCCGGGATTCGATGGAGTGAGTGCGATAATAGTGAGGAATGTTTGGATGGCAGCACCGAGAATTTCACTCGGTGTACGCCAAGTGTGTAGTGGAGGGGGTTTTCCCCAAGGTATGGAAAGACGGAAGACTGATTGTCATTCCCAAGGGTAATGACAAGCCGCTCACCGACGCCAAGGGATACCGTCCGATGACGCTCCTCCCTGTTTTGGGAAAAGTATTGGAGCGCGTAATGTTAAGATGTGCTCCTGCGATTAGTCGCGGGATATCTGAGCACCAGCACGGTTTCTCTCTGGGGCGATCTACGGTAACAGCGCTGCGTGTCTTGCTCAGCACGGCTAGGTATTCTCGGGCATGCTACGTGCAGTCAATCTTTCTGGATATCTCCGGCGCCTTCGACAGTGCCTGGTGGCCGATGATGATGGTCAAAGCGAAACGAGGTGGTTGTCCACCCAACATTTACAAAATGCTGGTGGACTACTTCACCTCCAGACGTGTGGGCCTCTACATCGGAGACCGGGTAGAGTGGAAGACGTCGACAATGGGATGTCCTCAAGGCTCTGTGCTGGGCCCTACACTGTGGAACGTATTGATGACTCCCCCTGCCTGAGGGAGTAGCCATGACTGCCTATGCTGATGATGTTACAATTTTGATTGAATCTGATACCAGAGCGGGTATCGAATCCAGGACCAGAGTCACTTTAAACCTTGTACGGTAGTGGGGGCTAAGGAATCGACTGGAGTTTTCCTCATCAAAGTCGACCACCATGACTATTAGAAACTGGCGCCCCGTTATTAAACTTGGTGGAGAATCTGTAAAGACTGTAACTAATGCTAAGGTACTAGATGTGGTATTGGACTCAGGACTATCGTTTGTGCAACATGCGTCCGATATTTCTGAAAGAGCGACCAAGGGATTCGGCAAGATGACCCGCGTATCGACATCCTCATGGGGTGTCCGATATCCGAGCCTAAAAATAATATATAGAGGAGTGTTTGTATCCACGCTTATGTACGCGGCGGAGTGCTGGTACGAGCGTGCGAACATGTACACAGTTTGTAGCGTACTGCTGAGATCGCAGCGATCAGCCCTTGTATTGCTGACTAAGGCGTATCGATCCACCAGTTCGGCGGCCTTACCGGTACTGGCTGGCGTTCTCCCTTCTGACCGTGTCATCCGTGCTGGTAGGATGGGTATAGCACGTTTGACCGCGCCCAAAGCGGGGTTGAGCAGACGGAAGTGCGAAATTTGGACTGAGGTGATCGGTGTTTGGCAGGATCGATGGACGAATGAATCAAAAGGACGCGAGCTCTATCGATTCTTCCCGGAAGTGGCGTTGTGACTCAGGTATACCTGGGTCTCACCGGACTATCAAACCTCTCAGATTCTGACCGGACATGGATACTTTCGGAAGAGACTGTGCGACATGCGACTGTGTGAAATTAGTATGTGTGAGTGTGGTACGACAGAGGAGGATGTTCACCATGTTCTATGGGAATGTCCTCTGTATGACGATCTAAGAGTGAAAATGATGGATGGATTAGTTCGTACGGTTCAAGGACCGATCTACTACTCGGATCTCGTCAGCGATGGGGTGAACTACGGGCTGTTGCGCGAGTTTGCGCACAGGTGGCATGGTCGCAGAATAAGGCAAGATAGAATGCTGGAAGAAAGACCTGACGACGTAGGCGTAGTAGTGCCGTCAGCCCCAGAAGGGGAGAACGACAAACTGGGACAAGGAGTAGATTAAATAACAAGAACGAGTCAAGAAAGTGCACGCGGGAAAGAGCCCCGAGCAAGTACCGCGTGCATCTCTCGAGATTCGGCCCATATAACCGCAAGGTTGGTGGGGCCATGGGAGGTGGTGGTTTGTCGCCTCTTACGACACCCACGGGAAGATATGGGGTAGTGGATATTCTTAACCGCCACTACACGGCTAGTAGGAAAAAAGGTTCTCGAGTGGCAGCCTCATACCGGTAGGCGAAGTGTAGGGTGTCCCCCCACTAGATGGAGTGACGACCTGGTAAGACATGCAGGAAGTCGATGGATGCAGTTGGCTTAGGACCGCTTTGTGGCATTCCTTGGGGGAGGTCTATGTTCAGCAGTGGACTTGTAAAAGGCTGTAATGATAATGATGATGATGACTGCAGTACTTCAGAGCTTTGATAGCGTGATTTAAGCTTCGATCTGTTCCGCTTGTGGCGCGACGACAGCGTCGTTACAGTCCGTATTGAAAACGTGATACGTATATATTTTTTTCATTAAAATAATTATATTCTTTTTTTAGTCTCTTCCAGTTCTAAGTTTCAAGTTCAATATTTCAAGTCTATTAAAGCTTCAAGTCTCTAGCTCATCAGAAAGTTTTTTAAATTGAATTTCACAATTTGTACAGAAGAGATAACGAAAAAATCAGTTTTTGTCATGTGTCATGTGTTTAATTTTATTTGTTTTTGACTAAGAAAACAAAAAGTATTCAGGCGAGTTGCCCATCATTTTCAAAACCTTATTAAAATACTTCAATTAAAAATCTGTTTGAAAAAAAAAAGAAACAATTTTTTCAAATGCTCGTATTTATTGAACCATTACAATATAAAGATGTATCCAATTAAACATTATGTATTCTATTGATTGCATAGTATGAATTGCATTATATGTATGTATGCGTGTATTTCATTAATAGCTGCCACGTCGTCCAATCTTAATAATGTAGTGCCTCCGAATAAGTCTACATGGTTTACGAATACCAGAACATCCGCGTCCGAACAGTCCTCCACCTGATACACTGGGGGTCGTAGACGCTGTACTAGAACTGTCACCCTTTATAACAATTGAAGGTGATAGAGTCTCTTGATAGACATAAGGTGCCTGGTCACCGTAGCCTGAAGCACCATTGCTGGCAGCGGCTGTGGCTGCGGTAGTGGCCGCGGCAGCTGCACCAGATCCACCAGCACCGTATCCACCTTGTAAGCCTTGGTTTCCAGTGGCAGCGGCAGCACCAGCGGCAGCAGCAGAGCCCGCACTGGAGCCGAGTCCACCTAACCCATTTTGTACAGAATTATTAGAACCCGAAGCACTTGAAGCGGAGCTGCCACTACCAGCACCGGATCCATATCCACTCTCGTTGACAATGAAAGTTGGATTTTGATCGCCGTATGGTGACAAGAATGAAGATGATCCAAAATAATCGAGCACGAATGGTCCAGAGACAGAATTGTAATTGCCGGAACCAGAGCTAGAGCCCGCGGCTGCGTTTGATGCTGCAAATGATCCAGGTCTGTTTTCATTTAGTACAACAGTTTGTCCTCCTTGTCCGAATTGTAACCCAGAAACAAATCGACCATAGCCTAAAGCATCGTTACCGGTAGCGGCAGCGGCTGCAGATGCGGCTGCAGCTGCGGCCGCGGCGCCTGCACCAGATCCATCAGCGCCGTATCCTTCTTGTAAGCCTTGGTTTCCAGTGGCAGCGGCAGCGCCAGCGGCTGCGCCAGCGGCAGCGGCAGAGCCCGCACTGGAACCGAGTCTACTTAATCCATTTTGTCCAGCACTATTAGAACCCGAAGCACTTGAAGCGGAACTGCCACTACTAGCACCGGATCCATTTCGACCTTCTTTGACTATGACAGTGGGATTTGGACTGCCGTATGGTGCGTACAATGAAGATGATCCATAGTTACCGAGCCTGATTCTTTCAGAGACAAAATCGTAGTAGTCAGACCCATAACTAGAGCCTGCGGCTGCGTTTGATGCTGCAAATGATTCATGTCCGTTTTCATTTAGTACAACAGTTTGTCCTCCTTGTCCGAGTTGTAACCCAGAACTGTACCCACCGTAGCCTAGAGCACCGTTATTGGCAGCCGCTGCGGCAGCAGTTGCGGCTGCAGCTGTGGCCGCGGCGCCTGCACCAGATCCACCAGCGCCGTATCCACGTTGTCTTAAGCCTTGGTTTCTAGACGCGGCGCTTGAGGCACCGGCAGCAGATGATGCACCTGCCCCTGATCCTGAACTTCCTCTGTTAATGTCGACAGATTGTCCTCCTTGTCCGAGTTGTAACCCAGAACCGAATCCACCATAGCCTGGAGCACCGTAACCGGTAGCGGCAGCGGCTGCAGCTGCGGCTGCAGCTGCGGCCGCGGCGCCTGCACCGGATCCATCAGCGCCGTATTCACGTTGTCCTAAGCCTTGGTTTCTAGACGCGGCGCTTGAGGCACCGGCAGCAGATGATGCACCTGCCCCTGATCCCGAACTTCCTCTGTTTATGTCGACAGATTGTCCGAGTTGTCCGAGTTGTGATCCAGAACCGAATCGACCATAGCCTGGAGCATCGTTACCGGTAGCGGCAGCGGCTGCAGCTGCGGCTGCAGCTGCGGCCGCGGCGCCTGCTCCGGATCCATCAGCGCCGTATACACGTTGTCCTAAGCCTTGGTTTCTAGACGCGGCGCTTGAGGCACCGGCAGCAGATGCTGCACCTGCCCCTGATCCCGAACTTTCTCTGTTTATTTCGACAGATTGTCCTCCTTGTCCGAGTTGTAACCCAGAGCCGAATTGAACATAGCCTGGAGCACTGTGACCGGTAGCGGCAGCGGCTGCAGCTGCGGCTGCAGCTGCGGCCGCGGCGCCTGCACCGGATCCATCAGCGCCGTACCCACGTTGTCCTAAGCCTTGGTTTCTAGACGCGGCGCTTGAAGCACCGGCAGCAGATGATGCACCTGCCCCTGATCCCGAACTTCCTCTGTTTATGTCGACAGATTGTCCGAGTTGTCCGAGTTGTGACCCAGAACCGAATCGACCATAGCCTGGAGCATCGTTACCGGTAGCGGCGGCAGCGGCTGCGCTGCGGCTGCGGCTGCGGCCGCGGCGCCACCGGATCCATCAGCGCCGTACACGTTGTCCTAAGCCTTGGTTTCTAGACGCGGCGCTTGAGGCACCGGCAGCAGATGCTGCACCTGCCCCTGATCCCGAACTTCCTCTGTTTATTTCGACAGATTGTCCTCCTTGTCCGAGTTGTAACCCAGAGCCGAATTGAACATAGCCTGGAGCACCGTGACCGGTAGCGGCAGCGGCTGCAGCTGCGGCTGCAGCTGCGGCCGCGGCGCCTGCACCGGATCCATCAGCGCCGTACCCACGTTGTCCTAAGCCTTGGTTTCTAGACGCGGCGCTTGAGGCACCGGCAGCAGATGCTGCACCTGCCCCTGATCCTGAACTTCCTCTGTTTATGTCGACAGAATATCCTCCTTGTCCGAGTTGTAACCCAGAGCCGAATCCACCATAGCCTGGAGCACCGTAACCGGTAGCGGCAGCGGCTGCAGCTGCGGCTGCAGCTGCGGCCGCGGCGCCTGCACCGGATCCATCAGCGCCGTATACACGTTGTCCTAAGCCTTGGTTTCTAGACGCGGCGCTTGAGGCACCGGCAGCAGATGCTGCACCTGCCCCTGATCCCGAACTTCCTCTGTTTATGTCGACAGATTGTCCTCCTTGTCCGAGTTGTAACCGAGAACCGAATCGACCATAGCCTAGAGCACCGTTATTGGCAGCCGCTGCGGCAGCAGTTGCGGCTGCAGCTGTGGCCGCGGCGCCTGCACCGGATCCACCAGCGCCGTATCCACGTTGTCTTAAGCCTTGGTTTCTAGACGCGGCGCTTGAGGCACCGGCAGCAGATGCTGCACCTGCCCCTGATCCCGAACTTCCTCTGTTTATGTCGACAGAATATCCTCCTTGTCCGATTTGTAACCCAGAGCCGAATCCACCATAGCCTGGAGCACCGTAACCGGTAGCGGCAGCGGCTGCAGCTGCGGCTGCAGCTGCGGCTGCGGCGCCTGAACCGGATCCATCAGCGCCGTATACACGTTGTCCTAAGCCTTGGTTTCTAGACGCGGCGCTTGAGGCACCGGCAGCAGATGATGCACCTGCCCCTGATCCTGAACTTCCTCTGTTAATGTCGACAGATTGTCCTCCTTGTCCGAGTTGTGATCCAGAACCGAATCGACCATAGCCTGGAGCATCGTTACCGGTAGCGGCAGCGGCTGCAGCTGCGGCTGCAGCTGCGGCCGCGGCGCCTGCTCGGATCCATCAGCGCCGTACACGTTGTCCTAAGCCTTGGTTTCTAGACGCGGCGCTTGAGGCACCAGCAGATGCTGCACCCCCCTGATCCCGAACTTCCTCTGTTTATTTCGACAGATTGTCCTCCTTGTCCGAGTTGTAACCCAGAGCCGAATTGAACATAGCCTGGAGCACCGTGACCGGTAGCGGCAGCGGCTGCAGCTGCGGCTGCAGCTGCGGCCGCGGCGCCTGCACCGGATCCATCAGCGCCGTACCCACGTTGTCCTAAGCCTTGGTTTCTAGACGCGGCGCTTGAAGCACCGGCAGCAGATGATGCACCTGCCCCTGATCCCGAACTTCCTCTGTTTATGTCGACAGATTGTCCGAGTTGTCCGAGTTGTGACCCAGAACTGAATCGACCATAGCCTGGAGCATCGTTACCGGTAGCGGCAGCGGCTGCAGCTGCGGCTGCAGCTGCGGCCGCGGCGCCTGCACCGGATCCATCAGCGCCGTATACACGTTGTCCTAAGCCTTGGTTTCTAGACGCGGCGCTTGAGGCACCGGCAGCAGATGCTGCACCTGATCCCGAACTTCCTCTGTTTATTTCGACAGATTGTCCTCCTTGTCCGAGTTGTAACCCAGAGCCGAATTGAACATAGCCTGGAGCACCGTGACCGGTAGCGGCAGCGGCTGCAGCTGCGGCTGCAGCTGCGGCCGCGGCGCCTTCACCGGATCCATCAGCGCCGTATCCACGTTGTCCTAAGCCTTGGTTTCTAGACGCGGCGCTTGAGGCACCGGCAGCAGATGCTGCACCTGCCCCTGATCCTGAACTTCCTCTGTTTATGTCGACAGAATATCCTCCTTGTCCGAGTTGTAACCCAGAGCCGAATCCACCATAGCCTGGAGCACCGTAACCGGTAGCGGCAGCGGCTGCAGCTGCGGCTGCAGCTGCGGCCGCGGCGCCTGCACCGGATCCATCAGCGCCGTATACACGTTGTCCTAAGCCTTGGTTTCTAGACGCGGCGCTTGAGGCACCGGCAGCAGATGCTGCACCTGCCCCTGATCCCGAACTTCTGTTTATGTCGACAGATTGTCCTCCTTGTCCGAGTTGTAACCGAGAACCGAATCGACCATAGCCTAGAGCACCGTTATTGGCAGCCGCTGCGGCAGCAGTTGCTGCAGCTGTACGCGGCGCCTGCACCAGATCCACCAGCGCCGTATCCACGTTGTCTTAAGCCTTGGTTTCTAGACGCGGCGCTTGAGGCACCGGCGCAGATGCTGCACCTGCCTGATCCCGAACTTCCTCTGTTTATGTCGACAGAATATCCTCCTTGTCCGATTTGAACCCAGAGCCGAATCCACCATAGCCTGGAGCACCGTAACCGGTAGCGGCAGCGGCTGCAGCTGCGGCTGCAGCTGCGGCTGCGGCGCCTGAACCGGATCCATCAGCGCCGTATACACGTTGTCCTAAGCCTTGGTTTCTAGACGCGGCGCTTGAGGCACCGGCAGCAGATGATGCACCTGCCCCTGATCCTGAACTTCCTCTGTTAATGTCGACAGATTGTCCTCCTTGTCCGAGTTGTGATCCAGAACCGAATCGACCATAGCCTGGAGCATCGTTACCGGTAGCGGCAGCGGCTGCAGCTGCGGCTGCAGCTGCGGCCGCGGCGCCTGCTCCGGATCCATCAGCGCCGTATACACGTTGTCCTAAGCCTTGGTTTCTAGACGCGGCGCTTGAGGCACCGGCAGCAGATGCTGCACCTGCCCCTGATCCCGAACTTCCTCTGTTTATTTCGACAGATTGTCCTCCTTGTCCGAGTTGTAACCCAGAGCCGAATTGAACATAGCCTGGAGCACCGTGACCGGTAGCGGCAGCGGCTGCAGCTGCGGCTGCAGCTGCGGCCGCGGCGCCTGCACCGGATCCATCAGCGCCGTTCCCACGTTGTCCTAAGCCTTGGTTTCTAGACGCGGCGCTTGAAGCACCGGCAGCAGATGATGCACCTGCCCCTGATCCCGAACTTCCTCTGTTTATGTCGACAGATTGTCCGAGTTGTCCGAGTTGTGACCCAGAACTGAATCGACCATAGCCTGGAGCATCGTTACCGCTAGCGGCAGCGGCTGCAGCTGCGGCTGCAGCTGCGGTCGCGGCGCCTGCACCGGATCCATCAGCGCCGTATACGTTGTCCTGCCTTGGTTTCTAGACGCGGCGCGGGGCACCGGCAGCAGATGCTGCACCTGCCCCTGATCCCGAACTTCCTCTGTTTATGTCGACAGATTGTCCTCCTTGTCCGAGTTGTAACCGAGAACCGAATCGACCATAGCCTAGAGCACCGTTATTGGCAGCCGCTGCGGCAGCAGTTGCGGCTGCAGCTGTGGCCGCGGCGCCTGCACCAGATCCACCAGCGCCGTATCCACGTTGTCTTAAGCCTTGGTTTCTAGACGAGGCGCTTGAGGCACCGGCAGCAGATGCTGCACCTGCCCCTGATCCCGAACTTCCTCTGTTTATGTCGACAGAATATCCTCCTTGTCCGATTTGTAACCCAGAGCCGAATCCACCATAGCCTAGAGCATCGTTACCGGTAGCGGCAGCGGCTGCAGCTGCGGCTGCAGCTGCGGCTGCGGCGCCTGAACCGGATCCATCAGCGCCGTATACACGTTGTCCTAAGCCTTGGTTTCTAGACGCGGCGCTTGAGGCACCGGCAGCAGATGCTGCACCTGCCCCTGATCCCGAACTTCCTCTGTTTATGTCGACAGATTGTCCTCCTTGTCCGAGTTGTAACCGAGAACCGAATCGACCATAGCCTAGAGCACCGTTATTGGCAGCCGCTGCGGCAGCAGTTGCGGCTGCAGCTGTGGCCGCGGCGCCTGCACCAGATCCACCAGCGCCGTATCCACGTTGTCTTAAGCCTTGGTTTCTAGACGAGGCGCTTGAGGCACCGGCAGCAGATGCTGCACCTGCCCCTGATCCCGAACTTCCTCTGTTTATGTCGACAGAATATCCTCCTTGTCCGATTTGTAACCCAGAGCCGAATCCACCATAGCCTAGAGCATCGTTACCGGTAGCGGCAGCGGCTGCAGCTGCGGCTGCAGCTGCAGCTGCGGCTGCGGCGCCTGAACCGGATCCATCAGCGCCGTATACACGTTGTCCTAAGCCTTGGTTTTAGACGCGGCGCTTGAGGCACCGGCAGCAGATGCTGCACCTGCCCTGATCCCGAACTTCCTCTGTTTATGTCGACAGATTGTCCTCCTTGTCCGAGTTGTAACCGAACCGAATCGACCATAGCCTAGAGCACCGTTATTGGCAGCCGCTGCGGCAGCAGTTGCGGCTGCAGCTGTGGCCGCGGCGCCTGCACCAGATCCACCAGCGCCGTATCCACGTTGTCTTAAGCCTTGGTTTCTAGACGAGGCGCTTGAGGCACCGGCAGCAGATGCTGCACCTGCCCCTGATCCCGAACTTCCTCTGTTTATGTCGACAGAATATCCTCCTTGTCCGATTTGTAACCCAGAGCCGAATCCACCATAGCCTAGAGCATCGTTACCGGTAGCGGCAGCGGCTGCAGCTGCGGCTGCAGCTGCGGCTGCGGCGCCTGAACCGGATCCATCAGCGCCGTATACACGTTGTCCTAAGCCTTGGTTTCTAGACGCGGCGCTTGAGGCACCAGGCAGATGCTGCACCGCCCCTGATCCCGAACTTTCTGTTTATTTCGACAGAATATCCTCCTTGTCCGATTTGTAACCCAGAGCCGAATCCACCATAGCCTAGAGCATCGTTACCGGTAGCGGCAGCGGCTGCAGCTGCGGCTGCAGCTGCGGCTGCGGCGCCTGAACCGGATCCATCAGCGCCGTATACACGTTGTCCTAAGCCTTGGTTTCTAGACGCGGCGCTTGAGGCACCGGCAGCAGATGCTGCACCTGCCCCTGATCCCGAACTTCCTCTGTTTATGTCGACAGAATATCCTCCTTGTCCGATTTGTAACCCAGAGCCGAATCCACCATAGCCTAGAGCATCGTTACCGGTAGCGGCAGCGGCTGCAGCTGCGGCTGCAGCTGCGGCAGCGGCATCTGCACCGGATCCATCAGCGCCGTATCCTTCTTGTAAGCCTTGGTTTCCAGTGGCAGCGGCAGCGCCAGCGGCAGCGCCAGCGGCAGCGCCAGCGGCAGCGCCAGCGGCAGCGGCAGAGCCCGCACTGGAACCGAGTCTCCTTAATCCATTTTGTCCAACACTATTAGAACCCGAAGCACTTGAAGCGGAACTGCCACTACTAGCACCGGATCCATTTCCACCTTCGTTGACTATCACAGTGGGATTTGGACCGCCGTATGGTGCGTACAATGAAGATGATCCATAGTTACCGAGCCTGATTCTTTCAGAGACAGAATCGTAGTAGTCAGATCCATAGCTAGAGCCTGCGGCTGCTTTTGATGCTGCAAATGATTCATGTCCGAGTTGTAACCCAGAACTGTACCCACCGTAGCCTAGAGCACCGTTATCGGCAGCCGCTGCGACAGCAGCTGCGGCTGCAGCTGCGGCCGCGGCGCCTGCACCAGATCCATCAGTGCCGTATCCTTCTTGTAAGCCTTGGTTTCCAGTGGCAGCGGCAGCGCCAGCGGCTGCGCCAGCGGCAGCGGCAGAGCCCGCACTGGAACCGAGTCTACTTAATCCATTTTGTCCAGCACTATTAGAACCCGAAGCACTTGAAGCGGAACTGCCACTACTAGTACCGTATCCATACCCATCCTCATTTAATATGACAGTGGAATCTTGACCGCCATTTGCTACGAAGGTACCAAGTCCGAATAGTCCAGATCCAGAATCGTAAATATTGCGGCCGGAATAATAGCCTGCGTCTGATTTTGATGCTGCAGATGAGCCAGATCTGTTTTCGTTGATGATGACATTTTGTCCTCTTTTGCCGAATTGTGAACTTGATCCGAAGTCATTATATCCAGCGCCAAGTGCTGCTGAAGCAGCGCTTGAGGACGCACTTGAAGCTGATGATTGCGACACTGTCGTTTCGACAACATCCGTCTCACTGATCGTTTCTTCTCCTTCGGCATTCGTTTCAATGACGATAGTTCTTTTTATTATGTCGCCGGATGCATTATGTTTAGTGCCCGATGTGTCTACAAATTGTTTCTTTGTAGTTTGACGTTCAACTAATGTGCCGTTATTGTTTACTGTTTCATCAGATATGGTTTCAGTAGTTTCTTCATAGTTATTGCTCCCCGATAGAAAGAGTTTCACATCATCATCTAAAACGTCTGCAGCTACATACTGTTTAAAATAAAACAAAATGATTAATCGTTGTCTGCTTGACTGTCACTTAAATTTTATTATTATTATGAACGTTATTTTTTATACATGTTACTTACTAATACCATGAAACTGTTTTAAGTATGTAACGAGTATGATTATGTTTAATAACTGCATCTTATTATTTATATCACGCTATTATGGAAAACATTAATTTCACTAAAATGGGAGTCCTATATAAACTAAAAAGAAAGTAGGTAATATTTCTCAACTTAGTATCAGACATAAGTATAGCGAAATATTTAGTAACACTTAAAGATTAAGTTTAATATAGAGAACGATTAATAATACAAAATAATTTTTATTTAAATTAATAAAAAGTCTTTATTAGACGTAAATAAATTGAATAAACCATTTTGGAAAACTATTAACTCACCTGCAACGCACAACACAGGATCACAAAGGTTGTGACTCTCATTTTGTTGAGAGTTGGAACCGGACTGATACTGCTGCTCAATTTTTGAAGCCTTTTTATACACATAAAATCTGAGAATTGACGTATGATGCCTGTTGTGTGAATGGAATAATTAAAGCATTTCAAATATTGACTAAAGAAACAAATAATATAAGTGTTTACTTTAAAACAATACTGAAGTTACCTTGCGATTTCAAACAATATTTTTAATTTTCGCTTGATGAAGTATTGTATTCAAGTAACAAAAAGAATAAAGTAAACAACTAAAATACATTTACGGCAAAAAATCGGTTATATTTTTTTAATTTTGTTTTACCTATATTTAAATTATTTTAGGGTTAGGGGTCAGTTACCTACCTACCCAGTTCTTTAATTTTGGGAAAATCAAGAGATAATGATTTCTTATATTTACGCAAACACCTATTAAATGAAACTATATAATTTTACGAATTTTATCGCATTTAGTTTTAACTTTTTAATTTCCCACTTCAAGATACTCGTTGTACGTAGATCGGACAACAAATAAATATTCAAAAATTGAAGGTAGCCGGGCTAACTTTAACATAGCAACGTCAAACACCTCAGTCGTCGTCCCCGAAACCATGGGTGCGGGAAAGCACTCGAAACGTCGGAAATTAAAAAGTTAAAATTAAACGCGATAAAATCCGTAAATTTTGTTTCATTTAAAATTCAAGAGATATATGCATAATATTTAAATTCAGAATGCTCATATTATGTTTGATACAATTATTTATATATTTTTAATTTTTATAAGATAAATTTATATATATTTTATTCATCATCATCATCACCATCACCATCATCATCACCATCATCATCATCATCATCATTACATCCCTACAAAATTCCACAGCTGACCATAGGCCGGCCTCAAAGGACACCACAAAGTCCTGAGGTCATTATTTCATTATAAACATATATGTATAGTAGGGCATTTTAGCCCTTTAATTTTTATTTTATTTTCTCGTTATTTATATAAAAATGGTAAGACATGCAGGAAGACGATGGATACAAGTGGCTCAGGACCGTGCTTTATGGCATTCCTTGGGGGAGGCCTATGTTCACCAGTGGACTTGCTATGGACTGTAAAGATGATGATGATGATGATATAAAAAAGCGATTTATACACATCATCATCATAAAAGCCTATCAAAGTTCACTGCTGAACATAGGTCTCTCCAAAGATTGCCTCATAATAGATATTTGTCACAGTTGCCACGTCTGGCATGCGGGTTGGCAACCGCAGATTTTTTTATTTTCTAGTAGTTATTAGGAAAAAGCTGCTGCCCATCTCCTGGTTTGTTTTCCTCTGTTGTCTCTTACGACACACGTTATGGCAGATATTTTTACACAGCCACTACAGGGTAATTTATATGTAATCTTACTTTTTTCGGAATGTACTTACTCGTTAAGACCTATCATTAGATATCAAATACGATATTTAAATCATCACTTTTTGTTCCAATAAAATAAAAAGTAAATCATTTTATTTTTGTTTAAGTACGAGTAGCACTTAAGGCCGCTATGTTAGATTTTTCGTGACGTCATAAATAGGGCACACTGAAAGTTTTGCGCTCCAGGCCATAAATGTTTGAATTTCGAATGTTTTTTTTAAATATTTTGTGTAAGAAACTTATTTATTAATAAAGTGCTAGTAGGTTTTCCCGTTATGGTTTTTTAAACGATGTCATCCGAAGATCTCTTGTCTCTATAAATGTTCCCTCGATTTTCTTTATGGAATATTTAGAGACGATAGCAAGAGACTTGACGGTATGACTTTGTTCCCAGAGAGGTAAAGCCCTTGTGTGGAATGCTACTTGCGTAGACACTGACAGTCTATCATCTCAGGGGTACCTCGTTTAGAGCCGGGGCGGCATCAGAGGCAGCTGAATGAAGTAAGCGGCGTAAATATGAGTCTCTGAGAGATGACTACATTTTTGTGCCATTTGCTATAGAGACTATCGGTCCGTGAGGTCCACGTGCGGTTAATTTGCTATAGGAACTGTATCTGTGAGTGGTCCTCCCTGCTGGTGATAAGAGGACTGGTTCTTTTTTCGCTCAATGGCTAAAATTCTAAATGCTAAATTCAGCGAGGAAACGCAGCCAGCGTAGTTGGCACGATACCACGGGGAGTAGGACTGTATGATAATTCAAGTTTTTAGTTATAGTTTTTTTTAACAGGGTTATTATTCAGAGTAGCCAAATTTTAAATTTAAATTCAAATATATAAATAATGATATACCGTTACTACAGTTTTTGAAAATACGAGTAAATAAGGCTTCTACTTTTATTTGAAATTGAAGAACGGAGAAACGGTTGATTTTGCCCACTTCGTGTTACCTACCGTAATCTTATGGTTTTAACATTCTTTCGTATTAAAATGCTACAATTAATTAATATAAAGTAAAATGTTGAATGAGATTTTTGTATTATTATTTAGACTTTAATGAGGTGATAGCACACCTTTTCTGCCCAAGAGGTTCCATACCACCCCCATTACTATTGCCGCTACCAAAAAATAGTTCTTGCACTGCTGTGTTCCAGTCTGACGAGTATAGAAAACCAGATCAATATCAACATCAAAGAACGCAACATAATTTTCTTTTTGAAGATGATATTCTTTAAATTCTATTTTATAAGGAAGTGCTATGAAACTAGGCATCCGTTCAGATCTAAACTCTTTTATTGACGACAGTCCTTAAAGTCTTTTGTACCGAACATGGTCCCCTATTCACATTTGGTTTTCGTAGGATAAATTAAACACATATTATATATTACTCGTATTTCGTAAGAGACGACTATTAGGAAAAAATACCAAAATATTTCATGGCTTCTCATAAATTGCGATCTAGTAGATCTAGTACACCTTCATAATTATGTACAATTCTGTTTTTATAAAAAAAAATACGTGGTAGAGCCATGCTGCTACTAACTATATTATGGTCGCAGGAATGGGTCAGCTGAAGAGGGTATGGACCACGTTTTTACAGAATAGTAGCGTAAAATGTGTCATGCTGTCAGGCACTACCGCGGAGGATTTTCTTATTTTTTTGCAGTACATAGTCATGTAAAAAATATTACTATAATGTTAAAACGGGATTCTCTCGAGCTCGCAAGTCACGCCACTAACCGCACCGCTTATATCTCGCGTCATCGCCTTCCGCTGTGGTGTAGATATTCAACCATACAAGAACATAAGCATTATAACAAATGTCTTTATAGACATTTGTTATAATGCTATATTTCCTGATAATTTGTGAAGTTATATGTATGAAGACAGCCGGCATCCAACCAACATGCAACGCAGCCTTCGAGACACGAGGCAGATTAGCAGAAGTCATTCCTTCACATGTAACCTGTGGCCCGAATTTAGGGACATTTGCAGTATCGCGAAATAGTATATTCTCACCGCCTCACAGTCCGTACCAACTCTGAACCAGCTGTTGATCATTTAAACCAACAAACCATTTTTACCATCATTATATATTAAAATCGCATCACCTCATCTAGGCCGGGATAATTAATATTATCCACCATCTCAAGTGTCCCAAAAGCGATGCTATTCACATTCGGTCTTCAACTACGAAATTTGGCTAGATAAAAATAATGATACGCAGTGATACACACAGCAGTTATATGTCAACATGTATATTATTATCATTTTGAAATTACTTAACACTACATAACATTTTTTTATTAACCTTTCCGTAAATTTTTGGTCATGAGACTCATAGAGCCGTGCTTGAACTGCTTTGGGATTTTATTAAATATTTTTACACACACGCATTAACAACCTTTCTGATAGATAGAAGTTTTTGGTATATGGTCTAAGACAAGCCTATCATTATCTTTAGTGCTTCGTAGATATATATCACAGGCTGATTTAAATAACTCTGTATGTTGTTTGAAAAATTCAGTATAAGCAACATAGAGCAACACGGGCCACCGGCGGACCGGAGGGGAGTCGCAGGCTTTCCCCTCTGTCAAAGTATAAGTCCACGCGGTCCTATGCGTACAGTAAAATTAGTTGCAGCCAGCAAGAGGCCAAAAACCAAATGGAACAGTCGGGCAATATAAGGACATCAATAAAGGAGACAGTGCTTAGCAATCTAGCGGGGATGTATGAGATTATTCTCCGATTAAGTGAGTCGTGACAGACACTCCTTGCACAACTTGAAAAAGCCCCAGCAGAAAGCACAGCGACATTATTAAAGCGCGAGAGGGAACACACGGAGCAACTCACAAAAGCGCATAAATTAAGTAATATAACCTCAACTGAAACGTCACCACCAATCGAGCTAATAAACTTATAGAAAACTTACAAGACCATGCGAAAACAGTAGTGGAATGTAAACAACATACCATAACACTCACCGAACAACTTAAACCAACTCCACAGAATAACAACGTGGGACGAACATATGCACAAGCAGTAGGTACCACAAAACATCAACAGGTACACTCGGTGGTAGTGACTTCAGATGAGCCGAAGGATACTAGTGGTGAGGTTATTGACAAAATTAGAACGACGGTAAACGCAAGACATGGAGTCATACAAATAGAGAGGATACGTAAAGCGAGAGATCAAAAGGTAATCGTAGGATGTAAATCAAAAGAAGAACGGGAAAACGTCGCCGAGTACCGGGACTAACTTGTGTCTGAAGTCGAGTCTTTGCTGAACAAAGTCTCGGATTGGGGGCGACTAAATCTAGTGCAGTTCAATCCCCAGAAGACACAAGTTTGCGCATTTACCGTTAAAAAGAACCCCTTTCATATCTCCTCAGTTTCAAGCTCTGAACGAAACGTGGAGGGGACGCGCATGAATTGAATTGCACGAATGCGACTGGAGAGCCAATCAGCGCGACTTATGCGCATTTAGCCAATCAGCGTGACTTATGTGCAATGACGGTCACCGCTAGACTTTCGTGCCCCTACTTATATCAATAATTACCGACAAATTGACTGAATAAGCTGTGAATTTTGTGTGATTTCAATGTTCCTTTTCTATAGTGTGTGGAGTGTATAGCACGACAGAAATTTTATTTTATATTTTGTATAAAAGATATCTATGTTTAGTATATTAATGTGCAGTTGAAAGTGAAATACAGCTTGCTTCATACACAAACCTAAAAATTTTATGAATTACCGTCGAATTTCGACCATTAGGAGACAATTAGTAAGTTTAGATTATTTAATTTTTAATATTTTTTTAATAATTTTTCTTACCACAAACTCATTTAATCTCAATAAAAGAGAGAATGTGGATGCTTATTTTCAAATTATAAGCATAATATGTATGTTATTACTTATTACTCTAAGGTTATATGTAAGCTTTGACGCAAAAAACCCAAGTACAATAAGCGTAATTTCAAATACTGTAAGTATCTTTTATAAAAAGTACAATAGAACAAAGCAGTAAAATCTAATTTGTATCGCTAATAATTTATCACATCCGACTTTTTTATACTAATTCTCAGTTACAGCGGTCATGAATTATGTATTATCTATTTCTATTATTATTATTATTACTATAATAAGATTCTAACACCACATCTGTCTGAACACGCATCACGCAAAAACCTGTGAACTTATTTGGATGGGACTTTCACTGGCAGATAGCTGATGTTATAAGGAGTAACTTAGGCTACGTACTTTTATATTTAGGAAAGCAATTAGGGTTCCGCGCAAACAAATTAAAACCCATTTCACGCGGGCGAAATCGCGGGGAACAGCTAGTCTTTAAACTGTGGCATTATGCTTCTATCACTTGAATCAACAGTTGATTACATGTATAGTGATGTAATTTATTTCTAAAGCGTGTTTGCACTCGACAAATACGAAAGTACAAAAGATTAATTTCTACACAATAATAGTTTAATGAGGAGCTATTGACAAATATTTGTGTAACTAAATCGTCACAGTCGTAACATATAAAAACTACGAAATATAATTTTTGAGGTTTAGTTTTAAAATCTTAGACTTTTGAATGGCATTCGTTAGGGTTAGTGGAAAGACAAAAAATGGAATAAATCCATTACGTTAAAGTTAAAGTTACAGCATATATACGTCCCACAGCTGGGCACAGGCCTCATCTCACTTCTGAGAGGGTTTTAGGGCAAGGAAATATTCGCCGCGCTGCCCCAATGCGTGTTGGGTGGACTTCACGTGTCTTCGAAATATTTTTTTTTACGTTAATATGACAAACTCACTCGTGTAATACGACAATGAAATTAGTAATTTTATTTTAATTAGATGATGTTCTGGCTGGTCTAGGACTCATAGGTCCCGTTTTCATGTGAGACATAACAAAAAAAATGTGCCAACTGTGTTACTTACTTAGCATGTCGCAAAAGGTAACTAAGCCTTCAACAGTCAAAACATCCATCCCGGCTATGTGTTAAATATCTATTGTCAATAACTGTCATCCATTGCGGCGATTCAGTTCCCGCCATTATCCGCCATTTTGTTTTTCTTTAAATTACTAGATATTATATTACTACTTACTTAATATAATTTGCTTTTAGCACTAATGTTATAACAATATAAAAATTTAGATGAGAAAAACAGGTTTATTATATTGTGTTGTATAAACCATAACATTATACCCATATATTTAAAGAAAACACGAAATTAAGTAAATTATTTCTTCCCGGCAGTAATTACAAGCCGCAATGATTGCAACATACTATAAGAAATGACGCCAACTTGAAAGATACTGTTGAGGGGCTAATGGGACATTGAGTTAGTGATTGTGCAGGCGATTTTTAGCTAAACGTGATTCGGGTGAGTCGGTACTCTTTGGACTCTGTCAACCCACTCGGTGATTACAGGTTAAATCCCCTTTGAGGCAATCAATGTGATTTTTTTGGGATTTTTGATAGGCTGTAACAAATTGTAAACGGTAGTTGTACCCCATAAAACCATTATCTATCCTCGGTAAAAATTCAAGTTATAGATGAGGATTAAGATAGAATAGATCGTTACTAGTAACAAAATCTTTGAATACCTTCAATCTACTTTTTACATTTTGATTTTACATCTCAAGTTCAGTAACTTCCCAATGGCTTAAGACTGGGAACATATTTAATAAATAATAGTTTAAAAAAACTGAAAAAATACGCTTTTGTAGATAACCGAACTAAAAAGTAGAAAATTATTTTCAATAAGTTTAAAATAAAAATAGTGATTAACATAAAAAAATAATTTTATTGTAAAAAAAAGCGTGGGGTGCTTTTTCAGATATTTTTATGATGACGCTAATTTTACAAATATCCACAAAAATATTTACAACAAACGACATAAAATCAAGCAACCCACGCTTTTTTACAATAAAATCAATTTTTTATGTAAATTACTATTTTCTTATTTTAAAGTTTTGAAAATTATTTTCTACTTTTTAGATCGGTTATCTACAAAAGCGTGTTTTTTTTTTTTTTTTAAACTATGTATTATTTATTTTATATTTTTTAGTGCGGCTAACTACAAAAGCGTGTTTTCTTTTTTTCTTTTACGTTGCTTACAGTAGATCGAACTGGCGATCACATTCAAATATTCCGTTACGTAGATACATACCATGCTAATAAAAGCGTGTTAAAAAGCAATAAGTTTGGAATAAATATTTTTCTTTAAGGTTTTCTGTCTTAATCAACACAAGATTCACAAACTGAAAATCAAAGACAAAATCAACTGTCGCTAAGTAAATTCTATAAGAATAATTTTTAAATTTTAACACATAACTTTCCTGTGCTTTTTCTTTTTCCCTCAGCAAAATTTTAGAACGCAGATAACGTTTTCTTTGATATTATGCAAAATTCCTGATAAGACTGCCTTTAAAAGACTGATACGCTAATACTTTTTAAAGACATCAGACGTAAGTTAATATAGTCAATGTCATCATTTAATAACTTTTGTTGTAAGTTAATTTATACATTTATATTGTGTATACCTAATAGACATAACAGAAACACAATATATCTATATTGTATTTCTGTTAATATATGTCTATAATATCGGAGTTTTTTATCATTTTCGCAATATGTTTAGTACTAAGCAATATTTTTTCTCATTTATAAAATAAGATATGGCGTTAGCTTATTTTCATATATCACTACCATGCCGATATGATCGCTACCATGCTATTTCTAAATGTTTTCATACTAATTGTATAAAATAATATGATGTAAGATGATTTTATTTAAAACAGGCCCGCTGGGTTACTTGCTAGTTCTTCCCAGGACAGAGGTTTTTTTCCGAACCAGTGGTAATAAGTAAAAAAGACTCAATAAGAATTACATGTAATCTATACTGAACAATAATTAAAAATTAAAAATTTTGTACAACCGACTTCAATATAAATCATTAAGAATAACTCATAAAGTATTGGTCAGATCTTGATCAAATATGGCACGACATGAAAAGCTTTCAAATAAAAAAAGAATAATCGAGATCGGTTCACCCAGTAAAAAGTTATGAAGTAACACACTTAAAAAAAAACATACAGTCTAATTGAGTACCTCCTCCTTTTTGAAGTCAGAAGAAAATGATTTTATTCTATTGTATAATCGATACTGTAAAATATATCAATACACAACAGTAAAAACAAACGTCAAACTTTCAAACAAAGCCAACACAGATTCCCACCAGTATTACACAAGCGCACTACCTATCTCCATTTTAATCGTTTTAAGTTTTACATCGGGCAAGGTTAGGGTTATTGCTAACCTTGCCCGATGTAAAACATAGCAGCATGTATTATGTGGCACTGTATATCTTCGGTGCAGTTGTTTTTACCCGACTGCCCCACAAGAAGGGTAATATTTTCGAGAGTATGTATGTATGTACCTATGTCTTCTTTGTCACGCTCTGTAGGTTAAACGGGATGATGGATTTTAACATATGAGGTGTCGTTAGATTCGTCTTAAATGTGGAAGTGACATAGGCTGTATAATATTTATATATTGCATCTGCAAATAAACAAAAAGGGGAAGGCTTTCTTAAAATAAATTACAACAATATTGGTATCAAATAAATGCTAGCATAACATTTTTATGCTTTCATTTCGACACAGACTAAATAAAAGTGCTTTTAAAGAAAGGACAGTAGTGTGACGATACGGTAAGATGGGGTGAATAGAAATCGCGGGTGAATAGACACAAGTCTGGTTATTTGATAAAGTTGTCTCTAGGTTTGTCTACAGCTCGGGAACGTCTGTTTATTACTACTGCTTATTATTTACCAACATTTTTCCTCTACTTTACGTGGTAGAGCCATGCTGCAACTATATTAATAGTATAGTTGTAGCACGAATGGGTCGGCTCGACCGGGGAAGGACCACGCTCTCACAGAATACCAGCGTAAAATAGCAGCTTAATGCTGGTGTGTTTCGTATGGTGAGTGTAGAGAACCGGAGACCCTTTTTACTGGAAAAGAGGCATTCTATCTTAGTCCTCACGGCTGACAACGCATTTAAATGCAATTAAATTCGCAAACGAAGATGGATGTAGATGTCTATGGGCCACAGCAACCACTTACCATCAGGTGGACTGTGTGCTCGTTTGTCACCCTTATTCTATAAAAAAAAAACTTTAAATTAGTGTCAGTTTTGATGACAGTAAAGAAAAAGGCGGTTATTATAAACGTGTGAGTACAAGTGGTTTTATGCTGTGTAAAACTTTTAGTTAAACATCAAGTTCTTCAGTGTTTCCTTGTTGCAATTTTTTTTAGAGAGTTGAGTTTCTCGTCTGTTATTAATACAAAGATGAATATCGATATTCAACGATTTTATTCTTTTAAATAGTAAAATCAGGATACTTGTATTTCATCTCGAATTCGAGGTGAATAGATACGACTGAGGGGTGAATAAAAACGCCTTTGGGGTTAATAGAAAGAAGAAAGGGGTGAATAGATACGACTGAGGGTGAATAAAAACGCCTTTGGGGTTAATAGAGAAAGAAAGGGTGAATAGATACGACTGAGGGTGAATAAAAACGCCTTTGGGGTTAATAGAAAGAAGAAAGGTGAATAGATACGACTGAGGGTGAATAAAAACGCCTTTGGGGTTAATAGAAAGAAGAAAGGGGTGAATAGATACGACTAAGGGGTTATTAGAAACGTAAAAGAGGTTAATACAAACATGATTTTTAGGGTTGTCAAAAACTGTTTGCACCATTTACTTACTACATAAATTAATTTAAGTAGCTAATTGAAGTTTTAACCTTTGCACTTATTACAAACCACCTGACAGTAAATGACTACTACAGCCCATGGTAATGCTAACTAATGGTCCCCACACACGGTCAGTTAAACTGATCAGTTTAACTGACGTTCATCCAAAAACTGATCGTGAGTGTGAAATCTTAAGTTGAAATTTTTAACTGACGGCAACCCACGGATTTTTTTGGCGTACTGTCAGTTAAACTGCTCAGTTGAACTGACGTACATACGAGTACATCCAAAACAGATCGTGAGTGTGAAATCTGTTGAAATTTTTAACTGACGGCAACCCACCGATTTTTCCGGGCGCACCGTAATCCGCTGGCTTCAGTTCGTTTCAATTATTGGTATTTGGTAAGTACTTTTACTTTCTTAGTAGCTACGAGGGTGACACTGAAAGTTCTTAGAAAATCAAAAACTGAACAAACTAGCAAGTTATTAGTTTTATTATATATTTTCAAAATAGTGTTCATTTACATCAATACATCGCTGCATCCGATGGAACCACTGAGAAAAGCACTATGCCCACTCGTCCTTAGGGGTCTCTTCGACGGCATTTTGAAACGCAGTCACTGCTTCCTCGGCGTCCATAAAACGTTTTCCTCGAAGTTTTTCTTTTATTTTCGGAAATAAATAAAAATCGCAAGATGCAAGGTCGGAGCTATAGGGCGGGTGACCCAGTAATTCCACGTCTGACGTCGCCAAGTAGCCGATTGTTTGCTTGGCGGTATGCGACGAGGCGTTGTCGTGGTAAAGGAGGATCCTACTGCGAGGACGTTTCTCCCGAACTTTTTCCAAGACAAGTGGCAAACAATTGTTAGTGTACCACTCTGCAGTAACTGTTTTTCGATGCTCTAAAACAATTGTTACATAATGACCTGTCCTTCCGAAGAACGAGGCCACCATCTTTTTTCCCACGCTTCGACCTCTCTTCACTTTAGTTGGCAACTCCTCGGAATGAAACACCCAGACAGCAGACTATCTCTTAGTTTCAGGATCATAACAATAAATCCAGCTTTCGTCACCCGTAAGTATGTCGAACACAGCATTTGAGTCACCTCTGTTAAATCTTTGAACCATTTCACGACACCAATCAACACGACGGAGTTTTTGGGCCTCTGTCAAATTATGAGGTATCCACCGGGCACAAAGCTTCCTGACCGTTAAATGTTCATGGAGGATTTTGTGCACTTGACTCATACCGATGCCTAAGCTTGTCCGAATCTGCTGATAAGTCACTCTTTTGTCAGTCTCTATCATACGCCGCACAACACTGATGTTATCTTCAGTCGTCGCCGTAGAAGGCCGTCCCTCACGCAGATCATCGGTGAGATTAGTGCGACCACGTTTAAACTCATTAAACCAGTTGCGAACAGTGGCACAAAATGGGGCTACATCGTGAAAGGCCAATCGAAGTCTATCATGACTTTCTTGTTGACTTAAGTGACATCGAAAGTCATAAAATCATTGTACGAAAATTTTCTCGCGTTAAATTATGCTGACGTGACAGACAATTTCTATTTGCCAAATCGTAAACAAATGACAAATTAATATTGGAGTCGAATTTTTCCTGTAAGAAGTTGTCCAAATTCCGGAAAAATGGTAATCTGTTGAGCAAGGTCCGGGAGTACGGTGGATGTCGCAGACATTCCAATTGTAGCTCATCTAACTTAGTGGTTGTTTGTTGTGCAGTGTGTGGTCTTGCGTTGTCGTGAAGCAGCAGTGGCCTAGAGCGATGGATCAATCTCGGTTGTTTAGCAGCTAGTTCTTCCTTCATGGTTTGCAGTTGCTGACAATAGATATCTGCCGTAATTGTTTGGCCAGATTTTAGAAAGCTGTAGTGAACGACGCCGGCGCTAGTCCACCAAACACTCACAAGTAACTTTTCTGAGTCAATTTTCGTGTAGGGCAGGATTTGGCTGGGTCTCCAGGGTTCAGCTATTGCGACTAGCTCTTCCGATTATCGTACAGTATCCACTTTTCATCACAAGTAATGATTCGATTTAAAACCCTTCATTATTGTGTCGGTTGAGCAAAGTAACACTGCGTGTTTGCAAGTTCGATTCACTCAACCCATCGTTCAAGTTTTTTTACTTTCCCGATTTGCTTCAAGTGGATTAATACAGTTTTATCACTTACTCCGAAGCCTGCAGCTATCTCTGAAGTGAAGTGCTTTGTGATGGATCCACTTCCACAATAGCCTTTAATTCTTCATTTTCCACTTTGGTCTCCGGCCGTCCACGGGGTTGGTTCTGAAGGTCGAAATTTCCAGAACTAAAACGTTGAAACCAAAAACGTACTGTGCTTTCCTTTGCGAGACCAGCGCCGTACACATCATTAATCCTTCGAGCTGTTTCTGCAGCACTGGTGCCACGGTAGAACTCGTACTCGTAAATATACCGATATTTCATGTTTTCCATTGTGGTAATAAACGACGCCAAAGAAAAAATAATGAGGAAAACAAATGAATTACTGTTTTCAAAAGTCAAATGTACCAGCTAAATGAATTTATAAATTCGAATTTGGAATTCTTAACCAAAGAGGAGATATTTCAGATCAAAGTGGTCAGTACGACAAAACGCTAATTTCATATGTAAGGACCTAATATTTAGAGAAGTTCGTTTGACGGTGGATGTAGACCAAGGTGACTATGATGATGTCACCTTCCTTATGGTGGATTCATAAGGTGGTTAAAGGATCTCAGTGATGCTACTACGTAGAACCATCGTGTTTGGACTCATTTTCAAAAAGGTTAATGGAGACCAAGATGACTGTGATGACATCACCTTTCTGATGGTGCAATCCGAAGGTGGGTATAGGATCTCAGTGACGGCACTAGATAGAACGATCGTGTTTGAAACTCATTTGAAAGGGCTCATAAAGACCTAGGTGACTGTTATGACCTCACCTTTTTGATGGTGCAATCCAAAGGTTGGTATAGGATCTCAGTGGCGGCACTAGATAGAACGATCGTGTTTGAACTCATTTGAAAGGGCTCATAAAGACCTAGGTCACTGTGATAATCTTACCTTTCTGATGATGCAATCCGAAGAAGGATATAGGATCTCAGTAACGGCATTAGCTAGAACGATCGTGTTTGAACTCATTTGAAAGGGCTCATAAAGACCTAGGTGACTGTTATGACCTCACCTTTCTGATGGTGCAATCCGAAGGTGGGTATAGGATCTCAGTGGCGGCACTAGATAGAACGATCGTGTTTGAACTCATTCGAAAAAGCTCATAAGACCTAGGTCAATGTGATGATATTACCTTCATGATGGTGGACTTAGAAGGTGGGGTAAAAGATCTCAGTTATGCCACTACGAAACACCATCGTATTTGGGCTCATTTGAAAGGGCTCAAGAAGTAACTAGTAGATATATATATTAGTACATAGGAAATGATATTTTAATTTATAGGAGTCACGCCAACCAAACGCGCTCGCCTGCGGCTACGTCGATCGAGAAATGAAATCCGTTCCGTTTGAACTAGGACTGTTGATAAAATATCGATATATCGAAAAATCGATATTATTATTTAGAATGTTTAATTTTTATTTTTCACCTAAATCATTTAATCTACAACACCATCGTAAACTTAAATCCTAATCCTAATAGACAGTGATATATTTCTAGCCGTCAGCTATTTTTTTTTACTAGCAATGCTATTAACATTACTAATATACCTTTAACCACTCCTGCCAAGCTTAAAATGCTCGTGTTAGAGTGGTTCACGACAATAATCGAATGGCGGTTCAGAACCTACGACGTTACAAGTTACTACACTGGGCTACTGTCACTTCAAAATATATGTAAGATAAGGGTAAGTACTAAGACGGTATTCCATAGTCATACCGGTGATGGACAGCAGCGCCAAAATGCGAGACATCTGATGCTGCGATCGTCAATCTGCCTACCAAGCATGAAGATAAATCCAAATTCTCCCTGCAACGAGAAGTTCATGGGTTGATGAAAAAGAAACCTCCGTCAGTATCGAAAAGTTGTTACCATCATTAGGTTTTGATATTCTTGAACGCAATTTAATTAGTCCAAAAAGTTGTAACCCTACTTGAACCCTCATGTTTACGCGTCGCGCACCTCCCTTCACACATTATTACGTTCGGGCTTTATGATGCGCCCGTCTTAAGAACACCAACTGTTTAAAAGACGGTAGGGTGCAGGCTGTCTTCGTTATCAGTAACCAACAAATCAAGAACCCTGCTCTGTCCGTTTTAACTAAAACGTAAGGAAAACAAAGTCTCTAGCTACACTGGAAGTTATTTAACCAAGAGGTTAACGATTGTAAATTTACATTCAACGCTTTGTCGTACACTGGTGTATGCGATGTCCGTATGGCAGTGATTAGCCTTGTTTCCAGGTCCTGCGTTCTAAATTATAATGATATTTGGATATTGTTGACAACACAATATGTTATTATTGTGGTATTTGTCAATACATACGAAGAAAGGAAAGGAAACAAGCTAGTAGATGGGCAGCAGCTTCTTAATAACAACTATAAAATAAAATAAACAATTAAAAATCAAAAAGTGGAATAGCAAGCGGAACCTCTTTCGGTTTATAATTTTCAATTATGTCCGCCTGCTACTAAACTTAATGCGCATATTTAACTCTTAGACTTCAGCTCATAATATAGTATACCGAAGTAGAGTCTACTTTGTTTATAGTTTATTTTAATTTTGTTTTCTATTATCAATCTTGTTTCGGTATTTTAGTGCATTATTTTGTCTTTTGCATTTTTAAATATTTATTTTATTTTAGACTTTTTAGCGTCCCGGATATTTATAACTATTCTAAATTTCATATGATAGCACGAGTTCCGACACAAACATGGCCCATTTTTACGCTATCAATAACTTTTTAAACCAATTTATTATTCCTAAATAAATTTAAACATATACATAACTTATATAGTATATATTTCTAATTCCCTTTAATTTTTGAGGACACTTCGGTTTTAAGACGAATATAACGATACCTTAACTGTCGAAATTCATCCAGCCGTTTGGAAGATACGAGGTAATAAAGAAATTTACAAACAAATATACAAACTTACAAGATACGCGCAAAAACATAACCCTTCCTTGGCAGTCAGGTAATTAAAAACTGCGGTTTCCGACCCGCCTTTCAAGCAACTGCGCTAAGTATGAGTATATAGGCAATATTGTTCAGTGAGTTATGAACCGTGTAGTGGCGGTGTAAGAATATCCGTGGATGGATCCCATATCGTCCTGTGGGTGTCGTAAGGGCGACAGACGGAAACTGAACTAGAGATGGGCAGCATCTCCCTAATAACATCTGAATAAAAGTATGCACCGTTGTTATCTATGCACTTTTGCCAACTCATAGGTAGTTCATTGATCCCTTTACTAAAAAACCATGGGGCGAGAATCAATAAACTCTTTGAAGGCGGTTTGACTGCCGCATCGGAGTTGAATTTTTTCCTTGTAAGAAGTTCTCCTAATTCCGGAAAAATGGTAATCTGTTGGAGCAAGGTCCGGGGAGTACGGTGGATGTCGCAGACATTCCAATTGTAGCTCATCTAAGTTAGTGGTTGTTTGTTGTGCAGTGTGTGGTCTTGCGTTGTCGTGAAGCAGCAGTGGCCTAGAGCGATTGACCAATCTCGGTTGTTTAGCAGCTAGTTCTTCCTTCATGGTTTGCAGTTGCTGACAATAGACATCTGCCGTAATCGTTTGGCCAGATTTGAGAAAGCTGTAGTGAACGACACCGGCGCTAGTCCACAAAACACTCACAAATAACTTTTCTGAGTCAATTTTGAGGATTTGGCTGGGTCTCCAGGGTTCAGCCATTGCAACGAGCGCTTCCGATTATCGTACAGTATCCACTTTTCATCACAAGTAATGATTCGAATTTAAAATCCTTCATTATTGTGTCGATTGAGCAAAGTAACACAGCAGTCGACGCGTGTTTGCAGTTCGATTCACTCAATTCATAAGGTACCCATCGTTCAAGTATTTTTACTTTCCTGATTTGCTTCAAGTGGATTAACACAGTTTTATCACTTACCCCGAAGTCTGCAGCTATCTCTGAAGTGCTTTGTGATGGATCCGCTTCCACAATAGCCTTTAATTCTTTATTTTCCACTTCGGTCTCCGGCCGTCCACGGGTTAGTTCTGAAGGTCGAAATTTCCAGAACGAAAATGTTGAAACCAAAACGTACTGTGCTTTTGCGACACCAGCGCCGTACACATCATTAATCCTTCGAGCTGTTTCTGCAGCACTGGTGCCATGGTAGAACTCGTACTGTAAATATACCGATATTTCATGTTTTCCATTGTGCGGTAATAAGTGACACCAAAGAATAAATTAATGAGGAAAACAAATGAATGACTGTTTTCAAAACTCAAATGTACCAGCTAAATGAATTTATAAATTTGAATTTGGAATTTTAACCAACGAGGAGAAATTTCAGATCAAAATGGTCAGTACGACAAAACGCTAATTTCATATGTAAGGACCTAATATTAAAAACACATTTCTATTGTGGCATTTATTACATTTGTATGTTGAGTTATTAGATAAACACATAAAAGTTGTTTTTTTTTTAAATCATTACCTATTAAATTAATACTATTTTATAGTTCGCCTATTGATTACATTTAAAAAATGCATTTTTAAAGTTAAATTTCTTGATAAATACGGCTCTGTGAGTAGTGTCAAATGGATAGCCCTCATAATAAAAAACTGTAAACAAAACTCCGTGACACGTGGTAATAATTACAGTACCTGTACTAATTGTTGATTTTAAACACATTATTATTTCCAAGTGAACATAGACCTTACATTATTCCAGTGCGTTATTGTGTTATCGTGTGTTGTATCTTCCAGTGCGTTATATTACATTTTTGACGACCTTACCCACGTAAGAGTTTTGTTTTATTTTTTGTTAAGGTAAACTGTTATTTTTACAGATATTGTGAACTAAGGATATACTAGGGACTTTAAGTAGTGAAAGAAATAGTTCTGCGATAGATTTACAGCAATCAAAGAGATCTGAACCCTGTGAACTTAGGATGAGTTTGGCAAGAGTACTTGGTTCTGATAAGCCAGAGACATCTGAAGATGAAGCAGAGGAAGTCAAGACACGAAAGACTTGTCTCTCATGTCAGCCTAATTTGAAAAGAAAAGCGACATATACATATATGCTATTCGTGCAAAAAACACGTTTGTTTACAGTGCGCGAAACAAGTGTGCCTTGACTATGCTTAGAATCTAAGGTGTAGTTGAACTGTGGTCATTTTTTTTCTAGAAGGTTTATGTTCCTACTTAATTTTTTTTTCTAAAACTTATATTAGTCGTAAGTAAGAAATACTATTTTTTTGTTATTCTGAGAGGATTATTCTTTGTGTTTTGATTTTTTATATCTAATAGTCGGATTTTTCCCCAAAATTCAAGACAAATATTATTTATTGCATTATTCTATTTAAAAATTTATTGAAGTTGATATTCTTTTATACTTAGTTTTTCTTAAAACCCTTTATTTTTTATCATAATGCTAAGACAGATATTTAAATCATCACTTTCTTTAAAAATCACTATATAATATACGCGGCCTCTCAGGCCTCACGTCGGTACTAACGTTACAAAACATGCACATCGGTACTTAAAGGTTAAACCAGTTGTAAACAGTGGCACGAGATGGGACTTCATCGTGAAAGGCCAATCGAAGTCTATCATAACTTTCTTGTTGACTTAAGTAACATCGAAAGTCATAAAAATCATTGTACGAAAATTTTCTCGCGTTAAATTCAAAAGCAAATCGTAAACAAATGACAAATTAATAAAATACATAGGTACACAATAATATTGGCAAAGAGTTCCATTTTCAAAATTTGAACTTATTTTTTTATTATATCGTTTACAAGTGGCCAGTTCTAAAAACTTTCAGTGTCGCCCCCGTACTTACATTATTTCTATGCTGTTTAGATTTTATATTATTTTATATATTAGGTCCTTACATATGAAATTGGCGTTTTGTACGGGAGGAATATAAAGGCAATTTTTTTTGCCTTTATGCGACGAGCGCTTCCGATTATCGTACAGTATCCACTTTTCATCACAAGTAATGATTCGATTTAAAATCCCTTCATTATTGTGTCGGTTGAGCAAAGTAACACAGCAGTCGATGCGTGTTTGCAAGTTCGATTCACTCAATTCATGAGGTACCTAGACCAAGATGACTGTGATGATATCACCTTTCTGATGGTGCAATCGAAGGTGGGTATAGGATCTCAGTGACGGCACTAGATAGAACGATCGTGTTTGAAACTCATTTGAAAGGGCTCATAAAGACCTAGGTGACTGTTATGACCTCACCTTTTTGATGGTGCAATCCAAAGGTTGGTATAGGATCTCAGTGGCGGCACTAGATAGAACGATCGTGTTTGAGGTCATTTGAAAGGGCTCATAAAGACCTAGGTCACTGTGATAATCTTACCTTTCTGATAATGCAATCCGAAGAAGGATATGGGATCTCAGTAACGGCATTAGCTAGAATGATCGTGTTTGAACTCATTTGAAAGGGCTCATAAAGACCTAGGTGACTGTTATGACCTCACCTTTCTGATGGTGCAATCCGAAGGTGGGTATAGGATCTCAGTGACGGCACTAGATAGAACGATCTTGTTTGAAACTCATTTGAAAGGGCTCATAAAGAACTAGTTGACTGTTATGACCTCACCTTTTGATGGTGCAATCAAAGGTTGGTATAGGATCTCAGTGGCACTAGATAGAACGATCGTGTTTGAGGTCATTTGAAAGGGCTCATAAAGACCTAGGTCACTGTGATAATCTTACCTTTCTGATGATGCAATCCGAAGAAGGATATGGGATATCAGTAACGGCATTAGCTAGAATGATCGTGTTTGAACTCATTTGAAAAGGCTCATAAAGACCTAGGTGACTGTTATGATCTCACCTTTCTGATGGTGCAATCCGAAGGTGGGTATAGGATCTCAGTGGCGGCACTAGATAGAACGATCGTGTTTGAACTCATTTGAAAGGGCTTATAAAGACCTAGGTCAATGAGATGATATTACCTTCATGATGGTGGACTTAGAAGGTGGGGTAAAAGATCTCAGTTATGCCACTACGAAATACCATCGTGTTTGGGCTCATTTGAAAGGGCTCAAGAAGTAACTAGTTGATATATATATTAGTACATAGGAAATGATATTTTTAATTTATAGGAGTCACGCCAACCAAACGCGCACGGCTGCGGCTACGTCGATCGAGAAATGAAATCCGTTCCGTTTGAACTAGGACTGTTGATAAAATATCGATATATCGAAAAATCGATATTATTATTTAGAATGTTTATTTTTTCACCTAAATCATTTAATCTACAACACCATCGTAAACTTAAATCCTAATCCTAGTAGACAGTGATATATTTCTAGCCGTCAGCTATTTTTTTTTACTAGCAATGCTATTAACATTACTAATATACCCTTTAACCACTCCTGCCAAGCTTAAAATGCTCGTGTTAGAGTGGTTCACGACAGTAATCGAATGGCGGATTCGAACCTACGACGTTACAAGTTCGCAGTCTGCACCCTGCCGTTAGGCTACTGTCGCTTCAAAATATATATAAGATAAGGGTAAGTACTAAGACGGTATTCCATAGTCATACCGGTGACGGGCGGCAGCGCCAAAAATGCGAGACATCTGATGCTGCGATCGTCAATCTGCCTACCAAGCATGAAGATAAATCCAAATTCTCCCTGCAACGAGAGAAGTTCATGGGTTGATGAAAAAGAAACCTCCGTCAGTATCGAAAAGTTGTTACCATCATTAGGGTTTTTGATATTCTTGAACGCAATTTAATTAGTCAAAAAAGTAGTAACCCTACTTGAACCCTCATGTTTACGCGTCGCGCGCACTCCCTTCACACATTATTACGTTCGGGCTTTATGATTGCGCCCGTCTTAAGACACACCAGCTGTTTAAAAGACGGTAGGGTGCACAGCTGTCTTCGTTATCAGTAACCAAAAAATCAAGAACCCTGCTCTGTCCGTTTTAACTAAAACATAAGGGAAAACAAAGTCTCAAGCTACACTGGAAGTTATTTAATCAAGAGGTTAACGATTGTAAATTTACATTCAACGCTTTGTCGTACACCGATGTATGCGATGTCCGTATGGCTTAGTGATTAGCGCACTTGTTTCCGGGTCCTGCGTTCTAAATTATAATGATATTTGGATATTGTTGACAACACAATATGTTGTTATTTGTGGTATTTGTCAATACATACGAAGGAAGGAAAGGGAAACAAGCCAGTAGATGGGCAGCAGCTTCTTCTTAATAACAACTATAAAATAAAATAAATAATTAAAAACAAAAAGTGGAATAGCAAGCGGAACCTCTTTTCTTTCGGTTTATAATTTTCAATTGGGTCCCGCCTGCTACTAAACTTAATGCGCATATTTAACTTAGACTTTCAGCTCATAATATAGTCTGTTAAACCGAAGTAGAGTTTACTTTGTTTATAGTTTATTTTAATTTTGTTTTCTATTATCAATCTTGTTTCGGTATTTTAGTGCATTATTTTTGTCTTTTTCGCAGTCGGGTTTTTGATTTTTTTAATTATTTATTTTATTATAGACTTTTTAGTGTCCCGGATATTTATAACTATTCTAAATTTCATATGATAGTACGAGTTCCGACACAAACATGGCCCATTTTAACGCTATCAAAAACTTTTTAAACCAATATATTATTCCTAATTAAATTTAAACATATAACTAATATATATTTTTGTAATTCCCTTTTAATTTACTTTATTTTGATATCCTATTCCATAGCTTTGGTTAATTTATTTTTTTTAACGTATTACTATTTTGCGCCAAAAATTCCCAATTTTGTTGTATTTTTTTCAAACAGCTATCTGAGGACACTTGGGTTTTTAAGACGAATATAACGATACCTTAACTGTCGAAATTCATCCTGCCGTTTGGAAGATACGAGGTAATAAAGAAATATACAAACTTACAAGATACGCGCGAAGAACATAACCCGTCCTTGGCAGTCGGGTAATTAAAAAACTGCGATTTCCGACCCGCCTTTCAAGCGTGGCAACTGCGCTAAGTATGAGTATATTCGGCAATATTGTTCAGTGAATTATGAACCGTGTAGTGGCGGTGTAAGAATATCCGTATTGGATGGATCCCATATCGTCCTGTGGGTGTCGTAAGAGGCGACAGACGGAAACTGAACTAGGAGATGGGCAGCATCTCCCTGATAACATCTGAATAAAAATAACTGAAGTTGCCAACCAGCTTGCCAAGCGTGGTAATTGCAGCAAATATCCCTCCTTTGAGGCAATCTATGGGGAGGCCTATGTTTAGCAGTGGACTTTTGATAGACTGTGTAGGTGAAGGAAGGTTCAATATTGGACTTTGATAGACTGTAATAAATGAAAATAAATCGATACATAACTCGTAAAAAGATTTGACTTTCACGTAGGTCGGCTGTGTGAGAGATAGTAAAAAATATCGCTCCCTTTTTGTCTTGTGGGTATCATAAGAACCGACTGTGGAATATCTGAGGAAATGCTCATACATTATGATCATTTCCAACTAGTTCACCCTGGATGTAAAAGGTGCGAGATGTGTTGTGCTGCGTTCTCTAACCATCCTGCTGAGCCTGGCGATTGCGCAAATCCAGGGAGAATCGATGGATTGTAGGATAATGGAGGATGCCGAGCAGTGGATTTTTAAGGACATTTGAAAAAAAAGGTAAATTATAAATGTTTTTTTATAAACCTAGGTATTTATTTTTATCATTATATTTTATTAAAGTGTATGAAGAAGTCTATCAGTTCCGAGTAATCTATAATGAAGACAATATTTACCTCTTAAACACGTGTCCTACAATATTTTATTCCTCAGACATGCAGGTTTCTTCGCGAAGTTTTCCTTCACCGTCGAGCACATGTTAAATCAGCACTTAGAGTATAGTCGTTTAGTCCAAACGTACCTATTCCTCTATTACCGCCCTGGATAATACACTAGAGCAAATATATTTTAAAAATACCAATCTATATCTATCTCTGCCATATTCCCGTTTTCCCCACCAAGAAACTAGGAACCTTCTAATACCACTACAACTGCGAAGTTATACCTACCGCCACCAATAAACAAATTTAAACATAAAATAACAATATACTGATATAACTACAATGTTATTAAAAAAAAATTAAATCGGTCCAGTGTTACCAATGAAAACAGGGGAATACGGGATGATAATTTCTTCAATTTTTACAGGTGTAATCAGTCTGAGTTGCAGTTGTCTCTCTCGATTACCTAGGTCGGTCTTTAGGACACAGCGCAACAGCACTAGATTGTTAAAAAACTATTCTCCTAATGCCTTGCAGCTTATCCTTTTAAAATTGCACTTAACAATTTCAGTGATGCCGGCGGGGATTGAACCCGGATTGCTCGCTTTCTGTGAATATTTCGGCGAGCGCTTAGCCTTTGAGCTATAATGGCGCTTTATAATTGCTTTTTATTCTAACAAAATTATACCACATTCATACAACCTCAAATTCCAATTCCATCTCATCATGAAACATTTAAAAAAATAAAAATAAAATAATTAAAAAAAAGATCATCTTTACAACCCATCACAAGACCACCGCTGAACATAGGCCACCGTCAAAGAATATCACAAAACACGTTCCTGTGCCACTTGTATTCATCGACTTCCTACATCTCTTACTAGGTCACTCCATATATTGGCCGCTCTATATTTCTCTAAGTATGGATTGCCACTCGAGAATCTTTTTTCTCTATCAGTAGACAATCAATACAAACAAAATTCAAAATATTTTGAAAAACGTATTCCAATAAAAAAAATCCGTTACAAGGCTTCAATACGCCTTTAAAGAAACGATTACAAAAACTGACGTAAAAAAAGTTCCAGGGCAATTATTTTATAGTCCAACTATTAACCAACTGTTTTCAATCGAGCAACTATTTTTCAACCTCACTCCTTCACAGTTGGGAGTCATCATTAAACAAAACTATGCTATTGCATTTTTTTGTTAACTTCGACAGTGAAAGTTAATGAGAAAGGATATAAGAAGTTGAATAAAAACTAATACGAGCCGATACAAAAATTTACGCTTTTACGGAACCGTTGTATTTCCATCGAATTTTTATAGAATAAGGATGAAAAACGGGCACACAGATCACCTGATCGTGGATGCTGGGACTACCTCAATCTAAGTCTAAGTGGGTAAGTCAAAATGTACATAGATGAGTTGTGAGCCCCGAGGACTAAGATAAAATACCTCGTTACCAGTAAAGAGGGTCTCCGGTTCTCTATACTCACCATAACAATGTATTCTGTGAGAGTGTGCTCCTTTCCCGGTTACCCGCTCGTGCTGCAACCATATAATAGCTACGGCTTGGCTCTACCACGATAAATTACTCTACTCTACCACGCAATACTATCCCTAACTAGCTAATAGACACATAACTATATCTATTGGCTCTATCACGTAGGTACTTTAGATTGATAAGATCGCCTATCCACCTGGCGATCTTAGTAAGTGATGTCTCGACGGGGAGCAGCGTTATTCGTGTCGGTCTGACTATTTTATGTCTGGCTTAAACATGTCTGATGCCATGAGATCTTTCTGGCATTTCCTATAGTCGTTCTCACGACACCCACAGTACGAAATAAATGAGACCCTGCTCCAAGCTGCTACTAAGAATTTCTTGTAAAAAAATCCATTAACTGAGTTTGTTCTGATCCGAGATTCAGCCAACGAGGCAGTTGAATGCCTCCAAACGTAGTATAATGCTATAAACATAATGTTATTGGTACACTCTAACTCGGGAGCTCCCTTTTTTCAAAGTGAACTGTAACTGAATGATTGAATTCGGCCTGAATCTTCCCATAACGTTCAAAATAATTAAAGAATAAGCTACAGTTCGCGATGTTTTTCCTTTATTTTAAAGCAAACATATGGTAAGATTTGTATATCTCTCGTTTTTAGGGTTCCGTACCCGAAGGGTAACCAACCGTTAGGGGACCGTATTACTAAGCCTCCGCTGTCAGTCCGTCCGTCCGTCCGTCTGTCTGTCAGAGGGCTGTATCTCATGATCCGTAATAGGTAGACAGTTGAAATTCTCACAGAATGTGTATTTCTGTTGCTGCTATAACAACAAATAATAAAAATAAAAATTAAAATTAAAGGGGGCTCCCCCACTAAAAACGTGTTTTACGATACTACGGAACCCTCCATGCACGAGTCGGACTCGCACTTGGCCGATTATTATGATCATAAACCATTGGTTACTACGAGTAAGCGCAAAAATAACAATGCTGAAAGTAGGTACACTATCAGTTTACAAAAGCCACGAACATTGTACCGGGTTATTGTGATACCCACGGCACTTCTTACAAAACTGCGACATTCTAATATTTTATAATTTCGTTAATGGCAACACCCGCAAGGTTCAGTGAATGTATTGAAATTTTAAAAAAATGAATTGCTATTTTTTTAACAACTTTGCAATATGTCGAATGACAGGTAGTTTCATTATTTCTTTTGTTTTTTTTTTTAAAGAAAATCGTTACCCACACTGCACTTTACATACACAAATTGCAAATGAACAAACATAGCCAGACACGGAACAATTATTCGTAGGCCAACACCGACAAGCGATGGAAGTGGTCCTCCACTAGATAGAGTGAGGACCTGGTAAGAGATGCAGAAAGTCGATGGATGCGCAGGACCATGTTTTGAGGCATTCCTTGGGAGAGGCCTATGTTCAGTAGTGGACTTGCGACGGGCTGTAATGATGATTGATGCCTGGTGAGATTGAACCGAATTGCTCGCGTAATTTAATATTTACAGCGAGCATTTAGCCCCAGAGCTACCAAGGCTAAAATTTAAAAAAAATTACTACAAAATTTTTAGAAAAGGTTATTTATATCTCAATGGCTTGCATATTACCCCTCAGCTCAATATATGGCAGTTATTTCGATATTACAGACAAACACAAAATTTTATTTATATGTACATACCTACTTATACATAGCGACACGCCCCGACTTCGCCCGAGCCCCTATTATTGTAGCAATTTAAGATAATCATCTAAAACATTTATTTTATCAACTTTTTAAATCTCTTAAATCGAGAGTTTTTATGATAAAATATAGCCTAGATCACTCCTAGTATTGCTCTCAGCCATTCCGAAGATTAGCCCGGATAGACAGACAGACAGTTTTTTTAACGGCTATTCATGTTTTAATGGCATGCAAATAACCCCTCAGCACAAGGCAGTTATTTCGATATTACGGGCAGACATTTCAACTTTATATATATGTATGAATAGATATAACTTATTTTTTCATAATATAAGAAAGCTTTTCTTAAGACACGCAAAATGAACTATTCCGTTGTCAAATATCATAAAAAATGGTAAAGATTTGAACAAATTTAGTCGAATGTTTGAAGAGGTCGGCAAATATAGTAACGGAGTTCTTCGCTCGTAAAGCGACCCCTCCGACCCTCCATCGGTGTCCTTCTCAAAGTAACTGAGCCTTAATTAAGCGTGGTTGAGATTTATTGTAGACTTGAGCAAGCATGTTCCAATCTAATAGAATTGCGGTGTGGTTTCTAGAAACGAATTTTAAGGGTTATTCTTGTACCGATGACCGGTGAAAACAACTTGTAACTGGGAATTGATTTTTGGAACGAAGTTCCTTATCGCACGGTACGAATTTGACGGATGGGGGCTAGGCGAGAAAAAGTATAAGATTTTTCCGTCACGACCCCCTTTCTATAGTGCGAGCGAGATGGAATAATATCCATCTCCCTCGCACTTTTTCTTTTCTTGCCATGAAAGAAATATTATTTTAAATGAGGCTTCATTTTAATAGACGCTAGTAATTCATTTATTTGTATTTGTTAATCAATAATATAATACGTTTATCAATAATAATATACTACGAAAGGAACTTCGTTCCAACCGAGTGTTCATGACACTCACGCATGTTTTTTTTATTTGTAGTAATATGGATAACTAACTAGCACACAGTCCACCTGATTGTAAATCACTTACATTTATCCTGTCCATATCCTGCAATCTGGGCTGAATCTGAATGACAGGTTGAGAAATTGTGTGATAAGAGAAAAGTGTGGTTTGCAAGATGATGTTGTGACCAGGATTTAAAAAAACCGGCCAAGTGCGGGTCGGACTCGCGTATGAAGGGTTCCGTACCATCGTACAAGATTTAATACTATGTAGGTAAAAACACGTTTCTAGTAGGGAAGCCCCCTTTAATTTTTAATTTATTGTTATTTTTATTATATGCTATTATAGCGGCAATAGAAATACACATTCTGTGAAAATTTCAACTGTCTACCTATTACGGATCATGGATACAGCCCGCTGACAGACAGACGGACGGACAGCGGAGGCTTAGTAATAGGGTCCCGTTGGTTACCCTTTGGGTATGGAACCCTAAAAAGGAATGCTTCGGTGGTTTCGTCACGTAGAAATAATGAAGGAGGAAAGAGTGACAAAACAAATCTATGTTGCAGAAGTGAACGGCAGAGTCGGGAAGGGAAAGCCAGACGAAAGTTATCGACCAAATTGGCGATATATTGAAGGTGAGACAAATTAAGAGTACCCTTAAACGACGAACATGTATGCGTAGGTAAAGGAGGCGAGAGAGGTGTGTCGGGAACGTGCCAAATGGAAGTCCGTAGTCTCCGCCTACCCCTCTGGGTGACAGGCGTGAGTGTTTGTTTATGTTATGTTATCCTACAGATTAAAAGAGCTCACAATCCACCTGATGGTAAGTGGTTGATATGACCCATAGACATCTACATCTATCCTCAATAAAGAATCAAAATGCAAATGTGTTGTCACCCGTGAGGACTAAGATGGAATGCCGCTTTTCCAGTAAAAAGGGTCTCCGGTGCTCTACACTCACCATACGAAACACAGCAGTGTTAAGCTGCTATTTTACGCTGGTATTCTGTGAGAGCGTGGTCCTTCCCCGGTCGAGCCGACCCACTCGTGCTACAACTATACTACTAATATAGCTGCAGCATGGCTCTACCACGTAGAAAATATTTATATATATTTTTTATTTATTTATATGTATATTTAACATTCCGTGTAGCTGTGTCGCCAGTCTTTCGGGAGACATTCGCTGTCAAATTCCATATTATACATTATAATTCACATATTTCCGCGGGACTTATTTCGTGAAACAGATTGTAGCTTAAAATTTAGACTAACTTTGAACTACTTTTTGTAAAAATGAGCATTAAGTCTTAGTATTAACCGTGGAGAAGCGGGATAAGAATATCAATTACCCCATATTGTCCCGTGGGTGTCGTAAGTGTCAACAGAGGGAAACTGAAATACTAGATGGGTAGGTAGCAGTATTTTACTTATAACAACTTAAATTAATAAAAAACTGTAAAACTATGTCACCCCTTAGAACTAAGATGGAATGCTTTGTATCCAGTTTAAAGGCTCTCCGGTTCTGTCCTTGACTATTTGAAACACAGCATTGTTTCTATTTCAAAGCCATGGTAAACTTTTTTATACATTATGAGACCTGCTTAAAGCTCATAATAAAGTAAAATGTACTCAGGTACGCACAACAAGAGCTGTTCATAAACGACCCGTCGAGATATTTTTGAGTCTTTTTATACCAAGTTATAAACAACTTTTAATAAAGTTGCAATGACTTGTTATTATAAGTTTTGTAATAAAATCAATGCAATGTCAAATGTATATTATTAATATTTTTAAAGGTGAATTTTAATACTATACCAGTAGCACACAGTCCACCTGATGGTAAGTGGATGCTGTGGCCCATAGACATCTACATTTATCCTCGATTAAAAATCAAAATGCAGATGCGTTGTCACCCCTGAGGACTAAGATGGAATGCCTTTCCAGTAAAACAGGGTATCCGGTTCTCTACACTCATCATACGAAACACGGCAGTATTAAGCTGCTATTTTACGCTGGTATTCTGTGAGAACGTGGTCCTATCCCGGTCGATCTGACCCATTCGTGCTACAACAATAATATTGCTGCAGCGTGGCTCTACCACTTATAAATGTGTTCGTGTATTTGTGCAAGAGTGGTCCTTCCTCGGTTGAGCCAGCTATAATACGCTATACTGTGACTCGGCCACATGTATCAAATTATAGTTTATTATAGTTGTGTCGTAGGCATTTAACGGCTTGATAGGTCCAAGCTGCAGCTATATTATGGTTGTATCACGAATGCATCGGTATGACCAAGGAAGGGCTCACGTTCCAAAGAATACCAGCGTAAAATAGCAGTCTATGGTGAGTTTAGCGAACCGGAAACCTTATTACTGCTAACGAGGTATTCTATCTTAGTCCTCAGGGATGACGCCGTATCTACATTTTGTTTCTTTATATATAGATAGACAGGGTAGAGGTAGGCATCTATAGGCCATAGCAACCACTTACCATTAAGCGAACTGTGTGCTCGTTTGTCACATTCATTCTTTAAAAAAGACTCCGTTCTCAAGCCAGGACAACGTGGTAGTCACATATAAGTATTATAACCTTAAGGTCTCGTAGTCGTATATTCGTAACGTGAAACTTAAATACAAGATAACTAGAGACTCGCCCTGGCTTCGCCTGTGTAGGATCTATTAAGGTGGTGTTATTTAGATTTAAGATAATCATAGACCATTTATTTTAAAAAAATCTATTCTTTAAAAAATCCAAGCTTTCGGATAAAATATAGCCTAGATCACTCCTGGCATTGCTCTCTGCCTGCTCGTCTAGTTTCATTACAATCGGTTCAGCCATTAGCCCGGACAGACAAACAGACAGACAAAAATTTTGGAAATGGTTATTCGTGTCTTAATTTGCAGCCGAAGCTCAATAAAGGGCAGTTATTCCGATATTACAGACAGACGCTTCAATTTTATTTATATGTACAGATGTATAGATGACAAACAACATCTAAATAATAACTTCGTAATGAAGTCTTTCACAAACCAATTGTTTAAACAAAAATTGCCTTCAAATTCAAACAACTTACGTAACGTACGTAACTTTAATGAAAAAAAAATCATTAGGGTTCCTCATTTCTTAGACCAATTTGTCGAGTATACCTGTTTACTTTTAAGTTTTTATGCTTTTCTTTCGATAAAAAATATGGCACTTGTCCTACTTATGTATATTTTTTTATCGCATATATTTTGCTTTTCCAGCCAGTTTGCTTTGTACAACGTATCATATATTACTGAAGTATTAATTTATTTACCCTTAACATTGTTGACAATCTGCTCACTTATTTCAATGACTATTCCCGAAATTCATCGACGACTATAAACTGCGAAGGAAATATTATAGTGCACACATGTGTGCACGCAAGTAATTAATCTTAGAATAAAAGCAAAAGCCGATTGAAAGAACTAAACAGAATTTAAAGAAAACCTCATAACAGCTTTAAAATTTGGTGCTAAGACAAAAATTACGTAAAAAGAATTTACGTGGTAGAGCCAAGCTGCAGCTATATTTATAGTATAGTTGTAGCACGAATGAGTCGGCTCGACCACGCTCTCACAGAATACCAGCGTAAAAGCAGCTAAATGCTGCTGTGTTTCGTATGGTGAGTGTAGAGAACCGGAGACCCTTTTTACTGGAAAAGAGGCATTCTATCTTAGTCTTCAAGGCTGACAACGCATCTACTTACCATCAGGTCGACTGTGTGCTCGTTTGTCACCCTATTTCTATTTAAAAAAAAAAGAAAACTAAATAGTGTATAGAAGAATTAAATCTCTGACTTCAGAAGCTATAATGTAGAAATTATTTCACTTTTTATAGCCCTTTGAGTTTTATTTCTTGACTCTTTTAAGTTGACTAAAGAATATAACTAGCTCAAATATCCATTTTTAAAATTATTTCTTCAAATTTATATGGGCCACTCCAAGGCCAAATATATCGTATTTAATTAATAGAATCAGGCGTTACTTTGCATAAATTCATTATATTAAAGATGATAAGAATCAATTTGCTAAGATCCGAATAATAAAACAAAATGATGTGTCGTACCTAGTTTAAAGAGACCCTCCCGCCCTCCCTCAATTGCGTGCACTATCCACGTCATCACTAATCCCAGCACCAGCATCATAGCGGTCAGGCACCGCAGAGTCTACTTCACCTGAGGATGCCTCGTGTAGAGGGGAAACACGAGTCGTATTATCGACGGTGGTGTGTCTTTCCTAGTGTAGTGGTGTTGCGAGCAGTGGTGCTGGGATTAATGGTGACGGGGATAGCGCACGCAATTGAAAGAGGGCGGGAGGTGCTCTTTAATCTAGGTAAGACACATCATTTTGTTTTATTACGCGTATCGTCGCAAATTGATTTTTATATCTTTAATATAACGTATTTAATTAAAGAAGAATCATTTAAATCCATTCACAATTAAAGAAGATATCGCGTAACATACATACAAAAAAAAGAAAAGAAAAAAGGATTCGCTGTTGTGGATAAATTAAAAATAGAATTCAATTTTAATATCTATCGTTACAAAGTATATGTTTTCTGTACTCATTTGCCTTCTGTTGTAACTGTTGATAGCTAATCAAAGTTATGACATCATTATTGAAATCCCCTTGCCCGGAAGTAAAAATAAATTTTGACAAAGTTAAAAATTTCGGTCCTTCAAAGAACTCATTCTTGTTATTTCGTTAGAAGGAGAATTAAAACAACCGATCGGATGTTTTGGTAAGTTGCAGTCATAGAAAAAATAAACTGGCATTCTAAATAGTCAAAAATAGCTCCTAATGCATCGCAATAAAAATCATAGAAAGTGGATCGGTAAAATTTTTATCAAAGAAGGCTTTTCTGTTGGATGAGGTGAAAACAGCAGTTTAAGTATCTTTTTTGCCCTTTATAACCCTTAATAGTTAAATATTTGAGCAGCAGCGGAACTAAATTGACAGGTTATGTCTTAATGACAGGTTATCCTTGTCGCGGCTGATTAGAAACGGAAAATAAAAAATTAAGAAGTAACATTTGTTACAAATAACCGCTTGTAGAACTGTAGCGCTTCGCGTCGATTCGTCTATTTAAAGATCACATCAGAGTGACTTTCAATAAGTATTATTTACTTTATAATCAATATTGAATAAAAAAAGTTTTTGTTTCTGTTTCATTTCTTTATTGACTTCGTCATCATCATTATCATTTGCTGCGTGGCTGCAGCAAGAATGGGTCGGCTCGACCGGGGAAGGACTACGCCCTTTTTATTTTTAACGAGGCATTCTATCTTAGTCCCCAGTTGTGACGGCGCATTTGCATTTGATTCCTAATCTAGGGTAGATGTAGATGTCTATGTGCCACATCATCCACTTACCCTCAGATGGAGCGTTTTTTGTCACTCTTAATCTATAAAAAATCTATTTAAAAAAAACCATGTGTGTATTTCACATGCGGTAGAAACCTTAAAAAAAAATACTGTATACTGTATTCCATCTTATTCTGTTGCAGTCTAAACCCTATAGATGTATATGTTTGTTTCTTTTTAGTGTCGCTTTTTCGTTTCATCGAGTTTCAAATCACAACGATGCTAAAGAAGTATTCACTTCAAAAATCGAGGGCATGTGAAGTCCGCCAACACACAATGTGGCAGCGCGGCGAACTCTTCCCTGCCCCAACAACCTTTCAGTGATCAGAAAATACCGGTGCTCAGCATTGGAACGTATAAAGGCTGTTACGTTGAAACTGAACAAATAAAACTTTTAACCTTAGCAATAAGTTCTGTAAAACTAGAGCAATGACAATTCCATCCATCCAATACAGCCTATAAAAGTCCACTGCTGAACATAGGCCTCCCTCATAAATATCCTCATGGGGATTTGCCATAGTTGCCACGTTCGGCAAGCGGGTTGCCAACCGCAGTTTTTTATTATTTTGAGTTATTATCAGGAAGATGCTGTTGCCCATCTCCTGTTTAATTTTCCCTCTGCCGCGTCTTCCGACACCCTCGGGACGATATGGAGTAGTGGATATTCTTACACCGCCACTACATGGTTAGATGACGATTAGTTTATGTAATTTATTTAGCATTATGAATACGTCTTTTGTAATAATATCTACAATAAAAGAAAGTATTTTTTTTTATAGGATATGGTGACAAACGAGCACACAGTCCACCTGATGGTACGAGTAAGTGGTGGCTATTTTTTATAGAAGAGGGGGCAAACGAGCATGCGGCTCAGCTGATGGTAAGTGACTACCGCCGCCCATGAACAACCGCAACACCAGGGGAATTGCAGATGCGTTGCCGGCCGTTTAGAAAGGTGTAAGCTCTTTTCTTGTAGGTCCCTAAGTCGTATCGGTCCGGAAAAATCGCCGGTGGTAAACAATTCCACAGAGAAGTTGTACGAGGAAGAAAACTCCTAGTAAAACGCACAGTCGTGGACCGCCAAGCATCCAGATGGTGAGGATGGTATCGTGAATTTTGACGCGATGTGCGTTCGTGAAATTTAGCGGCTGGAGTTAATCCGAACAATTCCTCAGAGCACTCCCCGTGGTAGATTCGATAGAAAATGCAAAGGGATGCAATATCCCTACGCAGCGCCAGTATATCGAGCCGATCAGAAAGAACTCGGTCGTCGACGATTCGAACCGCTCTGCGCTGGATGCGGTCAAGTGGAAGGAGCTGGCACTGCGAGGCCCCGGCCCAGAGATGAGAACAATATTCCATGTCAGGCCGAACTTGCGCTTTGTAAAGTTGCAAGCGATGTACCGGCATGAAATACTGTCTCGCTCTGCTGAGCACGCCAAGCTTTTTAGAGGCTAATTTGGCCTTCCCTTCCAAGTGACCACGAAACTGCACACTATTTGATATGTCGACGTCGAGGATTCCGATGCTAGCTGAGGCAGCAAGGGTAGTGTCTTGAAACTGAGGAGATACGAAAAAGGGGTTCTTTTTAGCAGTAAACGCGCAAACTTGTGTCTTCTGGGGATTGAACTGGACTAGATTTAGTCGCCCCCAATCCGAGACTTCGTTCAGCAAAGACTCGACTTCAGACACAAGTTTGTTCCGGTACTCGGCGACGTTTTCCCGAGAAGTATTGGCACGGCCGGTGTATAAGGAATCACCAGTGTTGTCTTCTGCATAGCAATGAATGCTACCAGCTTGCAACATATCATTGATATGCAAAAGAAACAGCGTTGGTGATAGCACGCAGTCTTGTGGAACACCAGTGTAAGTAGGCTTGTAATCAGAGCATGCACCGTCTACTACGACCTTGATGCTCCGATCAGCAAGGAAATTGGTGATCCAATTGCACAATTTCTCGAGAAGCCCATAGGAAGGGAACTTCGAAAGAAGCGCTTTGTGCCAGACCCGATCGAAGGCCTTCGCTATGTCCAAACTAAGGGCCAATGCCTCCCCCTTGGACTCTACTGACTCCGCCCATCTATGAGTCAGGTAGACCAGAAGATCACCAGCTGATCCACCCCGACGAAAACCGTATTGGCGGTCACTAATCAGCTGGTGATCCTCAAGGTACCTCATGAGCTGGCAGTTTATAATAAACTTATTAGTTTAGAGAACAAGTAGGTGATAGCGATAGGCCTGTAGTTGAACGGGTCTGAGCGGTCGCCTTTTTTAGGGATCGGGTGGACCAAAGCTGTCTTCCATGAATTCGGGACTACGCCTTGGGAGTAGAAGTACCGGAAAAGACGCGTTAAAACCGGTGTCAAATCTGGAGCACATGTCTTCAGCACAATGGGAGGGACTCCATCAGGCCCACTCGACTTGCTGACGTCCAGGGAGAGGAGTGCTTTGCGAACCGAGCGCTGCGTAAACCGCACATCCGGCATGGAGCACTCACACCGCGGGATGGTCGGCGGTGTGTTCCCCCCGTCATCTAGAGTCGAGTTGGACGCAAAGAGAGAGCCTAACAGATCGGCTTTCTCCTTTGGGGGGAAGGGGCAGTGAGTCGTCCTCTCTGTGCAGAGATGAAAGAGATGGCTGACAAAAGTTCCCTTGGACAGCCTTGGCGAGAGACCAGGTGAACTATCTTCTCGCCAATTCTACCGATGTGCTCAAACCTTGCCTTGGCAATGACTCTTGAAGGACCTGGAGGCGGAATTATACTTCTTTTTAAGAGCACTGGTTTACATCCCGAGACGTTGATGCGTCAACCCAGGCCCGGTAGCACTCCTGCTTATAGCTTGATGCTATTTTACAGGAGCGACCAAACCATGGCTGGGATCTGCCTCCGATGGGCACCACAGAGGATGGAATAACAAGTTCCATACCCTGAAGTACCACATCAGCAACAGAATCAGCAACAACACTGGGATCTTCCGGCGAGAAGCAAACCCAAGGGTATGATGCAAAAAAAGACCGCATCCTATCGCAATCGGCCGACCTATAGTGCCAAACACGGCGGCAGCATGCAGATTTCAACCGCGACGTTAGTGTGACTGGCACCACACTCGGACAAGACAATGGTCTGACGAGCCTAAAGGAGTGCGAGGGAAACCTGATATCCGTCCGGATGAGAGGTCAGCAGAAGGTCCAACAGGTAAGGTGCATGATCCTCCACATCTGGAATCCGCGTAGGTGAAGTAACCAGCTGTGTCAGAACATATGCCAAAACAAAGTCATAAACAGATCTCCCCGCATGATCGGTTAAACATGAACCGAGCCATTCGGCGTGGTGGGTGTTAAAATCGCCAAGGATCACGATCTCTGCGGATGGGATCTGCTGTAACAAGGAATCTGTAGCCATTTGGACGTGGTCGATGAGCGTGATTGCTGTGGCCCATAGACATCTACATCTATCCTCGTTTGCGAATCAAAATGCAGATGCGTTGTCACCGTGAGGACTAAGATGGAATGCCTCTTTTCCAGTAAAAAGGGCCTCCGGTTCTCTACACTCACCATACGAAACACAGCAGCATTAAGCTGCTATTTTACGCTGGTATTCTGTGAGAGCGTGGTCCTTACCCGTTCGAGCCGACCCATTTGTGCTACAACTATACTTCTAATATACGTAGCTGCAGCATGACTCTACCACGTATAAAGTATCCCAATGTAAGTGGGGAAGCTCTAGCACAGTCGCCTGAACCTAAAATTTCAGCTATTTTTCACACATGTATATTCAAAGCACTAGATTCTAGAAACTGTAAACCGATTAACGCAAAATCGAATGAGAAATGTCCGAGATTCCTATTGAGACAAATTATTCGATTAGAAAGGTTTCGAGTCAGATCGTTTAAGTATTTAATCCGAGACGATAGCTCCGGAACTTGATGGCTTAACTAACTTAAGTCACCAATAAGATAGCATCTTGTCAGGCAAATTGTTCTACGATTTCGAGACCTTTACAGTCAGAGCTAGTAAAAGTTTGTAGTATTATTAAAAATATTATCTCTGTTTCTTTTTCTTTTTCTTGTTTTTGATTCGTAAAGCAAATGATTGTAGCTCCTTAACCAGCAGTAATTTTTTTATCTAGCAAATTCACTCAACTAAACGTTATTTGAAAGAAATCGCTTTTATTAGCTCTCCTGGTTTTTGGTATGTAACAAATCTTATGCTAATCTGTTCCGTATTCGCAGTTCGAATACAAAATTGTGTTGTTCATATTAAAATTGAGTTAATGTAAGGCAGTACATCACTCACCTTCGATTTGCCGACGATATATTCCTTATGGCAGAATCGCTGGAGGACCTAAGCACTATACTCAATGACCTCAATAGTGCCTCCCAACGGATAGGTCTTAAGATGAACATGGACAAAACAAAAGTCATGTGTAACATCCATGTCACACCTATGCCGGTAGTAGTTGGGAGGACTAAGCTCGAAGTCGTTGACGAGTATGTTTACCTGGGACAAATAGTCCGACTAGGTAAGTCAACTTCGACTGAGAGGTCAATCGACGGATTCAACTCGGCTGGGCAGCGTTCGGGAAATTACGACACATTTTCTCGTCAGGTATACCTCAAAACTTGAAGACGAGTGTACAACCAGTGCGTGTTGCCAGTGATTACTTATGGATCTGAGACGTGGTCCTTCACTGCTGGCCGTATGAGGAAGCTCAAGATCAGCAGTAGACTTCTGAAGGGCTGTTATGATGATGATGATGATGAAATGTAAAACAAGTTAAGGAACATTATCTTTCCTTCTAATTTCTCCCTGTCATTTTATGTTATTTTCTTTAGCTATTGTATCTGATTTTGTCTTTATTTTTTATTATATAATTTGTTTTCTTTGTGTGCAATAAAGAGTATTTTATTTTGATTTTATTGTATTTTATTTAGCTGTTGTTTCTGCTTTTGTCTTTATTTTTTATTATATAATTTATTTTCTTTGTGTGCAAAAAAAAGTATTTTATTTTGATTTTATTGTATTTTCTTTAGCTATTGTTTCTGCTTTTGTCTTTATTTTTTATTATATAATTTGTTTTCTTTGTGTGCAATAAAGAGTATTTTATTTTGATTTTATTGTATTTTCTTTTGCTGTTGTTTCTGTTTTTCTTTTATTTAAATTTTACTTCAATTACTAACTTGTTACAATTAAATCACTAGTAAACTTAGTGTATACTCTAAGCTAGTCTTAAACAGTTGGATTATAATTGTTACTCTTTTCTTATTAACGTAATATTTTTTCAAACGTCTTAAAATAGGGTTGTCACCCTCCTGTTAAGACGTTTCCTGTTGCTTTCTTGTGATTATACACCAAGACGACGCGTGCTACTCGCAATACCATTACGTTATATTGGCATCTTTCTCCTAGTAAATAAGGTCCATCCTAATATTGTAAAATAACTAAGGCAATGCCACGTTTATGGAAATTAGAGACTTCCGTTCGCGTGTCCAGCACGCGTCTTGGTGTACACTATGCGTGAAACTGCACATGCATGACCAGGTGGCGGTTTATTTTTAAAAAGTAACGAAAAATAAAAATTAAAACGATTACCTAACCAAACAGTGAATTGAATGACAAACATTTTAGTCAAGTTTATTATTTTAACAAATTTATTAAAAAAAAAAGGATTAACATATGTTTAACAAAACTTAATAGCGCGTTTAAATTGCTAGGGTATTCAATATAATATGTATTTTTGTTAAATGTTGTTTTAAATCTCGATTTTTTAGACGACACATTAGCAAATAGTTTATTATATTATCTATTTCGTTAAGTCGTCTTTAAGTCAAATAAAATACGTTATTGCCGTCTTGCTCGGATGCTCATATTTAAATTCAGAAGCATAACGTACGAGCACAATAATCAGAGATTGCAAACCTTCTACTTTCAAAGTTTGTAATTCTTTGACATAAATTATTAATTCAACATTTATTTCTGCTTTTACTCAACTTTTTAGAATTTCTTCCCTAAAAATATCTTTATTTTAATCAGAAAAAACAAAATTAAGTTAATATGGCGGACTTTTTGTTTTATGTGTTTTATGTCGTCGTAGCGGGCTTTCGCTATTGGTACTGTGCATATTGATGATACGAGCTCGATGAGCCGCCATTTCTAAATTTCTAATCACATTCTTTATCTATACGGACTGTACAAATACTATAATCATTGATTTTAAACCATTCTTTTTTTTAATCTTGCTGGTTCATCCCAGGATAGAAGTATTTTCCGAACCAGTGGTAAATCAAACATAAAAATGAATTTCAATAAGTATTCTTTATAACCTATATTGAATAAAAAAGTTTATATTTCTATGTGCTGTTGAAGCGAACTGTAGGCCGCTACTCAAAGAAAAATGACATTACATACTAATTAGTTACTTATTTAATCAAAAAGTTAAAATATGTTGCTATTAATTAGTCTTCGTTTTAAAACTGTGTTATAATAATACTGTTATGAATAAATATACTTTTAAAAACTATGTACCTGAAGGTTTCTTACATCTGACAAGGGCCCATAACGATATGACCGTTAAAATAAGCCACCGTGCAATACTTCCTATCCAGAGTGGTATTCAGAAAATATTTAAAGTTTTAGTTTAGTTTAACAATAGAGAAAAAAAGAAACGAGCATGTGGCTCATCTGATGGTAAGTGATCGTAGCCACCCATGAACATCCACAACCACAGAGGATCACAAAAGCCTTATTGCCCTCTCAGGAAAAGAGCCTATTCTAAAAGAGCCTATTCCTTGGATCTTTTGTTGAATTTTTTAAGTCCATATCTGTCCAGAAATATCTTCAGTTACGACTTCGAATGCCATAATGGAACTTTCGTCCAATAATAGCAAAGTTATTATTGCCTAGTTCTTAGAAGTTATTATTCTCATGTGTAAAAGATACAGATTATATAAAAGGTACCTTGTATACTAGTTTTCTTTTCAATTAAAAATAAACATTGTACAAGTTTTGCTTACAGGAAAATATATTAAAACAAAACATCTATACTCAAAGATTTCTTTATTGTAGCTATCTTATCACATACATACACACGACATTAATTGTTGCTGAGCAAACAAATATAGTTATATTTTTTTATATTAACATATTTGGCGATGAATATGTAAAAAATGCAACGTTAAATGACCATACCGCCCACCAAAAGAACTATTTTAAATAAATAAGTGCGTAAAATAAACTTTTTCATGATTAAACAGTGTTCAAATTCAAACTTATACATATTATATACAATAATATTTATATCGCCGTCTTGAATACACATCTAAACATCTGTTCAAAACTTACACAGTATCAGACCGCACGTTTGACGATGCTTCCCGTTGTCGATCTGGGTATTTTCTGTATGGCTCAATTTCAGTCCGTGTCGCAAGAGGCGGCTAAGGGAAACTGAAACAGGAGAAGGGCAGCATCTTCCTGATAAAACTCAAAATAATTAAAAACTGCGGTGGCCAAGCCGCCAGCCAAGTATATCAACTATGGAAAATATCCGCCCAATATATAAAGGCAATATATTTATCATCGTCAACATCATCAGATTTCTTTTGTGGTGATACTAATATAGACAGCCTCTTAAGAATTGTTAATTACTAGCATTTTATTGTTATTACGAGGACGAGTTAAACAGCCCAAGAGTGTTTTTTATTATTTTCAACACCCATTTAACCGGTGAATAACAATAATCTTCATTAGTAAATATAGTCCCTCCAAAACATGCAACACAATACGTTGTCTTGCCACTCAATAATATTTATTCTGTTCCTCTTCCGTTCTTAGGAAATGACTCGGAGAAGTAGGTCCAATGTTTCCTTAGAAATACCAGGTAGCTTTCAACTTCCAACCGGCTTCATTTTGTCTTCATATTTTAGTATTGCCCTCTCTTTAAGGTTAGCCTTGTAAAACCATTTATTCTAGATAAACATTCATTTATTTATTGTCCTAATTCATACATTCCCATTTTTTCTAGATTCCGTAGACGAACTTTAAGGTCTATCACATTGGGCATAATTTGAAACTTTTCCAGCTCAACTTTTCTTGACTCTCTGAAAGTAAGATTTCATACTTTTTGAATTACGCCATCCTTTAATATCAATCTATTTATAAATGGTCGATTAATTCTTCCTTAAGAAGAAGTGGTGTGATATCTGGCATTTTATTAATAATTCTTAGTAAGGTTACCTTACAAGTTGATATTAGATAGATAGATAGATAGATAATTTTATTGTACACCAAATCAATACATAAACGAAAGAAAATAAAACAAAATAGTGACATTAATGGCGGTCTTATCGCTAAAAGCGATTTCTTCCAGACAACCTTTGGATGGACAGGATTACAAAAAGCAGAAAATTGTGTGTGGTTTATGATGCAGAAATAATATTTATAAAGATTTCCATATAATATATAAAAATAAATAACAAATAAAGACATAAAATACGAATGTATACATATATAGATGGCACGAATTCAAAAGTTAAGATAGTGACTGTGTACAAGCTTCTGAAAAACAGATAAAGATTAAGCATCTGACTGACAGAGGTAGGGCATTCCATAGACGGACTGCTTGGATAGTAAACGACCTGTCCAAAAATTTGGTATTATGGGCAGGCATTTTTAATGTAAAATTTTCTGATGATCTCAAAACTTTCGAATGGGAGTAGTGAAGGAATTCAAAGGATCCTTAAGATAAGAAGGATAGAAGGATTAAAGAGAACATTGTAAAGAAGTGACAGAATATGTGCATTCCGGCGAAGACGAATAGGAAGCCACTTGAGCTTATTACGGAAACAAGAAACGTGATCATATTTGCGCAAACCAAATATGAATCTTATACAAAAATTTTGAAGACGCTCAAGTTTATCAAGTTGCTGGTGAGATCAAGATAGCTGACATCTGCATAGTCCATAATTGGGAGAAGCAGAGATTGTGCAAGCGCAATTTTAGTGGCAGTAGGTAGAAAGTTCCTTAATCTGTTCAATGATCGAGCAGCTGCAAAGAGTTTACGACTAACTTCCTGTATTTGAGGACCCCATGATAGGTTCCTGTCAATATAAATTCCTAAGTCTTTGACTTTTCACTAACAGGATAAAATTTCCATCAAAAACAATTTGAGGTGCTTGAGATAGGTTTGATTTTCCAATCATATTCAAACTTCCGATGATAATTACCTGAGTCTTTAGGGGTTAATCTTCGCCATATGTATTTGCCCAATCTGATATTTGCCAAGGTCACTATATTACCTAATTACCTCGCCTTTTTATCCTATAATTATCAATAGCTTTCGCTTTAACATGGTAAATCTATATATGGAATTATGTCTGCTTATTGTAACTATTACTTCAATGTGTATTACAATAAAGAATAAACAATAAAATAAATAAATAATCTAGATCCTAAATGAAAATACTGTTATGGAGATCCCGGTCCAAAATAAATATTTTTTAGACAATTTCCAAGACTCCAACTTTTTTTTATTTATCGATATTTATTCAATAAATATTAAACTTTAGAAAATGTTTAATTCAAAAGGTATAATTTGTTATACATGTACTAATTAATAAGAATTTTATTGTTGACATAGTTCAGCCCTGGGCACTTACTTTATCGTCCTTTATTCGTACGAACAACAGCAGAGGTCTTAAAGAAAGCTCACCCTTCAAATTAAACTTTTTTTATAACTTTACCTGGAAGTCGACTTATAAGACCCTTATGATGGTGAAATAAAGTTTATATTCCCTTTTCTAGTCTTTACCTAATATTTTATATTTAAAAAAAGGAAAATAATGATTATAAGTATACACATGTAAAAATATTTTAATATATTAAGTAAAATTAAAAAAAAATAAACGGAGGCGAGAGAGGTGTGTCAGGATAGTGCCAAATGGAAGTTCGTAGTTTCTGTCTACCCCTCTGGGTGACAGGCGTGAGTGTTTATGTATTATGTATGTATGTATTTAAAAGTGAATTAAATTGATAGGATTACAATTTCACAATTATGATATTATCATAAATCGATATTACATTATGATCTCGTCGTAATATATTATGAATAAATAACAGAATGTATAAAAGACCTGCTCCCTCGGATAGGTATACTAATTAATTATATTTTATGTGAAATAAATTCTTTTGTGTATACGATGAAAAATTATGATACTATTATATTAAAATGCCAATATTAACAGTTAATGCCTCACTTTTTCATTTATTTGTTATTTAACATTATTATTAATTAATTTTTCTATAAAATTGAAATGACTAACGAACTAAAAGTCCACCTGATGGTAAGTGGCTACTGCAGCACATGGACACCTGCAACCAACTTTAAACAAATAAGGCTAGATGCGTTGTCCCCCCTGAGGACTAAGATAATAATGCCTCTCAGCCTGTAATTATACCGCCTATCTATAGGTTCCAGAACAAAACACAGCTAGATAAGTGGGTGGTAAATACCAAGACGACAACTAGGCAAAAATTGAGTTCTATCCTACCTACTACCTATTAAATTAACTAAGAATATAATATAAAAATAAGAAATCGCTATTTTGAAATAATTAGGAAACACTCGTCAGTGCCCAAAGAAATTGTCTTAAGCAAAGTTTATAATAAACATGAGTTGTTGCGAAATTTTGAATAACCACCCGATTTATTTTAACGGCCACTTAAAAGAAGCATACCTTTATCGTCATTCAAACAACTATAGGGGACTGAAGGTGAAGGGTCCGATGTAACGTCTTTTGTGCCCTCAAGACATTGAGTTCCTTGCCGACCGGCGCGCGTGCGGGCCGAATGCTCCGGCACCCCTAAATCGCCCGCCAAATTCAAACTTGTGCACTTTCTGGAAAATAAATAAAACGGAATTTGTTAATTTACAAAAGTTTTTTTTAATCATAAATTCATATTGTTAGTTTTAAAGTGGCTCTACTCAAATATGCTTTTGACGAAAAAAAATTTTTTTTTTAATTTTGAAATGTCAAATTATTGAAGTAAACAAATATTTTTCAGTGCCGTTTTTAAATTATTAATGTATTGTGCAATATTGTGAGTGATATATTATAATCTTTTATAGTCTGATTGGGTGCTTCACGTTGTTATTTAGTGTTGTATTTATTTTTAAAAAGTTTCCGACGTGTTTTAATGGTCCTATTTATACTGGAGGTAAGTGTAACCCACGCGCCTACGCGTAGTTATTTCTTTAAAATTCCTAATAGTCCCCAATTACCTAAGTTTTCAACAAGTAAAACACTTATTAAATTGTTCATTTTAATATTTTTTTTCTGAACTAGCTGCGTTCTTCACTGTCCTGTTAAAACGTAGACTGTTACGTACATACGTCTATCTTCTGGGCACAGATCTGTAATGTATAAAACAGGAAAAGTGGACTGCTCTCCTCAATCTGAATTGGTCAACTGCGCATATTCCGGAAATATTTAACATGCAAGTTTTCATGATCCTTTAGCAAATGAGCACTGTTTAGTCAGATAACAATTTTTGTGATGCCAGCGCCGATTCCAGAAATAGGTACCTACTTTCATTAATTTCGCTTCTTTCCTCCTGAAAATAAAATGATCTTTGAACATTAAGTTTTATTTGGCTCGAACTTTTATTAATTTTTAGTTAATTTGTCAATTTTAATTTCATAATTGCAGGGCAACCAAACTTCGTGAGGAAATATTTGGATTACTCAATACGTGACTAATATATTGTAAGCGCCATCTATTTTAAAATATTGCAAGTAAAATAATATTGCCCATAGATCATTTAGTTTATGGACTAGACGTTAGATGGTGCTAAATACTGAAATAAACAAATTAAATAAAAATTAAATTTAATGATAATATGATTTTTCCTAATAGTTTCTGAAACATTTAAATTATTTTATTATTTTTATCTCTTTGAAGTCGGATTTTTTGAATGGAATAAAGAACATTAAAAACAAACTAGAATGCAGTCTTTAGTTACATTTAAAACTTTATCCCATATTCTTCTTATTTTCTCTTTGTTTTCTCCAAATTTATATAAACATTATTTTATGTTATTATAATCAAATTTCATTTTATTTAGTAGAGTTGACTAGTTGCGAATGCTAAATAGCAATAAGACCACCCATTGTGTTATTCTATGGCAATGCAATAAATATCAAATAAATATAATTTATAATAATAATATATTTATTTAATATTTATTAAATAATTAAAATCGGTTTCCAATCGACGACGATATACGTACAAAAAACATATAGTCAAATTGAGAACTTCTGCCGTTTTGAAGTCTACCAAAACACGTTACGATAAATTCCAAAAATGGGAAATATAATATGTAATATTAACATTTTTATTTGGGAAGATGACATAGAAATTACTAGGATATATACTAGGATTTTCTCCTGTATCGTGGGGGCAGTTTACATACATTAATTTCACAAGGACAAACATTCAGACCCGGAACAATTATTTGTAGACCATACAAATACTTGTTCCGTGCGGGATTCGAAACCGCGGCCCTAAGCGCTGCAACTCATTGCTAAGCCACTGCGCCACAGAACCGTCAAAGTTAACGTTAACGTTATTAGTTCTTCAAAAATATCAACGAAAAATGGTCCGAGAGAGCATATTACTAGCTTCATGCTTTATGCACATATTTAAATGTATGTATTATGCATAGACTTAGAATATACCGTACGCCAGTATATTCTAAGTCTATGGTATTATGTATGAATAGATAAATTAATTTAACTCTCTTTCAATAAAGCATAGATATTCATGGTGATCAAATAACATAATGCTGGATACTTACCCAATATAGCAGAGAGAGAAAGACATGGGAAATAGATTATTGAGCATAATCACGTCATTGTGCCTATGTATGCTGATGCAGGGTTCCCAACTTAGGGATTTCCCCCCAAACCCCAAATTTAGGGGTGAATAAGTGGGATGGGATTTTTTGGAACGAAGTTCCTTATCGGACGGTACGAATTTGGCGGATGGGGGCTAGGCGAGAAAAAATTAAGATTTTTCCGTCACGACCCCTTCTGACGTAGTATAGACAGCCTTGGCGGCTATAAGGAAGCGGATGGAATAACATCCATCTCCCTCATTCTATGTATCTTGCCATGAAAGAAATATTATTTTATTTTAAATGACGCTTCATTTTATAAGACGCTAGTAATTCATTTATTTGTATTTGTTAATCAATAATATAATACGTTTATCAATAATATACTACGAAAGGAACTTCGTTCCAACCGAGTGTTCCATGACACTCACGCACGTGGGCTTTATATTTTTAGGGACTTTTATATTTTTTTCACTTTAGCTGATTTTTGTTTAGAAGTCTACGATGATTGCGGCGCAGCTGGCTGTAAACCTTTTGAAAATGTTTCAAAATTCGGGTTGTCTGTTTTCCATTAATTATCACAGTTTCAATTCTTGTTATCTATTGAAATGCCACCAAGTGTGATAATGATCTGATTCACATTGCAACGAAATAACGCATCATTTATAACATTTAATCCATTCACTAAAATGTATGTTTATTAAATATCGAAATGTATAATTTTAATATGTCGGAGCCATCAGAAGAAAACGAAATAATATTTGAAATATTAAATAATTTATATTTTAAGAAAATTACAAAGCATTTACATATTTTTAGGCGATTTCCAAGTTAATAAGGTGATTATAGAGGTTTTTGACTTAACCTTTAGGGGTAAATATTTTTTGGAGTTGGTAACACTTTGCTGATGCTCGCATCATTATACAATGCTATTATTTTGAAAAATGGTTTGCACAATATTAAAGCCAATATAAATTTAAAGTACCAGGAACACCATTATCATAGACTAGAAATTCCACATTGTGCTGCTACTACATACAGTCGTGATAGAACTAATTATGTTTTTACTATATTAGAACGAAGGTGTTTAATATTATCTTTGATTACCTAAATTAACCATAGAGAAACTTTAACTTCGTTAGACGGCTATGATCAATTTTATTTATTTACTAGCCGTTCCCCGCGATTTCGCCCGTGTGGAATTTATTGCGATTGGATATCATGGGTTTTTTTCATTAATTCTTTTCCTAAAATAAAAGTGGCCTAAGTTACTCCTTATAACATCAGCTATGAAAGTCACATCCAAATCGGTTTACAGGTTTTTGCGTGATGCGTGTTCAGACAGACGTCGTGGTAGAGTTTTATTATAGTACTAGCTGTTCCCTGCGACTTCGCCCGCGTGTAATTTAGGGTTTTAATTTTGTTGAGCGGAACCGTAATTATTTTCTAAAATATAAGTAGCCTACGTTACTCCTTATAACATGAGCTATCTACCAGTGAAAGTCCCGTCAAAATCGGTCCAGCCGTTTCGGAGATTAACCGGAATAAACAGACAGACAGACAGATAAAAATTTGAAAAATTGTGTTTTTGTTATAAGTACCGTATATACTTTCATATGCAATTAGTAAAAAACTGTTATTTTGACATTACAAACAGATACTTCAATTTTATTTATTTGTTTAGATAGACAGTATAAATAGATAGATAGATTAGGAATAAGGCAACACATCATCATCATCATCATTACAGCCCTTCACAAGTCAACTGCTGAACATAGGCCTCCTGCATGTCTTACCAGGTCTTCACTCCATCTAGTGGGGGGTCGCCCTACACTTCTCCTACCGGTACGAGGCTGCCACTGGAGAACCTTTTTTCCCCATCATAAGGCAACACGATATTGTACAATTTTTTTCAAAAACATTTTTAAATCTAGCTGGCTATATTGATGTCGGACACATACCAGCTATACACAGCTAATACTCGTTTCCCCGATAGATTGTAGAGAGAGGTCGATAATTGCATTTGACCAATAATAAAATTTGATTAAGTGTAGTATTTTACGACACCTATGGAACGGGATAGTCTTACTATAATATTATGTACAATACCAATTTCAATACCATTCTACGGTGAAAGTTGGAAGCAAAGTTTATTCTTATATATAACTAGCCGGCAGACTTTGTTCTGCTCTTTCCGGTAGATGGCGCAATGAGTTTCTGAATTCACACAGACTTTTTATAGTGTAAAAATAAAATTTAGTTTATTAATAACACGACTCTACTCCTGCAGTTCGACTACAGCACCACCAATGGGGTCCAGATTTTGTGACTTTCTTTTTAGACATTTTGGTCCATAAATAAAGAAAGTGTTAATAACTTGACTACAGCGTCACCTGTCGGATCACGACACCTGAAATCCACACGGCAAATAAGGTGATGTGATGGAGTCTTTTGCACCATCACCGAACAACAACGGTACTCCAAAAATCAATTAATTGCAATTATAACATTCAGTACGTGCAATGCCTGCTGACACACGCAACCCGTGACGTCATAATTGCCCGCGAAACAACTATGGTGACATAGTATTAATAATTTTTGGAACATTCCGTTGTTACAATTTATTTCATACTATAAAATATAATATTGAGTTTACTGCTACTTTTGAGAAATAACATGTTTACACGAACATACATACATATTTTCTGGACCGATACATAGGAACCTGCAAATAAAGCCTAGGTACTAAAAATATATATATAATCATTCATCATCATTACAGCCTATAAAAGTCCACTACTGAACATAGGCCAACCCATAGATTGTCTCATAGGGGGAATTCTGCTATAGTTGCCACGCTTGGCAGGCGGGTTGGCATCCGCAGTTTTTTATTATATTGTGAGTTATTATCAGGAATTGTGTTGTACCGGTGTAGTGGCGGTGTAAGAATACCCACTACCCCATATCGTCCCGTGGGTGTCTTATGAGGCGACAGAGGGAAATTGAAACAGGCGATGGGGAGCAGCCTCTTCCTAATATAAATATATAAATTATACCTTATTAATATCGCTTCAAAATTAAAACAAATATTATTTCTTATATTTATGCGACCACTATATCTATACAAATAAATAAAATGGAAGTGTCTGTTTGTAATGTCAACATAACAGCTTTCTACTAAATGCATATGAAAGTATATACGTTATTTATAACAAAAACACGATTTTAAAATTTTTGTCTGTTTGTTCCGGCTACTCTTCGAAATGACTGGACCTATTTTGGCGAGACTTTCACTGGCAGATAGCTGATGTTATAAGGAGTAACTTAAGCTACTTTTATTTTAATATTAGGGTACCGCGCATTAAAAAATTAAAAGACATGAAATTACTTGTAAAAAATAACATACCCGCGAAGTCGCGGGGAACAGCTATTATTAAATAAAACTAGTTTTACGGATTTTATCGTGTTTAATTTTACTTGTTTTTAATTTCCGATGTTTCGGGTGCTTTGCAGCACCCCTAATCACAGGGAAACTGAGGTGTTTGACGTCCATATGTCAAAGTTAACCCGGAATACCTGATGAGACATGAAATAAAAGAGTAATTTTTTTCTTCTCTACACATAAATTTTCTGCTGTAGGTTTGAGCCCTTAATGAATTCACTCATACATAATATACATGCTGATAGTCTTAGTAATTTAGGTTTATTTATTTATAGTTTAAATTAACGTCGTATTGTATTGAAGATAGAAAAAGGGACCGTACGGTATTTAACAAAATCGTTGCGGCCCTACCCAAAAACAACCTTCACCCGATAATTGGGGCGGTCAGAGCGCGGACGCGAAAAAACGCGTTATTTTTAACGTTAAACGAAATAAAAGAGTAATGAGTTATTGATTCGTCCGGGGGGTTAATGTCCGTCGTTATATCGCTGGGGTTCAATGTCAAGGCCAACGCCTGCTTGTTTACACGCGACTTTTTAATTTGTTGTGATTGTCGAAAGTGAAACGTAATTGTTGATCCGTCATTCAATAATGGAAGTCTTTACGAATTAAGTTCTCTTATCTGTTGATATGCTACGAATATCCAAAATGTATTGGTAGACATTAACTTGGAAACAAAAACAAAATGCGAAACAAGCTGATGGTGAAAAGTCAAGTCAAGACCTCAGAACAACAAATAAAGATAGACAGAGCGCTGCGTACATTTTAAGTGACGCTAAAAGCAAGTCAAAACTATTCTCAGCTTTTAAATAAAACTAGTTTTACGGATTTTATCGCGTATATTAACTTATTTTATATTCCCGACGTTTCGAGTACTTTACAGCACCCATGGTCACGGGGGGGACTGAGATATTTGACGTCCCAATGTCATAGTTAACCACGGTTACCTCCAGATTAAAAATTATTAATTTTTGTTCCGATCTATGCAAAAATTTAAAATTTAAAAAAAATAAAAATAAAAATAAAAAATAATAATAATTTTTAATCTGGAGGTAACCGTGGTTAACTATGACATTGGGACGTCAAATATCTCAGTCCCCCCCGTGACCATGGGTGCTGTAAAGTACTCGAAAAGTCGGGAATATAAAATAAGTTAATATACGCGATAAAATCCGTAAAACTAGTTTTATTTAAATGTGTAGTGTTCGCGTAAATATAAGAAATCATTATATTCTCAGCTTATTGCAATAACACGCACTCACGCATACATTATGCATCTAAAATCATTTGCAGCCTACAATATGGTTTTAGCTACTACACTACTACTTACCTTCAGGTGGACAGTGAGCTCGTTTGTTACCTATATTTGCATAAACAACGTGACTCTAACAAAACAAGCGATTTTTTTTTTAAATTTTGTACTAAAAAAATTGATATAAGTACCCGTTTATTTGTAGTAGTTGTTGTATATTCCTACATTGTCATCCGATTCTGAGCTATGTTCAAAATTTCAAGTCTCTAGCTAATCGGGAAGTGCTCGAAATTTGAGTTGCAAGATTCCACCCGGAACGACAGACAGACAGACAGACAAACAAGAAAGTGACATAATAAAAACGTGGAAAAAATGACAGTTTATCCATACAATAAAGACAATACAAAATGATGAAAGCAAAACATTCCAAAATCAAATCAAATTTAACAACCATACGCTGCCGAATGCTCGGACAGAGCAGTGGCCCACATGCCCGCAAGAAACAGACTTAATTGTCCGGAGATTTACGGGCCGGGGATGTGTTTGCCAAATTGAAAGTTGACTATAAATTAGGCAGAACTGCCCACGAACATTGCTAATGTAGGCACCTATGTAGCGTAGTGATTTATGCCGATTTTGCGTTTAGAATCGATTTAATTGTTACGACTGTAGCCCCGCACCGTTATGTTTCAAAGGAGACAATAATTTCTTACAAACTTTCGAACGTATGAACATTCAAATTTCTGACGGCTCCGTGGAGCAATGGCTTAGCAATGAGTTGCAGCGCTAAGGGCCGCAGGTTCGAATCCCGCACGGAACAAATATTTGTATGGTCTACAAATAATATGTTAAATAAGGATGTTAATATAAATTAGCTAGAAAATAAATTATCTTAACGACTGAAGGACGCCTCCCTCCCCCAATTGCATGCATTATCACCGTCACCACTAACCCCAACACCACTACCCCCAATGCCATTAGACTAGGGAAGACACACCACCGGTGATAAAAGGACACGTGTTTCGCCTCTAAACAAGGCACAGTCATGACAACGCAATTTTTTTTAAATATTATTTTAAGCCAGCGCTTAACTACAATCCCACCTGATGGTAAGTGGTTATCTTCTAGTTAGGACATATGATTTTTATTTTTACGCGGATCCTAGCTATTATAACATATTTAATATGTTCATTAGTCATTAAAAAATTTATTAATTAGAAGATATTTTTATAATATTAGAACAATAAAAGAAAGAAACAAAAAAGATCACAAAAGCTTTGCACTCTAAGATGAAATGCCTCACACCTGTATTTTTTTTAAACTCACGAGTATCAATTATTAAAAGTTCATAAGGATATCACCGTACGTAAAATCTATCTAGTGTTAGTATTCAGTATTTACTATTGACAATTTTTATTAAAAAGCCATTTTTTTACTTTACGTATTGTTTCGTGAATAATTAAAGAGTAATTAAATTTTTTAATAATAATTTTAGTAATTATTATTCTATTTTAAGTACTTTATTTAAAATATAACAACTTAAGAATTGATGAGAGAGGGCAAGAATTAATAACTTTTAAGACCCTCGTTAAAACTGCACAATATTTTCCTCTCTACAAACCGATTTGAAGGAGAGTTCAAACTGAAAGAACCACAATCCTTTCCAAAGTTCTTTTGTAGAACTTATTTCGTTAAAGTAAAGCATTTGTTATACTTATTTCGCGGATTCCCCTACCATTTCACCTTATTCATTGTCTTAAAACAAAAGATCCTTTTTAATTTTGTGTAGGTAATTCTTTAAGTTTTTTTTAAATTAAAATACACTCGAGAGGTTCAAGAGATGTTATATATTGTAATGCTGTCGAAACGCTGTTGCGTCGCATACTTTAGCTAGTTTATCAACATTCCACTGCTGAATATAGGCCTCCCCCATAGACTGCTTCATATGAGAGATATTTACCTTAGGTACCACGCTTGGCAGACGGATTCGCACAGTATTTTTTTATTATTTTGAGTTTTATCGGGAAAATGTTGCTGCCCATCAACTGTTTCATTTCCCTCTGTTACTGTGTTTTACGACACGGGCTGATATGGGACCATACAGAAATACCCAGGATGACCACTGGGAACAACATCAAGAATGCCAATCCTCCTGGCAAATCTTTTCTAAAACGAGAGAGACTGAATTGAAAGAAATTGGAATATGAAAAAGCCTAAGAGAGGGCACTTTGCATACTTTTGGAATGGTGACGCTCTCCTGATCGGTGAATACCTGCGGCAACAAAGTTTGATTACTTTTCTAAACGACAAGATTACTACCGAAATTGATTCGAATTTTTGTTTCGTTTTTAGATCGAACTCATTATTGGTTCAGACTTGACATTAAAATCTTATTCCTAAACCAAATCGAATAGAAAAATAAGATTGAGCGACAATCGAGCATTACATGTCGGAGCAATAAATATGTGGGGGGTATGTCTGATCAACGGTGAACAATAATATAGGCCTAAAAGTTTTTTGAATAACATGGAGCTTTTAGACAATAATGGAGAGATTTTTATTCTCAAACTAGAGATCCGCCCCGGCTTCCCACGGGTGATTTCTGGATCTCGACAACAGCGGCACTTACCGGGTCTAATTGTGAATCGTTTAGATAATCAAGGGACCCACTCAAAAACACCAAAAAATTTCATCAAAATTGGTCCAGCCATTTTCGAGTTTTTGCGAGACTAACGGACGGCAATTTAATTTTTATATATAGAGATACCTAATATAGAGCAACAGATTTTACCATTTTACGCTCTGGCAAGTTTGCATTCTATAAGTCTTGTTCTACGTGGTAGAGCCATGCTGCAGCTTTAGTATGGTTGAAGCACGAACGGGGGTAGGGCCACGCTCTCACAGAATACCAGCGTAAAACAACAGCTCAATGCTGTTGTTTTACCCTTTTTACTGGAAACGAGGCATTCCATCTTAGTTCTCAGGGGTGGCAACACATCTGCATTTTGATTCTTAATCGAGGATTGCCTATTAATATTTATCAATCATAACAAATAGATACCTAGAATGAAACAGCAGCCATATATATCAGAAATATACACAATGTTACGACCAAGCAAAATGCAAACAGCTCTATAGGTACGTATCTATCTATCACTCTAATTGATAGGTTTGAGTTGAGCGAAGCGAGCCACGCTGAGTGAGCAGCGCAATGTAATGCGATGCGTGTCGTGCGCGCGAGCTTGAGCTACTGATACATAAGGATATAAAGATATAAAAGAGTGATACATATCCCAGTGAGTGAAAGATACATATCAATCTTTTCTTTTAAGTGATACACATTGCCCATGTCTACTAAGTAGCTTTTTTTCATATTTTCGGGTTTGACTACGTGATGAATGACCACCCACAATCGGATACACGCATGTTTTTCACTTAACTTAATAGGTTAACGTTCGGATATTTTAACAAATCAAAATAAGATAGTACAGTGGTGCCTCACACAACGAACTTAATTCGTTCAGGAGCAAGTTCGTAATGCGAAAGTCTATGGGCCACAGCATCCACTTACCATCGTGTCGACTGTGTGCTCGATGTCACCCTTATTTTATTTAAAAAAAGTATTTTTAAGACGGGCCCCTGCCGTCACAGCATATTATTAAATGGATCATATTCGAAAAAAATAATTCATACCAAAGAGGATTGGTGAGTATAAAAAAAATTAAAAAAATCTAATATCGATAGAGAAGATTGCTAGTCGCTACCATCTGCTAGAGGTTCAATGTATTTATTTGTTTAATATTTGGAATAGAAACAGTAAAAATATTAAATAATTACTTAAAGTTTAAAATTGCAGTACATACAGCAGTAAAATACTCAGAGTTAAGCCATAAATATTGTAATGAATAAAATTAAATCCAAACCCAAGCATACCGCTGCAAGACTGTGAGGTTCACCCAATGGTTGGGAAAGACTACGTATATATATACAGTATTCGAAACGTCGGCTAGTAAAAACTTCTTAAAATTAGTTTTGTTCAATGTAATACATTCGTGTAAATTTACGAAAACTATACCATACATTACTATACCTGTAGCTGTAAATTATAATACAAAAGCGATAACGTCCCCATATACGCTAGTTTTTATAATTTTTGGGAATGTTGTAGATATAATGAAAAACTAGGTTCGTATGTTTTTATTTTTAAGAAATATTGCATACGATATAAGTTATTAGCATCTAAATATTTATATTTTTGACTTAAAAACTTCCTCCGAGTTTTTTTTTAAATTAAACTAAACTGAATTACTAAAAAAAAACGTACAGACCTAGATTAATGTGTACTAAATGTAATGAGACCAAAATTGTCTTATTTCGTAAAGCTTGGGTTGGGGGTCGAAAACTTTATCGCCCGATAATATTTCAAGAAGCAAAAATGTAGGGTATTGCCTACAAGACTTGCAACTCTATCGCACGATACGGCGATACGTAGCGAGCGGTATGAAACAGATTTCATTTTTGAAAATACCTACTCGCGCCGCGCGTATCGGCACTTCACAATCCTCTTAACACCAGAAGGCATTCTGTTCCAGTCGACCATTGGGTTCAGCAGAGACATATTAAGAGGGCGTCAAGCAAAATTTAATTAGTCGCTCTATCAAAATCAGTCTCGGTAAAGAGTTCACTTTTGTCCATAGACTACAAGTCCTTGAAGCCGTTGAAATATACAGCAGGGTGTGAGCTCTATTTCCATTGAAGCTCTATGGCTCTACTTATCACCGGTCCGGTTATTTTAGGTCTGGCATACAATAGATGTGGTAGCAAACTACTGTGGTTAGAAAACTAGCTATATTTCATAATTACTAGGCGCTGGTAACCCGAGTTCAATCCGAATATGGCACTACTGAAATGTTTAATGGCAATTTTAACCGGGAATTACCACAAGTCCGTCAAATATTTTTGGGGCAGCGTGCCGAGCTTCCTGCAATTACTAAGAGGAGGGCTGTGTCATTGTAGGTAGGTAGTAGGTACACTTTATAGTATGTATGTTAATGTATTGAAATTTTTGTCATAATATATCGAAATCGATTTTAATGTCACCTACCAGATGATAGAATTAGATGGATTCTCTTACGCTAAAAAAGTCGATATTATAAAATATCAGAATATTATTTACTATCTGAAAGTAAAAATTTCAAACAGAAGAATCGTCAACAGTTGATTTCTCCCGGGCGATGTTTTTTTTTATTGGTGTCGCTTAAAAATAAAACAAGAAATAAAAACTTCGATTCGTTTCCACGGAGGTCTCACAGATGTCATAAACGGACGTTGCTTTATCCCAACATTATAAGAGACAATGTTTGCAACCCAACATTAAATAGGACATAGCTTATATTCTGTAGTGAAATGTAACCGTGTTTTATATTTACACTTTGGTAAAGTCGTAAGTCAATTCATTGCTTTAACAAAAATTCATTATTTCTCAAGTAAATACGGTTTATTTTCCAAAAGCGACAATTGTGAGATATATCACACTAGCACAACAAATAAAAAGTTTTTATTTATCGGTGGCATTCAAATCTTCATATGGCTCGTTTTAAATTAGACCGTATATTCATCGTATTACGGATAGAAATTGTACTTTTACGGACTAAGCATTAAACCTACGTTCTAAATTCAAAGTTGTTCGAAAAACAGACACGTTAAAGGTGCGCCAATAAAAAAGAAGTTAGCTCCTTACGCTTACGGCTTACACGCAGTTACGAGGTTATGCGTTCAAAGGTGATGATCTGTATCCATTGTTTTTAAAGTTGTTTTACGAATTTTGATCTCAAAAAAAAAAATGCATGTTAATTTATTTATAACAAGCTTTCCTCTACTGTTTCCAGTGGACTTTAGATTTTTTAACTTAACATGAAGAACAAAGTAGCATAATACCAAAGATGTTATTCTCAGGGTTTATTTATCTGTACTTTACAAATTATTATTTTATACGTTTGATCGTACGGTTACGTTTAAAAAGAGAAACTGTAAGTTTTGTAAAATTATAACGAACGCTTAAAAACATGTGGGATAAAATAATTGCATATTATTACGTGTGCAATAGCATCCATGTTTATTAAATCCTATATTATCTAGTGCGTAATCTAATTAATTGAGAGAACTGGTCAAGAGCTGATTACCCTTTTGATCGTCGAATGCAAATTATATGGGAACGTATTTCTTACGAACTGGGAGGTAAAGTTAGCAAATAACCGTTTGATGCGCAATTCCCACCGCGGCGGTAAGTCAATCTGCGCGAGTTAAGGAAAGAATTGACAACAGTTTTACGAGGTACTTTTCGGTTAAAATTACAAGGGGTCGGAGTTTACGAGCCCTCGTTTGTCGTCTATACGAGATGCACTGTATTGCCGTGTACTTAAAGTGTATTAGATGCGAAATTTTAATTCTTGAGGATATTAAAAAAACAATAAAAATTGTAGTTACTTATCCTTAACCATTTCCTAAGCAACTGGTTTTCCATCCGATTACAATATGGGGTGTCTTCAAGCCAAGAGTAAATAGGCTTTTGTTAAGTCAATGCGCTTGACCATCTTCAGCTACATCTTCACTTAACATAAGTTGGAATAGTAATTACCTAATCAAACACTGGCTTATAACAGTTAAAAAAAGCTATTTGCGATTATTTTAAGCCCGTTGATAACTTTTATAAACATGTAATAGTAAAAAAAATTACAAATTTGCGAAGTATTAAAAAAAACATACCTTTGAAAAATATCTAAAAATTTCACAAATACAGTGATATTCAATCCTTAAAAACGAATAGCTATTCGTTAATTTTCTTTCCGTGGTGCACATATGGGTATAAAATTAATGAAATATTTGATTCATGTCAGGAGTCAAATAATAATATAGAGACAATAGCCGGCGGAAAACTGAGGTTATGTTTATTATAGACGATTAATAATACAAAAATAGCCGGCGAGAAACTGAGGTACTACTGAGGCCGGCGAGATATTTTTTATGGTCTAATGTAGTAACCGTAGCGGGAATGCATGCGTGTTTGCGCCCCGAAGGATCTCTCGTTGTTAAGGTTTATTCGAAATAAGTAATTGAGGCGGTTTACGAGCGACTTTTTAGTGCACATCTCACCTCGCGCGGCGTGGAATAAGGCACCTGTTTAATGGACGTCTTAAACAAAGTCGTGTTTGACCCTTCGATATTGTGCCTCTTTGGATTTAGATCCAATTTTGTTCGTTTCGCTGCAGCGGACGTAAGTACTACATTCCAAAACTAATCGGGAATATCTTTAGCAAATTTAATTTTAATTTCATTTAGATTCAAATATACAGTACCTATATATATATATCTACATAGGTTTAGACTCGGTAATGTGTTGTAATTTTTATATTTCTATTCTGTTTTTTTTTTCGTAATCGCCATCGACGTTATATCACTGCCCTAAGGTTGGCTGGCAGAGAATGCTTTTGGCATTAAGTCCGCCTTTTGTTCCTAGACATTATGTAAGGTTCAATAAATAATAAATATATAAATAAATATAGTACAAGTACAACAACATTGAATTATTTTTAATTAATACATATCATGCCATGTGATGACGGCGCAAGAGATTTCATCTCCCTATTTCATTCTCTGGCTGTGTGGAGGGAATATAGGATATGCGAAAAAGATTTTACGAGGTAGGTAGATAGGATACCGTTTTCTGCTATGGAGTCCATCCGGATGGGTACCCTCTTAGCTATTTCTGCCGCCAATCAGCAGTGCGTACACTGCTGTGTTTCTATCTGAAGGGCATAAAGCCGAACGTCCACAGCAAACTAAACTAACTTAGTTTATCTTAGCTCGTATAGCTGAGGCAGTTTTTCATACATGCGCGTCCACCGCAAACTGTGCCAGCTAAACCAAACTAAATCAAACTAACTTAGTTGTGTAGGCCGATCCTTACCCCTTACCTCTCTGGCGCCTTTCGCTTAGCGTTGTTGGTTTTAGCTTATTTTTCGGTGGACGTGCAACGATTTTCCAGGTTAGCTTAGCTTCACTGAGCCTAGTTTTCACATAGTTTAGTTCGCGGTGGACGTTCGGCTTAAAGAGGCAATATAATTACAGACTGTGAGACATTTTTTTCCGTGGTAGAGCCATGCTGCAGCTATATTACTAGTATAGTTGTAGCACGAGTGGGTCGGCTCAACCGGGGAAGGACCACGCTCTCACAGAATACCAGCGTGAAATAGCAGCTTAACGCTGCTGTGTCTCTTATGGTGAGTGTAGGGAACCGGAGACCCCTTTTTATGGAAACGACGCATTCCATCTTAGTCCTCACGGGTGACAACGCATTTGCATTTTAATTCGTAATCGAGGATAGACGTGGATGTCTATCACAGCAACCACTTAACATCAGGTGGGCTGTGTGCTCGTTTGCAAAAAGAAAATCTTAGTTAGGGTGATAACGCATCTGTAGCCTTCTATTCTGAATGCAGGATGCAGTTGGATGCAGGTTCCCATGGACTGCAGTAGCCACTTAACAGCAGGTGAACTGTAAGTTCGTTTGTCACTCAATAATATTTAAAAAAGATATAGCTTCCTATAGATGGCCATCTTGTTTACATCAAGCATCATATAATATCCAGACCGGTGACTGGAAGCAGCGTCAAAGGTACGAAATATCAACTCCGATCGTTAATCAAATAAATCCACCCTATAAGGAGAGGTCAATTTCTAGCATTGAACTTTTATGGGCTAATGAAGGAGGAGAGGTGGTAGGAGTCCTTCTGGGTGAGTACTACCTATTTCTGCCCAAATTAGCAGTGTCTATACTGCTAAGTTCCGATCCAAAGTGTATGGAGAGCTGAGAGCCAGTATAATTACAGAAAGGCCACCACCAATGAGGGCTAATAATTTTCTGCTCACCAGATGTCGCTAGTTGACACTGAGGTAAAGTTTTTAGTTACACAATGTAATTTAATTGAGAAGTTGTTTTTTAATAAAAGTTCATCAGTTTCTAGAGTATTATATTAATACACAAAACAATGCGTCAGTGGTTTGCTCTTTAATTTTTTGCACATTTTTAACTTTTTTTTAATTTTTCTACTTTTATGAATATCTGTGGTTTCGTTTATTTATTTTTAATCATAGTAATATAAAATATAGCTAATAGTACAGAAAGAAACAATAACCTTTACATTTTCCGAACAAATTAACTTCCCCGCTATGAAATCTGTCAAATATTATACCTCACTTTCTAGTGGCGCCGCCCTGGTGGCAGAAAAACTCGTGGATGCCCTCATTATAACTGGCTCTCAGTTCACCATGCCTCACCAAGCATTCCATCTTAATCGTCAGAGGTGACAACGCATCTGTAGCTTTCTTAGTTTGAAGTGGGTTGCAGTTGTCCATAAGCTGCAATAGCCACTTACCATCAGGTGGACTGTAAATTTGTTTTTTCTTCAGTTTTAAAAAATATGAAAAAGTATTAAAAATTAAAGATGAAAAGATGATGTATATGCGTTCAGAACATCTCTCTTCAAACATTGTTTTCACACTCTCGAAAGGTTCAGTTATCTACGAGGAAGGACATAGGCTACTTAAAAAAATCAATAGGGTGAAACAGGGAATTCGATGGCTCCGTAACTTAGCGATAAGTTGCGGATTCGATTCCCGCACGGAACAAGTATTTGTATGGCGTACAAGTAATTGTTCCGGGTCTGCAACATTAGATGACAATAAAACTATCAAATTTTAGTTTGATTGTCATCTAATACATGTCATAATAATGATGACATTGACATTACACGTTACTGTTTCCTAGATTACCTATCGCTTTCTAAGGATGCAGGGTTACACTTGAAGGTCTGCGAGCCGCGTGAGCAAGTGATTATACAAACACAACACTACTTGAGAAGAACTTGACAATAAAATTTGTGGAAAACCTACTTTTTGAAAGCTGTTGCTTGTGTCCAAATTCGCATTCACTGGCCCAAAAATGTATATAGAACTAAATGTACCTATATTTAACGAGTGCATATAATTACAATCTATTGATTTTTATTACCGGATTGCCGGATGAAGACTGGCCATTTGTCCAAAAATCTGGAATTTAACCACCTGCAATCTGATTCCCAATTAAAAACCCTGGTAACCCTATCATCATCATCATCATCATCACAGCCCTTCACAAGTGCACTGCTGAACATAGGCCTCCCCCAAGGAATGCCACAAAGCACGGTCCTGAGCCACCTGCATCCATCGACTTCCTGCATATCTTAGCAGGTCGTCACTCCATCTAGTGGGGGGACGCCCTACACTTCGCCTACCGGTACGAGGCTGCCACTCGAGAACCTTTTTTCCCCATCGGTTGTCGGTTCTTCGAGCTATATGGCCGGCCCATTGCCACTTCAGCTTACTAATCCGTTGGGCTATGTCGGTCACTCTGGTTCTACTGCGGATATCCTCATTTCTAAGTTTATCACGCAGAGAAACTCCGAGCATAGCCCTCTCCATAGCTCGCTGAGCGACCTTGAGCTTCCTCATCCGGCCAGCCACGTCTCAGTTCCATAGGTCATCACTGGCAACACGCACTGGTTGTACAGTCTCGTTTTTAGGTTTTGAGGTACCTATACCTGACGAGAAGATGTGCCGTAATTTCCCGAACGCTGCCCAACCGAGTTGAATCCGTCGATTGACCTCTCGGTCGAAGTTGGACTTACCTAGTCGGACTATTTGTCCCAGGTAAACATACTCGTCAACAACTTCGAGCTTAGTGCTCCAACAACTACCGGCATAGGTGTGACATGGACATTAAACATGATTTTTGTTTTGTCCATGTTCATCTTAAGACCTATCCGTTGGGAGACACTATTGAGGTCATTGAGCATAGTGCTTAGGTCCTCCAGCGATTCTGCCATAAGGACTATATCGTCAGCAAATCGAAGGTGAGTGATGTACTCGCCATTGATGTTAATACCGTATCCTTTCCAGTCCAGAAGCTTGAAAACGTCTTCCAATGCAGCGGTGAAGAATTTCGGGGATATCACGTCACCCTATCTTACACCTCTCTGCAGTTGGATAGGTTTCGTACTCTGGTTCTGTACTCGGATAGCCACCGTAGCCCTACTGTACAAGCACTTCAGCACCTCGATATACCGACAGTCAACTTGGCACCGCTGAAGGGACTGCAGCACCGACCAAATTTTTTACCTATAAAGGTATAACCCTATAAGGGTATTATATGATTCAACTAAATTAAAAATCAGCTTAATCCTGTAACTTCAGAACATAAGTAACCAGAACAATCATTGAAACCAATCTATGACGGAGCGTGAAGTAGCTGGTACTTTTATAACTGACTGCATCGTTGGCCTAGTAGTCGTAAACGCGACTGTCGTGATTTCCCGGGTTCGAATCAGTTATTGGGTTTTTCCGTCAAGATATTTTCAGTAGCAGCCCGGAGTCAGGAATGAAGTTGGAGGTGTTTCACCCCCGTGCCTCAGAAAGTACGTAAAGCTGTTGGTCCTGCGTCTGATATCCCGGTCGTGTCAGATTGCCGTCGGACTGTGAGAATGAGGGAATGGAGAGTGCTTGCGCTTTTACTTCGGCATTTTAATCCTGACCTGCGTAGAAGGCATGGCGCGTAGTGATAATAGTGATGAAATGAAACTGAGACGTGACCGTAAGAGGAAGCTTAAGGTCACTCAGCGGGCTATGGCTATGCTCGGAGTTTCTCAGAGCACAGCAGATATCAGATATCCGCAGCAGAACCACATAGCCCAGCGGATCAGTAGGTAAGCATTGTATCGGATATTATAGCTCATCAGACCGACAAGCGATAATAACCGATGAAGAAGAAATGTTATAGAGTGGCAGCCTCGTACCGGCGAGTGAATTTTAGGACGACCCATCCATTAAAAATTATGACCAGGGTAAGACATGCGGCAAGTCAATGGATACAGGTGGTTCTAGACCGTGTTTATTGGCATAAGTGCCTTAAGTTAAGGGTTACAATGGGCGGACTTAATGCTTTATGGCATTCTCTACTAGTCAACCCTAGAGAAATAGAGAAATAAAAGCTGGTAGATGTTAGAAATAACTGTTTTTATAACTAGATTTATCATGTAATATCACATAAAATATATACGCATTACTTGAGCAGCAGTAATGATAATGATGATGATGAGTTTTTTCATATTAGAATTAAGAATGTTTTTGAAAGACATTTGTTGTACCCATATTAATATATGATAGGTATTGGTTCATATTATCATCATCTAATCCTAAATGCGAATGAGGACAGCAAAAAAACAATTACAAAAAAATAATAATACTCTAAACTTAAAACTTACCGAGAGTTTTAAGAAACATATTTACTTCACTACGTTTTTAAAACAAAATACTTAATTTGTTACAACTAGCGCCATCTGTTATAATAAGGTCGCTAACGTGTAATATAACATTACACTAAATATCTTGTCGTGCTGTTATTTTATGAATAAATTCTAAAAATTAGTTTTTGGTAATAAACGGGCAAAATAAAAATCCACTTTCAATTAAAACATCTAAATACTGGTGGCTTATTCGAGTCCGTTACTACGTATCTATATAACATGGCAATTGCGCGACATGATCAAAACGTCTGTAAAAAACCAATGAAAAGTAAAAAGAAAATGCGAACGAAAATGGCCGTTGAATGCCCGACGAAGTGAACGTTGCACTTTCACGATTAAAATAAAAAGAAATAAACGATCCGCTTGAAATGAACCATGGGTTTAATCTTTGCATTGACGCCGAGTTATAGCGCTAGTGTCGCAATGTTAGCCGTGCGTGCATGATTAGTACCGCTATCCGACACTGGAAGAAAATGGCGCAATTTGCATATTATTTATAAATTATAATAGATAATTTATAGTTTGTTCAATATTTTACATTTTTTTTTGTATTATTATCAAATAATAGTAATTTTTCAACAAGTATGGTTTTCGATATGATATTACGATATTTATCGAAGACGGAAGGGAAAACATAGTTAAGTACAAATTTTACACAGTAGTTTTAGAATAAAAGCGCAGACACAGATAAAAGTTTAACGTGTTCGCGAATAGAACGCTAAAAAGAGAAGATTACAAATTTCGCGCCTTTCTCGAAATGGTTAAATACTACGTGCGATACCGAAAAAAAAAGAACCGGTATCGAAAACCGTCGATCATGTGATCGGTCGACAGATCGAAACGGGTCAAGCACAACAGGTGAGTTGCAGAGCGCATCAACTAAAAAATAAAATATCGAAATGCGAAAAAATAATAAAAACCGGACAAATATAGTAAATTGAAAAAAGAATAGTTATGTCTCTGTTTAACTGGCTGTTTCTGTAATGAGGTGTCTCTTTCGTGAGCTCGCGCACGTGGTTTTCGGCGGACTCGGGGCCGGCGTCGGCGGTGTGCGGGAGGCAGTACGGGGGCACGGGAAGCCCGAGGATGCGAATGCCACATCCCGTCGCGGCCCGCGCCGACCGGCTGCGTTGCCCGTAACCTCCGATTGACCTCATTTTTTTTTCTTCAATGTAAATATTCGGCTCGTTTTGCCGCATAGTCTATAAGTGGTGTTAAGTTCCTTCAGCGCGTTAATTTTTTTAATTTAATTTTTGAATCCCTCCAAAATTTCGACGCTTCAAATCTACTTTTGAGACTTTTGTGTACCAAGATTTTTAATGAAGTGAAAAGAACTTTTCTGGACTGTGTTGTTGAATAACTTTATTACAAACAGTTACTCAATTAGCAATTAAGACCAATTTATTTTATTATTTATGGTGCTTATGAATGTTTAAACTATTATAAGTAAAATAATTGGTATGGTAATTTCGCGTGATCTTAGAAGATAAAAAGTGCATCTTCATTTCAGCTCGAGCAGGTAATTCGGTTGTTTGAGTCGTTAATTTTCTATCGTACTTATTACTTACGTAAAATTTTTGTATCATCATTTTATTTTATATTTTCCCGCCTACTTTATTTGTACCTATGTTTTTTAATTTATATTTTTTAATTTAATTTTAATGAATATATGTATGTGTATGGAACATAGACAAAAAACGTAATTTATAATTTTATGGCATAAGAAGGTAATACTTTACTCATTATTTTATTAAATTGTAAATGAAAAGTTATATTAGTCGTAGGTTATATCAAAGTAAAATAATATTGAATAAAATTTAAAAAAAAAATTGTCAACTCCAAAAATATTTATATTTGTAGCGAATTAGACACAAAATCTTATCCTTATATTAGTTGTATATTAGAACGTTTTAAATGATGATTTTAATAGAGTGATTTGATAATTCAGTCAATATTGTCAAAAAATGTTGAAAACCTCTGCGCCCCTATGTCCAGTCGATTACAAAATCGATGATTCGTTAAAAATCGAGACGAAGGGTAATGAACTCCCCGCGACAGCAGCTGGGTCGCGTTTTTATAAAACAATCATTAATTCATCTTCGGACCACACTACAACCTGAAAATTTAAAGCTAGTCGGAAAACAGACTTGCAAAAGGAAAATAATGAGATTATATGTGATTAATATATTAAAATATAATCATGTACACAAGATGTAATTTCAGCGTAACGGAAATCAGCGTAAAAAATTTTAAATTTTAAAGTTTTAGTATTTAAGAGTTACTCTAGGATAAGGCTTGAATTTGTTAATTTTAAATGTTTATATTTTTCTCATAATCTTTAAAAATAACCTCGAAACTAGAAATGATACGCACACCATACAAAATTCTAATGTGAAAATGTAATAGTCTTCCTTTGTCATCTTTTTTTTTTTATATTTTCACAGGTTATATAACATAAAAACACTACATAAAAAACTAAAAACTAAATTCTAAAATTAACATACAGTTCTACAATTCGCGGTGTAGTGCCAAAAACTCTAGCTGCGTTTCCTCAATGAATGCCTATACTAAGCCTATGAGCGATTGAAATTATGTCATACTAAGAATCGTAACGGAATAACCTACTAACAATTTGCACAAAAATCAGTGGACATTCATAAGGGTGACAAATTGCCACTCCTAGTCGAAATCCTACGGCGATGCGCAAGCTTTCCCCGTCTAGTAATATGCCGAGATTACTAAACTTGATGGTAAAGCGTGTAACTAGATTTTTTAGTCGAAACAGCTAGAAGGCGGGCCTTATCCTGGTCGCTCATGGAAATTACAAAACAAATCTTTTTTTTCATCACTTTCACAAATATAGTGTTTATCTGAGTCGCCATTTATAGAGATTTTACTTAGTTAATTAGATTTTGTAACTTACTTATATTTAGTTACAGTTACTATAGGTGCAAATTTACCTTTTATTTTTTTTACCCTTGAAATTCGTCGATCAATTTTGTTTTATTCTTTTGCATGTATTTTGAGCAATTTATGTGGCTTCTTACTTTGGTGAATATTTGGATACACAAGCGTAGGTAAAGTTACAAATATCAACCGCAGGTTATTTAAAATGGCTCGTAAATTTGTATTATATTTGGTAATAATACATTTATTTCTTTAATCTTTATTGCATTCCCATAAAATAATACTAAGGGAGGACTTAATGCCATTAGACAGTCAACCCATGGACTGGTCAGAATTTGACGTTAATTTATTCCTGGATTCTACTTGTACATAACAAAGGAATCTAATTTTAATCAATACACCAACTTTAACACCAGCGTTCTATTGATGGACTCCTTATTTTTGTACTATAAAATTTTGATCTTCTACTGGTACCTACTGGTCAGGTTTTTATGAGATGTTATAGGTTTATAAACCTATAATAGACTCCAGTCTCTCAACGTTTGATCCTTACAACATTGTTACTGTAAACTAGCCTGTAATTTGTGAAGTGAAATAAATTGAGGTGAATCGAAATTTCCCATAGTCGCCCTTTTACAACCAAAGGACGAATTGTGATGATGGATTCTCTTACAACAACACCACGCGAAGTAGAGTCTATTATTGTTCCAAATTAATTAGGAGATATTGTAACGGCTAATAAAAACTTCTATTCATAAATTTAAAATTTAAAATGCGTTCCCAATACTAATATATATATATTGATTTCAGACCTTGTTCTTCTTCTACTGCTGCTATAATCAGTTAATTGAATATATCATTTGTTAATCGAATTTATGTGTTAATTATATCTATGAAAATATTTCCACCAGTCCCTACACTTTTTAATATAAAATTCACACATCTATATAAATCATAAATGTTTATGAAACTCTAACGTTGCAATATTTATTATTTTAGGAAAATCATACTCATTGAGCTGTAAGCCCATGAAAATATAATTTATACGTTAACATTACTGAAAATATGGACGTACAAACTGCATATCTATATAATTTGTTTAGCCATGAAAATATAATAATATTTAAATAATCAATCAATAGCCTCAAAATTACTACTTTTTGTATAATGCCTATCATTAAATTTATCTTTTCCAAGTCTAATAAATCCAAGATGGTTAACATGAAATTTAAACTTATTGAAACCTACTGGCCATCTTAAATAAAACGTCATAATAATAAAAAAATAAAAAAGACTTCAACAAAGCCCATGATTTTCTATTATTTAATAGTACCGTGTGACAGAAATGTTACATATAAGTCAATAATGGATATTATTTACCTACTTATACTTTTCAGTATTATATCAATATTAAAGGTACTCGTATTATATGTTGCATATTATAAATCTTACCTATTGAATTTTAAATATGTTTCATATATTTCTTGATTATATCTCAGACCAACAAAAGAAGAAAGACAGAGCGCTGCTTACATTATTGCTTCAAAAATCGGGCCAAAACCATACCCAAAATTTATTTTATGAATTTACGTACATATACATCATAAATCATCAACCAACAACATGGTTTCAGGTGTACATGTGTGCGTCCAGCAGTAAACCTTTTACGGGCTGATAAAGAAAGAAAGAAGAAAACTGTGTGTAAGTGCGTCAAGAAGTTGAAAATGGTTTTAGTATTATACGTGAAATGTACGCAGCGCTCCGTCCATCTTTCTTTGTTGGTCTGAGTGATTTTGCATTTTTTTTTTTCTTAAGTGCGTGTAAAATATTTATAAAATTGATAAGCAATAATGCACTTAATTTTTTTTAATTAAATCATCACAACAGCGCTAGTAGTATATTATGCTTAGCATTAAAAAGGATTAATTGCATAATAAAAGCAGACCTTTAGTTTAAAATTCTCTCGTAAAGAAACAGTTATAGCTCTAGCAATCGTATTCTTAATCTTAAGAAATTTAGCATTAATATAGCAACCAAAACTTGTTACTATTTAATTTTGTATAAACGGAGTAGTGAGTACTCTAAGCTAACATCCGCCATATTCACATCAGGTCATTGCATTGTCACGCACATTCACTCGTATTGTTAATACTGTCGGCAAAAAAGGCAAATAATCATTATCAACAAGTATCGCGTAACGTTTATTCTTCCGAATGTAAAAAATGTTGGACGCAAAAATGCAGTCAATGGAATCGTTTTTAAATGCATATAAATGTACATTAAACACTCACGTATCTCTCATTGATATTGTCGGCCGCCGATTACGGGGATTTTTTGCGAATGATTGAATTTTATTTACAATTAACCCGGCCTCGGTATCAGCGAAAGTGAGAGTGACGATTAAATGCCATTTAAAAATAAAACAGCCCGCCGCCATAACATTGGACGGGCGATAATTCATACTTGTTCATATGTATGTCAGTGTAATATAAAATTGTAATACTTAACACCTTATAAAAATGGTAATTAAAATTATAAACTAAGATAGTTTTTAAAGCATATCATTTTATGGAGCCCTAGTTAGGCGTGAACAAAAACCGTCTTAAGATGTAAGAAACCGCCCAAAGGCGAAACCGGGTAATAGGAAAACGGGCGCGGGCCCGCCTAATTTGTCTTAGGCGGAAAAATCGCACGGCGATCACAAGTGGCTCGTAACGAAGTTGGGGGTGGGGGGTGGCAGCGCGAGGGTGCGGTGCGGATCAGGGTGGCGGCGCGGGTCGCGGACAGTCTCAGTCGTCCGTCTGGAGTCGCGGCGGCCGGCCGGGCCGCGCGGCGTGATACACGTTCCTCGTGCTCTTGTGATTATAAATTTTAATAATACAAAATTCAAAAACATACTAAATTTAAAAATCTTACCGCGTTTAATCGAAGATATTTTTAGGCTAAAATTCCCTCGACCCTCAATTTTTTAAAATCTAACTGTTGGCAGCGGAGAAAAGTTTTGCGAAATTTTTAATATATACGTCGGTTACATTTGTAAAGAGATTAAACGTTTGGCCGTTATTGATAATATTTTTAATTTAAAATTTATTTTTCTTAACGAACTAACGACACTCGAGTGAGCGATTAATGAGCATAATAGTTAAAAATCGTAAGCGTTTAATTAGTGATAAGTGGGACTTAAGATTAAAATTGACTGCCACGAGTACTTTCTTCTATAATTAGGTTACTAGCACTTAGGATTGTATTGTGATTTAAAATAGACACTTTGTGCTACGTCAAGATTGTTCGCTGGACCAAGGTTGTTGTATTATAATTTCAACTAATTGTTAAAAGTAGTGGTACACAATTTCAATATTTTTGTTAATGTTTTTAGAAAATTTATTGTTTCATTTATTAATAACCACCGCTTACATTTTATTTTTTAATATAGTACTTATTTAGAATTATTTTGTAGATTAAGCTGTAGAAAAAAAAACGTCCGCTATCAATAGACGTTTTTTATTATATCAGTTTCTTATGTAAGTATTCGAAATGCTTGTTGAATTGATGCAATTCTGAAATCTTTATTTTCATTTTATTGTCCTATATTTTTGTTATTTTTTATTGAATAAAGTTATTTTTTGTTTTTTGTTTTTTATTTTTATTTTGTTTTTTTAAGTTGCATTATGATTATGAAGAGCGGAATTTTCGTTTGTATTTAACTGAACTAAATCAATTCAGGTAAGAGAGGTCAACTCGTGTTTTGATAAATTTGATGTATAAAGCAAGTATTCTTTCACTATGATAAAGGTACCTATTCATTAATTTGTGAGCTATTTATTGTACACCAGTGTATTTGGGCTTTGTCTAATATTAATGACAAAAGAGCCTTTAATGAATTAAGATATTATAAGGTACGTGAGGGTAATATGGTCACCTTAAGCTTTGCCGTCCTATAAAACCTAAACGAGGAGCACGACAAAAACAAAAAACACATAGTCGTATACTATAAATAATATATTAAGAAAAAAATAGCAAACAAATTTTGGCAATAATTAGGAAAGTACACGAAACTACACTACACAATACTACAATCGACTAAAATATTTACTATAATATCAGCTGTCAAAATGGTGATGATAAAGCAGCGCCCTTTAGACGCTGTATTATTTGATCTTTGCAAACAATGCAAAGATGGCTTTGTGATACGATAGCTCTTCATTGCAGTTTTTGAGTTATAAGAAAGTGACCATATTAACCGGATGACCATATTACCCTCACGTACTATAGTATGTAGGTAGGCACTTCAGTTTATGGACATCTGCAATCAACGTCAAACAAAGGAGGCTACTTAAGCGTTGTTATCTTTGTGAATTCAAACGCCTTAGTGCCTAATCATCTTTTTAATCTTCTTTGAAACATAAAACTGGGTTCACTGCCGATTGGCGACAAGAATGAGTATGACCGGGGCAGTCTACTAGGCAGAAAAAAACCTATCAAATAATAATAATATTTTATCAAATATCTACAATGAGATGCGTTCACAACAATCGCTAGATGTACCATTTATAATAAATTATGGTTTTAAACCATACCACGTTTTGATTTCTTTTCTATACTTAATGTGTTTGTAACACAAAATTATGATAAAACAACAAGATGACGAAATTAAAACAAAGGCCGTGACTATATTGAAGTGAAGGAAATAACTGATCTTTAATTCTCACTGTAACAAATGTTAAGATTATTCCAGATCTAGAGATTTTCCCTTCTGAGATGGTACAATGAAACGAAGACGTAGATATTATTTTTAAAAGTAACAAAAATTTCACGAATTATGTTTATGTGAAAAGCCTAATTTGCTCTTATTTACTTTTTCTGTACTTATAGGTAAATCTATCTCCACCTATCTTAACCTTATAATAAATAATAACCGAGTTACCTCAGAAGTTACTGCTTATAATTAATGTAAATTTATTAATAATACGAATAAGTTACATTTGATTTAATAAAATAATCGAAACAAATTAAAAAGGGCCTTTAAAATTTGATAATTCCGAAGCCGCAGATAAATACGCCTATTTTATGCATTTATAAGATATATTTCATTATTTGTGCAAATTTTATGCTGATAGTTTTCGAATGTGTTAAATTATATTTGTTGGACCTGATCGCAAAACAAGTATTTTTAAGTAGCTCAATTGATAAATGAGCAAATAAAAGTAAAATTTGATATAATTTAAATAACATAATGTGCAATATTTATTACAGTAAATAATTATCAAAACCAGAAATTATCAAACCGTCTTGTTCCCCGCGGTATAGTGCCAAGAGAACGCTCGCTGCGATTGCTCACTGAATGGCTATACTTTGGGTTTGGGTGAAAAAATAACTAACCCTTGTGTCTCCGGTGGCAACGATCAGACGCGGTTAGTTCCTTAAAATTCACCGGGCGTGGAGCCACGGACCAATAGACCCTACAGTAAATGGCACAAATGTATAGTCATCTCACAGAAACTGTCATCATAGTAAAACTTGCCTCAAAATATAAAAGCGAAACAAAAAAAAACGAAAATTGTCTAAATTACTTTTTAAAGATATATTCAGTGCCTAGTATCATTCTCCTAACATTATAAGTAGAACAAATTACAGCAATGTCATATTGCTATTTTATTGTTTCAGGCGCTTAAATTTTGTGTCGTACAGTACTAATACTAACTTTCGAATCTACCTTATAGGTTCTTATATTCTTATATATATTATCTAATATTATTATAGGTTCTTTATTGATTTTTTTAAATATTTTATATTATAATAACATTCGAAAGGAACAAGGAGCCATCTATTGAATAACTTTGATAAGTAAGTTATTTCCTCGATCATTTTTTTGAGCTCGATCGTCGATAGGGTGCTAAAAATGACAACTCGTGCTGCTTTCGTACACTAGATGGCGCTCCAAATTAGTCGCAAGCGCAACTTCGATACTTAATTATTTTATGTATAGATGTCGCTTTCCTGTAGTTAATTTCAAATTATTTTCATAGATGGCAGTATGGGGATATATTTTCAAAATGATAAATTATGTAATCAATAAGATTGTATTTCACTTTAAGAATTAATTGTATTTTTAGTTATATGTTTAGAATTTAGGATCATTTTTAATATTCTTTTTGCATTTATTTTTTATTTTACTCTTTGAATAACATACCTGCTGCATACGTAGGGATATATTATGTCACATAACGATGATTAAAAGTTGTAAGCCTTGCATCAGTAATCAGTATCGCAGTAACTATATTACTTCTTAACGCTTAAACAATTGGTTCTGGCAATTAAAATATCGCAATTAATACTTATCAAATATTCGATAAATAAAATCCTATTCAAATGTAAGCCCGACAACAGAATTTGATACCTATCATAATTTATGTGTTAATATAAATTACTTAAATTTTTCTCCATGTCTCCTAATTCGCTATCGTAAAAGATGTATTGTAAGCTATATGGGTAAATTTATTGGCCGCTTCTAAGACGATGGGCGTGCTTAAATTTTGGGTGGAGCTAGTAGACTAAACTTCTAAGAAAGGGGGCGTTACAAGACGTGGGCGGTACTTCGAGATTATTGGTTGAGACGCGCTTAGAAGCCTTGGAATTTCTTACGTTTTTTCATTTGTTCGTTTATAGATACCTACATTTGTCTTAATATTAGGTATTTGTGAAATGCTATTTTTTGTAGAGCATGTTTTGATATTTGTGTCTAAATACGCTCTTTCTTTTACTTTGTGATATAAGTAATAGTCGATTGTAATATGATAAATAATTAGCATAATATTATCATCAACTGTTATGTGTTCGTTATAACTTTTGAATGATTTATAAAACAATAAAACTATTACCTAGTCCGAAAATGCTATCAATATTTTTAAATAAATAATATCTTCAGAATGCTTTATAATTAAAACCGTTAAAGTAGAAAAGACCGTGAGACTTAGCGGAGTATGGTTTAGATTATAAGGTATACTGACTACTTGAGCCATGGGATTCGTATCGTTTAGATAGGTAGGGCAGAGACTAGGGCATGTTTAAATTCCTTTTCATTTGATGGATGAAGAATACCTACTTATTGTTTCTTCCTCCATATCTTCTCCGAGTAGGGGAATCTTATTTTGAAACGGTTGAAGGTAGTTTAAAAATATTGTAGACGTTTGACAAACAAAATTTTCAATTCTTACCTATGTTGTAAAAAAAAGATTTTATTTCATATGATTTCATGTATATCTATTTTTTTTATAGTTTAAGGGTAACAAACGAGCACACAGTCCACCTAATTGGTAAGTAGATGCTGCGGCCCATAAACATCTAGGTACATCTGTCTTCGATTAAGAATCACAATGAAGATGCGTTGTCACCTGTGAGGACTAAGATTGAATGCCTCGTTTGGAGTAAAAAGGTCCCCGGTTCTCTACACTCACCATACGAAACACAGCAGCTTATATCAAATAAGATTTTTTATTATCTATTATTTTAACTTGTAGGTATCTGTATTTTTATCAGCGGGATTTTTAAAATTATTTCTGTACCAAAAGAATTGGTTGCAATAGTACCTATTGCAATCATATAAAATTCAGCTTAGAGATTCTTGTTTAAAATGAAGCAATGTTATACGCAAATCTCCCATTGTAAAAAGACAAATAGGTAGGTACTTAGAGCGAGTAGAGCTCTGCCTCAGTCAGGATAAACTTGTTCTTGCAATAAACTCGAAGATTGATTTCAGGTTTCTTGTCTTTGAGAAAATATTATGAATAAGTACAGTAGTGTACAGTTTTGTCCAATAACTTGAAAATAATAAAAATATAATATCCAATCCATGACTTTATCTGCCACCATGGCGGCGCCACTTAAAAGTGAGGAGAAATTAGAAAAATTTCATAACGGGGAAGATAATTTGTTCGAAAAATGTAAAGGTTAATGTTTCTTTCTGTACTATTAGTTATAGGTATTTTATATTAATTAGATTAAAAATAATTAAACTAAAACGCAGATATTCATAAAAGTAGAAATTAAAAAAAAAGAGTTAAAAATGTGCAAGAAAATTAAAGAGCAAACCACTGCGGCATTATTTTGTGTATTAATTATAATACTCTAGAAACTGATAAACGTTTATTTAAAACTAACTTCTCAATTAAATAACATTGTGTAACGAAGAACTCCTCGGTGTCAATAAGCGACATCTGGTGAGCGGAAAATTATTAGCCTCATTGTCAAGAAACAGTTATTATTTCTTATAAAGTCCTTTGTTTATTAAGCACTAATAGGTAAAGAAAGGCAAAAGGACTTAGTTTTACTACCTGCAAAAAAATAGAAAAAAAATTAACACTAGATAAGATGATTGAGATTACCTTAGGTATATATTACAACATATACCGTTACATTTTAGGCTAGGTTTGCAATAAGGAAGGTGTAATAATTTTTAGTACCCCTTAACGCCTCTTTTATTTAATAAGTTAACAAAATGAAAGGTGAAGCGGAAAATACGCACATCATTTGTATCGATTATACCAGGCGCACATAAATCAATAGGCACTCGTCTGTATGAGGTTTATTGAGACTTGTGACGTAAGAAAGAAGGCGGGAGTGCAAGGAGCCGGCGGGGGCGTAGTGGGGGAGAAGGAGTGCTCAAGACGTAGGGGGGCGTGGTCTAAGTTGGTACACTTGCCAGCACGGAAACTTGTTATAGTCACATTTGTGGAGGTGTTGGATTGTTATGTAACAAAATTTCTTCTGAATAAAAACGAATGTTACATAAAACTAGTTGAGTCGTCGACTTTAAATGATTTTAGAATTCACATTAGGTAGGTAATCAAAAATAAAATATTGTAGTTATCATCTACAGATTAGTGAAAAAATGTCAAATCCTTTCTCTCTTTTTTTTTTGAAAAAAATCTGTTGAGTATCTATTTTTTAGTTATAACTGCAGATGGTTTTAAAGTACCTAAATGTGGAAAGAACGATTTTTATCGCCATAATTTAACAAGAAAGTGTTCCCTCTCTAAAGATTGTTGTAATTTTAGAGCAACCTATTAATATATTTTTACTTTTTGCCACTGCTTGACTACTATACCACCTGATAGTTAGTGGTGATAGTGATGTACTTAGTTGAAGATGCAAAAGCGCACTAATTTAGCTTACACTGAATTTAACTGAAAATTTTATAGATGTAGGTAGGTAGGTATCTACATCTAAAAAAAAATTACGAGTAGGTACTTATTAATTAGATAGATTTATTTAGGTATTAAGATGTTTTTAATTTAATTAATTATATTTAAAATTGTATCTTACAGACAAACTCCCAACTTCTGAGAGTCTCATCGAGCTAAAAGATAATAGGTGAGTAACCCTAATTAATATAATTAAAATGTTAAATAATTATTTAATTATTAATTTCCGCTTATTAGTCCATATTATTGCAAGTATTGAGCCTACAGATGTGAGGTGAAAATCTCTACACCTGTTTATATTATATAGTAGTAGTACCTACCTATATAATATAACAGGTGTAACTAGGTAGGTACCTATAATATAACACTCATCATTATTACAAAAAATATTTTAAAGCAATAATATAATGACGCTTACGTACATATAAATCAATATCGGTGGCAGTAAAGAATTTTTTCGCTAGTTATTTCGCCTAGATCTATAATTGGAAGCGATAAGATCTTTCTGATAGGTATATTGGCATATTCCTCGCACGAAACCCGCGGGACAAAATGAAGACGATTTTCTTCCGCCGCCATCACACGGCAACCGTCCCATTGTAGGAAGGCTTACTTCAATCACCACGTCTAGAGGATTATTTTTATAGAATAAGGGTGACAAACAAGCACACAGACCACCTGACGGTAAGTGGATGTTGTGGCCCATAGACAGCAAAATCTATCCTCGATTAATAATCAAATATATCACCTGTATTACAGGTTTTTATACCTACATCAGGCACCAGTCTCTCACAAGTTAGGTACCAGTCTGGCATTTCTGTAATACCTAGCATTAAGTTTACCTATTGTGGAGAGAAATAAATTCATTCATTCATTCATTCAAAATACAGATACGTTGTCACCCCTGAGGACTAAGGTGGAATGCCTCGTATGAAAAACGGTCTCCGGTTTTCACACTCACCATACAAAACACAGCAGCTTAAAGCTGCTATTTTACTCTGGTATTCTGTGAGAGCGTGGTCCTTCCCCGGTCGAGTAATACCTTCTTATTAAAAAAAAGATTGAACGTGTAATTATTACATAACTGCAGTAGGTACTAAACAAAAAGGTAGATATACTACTATAGATATATTTGTACCATTACCTGGTACAAAAACTCTTTTAATAATTCATCTAAATATTGTAGGCAAGTATAATAGTTCTAAGTAGAGATAAATAAATTTCCCAATAAAATTATACGAAATTTCGTCAGAAAACGAACACTCGAGAGAATCCTTGAATGGGGGGGAACAGCACAAAAAGTGTTTCGTTTCAATTCATCCTCTAGAAACCCTAGATAAATTCAACGACTTGCCGCGCCGCAAGTTTTTAGAGCGGATAACGAGTGTAGATAGAGACGCGACCGAGCCGACCTACAAAGGCCGGCTTCGTTCTAAAACCAGAGAAGTGAAAACATATTTCATAATAAAGGTACGCGACATTGCGACCGCACCGCTCCGAGTAATGATCGCTAAGAATTCCGCTCCATCGCTCTCTGTTCTTAATTCCGACACTCGGAACTAACACCACTGGAAGAGGCGCTTGTTGTTCGGGTTTCAAATTTAAAATATGTTTGCTTTTTTCAAATGATGTCTCTATTTATATTTTTTATGATTATTTTACACGTTAGAATTTGTTTTCAGGAAAGTTTAAAAAAAAATTATATTAAAATATGAGTAAGTTGTCTATTTTTACGAATAACAATTACTTAGGTATACATTAAATTTAACAAGGATGCGATTTGAAGATAGGAAAAGTAGTTTTGTTAGTAATTAATAATTATTAATTTCATTGTTCTATGTGGGTATTTAAATGAAGGACAATTCAAAAGGTATTATACTCGATTGTTTAAATATTATTATAAAAAGTTTCGCACCAAACAAGTTAAAATGTGCCAAACAACACGCAACCTATCTGAATCTGAGGGTAGTAAATTCCATCAATCATTGATAGTGGCAAAACTGATAGCAATACCTATCGTTTAAGTTACGGTTAAGAAACAGTGTCAGAAACAAGAGGACAATCGCAAATTACAACAATACGAAACTAAAATCAATAACTTATCTTATATTCACAATTTTTATTCTCTCCGGTTAGAATTTTATGTTTCTTTTTACGTATTAGAGCCACGCTGCAGCTATATTATGCTTGTAGCACGAATTGGTCGGCAAGACCGGGGAAGGATCACGCTCTCACAGAATACCAGTGTAAAATAGCAGCTTATTTTGCTGTGTTTTATAATATAGTGAATATAAAGAACCGGAGACCCTTTTTACTGAGAACGAGGCATTCCACTAACTCCTCAAGGGTGACAACGCATCTGCATTTCGATTCTTAATCAAAGACAGATGTCAGATGTCAGACAGATGTCTATGGGCCACTGTCTTCTTTTTACTCTAAACGAGGCAACTGAGGGGTCTAAAACCGCATCTAAATTTTGATTTTTAATCGAGAATAGATTTAGATGTCTATGGGTCACAGTATCCACATCACCATCAGGTGTTCTATGGGCTCATTTGTCACTTTTATTCTATAAAAATATCTTTTTGATTTCAATCAAATCTTTTCATTTAACCTTATTAGCGGTTGCACAATAAAATAGAAATAATTACATACGGCTTGGAGGATAGCGTTTATCTACGTGTAGATATTAACGTTAACTCTTTTTTACTTTCATCAGATGCGCTTTACGAACAAAGGAGCTCAGCCACATAAGCACGTTGTATGTTCTTAGAAACTTACGTTCAATTAATCCATTTTACAAGCAATAATACTTTATCAGCCTTAATTATAATCGTTTATCAGCGCTTACTTGACTTCAATATTAATTATCTCTTTACCTTTCTCATTCTATTGTCATTTAGTTTTTTTTTTAACATTCTTTAAGTTGACATCGGTTTTTATGACTAAGGCCTTTAATCTCTAACGAATTACGCGACTTAAGTCTAAAACTATTAAGAATGGTCTTTTGAATACTAGAACTATAAAAATTGTTAGTCATCGTTATTATTATCCTTTCTTTACGTTTATGTCGAACGCAAAAGGACCTTGAAAATGGACTTTTCTACCGACTTCAAAAAGGAGGAGGTAGGTACTCTATTCGACTGTATGGTTGTTTTTATGTGTGTTACCTTATAACTTTTTTCTGGGTGAACCGATTTCGATGATTCTTTTTTATTTGTAAGCTGGTGCTTCTCATGTGGTCCCATATAAATTTGATCAAAGTCTGACCAATAGTTTTTGAGTTATCCTTAATAATTTTTATTGAAGTCGGTTGTACAACATTTTTAATTTAAAATTATTTACAAGAACAGTTCAACAGTTGCTGTCCTTGTGTCCACTTACTATGAAATATAGGTGACTTACACTACTATGAAATATAGGTGGCCTCCAAAACAAGATTTTTCTTCTCCAAATATGACCCTGCCACTTGTTTAGCCTGTTACGGTCCAATAAGTTCTCCTAAATGCTAAAAACATAATCAAATTAACAAGTAAAGCCAAAATTTGTGTTTTTCAATTTTAACAGGTTCCCTGGCGAAATAGACACGGCGCAGGGAATGGGTTAAAAGTGGTAACATATCATCATCATCATCAGAGTGTACTGCTGAACATAGGCCTTCCCTAAGAAATGTCACAAAGCACGGTTCTGAGACACATGCATCCATCGATTTCTCTGCATATCTTACCAGGTCGTCACTACATCTAGTGAGGGGCTGCCTTACACTTTGTTTACCGGTACGAGGTTACCACTCGAGAATTAATGACAAATACATATGTTTATATTTTCTATTATAAAACGACACGTAGTATAGTATACCAATATGAATATACTCATAAGTGTAAGTTTCCTGTTTCGACTCGTTTAAATCTAACGTAGGATTTCACATCCAGAGTTTTACGTTTCGAGTTCCGAACGTTCCCTAATGAGATCCTCCTCGAGCGTGTCTACGTACAATGGAGCGCGATGCGTGCGCTTTCTTTTTATTTTTTTCTCTATTTTCTAGACCGATTCAAGGACCGCGCGCATTCAGGCCTCCTGAGAGCGTTTAAAAAGATGCAGTTTAAGTAATGATTCGACGTGAGCGCGGTTCCGCGAAATGAGGTTGCATGCAGTGCTTTTAATTTCGTTAGTGGGCTATTGTGAGTTCGCCTCTTACCTGGATGGGAGGTTTATCTTGACGTTGTGAGCCGGGTTTTAGATGCTGGCATATTATGCGAATAAATATGGATGGAATTAGAGAAAAATATGGAGAGTCGTCGGTAGATTTTTTTTTAATTTAAATTTGAAATTAAAAATCATAACTGTATTATGTTAGGGCCTTCTAATTTAAAAGTAAAATGAAATAAAATATAAACTGACGATATTGTCGGCAAATTCGTTTCGTACTCCGGTCCTATACTCATATAATAGCCATAATCGGGGCTTGATTGATTAGATCTCTATGAGCCACAGTTATCTACCGCATAACGCCATCAGATGGCGTTTTAACTATCAATTCCTACTTGTGTTAGTTAGGTACTTTACGATCAGGTGTACAGTTTAGAAATGTGCCGCTAACGATGTAATATCAAGTTTAAAAAAATATTTTTATAGTTTTATTATATATACTAGGTATAGGATAGGATATCTCAATATAATATGATCTGAAATATAACAAGTCCAATTTTGAATAAAACTATTTTTACGGATTTTATCGCGTTTAATTTTACTAACTTTGATTCCCGACGTTTCGGGTGCTTTACAGCCCCCATGGTCACGGGGGGGAGGGGGGGAGGGGCAGTCATTAAGCCCAATTGGCTTCCAATTTTTAAACAGTATTTGAAATATCCCGAATGAACAAAAAAGTCTACTGAAATGAGGAAATTTCTAAATTATATCCTATGTCACTTCCACAAGTTACACGAATTCGACACCTCGTATGCTAAAATCCATTAAGCCGTTTAGGCTACAGAGCGTGCCAAAGAAATAGACATACATACAACATACATACACATTCACCGTGTAGGTAGTGGCGGTGAAAGAATATCCACTACCCCATATAGTCCCGTGGGCGTCGTAAGAAGCGATAGAGGGAAGAAACCAGGAGATGGTCAGCAGCCTCGTCTTAATAGCAAAGAAACTGCGGTTTCCAACCCGCCTGCCAATGGTGGCAACTATCTCCCCTATTAGGCAATCTATGCTTTTGACAAGCAGTAACGCTAACGGTAACATACTTACATAATACATACACTCGAATAATATTACCCTGATAAATTCAATAATTGACGGCTCCGTGGCGCAGTGGCTTACCAATAAGTTGTTGCGCTGGGGGCCTCGGGTTGGAATCCCGCACGGAACAAGTATTTGTATGGCATACAAATAATTGTTCCAGGTCTGGATGTTTGTCCTCGTGCAATTAATGTTTGTAAACTGCCTCCACGATACAGGAGAATATCCTAGTGTGGGGTTAACGTTTTTTCAATAATAATAATAATAATAAATGCAATGTCCGTCGATATCTCGGTCGATGTCTACTCAGCGTTATTACCTATAGTTTATTATAATTATAGGTATAGAAAAATATATTATTTGCTTTGCCCTAAAATCCTCTCAGATATGAGCGGAGGCCTGTGCCCAAGAGTAGGACATATGTAGGCTGTTATTTGAAAAAAAAAAACTTTAAGAATTTTGAGACTTAATAGTAACAGTAGGTAGGTACCAAAATGTCAATGTACGATAGATAGAATTGTAACCAGTCTCAAAATCTGTATTATACTATTGTGACAACATAAAGACAGTTTTAAAAGGCGCACAAAAGCTAAAAGACTTGGTAGGCTGCGTCCAAAGAGGTGGATTCATCTGGCCCTCCATTAAAACTAAGAGGCAGGAAGCTCGAGTGAGATGCAGCGCCGCTGCTAAATCGTCGGCTTAAGATAGCTCTTGTAATTAAACTGACATAGGAAACCTGGCAGTCACTTTGTCACAGTCTAGTCGTGCTTTCGAGAACGTTACCCCGTGAAATTTAAATCCGAATCCCGATAGAGGGGGAGGGGGGAGGCGGGAGGCGTTGATTTAAATTTTTTGCGAGGATTTAGTAAGGTGGATTCGTTCGAGACTTACCTATAACTACAATCACTATTATGCGAAATGCAATAGCGTTATATGTTACTCCGTATACCGCTTGGTCTTATCCCAGACGAGTTGACACATTTAGCTAGCTAGTATCCAGCTGTTGTATAATCGAATTCAAAATAATTAGCGTGAAACAACACACTATCAGTTACCCGCGAATTAATCAAAAGTGGCGGGAAACTTAAGGGATCTGTTCTAATTACTTTCTCGTCGTTATTCTAGGGACTCCTAATGCGAAAACTTTAAAACTCTTTGAGCACGCCTTTATATTCGTAAGTGACGATGCGTGAAGTGTTAGCGCCCAAGTTGCCGTGAAAATGTGTGCCTACTACTACACTCAGGATAAGAACACAGGGAGACGGTTTCGTTACGACATCGCTGCGTGACGCTTTAAAAATATTATGTTCTTCTTACTTCTTAAGTTAAGTTTTAAGTTAATATACAATAAAGTTCTGAAGTTTCAAAAAATAGTTCAAGCACAGAACAAATTGTAATTAAGTAATATCTATGAGGTGAAATGTCACCGCAAATATTTATCAAAATCATTATTCTTCGAGATATAAGAGTGACTTGTTTTTATCAAATATCTATGACAAGAGTTAAATAAATCACACATTAGTTACTCATAATTTTATTTTATATTGTAAGGTCTTTATTCATGAAATTGTCGTTTTGTATCTTTATTAATCAAAGTATTTGCTTAATTAATTAATATATTATTGCCATTTAATGAGCAGTTTGTTGATGTCCTTGCTATACAAGTTTGTATGTGACATTGATTTTGCGATTTTTCTTAGAATTTATGGTTGTAAATAAAGTGGTATTGCAGGTAAAAATTAAAGCCAAAGAAACAAATGAATAACTGACTTTGAAAAAGTAATAACATTGCTTTACTATAACATTTTTTGAATTTAGTATTCCAAGTTAAACCAGAGCTATTACAGTTCAAAAAAACGGCAATTTCATAGGCAAAGACTTACTATAAAATTATGATTTTTTATGCTTTTATAATGATTCTGGATCATTTCATAATTCATCAGAGAGTTTTAATAATTTATATGCTCATACAGTTCTGGAACATATATTTTTCTACACAAATAAATAAAAAATTAAATGTGATTCTTCTTAATCAATAAAATCTCTCGGCGGGTCGCTACGATTTCGAATCAAATTATTGTGCGTGTGTTCTCACCCTAACACCTCGGTGTCTGTATTCAATTTACGACGTCTCGTGAGCAATTTCCTCGTTGCGTCAACCTGCCAGCAGTGAAACACTTTTCTTTTGTGTAAAAGCGCTAGCTCACGAGTGCTTAGCAATTCATTTTCGTTTTCTTGAATATACACATATCTTTTTATCAAAAGACGTCACTAGTTTCCAATTTAATATATTAATATCAAAGGCGGCATTCAGTAAGCGCTTATTTACTGAACTCCCCTCTTATAAGCAAAGCATTTACTTCGTGTATAATTATGACATAGAAGTTTGTGGATGGCGTTAAATATAAAGTTACAGTAGTTAGGTAATATCAAAGAAATATGGAGGTTAGGTTAAGAGGATATCCGGAAGGCGGACGGCGTTTAGTCTATACAAATGTATTCCTCTGTTTTCCCCTAGATAATCACTCTATGGCAAATATTTTAAACAATACAATATATATCTACCACCGTTATATTCCTATGTTTTTTTTCAGAAATTAATTTTAAAAAAAACTGGGAAAACCTTCTAAAATTACTAAAACTGCTTAGCTAATATACCGCCGTATAAAAATATGCATATGATCTATATTTTTATCAGGGGCATTTACGGGTTACTTGATCATTGCTAAACTTGAAAATTACGTAGATGATGACATATTTAATATTCCGCATTTTACTCATATAAGTCTACTATCACATGCTTCAATTAAAGATGATTTTTTCACGTGAAAAAGTTTTAAATCGTAAAATTAAAGTGTAGGAAATGTGAACGCCTGCCTCCGGTTTAATTTTATCATTTAAATAATGTCGCTGAACGTTTAAATAAATTCTGTATTTCAAAATTTTTACCACTTCACCCAATGTTAAGTCTTCTTTATAAGCTTCATGGCTTTAAGAAGATCGTGTGTTAACTATCTTTTTGATTAATTATGTGAAAATTAAAGATGTTAAAATTATTTAATTATTTAAAAAATAAAAATTATGTGTCTTTACCTAGTTTAAAGAGCACCTGCGCCTTCCCTCAACATGCACAATTCATGCCCAATTGCATGGTATTGGGATTAGTGGTGATGGGGTCACTATTAGTGGTGACGGGTTCACCATGACCATGACTCCCAAATCCACTACACTAGGAAAGACACACCATCGTCGAACATACGACACGCGTTTCGCCTCTAAACGAGGCATCATCAGGAGAAATATATTTGGAAATGGCTGCTCTTCAAACTAGATAACATAGGTACATCAACCTTGGTAAGTTATTTTAACATCTTTAATACAATGGATTTCCACAAAGTAACGTCTGCTTCTATTAATTATTATTTATTTATTTGAATCTACTTAATATTAATAATATATGATAGTACATAAATGAATTTCCTAATAAGATTCTGATAAGACAGGGAATAGTTTCTTAAGATGGAGGTAATGACGTAAGCAAATTAGTTCATAACTTAAAACCATTAATTGTGATAAATTATTATTATAAAACGAGATGAACATTATGGATGAGCATAGTGTCAAAATGTAGAGATGCCTGAGGACTAAGATCGAATGCCTCGTTGCCAGTAAAAAGGTCTCCGGAACTCTACATTCAAAGTTACACAGCAATATTATGCTGCAATTTTACGCTGTTATTCCGTTAAAGCGACCTTCCGCGATCGAGCCTACCTTTGCTGCAGTCATAATACGGCTGCAGCGTGGTTCAGGCATTCATTCATTCATTCATTCATCAATTCAACATACAACAACATGAACATGCATATACGACATGGAGGAGACTTGGTTATCTATGTATATATATATATATATATATATATATATATATATATATATATATATATATATATATATATATATATATATATAGATAACAAAGTCTCCTCCATATATTGTCCCATAGAGGAGATATTTACCATAGTTGCCACGCTTGGCAGGCGAGTTGGCAACCGCGGTTTTTTTATTTTCTAGTTGTTAGGTATTATACATCTCCTGGTTTGTTTTCCTCTGTCCCTTCTTACGACACCCACAGGACGACATGGGGACGTAACGTGGCTGTACCATTTATAAATACTGGATATTTTGTGGTCTGCTAGACATGCGAACGATCATAAATCACCATCTTACAGATACTGCAGGCGACCTTCCAGACAGTAGAGGAATTTACTTCAAAAATATCCAAATTTTATTCTACTCGGGTTCTTTTTGGACGTCATAAAATTGTTGAAAAAAAAATATTTTTAATGAATTGGACTCCAGGAAACGGAAACGGCCAATGGCGGTCCGTCACGCATCGGGCGCCAATACGAAACGATGTTAATACCCGTGAAGAGGACTGTGCACTTCGAACACAATTTCGCCTACATATCACATTAGTATGTACCTACATGATGAGGTAGATGTTTTATTATGAGGTGAACCACACGTCAATTCGTGACTTTAACAACCTTTTATCCAAAAATGTGCTGTTTACTTTCAGTTTAGTTTTTTTTTTAGTTTTAGTTTAGCTTAGTTTTAATTACCCAGTTTACTTTTAATTCATAAAAAATCCGGAACTACTCGAATTGACAAGCCTACTTGAGGCCTTCCGTAGTATATATCTCGTATGTGTATCCGTATTGTAATAAAATATCCAGCCTGGCGTAGACGTGTAGCATCACTGGAGCAAGGTTGGAATTATACTGGCTCTCTAAACCCTTGAGACAGGAACCATAGAATAAATTATTTTAACGTGAAAACTTCTTTAGAATCGTTGTGATTTGAAACTCGATGAAACGAAAAAGCGACACTAAAAAGAGACAAACATATACATCTATAGGATTGAGCCTGCAAGAGAATGAGATAGAATACAGTATACAATGTTTCCTATTATTTCGGTCTCCGTTTCTGAAGATTTCACTTCTACCGCGTGTGAACTGCACACATGCTTACTTTTCTATCATTTTTATACAATGAGTATGTAGTCATGCTATTAACGCTACTAATATTCTAGTTAACTACTTGAACTAAACTTAAATCGCTTGCGAGTCGCACGACAGTAGTCAAATGTCACTAAACGCACTTACTATAATACTTAACGTGGACCATTGCGATATTCCTTTCTAAAAATCTTCGCATTTGCGCTAAAAGTTTGATCAGTAGTAATTAATAATAGTATCCTTGGTGTGTGATCTCCACAGCACCAATAAAATTGTCAGTTGCAATTTTAAGTGCTGATTTATCACGTGCACGGCGTAAAGGAAAATATCGTGGAGGAACTCGTATGACTGATAAATAAAAAAAAATATCAACATTGACGAGAGACGTCGGAGCAGACTCTTCCTTGCTCTAAAACTCTCTTAGGAATGAGAGAAGACCCGTGCCTAGCATTGAAAATTTTGTACGACTGTAACATTACTTTTTAGGGTTCCATACCCAAAGGGTAACCAACGGGACCCTATTACTAAGACTCCGCTGTCCGTCCGTCTGTCTTTCAGCGGGCTGTATTTCATGATCCGTAATAGGTAGACAGTTGAAATTTTCACAGAATATGTATTTCTGTTGCCGTTATAACAACAAATAATAAAAATTAAAAAAAAAAGTTAATTAAAAGGGGCTCCCCTACTAGAAACGTGTATTACGATGGTACTGAACCCTTCATGTGCGAGTCCGACTCGCACTTGGCCGGTTTTATTTACTCTTAATAGTATATTAAATTTAGTACAATACTGTAAAAAATGTATATTTCTTTTTATATAGAAGAGGGGGCAAACGAGCTTGCGGCTCACCTAACGTTATGTAACTGCCACCGCCCATGAACAACACCAAAGCAATCGCAGGAACGTCAGAGACCGGCACTTTGAGGAAGAAGTAGACTCTTTTCTTGAAAGTCCCGAAGTCGTATCGGTCCAGAAATACCCGAAGTTTAATTCTTTGTTACATTAAGTTTAAGGCATCATAGAACTCAATGGTTTAACAATGGTTTAAGGATTCTATACAGTTTGAAGTTCCTGCAGTATAAAAATAAATTTATACGTGGTAGAGCCATGCTGCAGCTATATTAGTAGTATAGTTGTAGTACGAATGGGTCGGCTCGACCGGGGAAGGACCACGCTCTCACAGAATACCAGCGTAAAATAGCAGCTTAACACTGCTGTGTTTCGTATGGTCAGTGTAGAGAACCGGAGACCCTTTTCACTGGAAAAGAGGCATTCCATCTTAGTCCTCACGGGTGACAACGCATCTGCATTTTAATTCTTTATTGAAGATGTCTATGGGTCACAGCAACCACTTACCATCAGGTGGACTGTGTGCTCGTTTGTCACCCTATCCTATAAAAAAAAATGAATACAACGTCAGGCTCTCTCCAGTATCATTTTTCGTCAGTCTTCGTATCATTTTAATGTTAATTAAGTGAATATAGGGTGACAATTGCTGTTGCTGTCAGCTTGTAAAGAGTGCGTTATTGGCTACTGCTAAGTTATGGCCACACTTGGTAGGCAGAATGTTAATGAATCAATTTTGTATATGTTCTCTCAAAATGACAATGTGCCGTAAAGTACATCCACTTTGTTTTTAACATTTTTGAATAATAAGCTCTGATAAGCCAAACTAATATGTATGTATATTTTAATTATGGCGAAAATTAACATTTAAATCTTTTTCTTCTTTTCCACACATCAAAAAAATTTGTGATCACTAGCAAAATATTATTAAAATTTAACTTTATCAAGAAATAGTGTTTATTTTATATATTTTTTTAAATAGAAATAAGTAGGTACACTGTTTGAAATTAAAAAATAAAACTTTTTTTTTTTAATAACAAAAATTGAGTAATTCTATTCTAATGTAATTGTAACAGAAATTTGATGGAAAGAAAAAGAGTGTTTAACCAAACATATACAACAATTTATTAATGGAAGGTTTTTATTTAATACAATATAGCTCCTCCCCTGGCTTGAACACATGCGAATCAAGTTATCTAGCATTTTGTTGCTTCCCTGATCTCTGGAACTGTCTGGGGAGGTGGCTGACGGTTACAAACAGCTCGCTTAAGAGCATCCCACGCGTGCTCTATTGGACTTAAGTCAGGCGAGGCGGCAGGCCAGTGGAACCTTGTGATTTCGTATTCTCGGAGCGCAGCATTGACTCGTTGAGCTCGATGTCCGGGCGCATTATCATCGACCAGTACGAATTGGTGCCCATGATTTACTAGGAATGGTCTGACAATTCCATCAATAGCGACTGTTGCACTTATCTGCTGTCATGGAGCCTCGATACGGGATCAAAGGCGTTCTAGCTCCAATCATAATTCCACCCCAAAAGGACACCGATTTCCCGCCTTGCTGAACGGTTCCAGTGTCAATTCTTTTCCTTTCAGTCTCCAGGTCTTCTCCAGATACAGACACGTCGGTTATCTGAATGAGTACTGATTCGCGATTCTTCAACAAAGAGACAGTTTTGCCAAATGTTTTCCTCCTCATCTTCTTCATTTTGCCGGAGCCTAGCCCACTGTAATCTCCGTCACTGACGTTGCCATGAATTCAGAGGTGCTCGCCAAGACCTTAGTGCTCGTAGTCCAGCCTGGTGTAAGTAATTCCGAATGGTCTGAGTGCTAACTTCAAGTCCAGAGGCGGCCCGCACTTCTGCTTTTATTGTAGTGGCGTTGATTGTTGGGTCACGGGCTGCCAGCAATCTGATATAGCGCTTCTGAGCAGTCAGAAACAGTTGAGCAACCACTGCGGGGTCATTCAGCTAAATTATCCATGCCGTGGTACCTCTGAAACGTGGCCACGACATAGGGTTGGGATACAGCTATTATGCGTGCTATTTCTCTCGTGGAATATCCTTCTTCCCTCAAAGTTACAATTCTTGCTCGTAAAACTTCTGATAAACCTTTTGACATTTTTTCTATCACGACTTTCCTCCAAAAAATTTTAAATCCGTTAAAATTGACTAAGTCAGATTTCTGAATGAGCGTAAGCTTGGATTGAATTTCTTTTTATATGGAAAAACAATTGAATTTGTTTTATTGTTTTATATTCCAATTCTATATTTTTAAATAAAGAATCTAAAAAGACGAATAAATTATAATATAGTGTACCGTAAGAAAAAGATTTAGATTTTTCAAACTGGTCGCAAACTTTTTTGATGTGTGTATATTACCCCGTAAAAATGCATTGCTGGGCAATGTACCTCTCTGTTTTAAATTAGACAATTTGTTTATGTTTTTTTTTTTGCTGCAATGCATATTCTCTTTAGCGTCTTTAAATACGTTAATTTTTTTGATTATGTAGGTATGTATGGCTTTTAATATTGTTAATGTAATATAACTTTTAATAGATTTTAATTCCTTTATGTTTGAATATTATAATTTTTACTGCTTTAGAACGAAAGTATAAGAGTGACTTATAACAGAAAGGTATTAGATTGGACCAGGTGTTGAACGAAGACAGATGTTGGTGGCTTACTAGCTTTATGAGGGGCGCGTGTAGGGAACAATGCTCATTGTAATATATGCAGGAATGCAACTTCAATGGGGTCCAAATTGTTAACTTGTTCGTAAATAAATTATGCATATTCTTCATCGGGCAGGTTATGAATTAACTGGTCCGAACATTAATAAGTAAATATTCTTATTTGCCTTCAAAATCACCGGAGCCCCTTTTCCCGACATTTTTCTTTCTTCATTGTATTGTAAACAGTGTGAAAACTTTGTTCTCCTTTTGTTTTTCTTCCACATTTTTCACAAGTTGCCTCTTTTGTATGCGGTCGCCTCTTGAGGAAGTATTTTTTCCTAAAAGCTCACGGGCCGCGAAAATTATTTCGAATTGCTTTTGTAAAACGGCTATTAGTTTCATTTTCTTTCTTTATATTTTTCTCTTCTGTAAATTTCTTAAAAAAAAGAAAATGAAGTTTTTCAATTGTGTATTTTTAAGTTATTATTTTTTGTAGAAAATTTGTAGCATTTAGTTTTGATATTATGTAGTATAAATAAATTAAAGAAATAAAACAAAACCACTAAAATGCTAATTCAATGCTAAAATTATTTCTTTCATATACAGTTTTGAAAAGATAGTATGAATGTCAAACACTACAAAAAGGCATCTTAAAAAATAATGGCTTCAAAAGTACTGGCAAGAAATCGCCTCTTAATTACTGACGACAAAATTTCAAAACGATGCTTTTTTCTCATAAAAAAAAAATCTTATTCGGACTTAAAAGCTGCAAATTATACGAATCAGCATAAAGAAATTTTCAGTAAGCCACCATCACAAGTCACCGCGCGTTTCTTTTATAAAAAAGAAATAAAATTGGCAGAAGCGTAGAGGGTCGCCGGTCGCGTGTCCCGCCAGGTGTGCGCTCATGGTCCCCCTACTAGCTGTCTCTTTATAATAATACTTATTATTACGATTCCTTATTATTTCTTGTTTTAATTGTGCCCCGACTTGGCTTTTACTCCTTTTGTTCGCGTTTAATGGCGTTTATTGTTTCGGGTTTTTTTAATGCGTAGCGCGTGCCGGCTGCGTCTGCAAGATCTCCGAAGGCTATTTAAATTTATGCAATTATTTTCTTTTTCAATTGTTCGTGTTCAACTGGACTGGACTGAAGGAAAATTTGACACAGACCACAAAATATAAAAACAACTAATTAACGTGTGCGATGTGTGAAATAAAAATTACCTAACTACCTAAACCTAGGGCTAACTAACTAAAAGAATGGAGACTTTTTGACACAAAACTATTATAATCTATATCTAGTATAGATATCAGACCAAGCATAGTGATTACCTTTGTAAATTAGTGAAAATTTAAATCAGGGTGTGTTAATGCATTATCTATCAAGTTTTAGCGTAAAATACACTAGGAGTTAGTATGTTTTCGTTATTCCAAGATCTCCCGAAGTTTAGATTGAATGCATACCATTCCCACCGCGGTATTGATGACTTAGGTGGCTTGAGAAGCTGTGAGACGGACTAGCACTTTCGCACAACTTCTAATCGATTTAGGGAAATAGTTTGAGCACATGTGATCAAAGATTTAGGTACACTCTTATCAATAATTAGTATACTTTATTCTTACTGGAGTTTAAACCAGACTAAAGCTAGTGGATTTAATTTGGTTTAGTTTGTATGTCATACTACATGTTTTTATCGTCATCGTATGTACCAATATCAAAGGCCTTTTTAACACAACTGAACTTAAGTTAACTGTTTTACAAAGAATATTTTTTCAAGAAAGTGCAATCAGTAATCAGTATATTACAACTTATAGGTACTATACCTATACATTACAGCCTATAAAAGTCTACTACTGAACATAGGTCTCCCCCATAGAATGCCTCATAGGGGGGATTTTGCCATAGTTGCCAAGCTTGAGGTACGGGTTGGCAACCGCAGTTTCTTATAATTTTGAGATACCATCACTTAGATGCTGCTGTCCATCTCCTTTTTCAGTTTCTCTCCTTCGCCTCTTACGGCAACCAACAGACGGTATAGAGTAGTTAATATTCTTACGGGTATACCGCCACTACACGGTTATATAATAAATTACGATTATTAATATGTACTATATAGAATAACACAATTATCCTTGATGAACAAACAAATGTTCAAGACCTTACCCAAAGACAAAAATATCTCATAAGTGACTGATAAACGAGTACCTACTTATCTGGTAGATTAAAAAAATAAAATTGACTTTAAGTAAGTAGCGTTTTAGAGATAAATACTGAAGAAATAATATTTGGACAAATTTCGACAATAGGTATTTATTCAAGTATGAAAACATCAAAGTTTAAAACAAATACAATCGATATCTATTGAATTTCACAGCACTATTCCGAAAGAAAATTGATCTCGCTTATCAATGTTCGGAGCAATCGTATGTGATGTAAATGAGCCAGATGGCTTATGGAGGGAAGGTCTTATTTGCCTGTGTTAATGTTTGTTTGCGTTATTGTTTTATACTGAATACTCAAATATATTTATTACGGCAATATAAATTTATAATAATAAACTGAGACGCAAACAAATTTCTGGCACAAAACAATTTCTATTGTATTTTTTAAAGTACCGTAGTATGGCAGCTTTGACGCTCTTACCCGTCGCCAGTCTCGAAACGTCTAGCGTAAACGACATATCTATCGGTCTCATATTCCACCCATGGTATGAAATGGGGGATGATTTCTCTAACACCGCAACCGCACGGTTACCAAAATGACTAATTGCTTACATAAGCAAAGCATTTTATTTTCCTTTGTCAATTTAGTACGTGGTAAAGCCACTCTGCAGCTTTATTATGGTTGTAGCACGAATGGGTCGGCTCGACCGGGGAAGGACCACGCTCTCACAGAATACCAGCGTAAAATAGCAGCTTAACGCTGCTGTGTTTCGTACGGTGAGTGTAGAGAACCGGAAACCCTCTTTACTGGCATTCTATCTTAGTCCTCAGGGGTGACAACGCATCTGCATTTTGATTCTTAATTAAGGATAAATGTAAATGTCTATTGGCCACAGCATCCACTTACCATCAGGTGGACTGTGTGCTCGTTTGTCACCCTTATTCTATAAAAAATTGTATTTAGTTAATTTGTAGGTATTTAATCTAACAAAATTTTTTCAAGTAAACTGAATAGAGATTTACCAACTTACTTCCAAATGCCAACCGCTCCATAATTCAGTATCATGTTTATTAACAAGCAAAGATCAGGCCACTGATAAAATATACGAAAAAACAAACAAAAAAACAAATCCATCTGTTAGTGTACAGGTTAGTCGTGATCTGGAGCAAAGTTACCAATGCGTGAGTTTCGAGGTGAGTGTCTATGATCTATGCCTATGCATAGATGAGCAGCTTTGTGCAAATTTTTCAGGTTTGCTAGTCTTTAGTTGTTGAATCTTGAAAAGGCCAGCAGTGGATTTATGAATGCGTGTAAAGAATAAAAAAGGAAATGATTTCGACGGCTACATTTTTGTGGCAAGAATAGAGGATGTTTAACTTTAATAGGCTTAGAGTAAAGCCTATTAATTCTATGTCTATAGCTTAAACTTTGTAATAGAATTGATAACGTTACGAAAGCGATATAAAATAGGATTGGTGTAATATGACACTGCCAGACAAATATTGATATAATAAACGTACGTAAAAAAAATCAAAGGTCATTGACCACCCAAGTGCCTCCTGCTTCCGCACAGTATGTTTCTGTTTGATTTACTAACAGATTTAAGTTTGGATATTCGATACTGCATGGATAATAGTATTTTTTTAACAGTACACTAAAGTTACGTACTAGTAACTATTAGTTAATGGGTGACTTAAGTCTGTAGACTAGATACTTAATAAAAACCACGTTTGAGAATATGATGTTTATTGTTTTAAAATAATTTCATATTAATTAGTAAGTAGAATAGAATAGAATAGAATATTTTTTATTAAATATAGATTACATGTTATTCTTATTGAAAGTCATTTTTTGCTTTTACCACTAGTTCGGAAAAAATATATAACTTTCTTTAAAATCTTTAGAAGATAAAGAAATAAAAACAAACAATCAATATTCGCAAATGTCGGTAAAGGTGTTTTGAAATCGGAAGCGCACGCGCTCTTCCAACATATGTTTTCATTCATACCAATATTATTTATTCAAACATTCGCAAGCAAAAAAAAGATACGATGATCCAGAATCAAGGTGTTTTTATCTGTGACTTTGCGAGCTATCGACTAAACAGCTTTTACGTGTTTTTATCGCCTTTTTTTATTTTCTTTTTTACGCGATTCAATTTAATGGTTTCCGAACCGCAAAATGACTTTTTGCGGCCAAGTTTTTTAATAATACTTTTAAACTTTCACATATAAAACAGGCAACAATTAATATAATATTTGTTATTTAAAGCATTTTTAATACATTAATATTATCCCTTAAGTGGACACATTGTTATTATTGGCGTGTGGTGGTGTAAGAGGATCCATCACTCCATTTCGTTCCCTCGTTCCCGGTTTCGTAAAAAACGGCAATGGGCTTCCCCAGAAAAACCTTCATTTGGCTTATGGTAGATGGTGGTATTTCATGTCGTATATGCAAGATTTAACTACAACTATCACCACTAACACTTTCTTTAGAACACCCAGGCGAATCAAAGGGCGAGATATCCGATACCATGGCCGCCAATCCATCTGCCAAGCGGATTACAGAGAGTCCTATTTATAATGGAAGAGGCCCATAACCAGCAGTGTACTGTTACAAACTAATAATGTAGAAAATAAAGACATTATCGATATAACTTTGTGAAGTAGTTAGATTTAGGATTTTTTAGCTTAATTATATTTTCTTACCATTTAACTAATTCGTAACCCTCCCACGACGTGATCGACTAACATTTAAGGACACATGTCGCGCTCCCCCAAGCAGAAAAGACCACTTAAGTATTGAGAAGTGTTCTTAGTAATAGTACCTACGGGAGCGTTTTCCATGTACAAAATAATTTAATAAGTTTAATAGTCATTTAAAGTAATTTTAACGAAATATCCCAATAACCTCATTTCGTCCTGCAAGTGTCAGAAGTTACTATTATTTGATATGAAATTGCAGAAACTGCCCAAGTCCGCTAATAGACAACAGTATTATGATCAGAAGACGGAGTGCAGTAGCAAGAGACGTACAGTCCTGCGACAGCTAATCCAGCTGCGGAGAGTGTGACGATTACGTCAAATCTATACTAAAATTACAGAAACCCATGCCATCTAATGGACTGTTATGTCCTGATGAGGAAGATTAAATATAATTTGTGTATATTTAAAAATGGCACGTCTAATTTTTTAGATTTTTTTTTAATAAAGGTCAATAACCATTTTTATGATATTTGCTACTTTTGACAGGCAGAAAATGCTACAAGGCATTCAATCCGCCTATTCTAAGACTCTAGGTGATTACAATTTAAGATAAATAAACCTAAATACTTACAACGTAATTACTTTGTATTGTAAATATATAAAAATAAAATAACAGGTATATTTTGCAGGAAATATTTACCATAGTTGCTGCGCTTGGCATGCGGGTTGGTAACTGCGTTTTTTTTCTTATTAGGATGACACAGCTGCCCGTCTTTTGGTTTTTTTTCCCTCTTTCGCACTTTTACAATACCCACGGTATGATATGGGGTAGTGGATATTCTTACACCGCCACAACACGGTAGTACTACGAATACAATATACGAAGAATATACGAGTATGAAGAGCCCCTAAGTGTCTCAAAAGTTTTCCCATTCGATACCCTCGATATCAACAGGTAATATATGATTGTTTTGGATTATCACTAGGTACCCGCTCCGCTATTCGCTACTCCTATGACTAAGTCGAGGTCCTTATGCGATTAACCCCGTGTTTGCCCGCTGTTTCTTAAGACGTTAGGGGACGGTAGGGTTCACGCGATATCCTGCCATCGTTTATTTGCTTGTTTACACCGCATTCTTTGTTTTACTTGCACGCAACCGTAAAAGGTAGCAATTTATTTATATTCCTGGTTAATTATCAATTAGGACTTGCACGGTATTTGAATATTTTTTCCGGATCTGAGTGTTTGTATTTGTGAACTTCAAGTATATATCCCCATCGTACAGGAGAAACTCTCAGTATGGTGACGTTTAAAAAATTCTTAATAAACCTTTTGTAATTTAAGCCATATTTCATTATTAATATGTCCAATAACATTATTATAATATTATAAATAAAAAAATAGTTAAATACATACGTACTAGGACAGAACAGGTTTTCTGGTAGAAAATGCCTAAAAGCATTAAGCTCGCCTTTTGTACTTAACTTTTTGCAATTGGAAATGTATATTTTCATGTTTTGTATAAAGAATAAACGATTAAATAAATAAATAAAAAGTAGTATTCAATTTATTATGTATATTATGTTTATATTACTCTATTTTTTATAATTAATATAATATAACGGACATTATTCAGTGAATTTCGTAAAAATTTACGATGTAAAACACAATTTTATAAACTTATTCATTTTATTAGTTCGTCTTTTGTTGTAGTTTTCATTCTCTTTTTTAAATGTAATTTCATCTTTCTTTTAAATAGGAACTCATTTTTAGAAACACATAGGTACTTTAACTGTTTTTTATATTTATGTTTAGTAAAATATTGCACAAGCACTATAGTTTAGCATCAGAAGAGATAAAAAGACAGAATTCAGAATTCACATTTTATTTAACTTTAATTTAACAGGTATTTTTGTCTATAGCGACAACCCTTAATCGCTGTTAATCTTGTCGTTCCCTCAAAGACACCCACAAGAATCATGAAGAGCCCTCTTAAGTGTCTCAAAAGTTTTCCCACTCGATACCCTTTTATTTCTTATTTATCTTATTAACAGTTATTTAAATAACGATTCGGTTGTGAAAGTATCTTTTGAATTTGTGGATTTTCTTTGCTTATAAGTCCGAAGAAGAAAGAAATCTCCCTTGGCATTAATAAATTGTTTACAAAGGTTCTATCGTTATAGTTCTATTAATATGTTTATTCAATCTCCGGTGAAAGTTTTCTTATCGCCTTGTTACTTTCTCCAACTACTAATACATCAAAAAAACCTTCATATTTGCTTAGATTTAAGAAAAAAAAAGGTTATTTTAATTTATGATTCAGTTTCTGATTAATATATTTTTTAAGTGAAATAACATATGGTACGTTAGCAAGTTTTTGTCAAATCTACTCCACAATTCGTAGTAAGAACGATGTCAGTAATATTAATTTAAAAAAAAAGAAATGCTTGAGACACTGCGGGCCGCCTTGCCGATTCGATTTTTGCACCTAAAGTTATTTGATAACTAAAAAAAAAATAAAAGTCTGAAGCACTTCTAATATATTATATTAATATTTTTATATCACAAATTGTTTTTAATAAAATAAATCCCATGCAAATCATGCGCACTGTCTATATTTTTTGCGATTAGTACTTCTTACAAAGGATATAATTAAAACAAACTATTCAAAATACCTTACAAAAACCCCTTATTGCATCCAATCCCTAATGATGCCATTTTGTTTCGAATACAAAAAAAATCCTCAAGTGAACTCAGCACCCAGACTGGGACTGCTTTGCATTCTGAACTAACCAAACTTGCCTTACATCAGCTTGATAAAACGCACGTACCGACAGACAATAGATTCGCGATTACTAACATGTAGAGCGTAAAAATAATTACTTCGTATATCTAAAGTAAAAAAAAAACAACTGAAAAGCGAACCAGCGCTGACGTTAAATAGTAACCGTAGGCATTATCACAAGATCGTCATGAAAAAAAAAACACGCAAAGCCGGAAACACAAAAAAAGTCTCGCAATAATAGAAACAAAACCGCGCCGCGAAAGTTTCCCTATTGAGGCACATTTTACTCGCATTATCTAGTGCAAATTGTGCATCTGTGCGAACAATTCCTAGACCTATTTGCGCATCGGGAAGACACGCTTTTAATATCCGAGGAACGATGGAGACAATCCTCTTAATCAGGCAACAGACAATGTGCAAAACGGGGCCACGCACATATGGGAATGATTAGCCGCTTTGTTGGCGAGTGTACCGCCGAGCACTTTTGTTACCAGCTGTACCGCCCGGCCAACTTTAGCTCGCGCGGATTGTGACGTTGCGCTCGTAATTGCTTGCCTTTATTAAAAATGTTATTGTAAGAAAACTATTCGCTGGATCGTGTGCTCTGATACTGTTGGGAGCTTGTAACTTATGAATATGAAACGTGTACATGTTCACTTTACGTTACTTTTAAACGCATTAAAACCTCTTTTGTTTTGTAGTCACTTATTAATAATTTATTAAGTACGCAACTTTCTATATACTTTAGTAGTGACTGTGACGTATGTGGTAGATATCCCTTTCTACTTAGGAGTCTGTATCTATTTCTGCCGCTAAGCAGCGATGTGCATACAGACAACAGTGGTGTAATACACCCTATTACACGCCCTCGGGGGTTAATTTTCCAAAATCCTTTCTTAGTGGATGTCTACGTCGAGAAAGGAGTATATACGCTAAATTTTAAGTTAATCGGACGTATAATTTTGGAGATCTAGTGAGGAGTGAGTGAGTCAGTGGTATTTCGATATATAGTGTATAAGAGCCTTGTTTTTATATTGTTTTTTATTATCTATGATTTTGTCTGGTAACTTAATTTAGCAACTATCTTTTTTTTTTCTCTTTGGTACTAATTGCCGAAAGCACTGTACTTGTTATTCCTTTATTAAAAAGAATGATTGAAACAAATAAGTTTTTCTTAATTAAATATCGTTGCCACATCCATCATTTTGCCCACATAGATTTTAAAGTGGTACTTTCCATCAGGCGGGATTATTCACTCTTAATTTTTTTTCTAAAGCAATTGTAACCCACCCTCAAAAAGAGTTAAGAGAACAAACAAAAAGGACGCCACTAAATCTCTCCGCTTCGCTCAAAGGATCCGTTTAAGAGACAAGCGAAAACAAAATCCGCGCGAAATCTTCGCGCACACGTCGTGGCACGGCACAGTGAGGCGCATATCAAAGCCGGCAACGCGATGCCCGAGCTCATCCGGACGTAGACTAATTAAAAATAAATCGTGTAAAAGACAAAGACTCGACTGACGCGAGACTTCGTTTTATTGCGGGGGAAAAATCATTTCGTTACCGTCAGGAAGGAAAGAGCCGGGTAAAAAACACAATAAAGAAACAATGTAAACAAGTTAGGGGTGTACTTGAGTGGCTCATTACGGTGCAGATGCGGCCGTATTAGCCGGTTGGCTCAGGCACGGATCGCTTGTGCCGCGAGGCCCGTCTCTACGAGCTACGTGCAGCGCTTTGTTTAACCTATTTTCGGTTTAGAATTGCTCTTTCACGTGATGAGAATGACTTTATTAATTAAACATAATGACGGCTTCGTGAATCGCAGATTTAGTCGACTTTGACTTTCCCTTTCCTTGCGCTGCAAGGCTGATGTAGATTTATAATGTCTAAGCTAGTAAACATCTTTTTTATTTTAAAAGTTAATAAAGTTACAGCCTATATACGTCCCACTGCTGGGCACAGGCCTCCCCTCGTTTCTGAGAGGGTTTTAGGGCAATTAAATGTCCGCCGCGCTGTCCCAATGCGTGTTGGCGAACTTCACATATCTGCGATATTTTTTTTCTCAGACATGCAGGTTTCCTCACGATGTTTTCCTTCGCCGCCGTGCACATGTTAAATCCTTATATAAATGGAGTCTCGCAGCAACTGTGGTAAGACTGCAGCACAATCGTGGCTGGACCTCTCCCCCACAGAATATAAATAAAGTTTGAGCAAAAGGAAAATAATAAATTTTGTGTGACTATGATGAGTGAAAAGAACTGAGGACTGCTTAGATCGGTAACTAGGCATTCCGTCTCCTTAAGTTACCTAAGGGTTCTTTGAAAATATAGTCCAACCATCGGACATAAAATGAAAAATGTAGTTATTAAAACTGACATTTAAGAAACGATTAATAGACATTTGACATTGTATTGATTTTATTTTACTCGTAAGTAGTAATAAATAAAATTATGTCTCTAGGGTAATGAATAGACTTTTGTTAAACTAGGTCAATGCGATTTACCATCTTCGGCTGCATCATCACTTACTATCAGATAGGGAAAGTAAACAAGTATTAGCTTATAACAGTGTTTACGAACCGGTATAGATTTTCACGTTCTGTAGATCTTTAAACAAGCTAAAATTTAATGAAAGCTTTGACTTTGACTTTGAAGGACGACACTAGACCAATTTAACTGTCTATTGCCCGAATAATCAAAAGCTATTCAATTTTAAGATGCCGTCAAGTCTCGTGCTGTCTCTATCACTTTAAGTCAAAGTGTCTGTGACACCTCGAGACTTAACGACATCTTAAAATTGAGTAGCGTTTGAGTATTTCGCCATTAATTCTCGACCTTACAACCGTTAATATCTTACTTAAGGTGGTACTAGGTTTAATACGTTGGATTTACAATTATTAGGAAAATATGCGATATGACCTTATTCTCCAAAGGGGTGGAAAATTTTACTGTTCTAAAAACTTAAAACCATTTTCTAGTTGTAGATATAATATTTCAATAGTTGTTGTAAAATTACAAACAAAATGAAGGTGAGAAACTCGGCATGAAAATTGACAAGGAATAAAAATCTGAACAATAAGTACTTGAAAAACAAAACACGAACCTTTGAATTTCCACGTTATAACAAAATACTCACAGACAATAAAAATAAAGATCATTTATGTGTAACAATGACAGTTACAAGAAAAGAAAAAAGTTACGTAAAAGAAACGCAAATACATTTGTTTGTGACCGTTCTAAAAACTAAAACCATTTTCTAGTTGTAGATATGATATTTCAATAGTTGTTGTAAAATCAAAACAAAAAATGCGAGGAACTCTGCATGAAAATTAACAAGGAATAAAAATCTGAACCATACTTGAAAAACAAAACACAACCTTTGAATTTCCACGTTATAACAAAATACTCACAGACAATAAAAATACAGATCACATGTGTAACAATGACAGTTACAAGAAAAGAAAAAAGGTAGGCAAAGGATACGCCAATACTTGTTTGTTCAAGGCAACGAATGCCATCGATATTTTTTTCATATCGATATTAGTGACAAAACGAATAGGTACTCGAATTTAGATACTCGATGCACTTTGAGGCATGTTTTGGGATTGTTCATTCCATTCCACTTTTCTCCTTTTGTTTTCAATTTGACAACGCTTCGCGACGCGTGTGCACCGGGCCTATATTTTTGTTTTGTCTGAGTGGCACAATGATTGCATTATGTTATTTGCTATATTACATCTATATCTTTTATTCAGTATATTACTTTTACTATGTAATAACTATTAAAAAAAAACTTTTTGTGATACAAATTTAAGGCAAAGTGGCGGAATAAGTAACCTCGTATATTTTGTATTGATAATTTCATCATCATCATTACAGCTCATCACAACTTGACTGCTAAACATAAGCCACAAATCACGGTCTTGAGCCACCTGCATCTATTTTTCAAAGTTTTACATGGGCCAGCTAGTTTCAAATAGCAATGAAACCCATCGACTAATCAAACCGCCTGGAAGAACTACTAATCAATGAAAAAATTACCGTCAACGTTACATCCCATTAAAGTCCACTGCTGAACATAAACCTCCCCCATAGATTGCCTCATAGGGGGGATATCTGCCATAGTCGCCACGCTTAGCAAGCGGGTTGGCAACCGCAGTTTATTTTTATTTTTAGTCGTTATTAGGAAGATGCTGCTGCCCATCTCCTGATTTGTTTCCCTCTGTCGCCCTCTTACGACTCCTACGGGATGATATGGGATAGGTTATTCTTACACCGCCAATACACGGCCTGTAATAAAGTGAAAAAATTTATCAATTATAATCACATTAAAACGAAAACATTAAACATTAATTTTCTCAAGTGGTAGAGCCACGCTTCAGCTATATTATGGTTGTAGCATGAATGGTTCGGATTACACTCTCACAGACAACTAGCGTAAAATAGCAGCTTAACGCTGCTGTGTTTCGTATGGTGAGTGTAGAGAACCGGAGACCCTTTTTACTGTAAGTGAGGCATTCCATATTAGTCCTCAGGGGTGACAACGCATCTGCGTTTTGATTCTTAATTTAAGATAGATGTAATTGTCTATGGGCCACAGCACCCACATACTATCAGGTGGACTGTATGATTCGTTTACCATCCTTATTCTATAAAAAAAAACTCATAGGCATGAGTATTCCTCCCACCCTGACACATGGCGCCTAAACGTGGTAATAGACCAAGGCTTTAAATCCAATCTCAAGGTTTACCAACGCGTCATAGAACGTGACCAACATTGACCGAATGGGAAGGTGCGTTCAATAACCAAAATAGCTGATGTGTAAGGAAAGGCGGCAAAATCTTTTTGCGAGTTCGACGAGTGGTCCAGCCCCGCCCACGTTCTCGCCATTTGCATTCCGCTTAATCTGTCATTGTCCGAAGCATTCAAATAAGTTATTTTTTTTTAACCGCGTTTGATATTATTATAATTAATTATATATACCAGAAAAATATATAAGTTGGACCGGACTGGTGTACCGTGTGGAATCAGACGTATGAGCAAAAGTCGCTACCTTCTTTTTATGTTCACCAGTGGAAGGCGCGGGACCAAGATATAGATAGAGGTATGAAAATGACCACCGCTTTAATAAATGGAACAATATCGAAGAAAATGACAAACGCTAGAAAAAGGGAGATAAAGAAAACTATCAGAACTATATCTTTCATAGTATAGAAGAAGTTGTTAGCATACTAGTGTTGTTCCTACATGTAAATGAAACAGATAGAATAATTTAAAACTCCCTCGCCTGGATAATGTTTAAAAGGTCAAGTAATACAAACGGCGAAGTGACCAGATGAATATCAAAGATAAAAGGGACGATGACAGTAATCCTAAAATCAGGAATTGTATATAGTACTGTGAGTAGAATGAGATTCAATCTTATAAAATAATCTATAAATGTAATTTTAAAGCAAGCGACACATTACGCGGCTTATAACCAAACAGAAAACAGACAATTTTACATAATAATATCGTAAGGCGTTTACAATACAAGATCGCCAATTGATTGTCGTTTATGTGTTAAGCGGTTAGCGGAAACGGGCGTGTGCGCACGGAAACAGGTAGCACAATACTGTGTCCCGTTTCCGGTTCCTTCGAGTCACGCACCGAGGCACCTCGTACTAGTTGATGCTTTACTTAATATTTTTAATTTATTAGCCTAAAGTTAAATATGTTTTTGAATATGATGATTTTTAATTGTTCACTTGATTCAGAAGATATTATAGTTGTAAGTGATTATAATTATAAAATATTAATAGTGTGTATTTCAATTTAAGTAAAGGTATTTTAAAAGTACATAGTATAAAGTACAATATACAGTTTTATTTTGTAATAACCGGCCAAATTTGCAGAGAAGGTACAGAATAAGTAATATAGGCAAATGGCGAAGAAAAGTTAATTAAAAAAAATCTCAAACATTCTGTTCTTTTATCTTTTAAATTCAATTTACTTTAACTGATTTTACTGCGCACGCACACATTCTTAAGGGTCGATCGGTAGGCAAAAACCTTGTTGCCCATAAATCACATTCAATTTGGGATAATGTCAAATAAAATAGAAGCCTTATTTACTCGTATTTTCAAAAACTGCAATAACGGTATATCTTTATTTATTTATTTGAACTTAAGTTTAAAATTTGGCTACTCTTTGAAAAATAACCATGTATAACTGCAAATATTTTCTTTTTATGTACTTTCCCATAAACTTAAATGCAGTAAAAACGTGATTTGAAATATAATAAAAGCAATTTATAGTTGTGAGAGGTCTTTTCGGTTTCATTAGAAGTCTACAATACTAAATATTAATAACTAGTAGCATACTCGTACGTACAAGCAAATGCCTCTGCTTTAGCTGTCCAAACTTTTTTTTTACTTATTCAAAACTGTAATTAAATTTGTCAAAGGTAAACGTTAGTAGCTCTATCTAACACCAAAACTAATATTTTAATAAGTGTTTAATCCACTGTTAAAATCTATCCTATGTACCTTAATAAAGATTGATAAAATCTGTAAACTGGCCCCAATTGCTTTATTTCCTGTTGTTACACTCAGGTGTCATAATTACATTAGTCACCGTAGCGATGTGCTGATTTGTATTGCGTTAAAGGGGCGATGAATGTACAAATTATGTATGTAATATCTCTTCCACAAACAACAGTAATATGCAATGACTATTTTAATAATATTTCTAATATGCATTGACTATTTTAGTAATAAATATTTTGCAAGCAACTGTACATTATGAATTTTAATCCTGAAAACCGCTTGGCAGCTCTATTACTCTAATATGTGTTCCAAATCAATAAAAACTACTAAGAAAATAAATAACCTGACATAAAATCAAATAAATATGAATACGTCATAACAATGAAAACCACAAGCCACAATGAAACCCTAATACACTTGACGAATACATATTAAAACACGCTCCCATTGAATCCGCAAAGGAAACAACAAGTGCGGCACTTGTGTTGTTTTCTTCGCTCGCGTATCGCGACATATCTACGCTCGGTTCCGTTATGTGATAGCGTAATTATATGTTTTCCGCTCATCTCTTTTGTGAGGAACTTGTTCACTCACCGCTTCCTGTCTTATGGGAGCATGGTTGTGGTGCATGTTACAGAAGTTTCGCTAGAAACGCTATTATGTTTTTGATCCTGCCAGAATTAAAAATAGCAATTTCGAAAGCGAAATAGGAAATACAAAAAAATAAAGTTGTGCTTACTAAGAAAATATTATGGCCTTATGCAAAAAAAAGACAGGTATAAGCACTTGATTCCATTTTGTTGCATTCACCGAAGATACGTTGGTAACATTTTTAATATCCAGTACAGACGCTATAATACAAGACTAAAAGAAACAGTGTTAATCTTGTCAACATACTACATATTATTTGAATTTAGTTTATGGTGTCTTCAACACCTTTTGGTGTTGCGTTGAAGAGGGAGTGAAATCTGTGACATCTTCTAGGGTCCAGATAACTTTACCTAACCTAACCTTAGTTACAGATGCGGGTAATAAAATTAAATCCTAAAGCTAAAATAAAATAACATTTGTAAAAGAGGATATTCTTACTACGAGACAAGCACTTAAGCCTGGAACTAGGTCTCCAGATCAGCTTAGTGTCAGGCTGTTGAGCTTAACGCTGGGTTTCGTCTGGAATCTACGTGTATTAAGGATGTCAGATTATATGCACTTAATGCTCTCTTGGACACAAATCCTGAATGCGACCTATTTATGGATGAATGGACGGGAAAATTGTCTGAATGTCTGAAGTTTTGTGAGCGAGAATAATGTATATGTTGTCTTTAATTAATGTAATTGGTTTAACCGTTTTAATAAACGTAAAGAAGTATTTGACTAAGAAAACTATAATATATAGATTAAAACCAAAACATAATAATAAGAAAAATAAATATTAAATTTTATTTTAATATATGAATGAGCGTAGAGAATAGACGAGAATATTTATTATTATTTATAATATATAATATTAATTATCCTTAAAGTATAGCATATTGTTTTCCCACTTTTAGATTTTATCGTAACAAAACTGTAATGAAATGATCGACTCGATATTTATTTCTTCCTCTTTTATTAGTTTCTGTGTTCCAATTTAATCTTCCACTAATCGTTTGTGCATTGGGCCACAGAATATCGAATGTATACGCTTTAATTGAAAGGGGCACCGTGATTTATGTTATTTTATTGGTGACTGTCGGTCATTATTACCAGCTCTAGTATCATTTACTGGATTACCCCTTTGAAGGACATCACACGATAATTCAATGAAATAATTTTATGATAAGGTATTTTGTACTGGGGTCACGCTGCAACTATTATGACTGCAGCATGAATGGATTCGCACAACCTCTGAAGGATCAAGTTCGCACGGAATATCAGCATGAAATAGCTGCATAATAAAGTAACAGTTACAGCCTATATACGTCCCACTGCTAGGCACGGACCTCCTCTCATTTCTGAGAGGGTTTTAGGGCAAGGAAGTGCCCGCCGCGCTGCCCCAATGCGTGTTGGCGAACTTCATGTCTTCGAAATATTTTTTTATTATTTCTCAGATATGCAGGTTTCCTCACGATATTTTCCTTCACTGCCGAGCTCGTGGTAAATCAGCACTTAAAATTGCAATCAACAATTTCATTGCTGCCGGCGGCGATCGAACCTGGGTTGCTCGCGTACTGAGAAATTTGCAGCAAGCACGTAGCTCCTGAGCTACCGCTGCTTCATAATGCTGCCGTGTTTCATATGGTGAGTGACGTGAAACGGAGAACCTTTTTACCGAGTTAATGTTTACAGTAAAAAGGGTCTCCGTTTTTTAACTATTTACTGATAACGAGGCATTTCATCTTGTCCTCAGGGGTAAAACCGCATCTGCGTTTTGACTTTTAATGGAAAATAGATTTAGATGTCTCTTAGGTCTGAGCCATAGCATCCACTTACTATCAGGTGGATTGTATACATCGTTGTCACTTTTACTTCTTAAAAAAATGACTACTACTTCAGCCCGCCAGCTGGTACCCTGCGCATTACTGCCGCAGAAGAAATAATTGTGGAAATATCCTTTTAAATTTGGAAGAGAATGACAATAAATTCATTGAAATCGAATGATATAATATAACTTTCAAACAAATTTGTCGTTACGATAAACGCGACACCTACTGTAAGTTAATTGTACTATGCCTATAACCTTCGCGCAAGCGTAAGTTTTACCGCAATCTGATGAACGGTATACCTGCGCATAAAATACGAACAAACATACGTTATTTTTATATATTACATTCTGTACTTCAGTTTTATTCTCACAAACTTGTCTAATATAGATATCAGAGATAAATTGGGGATTGAATTTCCTATGTTTACACGATTACACATTGAATGTTTTTTTTTTAAACCCAGGGTTTCTAATATCGGAATATAAATATACCTTGTAGTGGCGGTGTAAGAGAATCCACTACCCCTTGTCATCTTGTGAATTACATTCGAGACGAAAGAGGAAAACTTAATCAGGAGCCAAGTGTATGCAACCCTATGCCTCCCCCCATACCCCTATGAGGCAATCTATGAGAAGGCCTATGCTTAACTTTTGATGGGCTGGAATAAATGAATGAATGAGATTGCCTCATAGGCTAAGTTTTGCCATAGTTACCACGCTTGGTAAGCGAGTAGGTAACCGCAGCTTTTTTATTATCTTCACTTGTTTTCAGGAAGATGCCGCTGTTAGATCTTCGGACACCTACGGATATTCTGGTGGATTCTCACACGTCGCTAATACACGGCGGCAAACACAATTTGCTCGCGTACTAAATAAAATAAGACCAATAATTTAATCCTTAAGTTATTACGGCTCTTATATCAGTCGCAATTTAAATGATTACTACATAATTTAAATATAAAACTAAATACTACACTTCAGTTTTTCTTATATCTTTTTAACAAAAATAATGATTGAGATCTAATAGTAAAATTTTCTAGAAACAGCTAGTCTGTCAAAATGCCTCATCATATACTCCCATTGATGAGCTAGAAATTAATAATTCGTAACATTAAATGGTCCAATTGAAAACCTTCAATGACTGATTAAGAGGGTAACACCAAATGTTATGCATTTCTCGGTTTCTACCCTCAAGACTGTGCAAACATATGGCGAACTATGGGAACCGAACAGGGAAAATCGCTCCCTATCTGAACCACCTTGACCATGATTTAAACCTTATTATTATCGTCATAAAGGCCAAATTTGATGTTTTGTGTAACTTTTATTGAAGTTCTGATATTTCTTTATAAGTTACGGAGGTTATGTTAAAATTTAGTAACATCACTTGAATAGCCGATTTGCTGCACCGAATCATCTATTTGTATAGCATTTTAATACATATCCTGTGGGTACAAGGGTGCTTGTTGGGTAACAAATAAATAACAGGGTCGCGTGCGATTTAGTATGCTATCGATTATTGCGTACAAATTGTGGCACACTGACATAAATTGTGTGAAAGTTTAAAACTAGGGTGATAACCAATTAAGAAACATATAAAGTTTGTATCATATTTAAACAAAATTTGAGAAATACCTTAAGACTTCACAAAATTTGCTTATGTATACACAAACCCATTTGGTTTTTTAAATGCACGAATAGCTTAGATTATTGATAGGCGAATAGATTTAGGTGAAATAGTTAGTAGTTGATCACAATGTACAAACTACAAACAAAAAAAGAGACTTAAAAACAGTGAAGAATTATGTACACAACATTTCTATTTCAATTGATAATTATGTCAATAAAAATCAACTGAAGAACGATTTTGTGTGAGATTATTTTATTTCGAAGGCAGATAAACCCGCACCGAAGATTGCTCCAAAAATGGTTTTATTTTTAGTTTTATTTGTGAATATTTACCGAAAAATACTTTTTTATAGAAAAGGGGGCAAACGAGCATGCTGCTCACCTGATGGTAGAGTGAGTACCAACGCCCATAAACAACTGCAAACCAGAGGAATTTTCCTGTCCCTTTGTGGTGGCATCATAAGGCAACTGCAAAATGCCCAAATGAACTTATGACCTTCGATAAACAGCTGTATAACCATATCACGGACTAGATTTATAATACTTAGATCGGCGACGTGGAGCAAAACTAATTCGTCACCTAAGCGTGGTGATTACAGTATATTCTCTCTATCTTAATCCGTCCAAATCTTTGGTCCATATGTTTGGTCCATATCTATTGGTGGGTTTTTTGCTGGCCGATGAGTTTTATGTTTAAGTGCATCTTGTCTCTGACATCGCATCTGAGACTACTCCAGAAAATTATTTGATAAACGTTAACATGAATGCGGGTATGTTATAAAAACAAAGAGCTGGTGCGTTTGCATTAACTCCAGTGCGACTCTATGTGTTTTGCTCGGTAAACTACTTAAGATTATGATCGGGTCGAATTACTAATTATAATAAAAACAGTCAAATCGTCACCAGCATTGCTGTCGATTTCCACGAAATATAAAAGGAAGTACCACGTGCGATTAATTTGAGTTAAAGTAATAATTAATAATACAGATTATAACATATGACAGACGCGATCGACAAAAAATCTTGAGATGACCTACTTCACGATTTGCACCTTTCGCCGACGAAAGAGCACCCTTTGTTGGATGGGAGCACCTTGCGACACATGACGGTTGTAGACCCGCATGCTCCAAGAGTTTTTGCTATTGCCATTCTCGATTAAGAAACTTTATAAGATATTCAGCCATCAATGCGGTCGTAAGGAGTTTTGGTAAAGTTCACAAAAAATCCACGTATATAGGTACATTGAAGAATTTAGACGTTAATATCTTGGGAGGAGTACCGTAAGCGCCATCATTGGCCAGCGAATAAGCTATCATTCATATCAGCCCATACAAGTCCACTGCTAAACATAGGCCTCTTAACACTTTCACTGTCCAATTTACACATAGTGCACGGGAGAGCAAAAGGGTTAAACATAAATTTCTAAACGTAGATTGCCTCATGATGGGCACCGCAACCGCAGTTTTTTATTATTTTAAGATCCTCTCCTATTTCATTTTCACAGGCGGTTCACAACATGTTTGGTTCGTCTCTTACGACACCAGCGATTTGATATGGGGTAGTGGATTATCTTTTGCCGCCACGACACGTCATAGATCTTCAGCACCAATTCAATATTTAGTGATGGCAATTTGTACGAGGCAATTGTAAAGATAGAATTCTATTTCACATTGTAAAGGAAAAACAATTTTGCCTTTAATCGACAGGTACTTAAGGCATCAAATTGCATTAATTCAATAACCACATGACTTTTATATACGAATCTATATTAGTTTCAACCTTGAGAATGTATTAAAAGATATCGATATCTGTCCATATCAACAGATTTAAATCGTGCTTTCTTTTAGCAAAGAAACTATGAATAAGAATATCCAAAGCCAGTCATGGTCGCTTATTGTTCAAAGAGCTGTCGATTGTAAGGCCCTCTCGCGTTAAATACGAATATGGTTGATTCATCGATTGTGACGTTTAATAATAGGAAAGGAGAAAGGGGTCGGGTGCAGCTTTGCGACTATTCCGGGACGAAATGTCGCGTGGCCGGGGCGCATGGGGCATTGTTTAGATTCATCCCGCCATAGCGGCCTTACCACCTTGTGTTATAACAATTAAACAAATATCAAATGCTTACTTGCTTTCTTGCTATCTTCAATTTACTTTAAATTTACGTTTTTTACTTCATTTTATTTAAATGTATGAATTAAAACATTTAACATTAGCGTAGGAAAATTTTAAACTAACTTTTTGGTATATAACGAAGTTAGTTACGCGAAATTTGATTTCAAGTTGTTTTATTTCATAGAATACTCTCTACTTTATAAATAAAGCGTAAATAACTATTTTCCATAACGAAACAATACGAAGATAATCCCTTGTTATAAGGACATAAACAAAATTCAGTATAGACAAACTCAGTATAAATTTTTCCGTAGTAATCCGTAGTAAAAGGCGTTAACTAAGGCAAATGGCATTTATAAATATTATAACAAATACTATTTATTTGATAAAATCGATTTTTAGAATTATATAATGCATAAATGTTGTAACAGTAATTGTAAAAAATTACGTGGTATTCTCTACTTTTTATACAACGAAAACTATTAGGGAATAAAAATAAATATATCGATTTCTTTATTGGTTATCAAGAGTATTTACTATTTATATATTTATATTTATGTTGGTTTAGACTTTCTAAAAACGTATACGTATATAACGTTAGAAAAAAAAAACCTAAGAGCTGCTAAAATTAATATAAATTCAATTTGTAAATGCTTGCTCCAATCCTTGCAATAAACTCTTTTATAAAAAGTAGAATATTATTATAAAAAATTTCAACAAATCTATACAAATAAATAAAAATTGAAGTTTCTGTTTGTAATGTCAAAATAACAGCTTTTTACTAAATGCATATGAAAGTAAATACGGTACTTATAACAAAAAAACATATTATTTTTATTTTTGTCTGTCTGTCTTTCTGTCTGTCCGTCTGACTCTTTGTTCCGGCTCATCTCCGAAGTGGCTGGACCGATGTCGACGGGACTTTCACTGGCAGATAGCTGATGTTATAAGGAGTAACTTAGGTTACTTTTGTTTTAGAAAAAGAATGAGGGTTCCGCGCAAAAAAATCTATGAAATCCATAGTAAAAAATTTTACGCGGACAAGTCGCGAAGAACAGCTAATCATTGATTAAATTAAATGCATTGTATGATTCGGGAGCTGTTATCGACACCAGATGTGTAATCGGTATAGAAGAGAATTTGCATTATAAGCCCGCTGAATTTAAATTAAAGGGATATTTAAAAGGGTAAGATGCTCTTCATAACAGATAATGTTTGCGATTTGGAGGCTGCGAAACGCATCTGCTTGCGCGTGCGCCGATATCGCCAAAAGATGTTTCGCGTATGATGAATGACCGTGCTTTTTCATTTTGTAAACGTATTAAATTTCGTTATTGGGATGCGTAGTAATTAAATGATAAGAACAGGGGCACACCTTTCTTCGCCTTAAAAGTAAAATAGCGTATTATTTTTATTTTCTAATATAGAAATAAATGTATTTATAAAAATGTAATTTCGAATATTTTATTCAATTTAATTGAATATGTTGGTTCTACGTAGATAGAATAAATGAATAATGAAATAAATTTTATCAATAAAATAATGAGAAATACTATAGAAGGGTAATACACAATTTTTTAGAAGATTTACGAAATTCTTAGACACGGAACTTGAGATACTTTGCAAGGTTCACCATCTTCATCATTGTTACTGCCTTGTTTCAAGTAGCATTAACTAAAATTTTCAAGTTTTCAAAAAGTTCGTAATTAAAACTGATTACCGTACTCCTGGTCCCCAAGATACAGGCTATGCCTATTTTGGGGTCCGCCAGTAAATTTTTTAATATGTAATAAGAATTAAAAATAATTTAATATAAGTTACTGTTTTTGTGTTTAACTCTGTAGCTCTATTTTTAGGAATAATTTTTTTTATAAAACACATAATTACGTGATGAGTTTCTTTTTGAAAGACGTTGTTTTCTTCTTCTCTACCAGTCTTTCTTAATCCCCTGATTGGTATAGGCATTTTCAAGAATTCGGTAACTTGTCTGCGTAACTTATAGGGTTAGGGGTTAAAAGGGTGCGCTCTCACACATTTTCTTATCTTGCCATGAAAGAAATATTATTTTATTTTAAATGAGGCTTCATTTTAATAGACGCTAGTAATTCATTTATTTGTATTTGTTAATCAATAATATAATACGTTTATCAATAATAATATACTACGAAAGGAACTTCGTTCCAACCGAGTGTTCCACGACAATCGCGCATGTTTTTTTTTTCTGTTTGATCGAACATAACTAAAAGATTACAAGCTCTTGACATGATTTACGGATATTATAGGCAGTAATCTCCCACGGTTACTGTTGTTACGTGTTATCTATCCACTTAGTCTTTTTTTTCAAGGTTCTGAATATAAATATGCATAATTTAAACACTACGTTAGAAATCTCGCGGGTGAAGCTAGTTCATTTCAATTTTTAGCCCGTCAAAATGTTGTAAAAGGCATCATATGCAATACGCAATGCGGAAGCTGAGATATTAATACTGTGAGGCATTCCATTTTACTCCTCGGAGGTGATAGCGGATCTGTAGCCTTCTTTATTTGAATTTAATTGCAGATGTTCATGGGATGCATTAACCATTTACCAACAGGTGAACTGTAAATTTGTTTTTTTATTTACAAATATTTACAAAAAAACGAATAACAATAGAATTTTAAATAAAAAAATATTAATGTTTTAAAGATATATTAAATTACTTGCCCTTATATTATGAAATGAAGACGTATTATGTACCTACTTTAATTATTATTGTCGTACTTTTTCTTATAGAGTTCAAAAATAAAATATTCATTGAATAAAGCGTTAAATTTGTGAACGCAAATTTTGTTTTTGAAGTCATACTTCTTTTGGGGCGTTTTTGAAAAATGATGAGAGTGAATTTTTACGATGCGCGCGCACACCGACACCTAAAAACGACACCATGAAGTTGTTACGATGCGTGCGCACACTGACACCTAAAAACGACAACTTTAGTGGGTAATTGTCTCTCAAGTTTTTTGTTTTGTTACGCTAAAGAGGTATAACTTCCTACATGCGTACATAAGTACACACACACTTTTTTAATTTTATATCACAGGTATTACAGCGAGGACGAATAATACCCACTCTAGAGATGCGCTAATTTTTCGGCACATTACTTTATTCTTCAAATAATACTGTGTGTGAAATAATACACGAAAGCGACAGTATCAAACCTTTATATTATTGAGGGCCTTTCATATTCGAATAAAAATTTAAGAAGCCAAACGGATCTAAATTTTATTTTGTTTTTATATCGGAAATAACCCTTCGATTATATCAGAAATAAATTCGATACAAAGCGCTTCCCACCTTCAACGTTGTATTATTAGTAAGATAACAGTATAGCGAAACTTTATCGATCGATGGCCACCCCTGCCGGTAGCCATCTTAGTTGGCGTGCAGCTGCGCTGGCGCAGGGTCAAAGGTGGCAAGTAAGTGAGGGGCGCAAGTAAGCTTTGTGTAGTGCTCTACCGTAGTGGAGCTGAGTGCGCTTTCTGTAGCAATACGACGCCAAATGCGATCGATACCCTCATTGTAAGCTCAGTCTTTATAAATACTGGCCAATAAAAACATTCATGACTCATCTCAGTAAAAAAAAATTAATAGAATAAATGTGACAAACGGGCACACAGCTCACCTGATGGTAAGTGGATGATGTGGCCAACAGACATCTACATCCATCCCCAATTAAGAACAAAAATGCAGATGCGTTATCTAAGGACTGAGATGGAATGCTTCGTTTATATTAAAAAGGGTTTCAGGTTCTCTACATTCACCATACGAAACACAGCAGTATTAAGCTGCTATTTAACGCTGGTATTCTGTGAGAGCGTGGCCCTTCCCCGGTCGAGCCGACCCATTCATGCCACAACTATATAGCTGCAGCATGGCTCTACCACGTATAAAGTTAAAAATGTATGATTCCAATTATAAAAAATACAATACACCACAATGCGGAAGCGACGTAACACTTTTTACGAATATAAACCAAAAGTCAACACCTGGCACCGTTTGAACACCTTTGTCTTCGGCGCCACGGTGTTCACATTCGTGACATCCGATACGCCCACAAAACACATTAAATCGCCGGATCAAACAGCATGTGCAGCGATACAATCTTGAAACACGTGCCTTACATTACGCTCTTAAAACGAAAATTCGTCTTAAGCGAGACAGTAATAAGACCGCAAATAGCCTGCATTAGATGTGCTAAGACATTGAATGACTTATAAGAAACGAATACAATTTTTCATAAATGAAACTCTATAATAAAGGTGTAAATATGAAATTAGCGTGATGATTTCCAAATCATGTAAGGTGCTGTTTAATTCTTCATTGAACGTGTAGCGTGTAGCCTTAATTTAAGACATGTTTAAGCCGTGTTATATAGATATAGCTCAACAGTTGAGCTCTGACCTTAGATATCGTTCTACATAAAGGCCTTTCATTTCAAAACTTAGTTCAAATAAAAAAAATAGTTCGCAAAACGTATAGAAAGACAATTGGGATTAATTTAACTTTCAATATTTAGTTTTAATATTCTTAAAATTATGTTTTGTCCATGTACTGGTGGTGTAAGAATATCCACTACCCTATATCGTCACGTGGGTGTCGTAGACGCAAAGGAAAACAAAACAGGAGACGGGCAGCAGCGTCTTTCTAATAACAAAAAAATTAACTGCGGTTGTCAACATGGCCAAGCGTGGCAGCAATAGTAAATATCCCCCAATCTATGGGAGAGGCAATCTATAGGATGTAATAATAGGACCTATCTGTAATATGAAAAAGTCTTAAATAAATAAAAATATGTTTTATAAAAAAGCTGTTTTTCAATCTTAATTATATCTACTTATTTTAGTGCATTAATTTCATATGTAAGTTAGAAAACAATAACAAATTTATCGACCCATATTGCCAAATAACTAAATATAATAATAATGCTTCTCACATAAGGAACCACTAATGTAACTTTCAATAATCCTCGAACAATAGAAAGAGTAAATACAAAACAAGTAAGAGCATTACGTTTCGTACAGCTCATTTCTATTTAGAGGGGGCCCTCTTAGGGACACATGCGCACGCGTCGCGCCGACAATCACAGTAATAATATCTAAAAAATAATAATAAATCCGGGTGAAGAATAAAGAAAATCACCCCCCGGCTCCCCTTTCCTTTATCTTGCAAACAGACTTCAAAATTGTTAAAGATAATAGGGGTGGACCCCATGTTCGAACGCGCACCTTTCGCGGGGGTTGCATCCACTGCGCGTGCGTGAGGGGAGACGCGCGCCGCGTGGATTTGGCGGTTTATTTCAAATTTCGAACGCGTCTTCGAGCTGTCACTTTATGATGATGTTTTTTTCTAATAAAATAATTTAAATACATCTTAAAAAAATTTAAGGCTTTAAGTACATACCAATTTAGTAAGATGGAATGCCTCACAGCCTGTAATTACTGACCCTTTATATACATCGTATGCCCGCACTGCTGTTTGGCTGCTAGCTGTAAGGGTAGTAGATAACTACCCTGACGAAATTCTAGCCAGAAAAAGGGTTCTATCACCTATCCCTCATCCTTTGTTTCCCTGTAAAGGAAGAACATGAAAACATGTTTATGAATTATATTATGTTTTATCTTATTCGTCATTTTCTAACAGCCTATCGAAAGTCTAAAATCTGAACATAGGCCTCTTCATAGATTGCCTCATAGAAAGGGTATTTGCCATAGTTGCCCCACTTTGCCAAGTGCGGCGGCGGGTTGGCAACCGCAATTTTATTATTCTGAGTTGTTATCGGGCAGATCCTGCTTCCCATCTCCTGTTTCTTTTTCCCTTTGTAGGCTCTTACGACACGCACGGGTTGATATGACCGAAATCAATGAAATATATATCTGAATATTTACCTAATTTGATAAAAACTACAACATGTGATGCTGGGACACATCAGGACAGACGGACAGAACGAAATTAGGAGAGTTCCTTGTCAAACTTAGAAGCCCAAAGATTATTTCAATATTTGATTATTTTAATCAAATATAAATCTATACATATAAATGAAATCGTGGTGTCTGTCTGTAATATCAAAATAACTGCCTTCTATTGAACTCAGGAGATTATCTGTGTACTATTTATTTGTCTCTTTAATTAATGATCAAATCAGCGAACCATCAGCATTAGCGAAGATTAGCTTTAATTACTGAATCATCCTTTGACCAAAGATTCTCCCAGTAAACCAAATAATTATTACAGAGTTGCAAGGTTTTCGTTTAAGTTCTACGCGGACGAAGTCGCGGGTAAAAGCTAGTAGGCGATATAATTTTTTTTATGTGTTACCTCATAACTTTTTTCTGGGTGAACCGATTTCGATGATATAAATTTGATTAAGGTCTGACCAATAGTTTTTGAGTTATTCTTAATAATTTATATTGAAGTAGGTTGTACAAAATTTTTAATTTTAAATTATATGTCTGAATATACATTATTTTATTAAACTCTCGTATAATATATTGTTTGCTGATATATAATAAAGTGTGATACGTTCTAATTTTTGCAATATCGTCCTCCGACCACGTTTATCGATAAAAGAAACACGGAAATCATTTAAAAATCGTCTACGAATAAAATGAAAACCAATTATCGAGATATGAAACAAGAGCGGCAAAACCCTGGCAAAGGACGCGAATCAAAAAGGCCGGAGAGATAGGTTCTGTCCTACCTTTGATTACCTGTGGACCGGACAGTGCTGCCAAAGACAATGTAGATGGAAATAGAATAAAGAAATAGAGCTATTTTTTAATTTTTTTATGTGCGCCGTAATATTCCTATGTAAGGAATTAGTCTTTTGTTATTCAGTGACGCTAGTAGTTAAAACTTCTTAGATATTTTTTAATTTAAAATTGCAATTCGTTGGTGTAGTTAGGTAGACATTTTATATTACATGTTGTAAAATGTAATTCATTGTTTGCAATGTGTCATTTTTATTTTTTCCAAATTAGAAATATCGTTTCAAATTTGGAAGGATTATATTGTTTAATAAGGAATGATAGTACATTCATTGAAAATGAACGATAATATATGACTTTCAATAAATTTGTCGGTACGATACGCGCGCTACCTAGTGTAAGTTAATTGTACTATGCCTATAATCTACGCACAAGTGCAAGCAATAAGTTGACAAAGTTTCAGCGCAATCTGATGAACGGTATGGCAACGCATAAAATATGAGGAAAAAAATTAATTTTTATATATTAGATATAGGTACTTGTCCTAAGATATTCGAAATGTTTCAACATTATGCATTTATTTGTAATTTTATTTTCAAACACTTAAAAGTATAATTTATTTTAATAAAGTTTTACTATTGCCCTAGAGTAGGTTAACTCTAAGCCTTATACAGAAGTTTAATATAACACCACAGTCAATATCCATCTTGCAACCATTAATTACTGATCCCCCGAACACTAGTAATCAAGCATAAAATTAAAGCTTGGCACACGCCAAGCGCCCAATAAAACTAAGGGTGTGTCCACACCGTACCTTATGGCACAGCAATTTGTTCAAGACATCTGGCAACACACCTGCCCGCGCCCCTCAGCATGTACGCTCCATACCGATACTCGAGTTTAACTATCAAATCGTATGAAAACCACGATCAAAAGTTATGGGGTCGGTATAAGGCATAAATTAGCGTTTAAAAAAGTTTACAAATAGCTCTCGTAAAATGGTCAGTGTAATATGGTTTTAGCACAGGGTCCAATGCTCCTGTCATTCATCGTAGCGTTGTCCGTTCATTAAAATTCGGAAATGACGTGCCGCTTTCCGACTGGAATTGTTCTAGGTTCGGTCAAGTGTGACTCTATGACATTGATAACGGCTAACGCTTTCTCATTAGATAGGACCAGATCTGACGGAAAGTTTTAATTCGCCACCCATCCAGTGCAGTGACATTGCTCAATTAGTCGCATGTTCGGGAGTTGCGTATTTGTCGGTCGGTCTGTAAGCCGTCAATCTCAATACGTGGTGTCTCACTACAGCGTAAGCATGCAGCGTACGTTCATTCATGCCGTCAACTAGTGACGCTGTCTGTTTAGATTTTACCGGATTTTACAACGGTAACAAATATGTACTTAAAATACTTTCGGATGTATCGAAGTTTGTTTCTTCATTCAAATATCTTTTAACCCTTTTAAAAAAAAAGATCAAAAATAAAAAACCTAAAAACCCTATAGGACATAATCGCCTTCTTCTCTTATATTTTATGGTCAATCTTCTAGTTTTTAAGTCTGTTTTTTGAAAATCTTTAACATTATATATCTACAATGAATGAATATTTCAACTTCGATGTCACAATGAGGAAAGTAAATATCGACATCGATCGTTTAAGAAAAAAAAACAATTTTGTTCATGTGTGGAATAAAATATTATATTATATAAGGATACTTCAACATCTAATATATATTGTTTGTAAGAAACAGTACGAGACTTGTACCTAGGATATTAGAAACGTGGAACCTCTACAGTCATAAGACGATAAATGTACTTGTGTGCGTGCCCCATTCAAGACTCGGCGACGTCTTACGTCACATCCGCCGACGTCACCCGTCTTACAAGTGGGCGTGTGAATGCACTATAGTTTTTTTTTAATGCTTTGACAGGTTGCGTCCTGAATCGCGGTGTCCGATGACGAGATAAATGAAGGGTTAATAAATGATTCAGTAACAGCGGTGGATTTTGAGCTTTTTATGCAAATTATTTCAATAATAAATGACATTTTAAATTTCATTATTTATGTTCAGCATTGATCAACAAGTGTTTGTAATTTGGTGTAGTGTATTGTATGTGTGTGAAATGTGTTTCCGTTCTTACTTTAAGTTATTTATATTATGGACCACCCATTGTTTTTTAATATTAAGTTTAGGGTTTAATATGAAATAAGGAGATAGAGTGAGTTTCAATATTTTACTGATTTCTGTAAATGAAGATTAAACGGACAGTATGTTATTATATAAATAAATAGGTATTTTTATGGAACTCTAAAAAAGTTGATAAAAATGCTATTGATAATTCTGATGAGAATAAAATATTTACCGATATTAATTCTGTTGATTCGGGAATATGAACCCTTTACCATTAAACTTTGTGTTCATGCGTGGTAGAGCCACGCTTCAGTGAATGTATGGCTGTAGGCTGTGGTTTCGTACTGAAAGTGTTTAAAACCAGAGACCCTATTTACGATGTATTCCATCTTAATCCACAAGGGTTAATCGAAGAATTGAAGATGCCTATGGGCCACGGCATTCACTTACCGTCAGAATGACTTTGTACTTTGTCATCCTTATTTGTATTAGGTGTATAAATTATTGCCGCCACTTTTGACATCATCCCCTATTGATATCAAAAAGGTTATAAACGTTTATTTTAATTCCAAAAAAAAATACTGTTTGTTGTGATAATAATGTTCGTCTACCAAATATTTTATACCAAATTTAAAATAACGGATATCAATGTTATTTTTATCTATGCGTAAATTTAATTATCTACATCAAAATTTCCGGTATTGTAGCAAATTCTGCAATGGCGCACGTCCCCCAGGACGTCAAGGATGCGGGAAGGCCTACTGGTAATTTAGGCCAAGTAGACCAATTCAAAGCTCTATTACGCTCGATGGGGCTAAGAACCGTTCCTTCAATTTGAGCTAGCGCCCGCATACTGCAAGGGAGTAAATTTAAATGTGGGTACACATTTCTCGGCTTGCATCTAATATAACTTTCTATTTCAGATCCTCTTATATACTAAACTACACATTACTCGACAGAGATCTCGTTTCATTATATTATCAAATATCCTATGTGGTTTGTCAGCTACCGCTTAAAGCTACAAACAAGATCGGAAAATCTCCACTATTTAATGATCTGGATGTTGTAAAAATTACAATCATGTTTTTTTAATCAAATAAGGGTGACAAACGAGCACACAGTCCACCTGATGGTAAGTGGACGCTGTGGCTCGTAAACTTACATTTATCCTCGATTATAATGCGTTGTCGCCCCTGAGGACTAAGATAGAACGCCTCGTTACCAGTAAAAGGGTATCCGGGTCTCTACACTCACCATACGAATCACAGCAGTATATAGCTATTATTTTATGCAGGTATTCCGCGAGCGCGTCGGTCTTCCCTGGTCGAACCAAACATGACATAGCTGCAGGGTGTTTATTAACTACTACGCAAAAACCTGTTCCTTTTGTTTGCACATAAATGTGTGTGTGTTTATTTGTCTATTCCATTTTTTTTAAGTTTTTTAGATGTAGTGTTACGTCGCTTTCCTTTTCGTATAGGTAGGTATGGTTAATAATTAATCAAGTTTTAATAGCTTAACGTTACATTTTATATTCGGTGTAGTAAAAATACATACCTAAATCGTCAAACGTTGTTTAATAACTTTGTTTTTACACCAAATGCATTTTAATATGTCTAGCTTTAAATATAAATCTATTCTTAGAAGTATAAAAACAAATTTCTTAAAGTTCTGAAAACCCAACGTTAAAAAACTGAATTAATACATCTGCACAAAACTAATAAATATTTTTTCATCGTTCGCAAATTTAATCTTCACATCAGGTAAAATGACACGAAATATTGTATTGTGTGTAAGAGACTGATGTTAAAATATAATTTTTATGTGTTTATTTTAATGGATTTTGGAGGTAACTGATGATCGTTCTGGATTCGAATCCTAGCTTTGGACCTGTAGACATGTTGTTGTTCAGATACTGCAATTAATCTAATTATGTAAAAAACAGAAACAGAAACTTTTTTATTCAATATAGATTATAAATAATACTTACTGAAAGTCACTCTTTTGTTTAATTACCACTGGTTGGTAGTAGTAAGTTTTGAATGAATAATTGTTTATGCTTCTTCTAATGTTCATGAATATTTAACAACATCAAGAACATGGTTATACCTATAAATAAAATTTCCCAAAAGGACATCATCAAACTAGGCAATGATTTTTGTACAAAACAGTTTCGAAGAATTTAAAATTGTTTAGTTGAACTTAACATATTGAAAAAAGTATAATGAAGTAAGTAACTTTTCATTAGCATAAGAAACAACATAATTAATAACAGATGATAACAAATAACCAGTAAACTCTCATCAGCTTCAAAAATATATCACTTATTTAGAATAATCATCTAAAGCAATAAATTTCCTTAAAAGTAGTCCACTTTACAGAGAGTGTGCCACATCAACAAATCGCTTCCGTTCCGCAAGGGCTGTTACCATTCTTTACCTGACAATTAGCCTCTTGAAGACTACTAAACGTTCAATAAAAAGATCAATGGGCCCAGCGCTCGCCCCCCGCGACACCTGGTTATTTTGTATGGAGACTTGAATCGCATCTGTATATCCGCAATTACCACCGTGTTACACGACAATACTAAAATTTATTGACGCATTGAAATGTGTTAAAATTTGGTCGGATTTGTGGATATTTAACATGAAAATTGAACGTATGTTTCAATAGTGAACGCAAAAAATATCAAATATTTTTGATTATACAAAATTCTTCGCTCCCAAATTTTAATTTTTTTACAAATTAAACTTTGCGACATGTAACTGTGACATGGATCTAATTGCCAAATTTTTAACAGAAAATAAAAAAATATATTATATTACTTGTCTCAGTTCCATATGTCATCACTGGCAACACGCACTGGTCGTACAATTTAGTTTTGAGGTTTTGAGGTATGCCTGACGAGAAGATGGGTCGTAATCTCCCGAACGCTGCCCAGCCGAGTTGAATCCGTCGATTGACCTCTCGGTCGAAGTTGGACTTACCTAGTCGGACTATTTGTCCCAGGTAAACAAACATATTCGTCAACAACTTCGAGCTTAGTGCCCCCAACAACTACCGCCATAGGTGTGACATGGACATTAAACATGGTTTTTGTTTTGTCCATGTTCATCTTGAGACCTATCCGTTGGGAGTAACTATTGAGGTAATTGAGCATAGTGCTAAGGTCCTTCACTGCTGGCCGTATAAGGAAGCTCAAGGTCGCTCAGCGAGCTATGGGAAGGGCTATGCACGGGGTTTCTCTGCGTGACAAACTTAGAAATGAGGATATCCGCAGTAGAACCAGAGTAACCGACATAGCCCAAAGGATTAGTAAGCTGAAGTGACAATGGGCCGGCCATATAGCTCGAAGAACCGACAACCGTTGGGGAAGAAAGGTTCTCGAGTGGCAGCCTCGTACCGGCAGGCGAAGTGTAGGGCGTCCCCCCACTAGATGGAGTGACGACCTGGTAAGACATGCAGGAAGTCAATGGATGCAGGTGGCTCGGGACCGTGCTTTGTGGCGTTCCGTGGGGGAGGCCTATGTTCAGCAGTGGGCTTGTGAAGGGCTGTAATGAATAATGAAAAATATTATTTGTCACGAATATCAAAAACAGTAATTTCCTTTGATTCGTGCAGCGAATTATTTATTAAAGAGTCACAGACAGACTAAACAAAACTCGTAAATATTTCACTCAAGTATCAATAAATAAATTAACCTTATCGATTCATGACGTCTTAAAAATAAATATTCAATATAACTGCAGTATTTATATAAAAATTCTATCGTTATTTTTTTTAATACTAGTGATGCTATTAACATGACTAATATTCCCTTTAACCACTCTTATGGATTAATCCGTAAAAATTAGTATCATTTAATGTGTAAAAAGATAAAAGTTATAGCCTATATACCTACGTCCCTCCGCTGGGCACAGGCCTCCTCTCATTTCTGAGGGGGTTTTTTTTTAGGGCAAGGAAGTGTTCGCCGCGCTGCCTCAATGCGTGTTGGCGAACTTCACATGTCTTCGAAATACTCACATGGTTTCCTCACGATGTTTTCCTTTACCGCCGAGCACGTGGTAAATCAGCACTTAAAATTGCAATTAACAATTTCATTGGTGCCGGCGGGGATCGAACCCGGGTTGCTCGTGTACTGTGAAATTTACCGCGCCAACCATCTGAGCTACCACGGCTCTTCTCTCTCTTTTTTAATGTGTAGTGTTCGCGTAAATATAAGAAATCATTATATTAAAATGCTTGTGTTAGGAGTGGTTCACGAAAGTAGTCGAATGGCGGACTCGATCTCACAACCCTTTGAGTTCGCGGTCCGCACCCTGCCATTAGGCTACCGTCGCTTTCATCCATATTATCATCTAATAAAATCGTCTCGATGGATTAATATTCAAAATGCGTTTTCTTATAAATTACAGTTCAAAATTCTACATTGTTTTTCTGTCTCATTTCGTTTTAGTAAAACACCCAAATATAAAATAAAACATAATTTTAAAAAATCTAGCTACTATACGGGTGCCAAACGATTGGTCGTATCACAAGACAGAAAAAACTCCTAGACGCATCGATCGGGGAGCACGCGCCCGCGCCGGGTGGTCCCGCACGTGGCAGCCCCTATAGATCCCATCGATAACTTCGTTGTATTCCTTATCGATATCGGCAACACGTAACTATCGATGGCCTAGGAGTCGCATTACGTTAAGAACCCTGTGAGTTATCTCTGCAAGATAAATGTTCAAGTTACTTTTACACGTATGTTAGATCTTCTTATATTCTCCTGACAAATTAGCCAGTAGCAACATCGGCAACTTTCTAACCATATACCACATACTATAGTATATACAACTGTATATACAAATACAGAGGACTCTTCCTAACCTACTTTCAATATAACACTTATATGACTGACTTATTCGTAGATGCAGTTACAGATATAGTATACAGGCGCTTGATTTACACGTGACGTGTTAATATTTACGATAATACTAATAAATTTCTTTCGTATAGCCTGTTATCCAATTTCAATGGAAGAGGAGGCATATGAACTTACGGCGCACCTGTTTGTTCACCACCCAGTCCACCTGATGGTAAGTGGTTGCTGTGACCCATAGACATCTACATCTATCCTCAATAAAGAATCAAAGTTCAGAATGCGTTGTTACCCGTGAGGAATAAGATGGAATGCCTCTTTTCCGGTAAAAGAGTTCTCTACACTCACTATACGAAACACAGCAGTATTAAGCTGCTATTTTACGCTGGTATTCTGTGAGAGCGTGGTCCTTTCCCGGTCGAGCCGACCCATTCGTGCTACTAATATAGCTGCAGCATGGCTCTACCACGTATAAAGATCCCACGGGATGTTATGGAGTTGTGGATATTCTTACATCGCCACTACACGGATTAACACTGCCCGTGAACATCTGTATATTAATAAATTAACTTTACTTTTAAATTTCAAACACTAATATCAATCAAAGTCCAAACTAAGTGTACCTATACGCTAAAAGCTTCTAACTAAAGAAGTTCTTTCGGCGCGGCGTCACAGTTTTCGCGATTTTTGACATTTGCTGTGAAATTCCATATTTTATAATTATTTATTTTAAATATTTCAGTGAAACACATTCTAGTTTAAACCTGAGACTGATTTTAAACTGCTTTTTGTAATAAGGCCGTTCGTGTTTTATATTAACAAACAAAATTATGTATTTAGGAAGACACCATAATCAACCATGCAAGTTTATATGTTTTTTTTTTTGATTACCAATGTCGTGACCCTTGCTCCGTGGGGTCCTAGCGCTATAAAGCTTTTTAAGGAAATAGCAAATAGGTTAGTCGACGTCACAGGAGACCGAAGAGCTGGCAGCTACCTCGGACAAAGAATTAGTCTAACTATTCAAAGAGGGAACGCTGCCAGTATCTTCGGAACCTTGCCTAAAGGGCCTCATTTTTAATAATATATTTTAGTTATTATAATATATTTTTTAAGGTTTTTAGTTTTAGGTTCATTGTATATAATAAAATATTGTATATTTGTTAAACGACTTGTTTAAAAGCTATAGGTAATGGAATTCGTTATATAATATTTTCAACTTTTTTTATCATAACTATGTATTAATATATAATGTGTTTTGCTTATTAGTATTATACGAGTGTAATACATACATACTTATTAATATACATGTAAATATATATATTTATAAAAATATAAATATATAAAAATATTTGTTTTTTATCTGCGAAATTATAAATAAAATTTTCTTTTACAGATCCATCGGAGGGCCACGGGCAAATTTCACGCCGGATAAGTGTACAAAAACACATTAATGGTAAGAATATTAAATTTCATCACAAGCAACTTTCCAAAAAAAAAAATTAAAGCTCTTTCATAACGGGCATATGCAGATTGTAAATTTACTTACGCGATCTGGTTTGCGGCCGGTCTCGTCGGCTACGTCCAGTTTAAAATCCGTTATTTCGCACATACTCGTATCTATGTCTATTCCGTCTGCCGTCCGACGGGGGTGGACAGCGCATGAATTTTCCAATAATCAGACGTACGACGTGCGTGAGTTATTTGATAAAATTGGATTCATGTGTCAAACTATAGTTTTTTACCAGTTATTAAGCAAATTTAACTACTCTAGTACCTAAATTATTTATTACGGCAACGTGCGTAGTATAGCCACGCTGTAGCGTATTACGGCTTCAATACGAATGGGTCGGCTCGTCTTTTTTTATAGTATAATTATTGTGACAAGCGAGCACACAGCCCACTTGATGGTAAGTGGATGCTGTGGCCCATATACATCTACATCTATCCTCGAATAAGGATCAAAATGCAGATGCGTTATCACCCCTGAGGACTAAGATGGAATGACTCGTATCAAGTACCGCTATTTTACGTTGGTATTCTGTGAGAGCGTTATTCTTCCCCGGTCGAGCCGACTCACTCGTGATACAACCATAATATAGCTGCAACATGGCTCTATCACATCACGTATGGGATAGTATACACGTGGGGGTAGGTACTGGGGAAAGATCTAAATCTCATAGAGAACCAGCATGAAATAGCAGCATGATGCTTCTGTGTTTGAAAAGATGATCACAAGAACCGGATAGCCAATTTCCCATCTTAGTCCTCCGGGGTGAGATACTTCCGCACTTTGATTCTTAATTGAGGATATAATATTGAGGATATGATGTAGGCGTCTATGGGTAGCAGCATGCATTTACTATCAGGTAGATGTAAAAAAAGAACCAATGATATTTCGTTTACATTAACAGAAACGCAAAAAGACTTTTTTACCAATTTCTTTGTAAATGTCATCTCATGTCTCTTTTTAAACCTCATTTTCATCATCAATACAGTCTATTAAAGTCAACTGTTGAATAGAGGCCTCCCCCATATGTTAGAATATCCACTACCCCATATCGTCCCGTGGGTGTCGCAAGAGGCGACAGAGGAAAGCAAATCAGGGATAAAATAAAAAACTGCGGTTGCCAACTTGGCAAATAATCCCCCCTATAAGGCAATCTATGGGGGAGGCCTATCTTCAGTAGTTAACTCTAATAGGCTATAACGGTAACGGTATACAATAAATGCGTATATACAGAGGCAAAACTGTACATTACCGTTTACTGTTCAGTTTTTAGGTAGCCGACCCCTCGTTCGGAAAAGTTGTGAATATTTGAGCGAGTGAATTTTCGCGGTGCGCCAGGCGTGACCGGTCTGTTGACTTATTGGTGAGTGTCGCGCAATAGTATATTATACGCAAAAAAAAGCCTGTATTCCTATACCAGTGTCTGCGTATTACAGTTGAATGAAAGTTATATGATGTTCTTCTACTAAAAGTTAATGTATCATCGACAGAATACTTGGTAGAATAGGTTTCTTCTAGAAAGTAGGTATAATTATATTATGGCAACATTCTTAAATCATATTTAAGCTAAATGTGCTAGAACTTTTTTTCAAATTTTTCTAAATTAAAAATAACAAAAAATATATTGTACCTTTCAAATAATCGCGAACACACAGATGAAATATCGATAAAGCGAAACATTAATCAAGAACAACGCAGTTTTGAATATCGAACGTTGCGCCGAAAGCGATGGTATCGCGTATCAATGCACAACCGCTATGTGAATTTGAGGCGTTACGCTTACATAGGCTATAAAAAGAATACACTTAAAACAAAAACTTTTTATGATAAGGGTGAATTAAATAAAACACTGGCTTTTTCAATGAAACTGGCTAGTTATAATCTTTACTATTTTCATTTTTTAAGTTTTTGGAATTTAAAGAAAATATCTGCATTTGCAGTTATTTATTGTTTTTTTCCGATTCTCATATACTCAGGAAACGTTTCGCTCTTCGTTACGTGCCCTTTTGTTATATACTTATATACGAAGATCATGTAAAAACTATTTGTATTGAACACCTAAGGCGAAACTATTTTGAACCCTTCATAAGTTGTTTAACCAGAACTTAGTCTTATAAATGGTTTAAAATGCATATTTTGTTTTCCAAAACGGATCGTATGAGATTTTTTTTAAATATAGAATCCAGGTTTCAAGGTTCAGTTACTAAGTTGTATTTGGTCTAATGTAAAGAAAATTATTTGGTCACTCGAAGAATCTGTAAATTTCATTCACCGTGTAGCAGCGTTTTCCTTAACATCTAAAAGACCGCGGTTCACAACCCGCCTGCCGAACGTATGCAAATATCTATAAAGCAATCTATGGAGACCTATTCAGCAGTCGACATTGGTAGGCTATAACGCTTTTCTAAAAAATTCTCTACAAATTATTGACTTTTTTTGTTTAATTTACTAAGATTAAAGAATTAAAAATTCGGAATTTTTAAATTATATTTTAAAAGGAATGAATTTCGTATTTAAAAAATGCAGGCAGCACACCACGATTCAAGCAATGAAAGAAGAAATGAAAAGTTGCAAAGCTCTTTGTACAACGTTTCATGGCCCAACTTCCTATTCCGATAAAACTGACGTGTCAGTTATGAGTTTCTGATCAGCGCCTAAGCCTCGTGCGGCGCCGCCCACCGTCTCTATCTATCAGTGAAGTTCTGAAACAAATCCTTTTGTTAAATATCAGTTTTGTAAGCTTAACCCTTTTTCTTTTAAGTACGTACTTACTTTAAATGAATTCTGTAATACATATCGTGTGCATCGCGAAGACTGAGGTTTTGAAATAAAATTACCTTCTGCACGATTGTTTTAACGATGTTAAATTAGCTAATGATGTGTCTTATCTAGATTGAAAAGCACCTGTCGCCTTCCCTCAATTGCGTGCACTATCCCCGTCACCACTAAACCCAGCACAACTACTCCCTACACTAGAAAAGACATACCTACAACCGTCGATAATACGACACGTGTTTCGTCTCTACACGAGGCATCCTCAGGTGAAGTAGACTCTGCGGTGGCAGACCGCTAAGGGTCTTAGTCAAACTAGGTGAGACACATCATTTTATTTTATTGCGCGGATCTTTTTTTTATAGGATAAGGTGACAAGCGAGTACATAGTTCACCTAATGGTAAGCGGTTGCTGTGCTCCTCTGTAATCCTCGTTTGCGAATCAAAATGTAGATGAGTTGTCAGCCGTGAGGACTAAGATGGAATGCCTCTTTTCCAGTAATAAGGGTCTCCGGTTCTCTATACTCACCAAACGAAACACAGCAGCATTAGGGTACTGTTTTACGCTGGTATTTTGTGCGAGCGTGGTACTTCCCCGGTTGAGTCGACCCATTTGTGCTACAACTATACAATCAATATAGTTGCAGCATGGCTCTACCACGTACAGTTTTTTTGAAATCGTTAATATAATGGATTTCCGCAAAGTAACACCTGATTCTATTTATCGATTGTATTAAGTTTATGATGCCCTACAATTCTCATCTACGCTTTCATTTTGTGTGTTTGACTGAATTTCAATTGTATAAGTTTTGTTTCAGATATATTTCTCTAACCCTAATGTCTAATTTTAATCGTATTCAACAAAGACAAAGTCGCAAAATTAATATTTCGGGATAAGCAGAATTGTATGGAACGACATTTGTCTTTTTGCTCTTTGGTATTTGCTTAGGTAAGCATTTAGGTTGAACCTAAAGCTTGACTATTTTAGTCTCGATTTCCAAAGCAACACTTGTGTTCTATACTCCGTACTGACGGTTATCGGATCATTTTCACTGAACTTTAAATGCCGTGATATCTCGGATATATTCTACCTATATACCTTAAAAGAATAAGATGTTTTTAAGTTATATAGGTAGGTATATAAAATCCGTATTGAAAATAAATGAAAGAAAGAAAAAAAACATTTATTTCAAAAATGAAATATCGTACCAATAAATATCATCGTTACTTAATCAACTCGACATTCCCCAACCAACCTTTTCAAAACATGGCATTAGTTTGCAAAATATTTATAGTCCTACTTTTTTAAATTTATATTGTAAAGCCTAAATCTAACAATATAAGCGCCTTCACAAAGAAGACTCTTTCAGCTATAGCCTAATCAATATAAGTAGATATGGTTCACTCATTCAGACGCTATAATTCCGTTAATAAAAATACAGAGAGCACGGCTCAAAGGGGGCACGGTGGGAGTCGGAAGCGCAGTGGGCTTCGGAAAATTCACCCGGTGAATGGTAAAACGCGGCGATAGACAAACAGCCAGGCTGACCCGCGTCCGCCGCCCTCCCGCCTCCACCTAACGTGCATTTTGAAATAATGCCCCCAAAGGTTGCGTTACCGGCTATATATTCAACTACCGTCCACCATTTTCGAATTTCGTTGTTGATCTCTCCGCGAATTTTACGCGTTCGATGACAGCTAACTTTTTTTTTTTATTAGCCGCTTACAGTCATTTATATGCACTCAGGACAATAGCAGCATATAATGAGTTCGTAATTGCTTCGTGGAAGCAAATATGCTCTTAGCGGAGTTAAGCCACGCGTACAGATTATAAATCTAGTCGACACGAAATGGCTGACCAGCTCCGTCCCCCCGACCAACAGATCTATGCGCTACAGCCGAGCTGCTGCAAAAGTGTGCGCCATAAATTTTATACAAGCACCAGTGTACGGTAAAACTGAGGCGGGCCTGTGTGCGTGAAAATTCGTGTTCCGTAAGAGAAGTGGACATTGCCAGTTTTGCTTTGTATACGTGTCGTGTACCTAAATGGTGCCGGTGCCTACGAGATGCGGCGGTGTAACGGGCTAATCTAAATAAATTGATGGCAACACTGACGTGAGGTTAGTTAGCCGGCGTTTTCATTAAACAGATCTCGGACAAACCGCATTCTAATGTTATCACCGACCAATACATTTGCCACTCGATGTTAAAATTCTATTTTTATTGCTTTAAACAGATAATTACTTTGAGATTTTTATTATACCTATCAGGATTTTTTATCAAAATTTACTAAGCTAAGTAACTTTTGGAGCCTACAGGGTCGACGGACTAAAATTTTGCTTTTTTTCCACCCTCCTAGGATCGAAGTAAGCGGTGCCCTTTCATGTAACTTTCCGTCCGGTCGAGTTCGAACACTGAAAGAAGTGTGAACCGGGCCGTAATAGGCGCCACTCAGGTGTGGTTAACTCGGAGAACGATGCCCGAAGCCACTTAGTCTGCGCAAATATCACCGACTCATTTATTTTTAAAAACAGCCTGCCCATTCTAGCGGCCAGAAAAGATGTAATACGCACGAATACGCGTATGGAAATTTCGGTGAAAAACCGATCCGCGAAGCCTGCACGCACATAGACACATTCCCGCTGTAAAGCCGTTATCGGTTACGCACTTATATTTAAACGTAAACGTAGCTAGATTTCTGCACAAAAACGCATCTTCTCCCTAACTCAACCTCCTACTAGCCGGCGGGCGAACGAATACATTCGACTAGCCCATTTGCAATATCGCATTGTGTGAGTGCTTGTACGAATGCGCGTGTCTGTATGCGCCGCACTCACACAGAGCGAACTTTGCTTAGCCTGTGCGTAGTTCCGATATACATACCTCTATGTGCCCGCGGTATTGGTTTTCTGTAGAGCACGGCTTTAACAAATTTCAAATTCACAAAATCGTGATTGGTCGGTATTTTGTTTGAATAAGCGAACGCACCGGTGCCGGCGAGGCTTAAAATTTCGCTAGATAATTCGTTTAGGTATAAAATGATGTGTTTTATTCGATTTTGTTTCGCATAAAGCGATGTTTGCGATGTATTTACGTGACGCCTCTATTTGCTTCATTGTTGCGACGGCAAACAATCCGTAATTACTAGTCAGTTTTGAAGATATTTCAGTCAACAGAGCGGAACGTTTCATTGTAAATTTTGAGGCAGTCGAGCTTCGTTCGATATAGTGATTACGTATTATCGATACAAATGAAGCAATTAGGCGCACGCGCCACTAACTTTTTAAAACCGGACGACAGACGCTCTAATAGCCACCCCGGGGATCCAAATATCAATTTCTTGAAGGGCATTCATGCGCGACTGTCGAATTAAGACCGCAACGCACTATTTTAGAGAATTTATAGACCCATCTATCATTCCTTAGTTTTGTTTTTATTTTTTGCTGCGGTTTTTAGTTCTTTGCCAGCCAGTAAAGTTAAGCCAAGAAACCGAATAGATTATTAATATTTTAAAGAAGTTTATTATAATATTATATGGTTATTAATAGAGATAGACATTAATTAAGCTACTTAAAATAACATTTCTATAAAAACCACCTTTATTTTGTATTTTCGGGGTTTTAATTAAATAATGACTTGTAAATTAAAAGTGGTATTAACCAATTGCACAATCAACAGTTTAAATTTACCGTAAGTAATACGTGGGAGAATAAGTGGGAGAGCCACGCTGCTGCTGTTTTATGGATGCCACACGAATAAATCGGCTGAACCGGGGAAGAACCACGTCCGCATAGAATACCAGCGTAAAACAGTAACATAATGATGCTGTGTTTCGCCTGGTGAGTGACGAGAAACGTTGCCCCTTTTTTCTGGTAGCGAGGCATTCTATCTTACACCATAACGACAAAGGTGACACAGCAGATGTTTTTGACCCTTAATCTAGGTGACAGCAAAAATAAAAAAATACAAGTATCTGACACACTACAGTTTTGATAGTTGGTTTTCGTGTGTTATAATTCTATGTGCATAGCCCCTTTAACAAAGTCACAACCGAGACATACGGAACCGGAAATGCGATACAAAAACTCGAACCAATCAATCTAAGATGACGATATTAAATATTGTCTACTCACGGTATCACTTCAACCATCACTTCCGAAATACTTGGCTTCTTTCAAGACACCTTTGTTTAATTGGAATGGGCATAGACTGGAAACCGATCGGGTATTGATGCGCAGTCATTTTCTATTTGTTTCTTTACGGCTGTTTGATACTCAACTCTACCACATTTTAATAAAGTCCTTTAATTTACTGTAACTTATTATAAGGTTGCGTCGTGTCTACCGTGCAAGAAAATTGCCATTTCATTGCACACATGGTAACGCCGTTTGAGCATATGTTGCCAGGATAGTGATACTAGGAGAAAATTTTAATTGATTTTGAAAGCTCATTCTTAACAGATTATCTATACAAATAAATAAAATTGAAGCTTCTGTTTGTAATGTAAAAATAACAGCTTTTTACTAAATGCATATGACAGTATATAGGTACGGCACCTACAACATAAAACAATTTTTAAAATTTTTGTCTGTCTGTCTGGCTGTTTGTTCGGGCTAATCTCCGAAATGGCCAGACCAGACCAGAGCCAGACGGGTCTTTTACTGGCAGATAGCTAATGTTAAAAGGAGTAACTTAAGTTACTTTATTTTAGAAAAAGAATTATGGTTCCGCGCAAAAAAATTAAAACCCATAAAATTCAATCGTAATAAATAGCACTCGGACGAAGTCGCGGGGAACAGCTAGTAGATAATATTAATAAAGAAAAGAAGTTTTAGGTATTTTGTTTAATTTCTTATAATTTCCGATAAGATAAAACGCATGCAGATAGTAGTAGTCTAGCTCTGTGATCGCCAAACCGCCTGCAAGCGTGGGGATTACGGTATATTATGAGAGTGATAATGTCCAATACCCCACAGTGGACTGCTTGTAAGCAGATGAAAAGGATACGTTTCATTTCTTGCGTTCATGTGCTCTGTGCATATTTAAATGTATCATTGTTTTGTTTATTAGTACTGAGCTGAGGTCAAATACCAGCAAAAAATAATTCTGTACAGTTGTAGTTGCCGAGTTCGGACGTAGCGTAGGTTTAACTGCCTTGTTGGTCTTTTTTTTATACAAACTGAAGTGACAAACGAACTAACAGTCCACCTGATGGTAAGCGTCTTCGTAGTCCTCGTCACCTTTACTTAACATAAGAGTAAGTACGTAGACACGACCTTCTTAGCTATTCTTAACGTCAAAAACAAATTCATCAAATATTGTGTCAAAATAACTAAATAAACCTAGTTTATCTGACTCTTTCGCCTATATCCATTCTACCTTTTTTATATAAAGATCTTGAAGCTACTGCCCACAAACAAATTTCTAGTTATCTTTTCAAAAAATAACTGAATACCGGCCTTAGTTCCCTGAGGTACTACGGCTCAACTTCTTGAAAGCGTTACCCATACCGACTAATCCACAGCGTTGATATATATTAATACTGGATATATATTTAAATATATGTTTTGTTGAGCCTTAGTAGCAAAGAGAGTTGTGATAGCTCATTGCGCAGTACGAGAGCAATTCGGGTTCAATCTTCGCGAATTATTAATAATTGTTGATTTACATTTAATAAGTGCTCGGCGGTGACGGTAACATCGTGAGGAAACCTGCATGTTTGAAGACACGTGTTATTGCTCCATAATCCTTTCAGAAATGAGAGGAGCCTGTGCCCAGCAGCGGGTATAATATAAAAGTTACGGCCTATATACCTTCCACTGCTGGGCACATGCCTCCTCTCATTTCTGAGACGGTTTTAGGGCAAGGAAGTGTCCGCCGCGCTGCCCCAATGCGTGTTGGCGAACTTCAAATGTCTTCGAAATACTTTTTTTTCTTATTTCTCAGACATGCAGGTTTCTTCACAATGTTTTCCTTCACCGCCGAGCACGTGGTAAATCAGCATTTAAAATTGCAATTAACAATTTCATTGGTGTCGGCGGGGATTGAACCTGGGTTACTCGCGTACTGTGAAATTTACCGCGAGCGCTAACCATCTGAGCTAAACAGCTAAGTATAATACCTATAAGCTGTTACTTAAGTTTTATATGTTACGGTCTGTTACCATTTAAAACATGTTAGTAAAATAAAGTCATAATTACAAATGTACAAAAATATGGCAAGCGTAACGTAAGGCACCAGGCACATCGGCGGGCGAAGCGACAGATGCTCGACGGCCGGTACGCCACGAGCCACGACAGCTTGCCCGGCCGTTGTTTACTCATTAATGCCGAATTAACTGCTTAGACATTCATAGAAATGTTCTGCTGTTGGTTGGTATAGAATTAATAAAATATAATTCTGAATTTAATAAAAGTTTCATGACTTACTTTTTTAATAAATTATTTTAGGATTTTATATCAAAACACGTCAACATACTATGTTTAAAAAATAACAAAGTATTTGTACTTTTTTACATGCCTTTACATCGAAATTATTTATAAAAGCACTTTAATGAAAGGAATTAAAAGATACAAGTCCTTCTTCTACTTTAGAAAGAGTAATGATCCTCAATCTCGCCTAGTTTTTTAACTTTTGTCTTCTGTAATATAGATAACGGATACCCGCGAAAACAAAAAATTTAAAAAAAGAAAAGTCTGATTTTAGTTACTTCTAAGCGTTTTTGACATCGTACTTTAAAAAGCTAAAAAAAATTAGGCATGTCTATAAGTTTATAAGTCTATTCGCTTCAGGTAAGGACAACTCGTTGCGCGACCGCTTTGACCATCGCGCAATATTTGTGATAGGCCTTAATGACACTTGGGCACGCAATCATACGAAATAACACACCATTATTATCTTAATCTTCTTAAAACGCCGTTTGTAATTTTAACGTTCTCTCTCAGAAACGTCATTAAAATGAAATAGCTCGAATGTATTAATCAATTCACTTACTACGATATATTTTAAGAACACAAGGGAACTTATCTTACTGTTCTGTAGGTCAATAATGATAAATTTTTCTTGAAAGTCTGTATGCGGTGTGCATTAAAAAGGATCTAAATTGTGGTAGAAATTATTCAAAGTTTCAAATTTGTTCCTACATTAGATTCGAGTCCCGGACATGATACTTTCAGTGGTGGCGATCATCCCTAAACGACATAACACAGCATTCCGGTTAGCCTCCACTCTCCCATGGGAACTTGAGCCTAGTTAAACAATGAAACATTGAAACAATGAGGTGTCCCGCGACCTGCTCGCTCTCAAGACGGGCCCTCGTGAGACCCGAGAGAACAATGGCATCCTTAACCGCGACAAAAGGAGCGTTTAATACTCGAAGAAAACGTTCAAGACAAAAGTGCAAAGTTACTCGTTTCGCTCGCTCGTTATTAACGGGCCTTTGAAACTCAGTTATGTATAATATTATTCTTTAAGCTATTGCAACTTTATCTTGTAGAAATAAACGGCCTTATTCTTAAATATTATCTGTTACTTAAATATTAATTATCTTTATGCTTGTCTCTATCTATTGTCATTTACTGAAGAGAGAGAGAGACAGCAATTTTAAGCATTTCTTAACATGGCGACGATTTTTATGAGTAAGGCCGAAAAGCTTATAATACCAGTTTAGAGCGATAAGTATTATTACGTTTACGCAAAACGCAGAACATGCTTACTGAATGTAATCCATTTTAATTAAAAAGGAAGTTACCCCTACACTAAAAATGTCTCCTATATCGTGGAGGCGTTTCAAAAGTATAAATTATACGAACAAAAATCTAGAACCGAAACAATTATTTATAGGCCATAAAAATAGATTTTCCTTGCGGGAATTGAAACCGCAGCTCGCATTTACAAATCGTTTTTTTTTCTAACGTAACATGGATACAATTTACATAGGTAGGTACATGATATTTGCACATGTAACAACATCGGCGTAATATTCTTTGGTTTATTAAAATATAAAATACATTATTTCTTAGCATAAATCTTACCTAGTAAATTAAAGTAAAGTTACAGCCTATATACGTCTCACATCTGGGCACAAGGCTAGTCTGATTTCTGAGAGGGTTATGAAGTGATTTGTCTGCCGGGCTGCTTCTATGCGTGCTTGTGGTCTTCACATGTCCTCGAACCTATTTTATTCCTCAAACATACAAGTTCCTCACGATGTTTGCCTTCACCGTCGAGCACATGGTAAGTGAGCACTTAAAATTGCAATTCATAATGTATTTGATGCCCGCGGGGATCATGGGTCAGGTTGCTCCTGAGCTAACACGGCTTTTTAGGCAATAACGCAAGTGTTAGGTCAGGTTTAGGCGCCTAAATCTTACTTAACAACTGTAATTTTGCTCAAACTTTATTACGAATACTTAAACCATTGTGAAAACTGGCTGTGTAGTGGCGGTGTAAGAGAATCCACCACCCGATATTGTCCCATGGATATCGAAGGACGCGACTTTGAGAATTGTAAGAAAAATCTTGCTAGCGATATAAACATTTCGTATTATCGTAAATGCAAAATACCCAGACCAGATTCCCAGCCGACGCTGGGATAGGGTCATGTCTAGCAGTGGGCTGTCAAGGCTGATAAAGAAGAAGATTGTAAAAATCTAATATTACACCGGCATCTAAACCTTTATTTGCAATCAGTACGACCGCATAATTGTATCCAAGTTCTAGAGAACGGCTTGTCTTATAATCAATAAAGCGTATCTCCAAGTCTCCATATCAACCGTGCGAAAAGAAACACACTACTCAACTCGTATCCTCAACCGCAAAATCAGCGTCCGCTCTCGACTCGTCGATGGCTTTCCTCTACGTCCGGACTCGTAGTTCTCACAATCAAAAAAAGATTTGTCACTTAAGCAGATAAGGGGCTAAGTCCGGAAGCAATAGTTCCCAGGCCGCCGGGGCAGCAAACGATTATCGCCCTTAGCGTATCACTTACAACCGCTGAGTGACCCTTGAGGGTTACGCTTTCGGATACCCGTCAAAAGTACCTAACCTTTTTTAATAATTTTCAAAATCAAAGTGATTGTGTTAAGTAAGCATTGTGTCAATTGTATAATATAACATACTACAGTCACATTAAATCAACAGCATTCTACTAAGAACAGCTTTTTATGAAAGCACCAGTTGGCATGTAAGGCTGAAATTGGTCTATGTTCACCATTCTAGACAGGTGGATTAGTAAACGTAGATCCAATTAATTTCGAAAGGATAATGCTGCTCTTGGTAGGACACTATTAATAAACAATCTTAAAAATTTATCGAATCACGCACCCAAAAAAAAAATAATAAGAAATATCCATTTGACGGTTCAAACATTTTGCAATTGAATGTATCCGAACGCGTATGTCCAGACTTGACATTCGTGCGGTCGTCGCGGCGGGCGGCAGGAAGGAAGTGTAAGGCGAGCGCGTGAGAAGTGCGCGCGCGCCGTGAGAAACTGCCCTTAACACAGGTGGTGTGGATAACGCCGACGTGTTTTAATTCATTGTTCACTTTAGGGAGGGGCACTTACATTTTAAAAAAAACTCTCCGATTTTGGAAGACGGCAATACGTCGAAGAAAGAAAAAAGCATACTGGTTATTTTCCATTTTTTATTTTTTAATGTGCGATAGTAATGATTATCATTGTCGATATCGAATAATTTAACACCTTATAAGGTTTTATACAAATAAGACGAAGAATTTTTCCGAAAATATTTTTTATGAAGCCGATATAATTGTGTATTAATATTAATTGCAGATTCTTGGTTTAGGTAGTTTCAATTTGGAAGGTTTTATAAGTTAAAATAAGGTTAGTGGAGGGACTTACTCAAGTTAGTAAATATTAAAACTGTTGCTATAAAAGAAGGCGTGCCGTGAGCTGGAAACCTAAGACATTCCGATTAAGTTCTAGGAGATCAAAACGCACATATTTAAATGAAACTAGTTTTACGGATTTTATCGCGTATATTAACTTATTTTATATTCCCGACGTTTCGAGTACTTTACAGCACCCATGGTCACGGGGGGGACTGAGGTGTATGACGTCCCAATGTCATAGTTAACCACGGCTACCTCCAGATTAAAAATTATTAATTTTTGCTCCGATCTACGCAGTATGAACTTACAGTATGTTGAAGTCTTGCAGTTGTATGCTTGGGTTGGGATTTAATTTTATTAATTATGGGATCCCAAGCAGATGGTAGCACCCAGCCATCTTCTCTATTGAAATTAGGATGTTTTTTGATTTCAATAGCCTCGCGAATCATCCTTGGAAGGAATCGGTGTTCTTTAGCAAGGATTTGTGGTCCAAGAGTCCAAGTACAAGAATCCGTAAAACTAGTTTTATTTAAATGTGTAGTGTTCGCGTAAATATAAGAAATCATTATGAAAACGCACATATATTTTGTTTCTTCATTTAAATTGTTATTCTTTAAAAATGTTGACTTATGACAAAACGATTCCCGGTTTTCAATTATTTCAATTCTAATATATATATATATATATAATTACGTATAAAATCACCCAACTATATTTTAAGTGTTTTATAGGCGGAAATATAACACAAAATTAAATTTAGGGTCAAATACACCAGTCTCCTTAACAATTTAAATCGTGCAAAGAAATCATCTCGTTTGCGAGCGATATATTGTGGTGAGTCACGGGGTCGGGCGTGACATGACGAGCTCAATGAAAAAAAGATCACCGCCAATCGTTCCGTGCTAAAGATCAGGGAGCGACGACCTTAAACTATGGTACAAGTCATACGGAGTGAGTGGGGTAGAAAAATCGCTAGTATTTGGCTAGTTCACTTATAACTTCATCTATTTACTACTAAAAATAAAAATTCATCGCCTGTTAGAGAAATCCCGACTTGTAAAAAAACCGATGTTTAAGCGAAGAGTAAGCGATAATTCCTTTTAATTATTTAAACATAGACTGTATATTGTTTATGTATATTATTTAAACATAAACAATATACTTGATTATGTAGTAAAAATATTTTATAATTATGACGTTATTTATTTACGTAGGTAATAGTTAGAACGCCATTTCAAATTTTGAAAGGTTTTTGCTACTCATAACTCAGCTTTCTTATTCGTTCTTCTGTAAATCTTAAAATTAATTATTTCTCCCAGTATTTCCAATATTTTATATTTCTTAAAATATATTATAAATGACTCACCGAGGTCTTGCAGTCACCTACCGCTCGCCACCTGTACCTCGAGCCGTAAGTTTTGGAAGTGCGCGTCCATTGGAATCACCGGAAGGAATCAGGGGCTCGGGGCACAATCTCGACGTCCGGAGACGCTTCCGGCCGCCGCTCACCGCCCGTGACCTGCGCGCGCGACGCTATTGTCGACGTCGTGCGCTTGTGATGTATGGATAATTCTATCAATAGAATAATTAGGTTTAATTTAAGGCACCTGAAAATTAGTCATTGGAAAATTAAAAACTTGAAGTTTTTAAAGGAACCACAATGACGTTTATTGTTTATTTCTTTATTAGCTACGGCTAATTAGTAACGGTAAATCATTTTCTATAAATTTACTTTAAATAAGCAAGACAAGTGCCTACAGATGTTTTATACTCTATATTATTTTATTCTTTCTTTGGTAATGGATTCGTATGGTTGTACTTTTGCCAGAGTCAAGTATTAAATTGTCATATAAATTAATTTGTTTAAAAACTTCTTCGCAATATGTTGACGCGTCAAATTGCGAAGCTTTAAATAATGTGGAACGCTTCATGATTTTGCTTGTCATCCTTGCGCCGCGGCCATGCTAATCTTCTCTGTATTGTCATAATTTTAGTACATATACTGCTAAAGCAAGTACTATATTACCTTTTTTAATTAAAATTATTTATTATAATGGACTGGCTAACGTTAACATTATATTCATTGGCTCCTAATTTATTACTTTTGCAGAAAAAAAAATTGAAATGTTTCGTTTCATAAGCTTAGATTATAGACAAGCGGAAACTACTAAGGAACTAATTATAAATTTCTTTCTCAAATATTATTATGACAAAGGAATGATGAATCTCTATTTCTTTTGAATATTTCAGAATAATAAAAAATTACCATTTTACTCACATTTTAATAGTTCTTGACATCTCACGGGAACAAATATTTAGTTAACAATTTGCATTAACTTCAAACACTCAAAGCAACGGACAGAAGTACGAATGAGATGTGAAAATAAACTCCTGCTTTTATAAAGATCAGGTGGATATTTATGCACCTCAAGCCCTGCAGTCGCTCCCGCCAAGATTCCGAAATGGAATTGGGAAGCCGCGGGGGTTGATCAGCTAAATACGTATTTGATGGAGGTTTTCCTTTGTTGTGCATTTTTAAACTTATGTATATCTATGTCTATTATGTACGTGAATTTGTACGTGATGTTCATATTATAGTTCAAATTTTAAAAATATGAGCACGTTGTGATTGGCTTTGAGTGATTGTCCATTTAGAAATAAGCCTACCATAAATTTTCTTTATCGACGTAACAATGTATCAATCATTGGTGATCCTAATACCAAAAATATGTAAAAATATGCATATGTACAAACAATGAATTATTTAAATCGTTACGAAGCTAACATTTTGTTTATTTAAATTTAATAAAAGATAATTATTATAAAAGAACAAAAACAATTATTATGACTCACGTAGATTCAATTTATTTACATACGTCAAATTTTAAATTAAGAAATGTTTACGACCAGTATGCCAGTTGCAGGTTACCGATAGTTGCAAACTGCATTTCATTGAGCTTAACATACTAACCCTGCCATCTTTATATATATTCGAAGTAGCCATGTTTGTTAGGAAATATTTTAGCATATTTGAAACCACTAATAGTAAACGTCACAGGAACACACTGCGTATAAAACCTCACAAAACAGCCCTATATTCAAAAAGTTTTCTGGGTAGATATTGACTCCTAAAATTTTTAATAAACTCCCAAAAACCATAAAAGAGACTCATAATATGGACAAATTTAAGAATTTGCTTTCGGGTTTTTTAATAAAAAAAACATACTATTCTATCAACGAATATTTTGATGATAAAATGAATGGGTTTTAGTGGGTACATACAATTAATGTCCGATTTATTTATTATATTTTTATTTGTTATATTTTTATCATCGTGTTACTAAAAATTATGTAATGGCTAATAAAAACAATAATTTATGCATTTTTTTCGTAGACATACTAATTATTATTGAAATTGTAATGTTATTAAATATTAATGTTAGTAATGCAATGTGAGGATGTTAACCAAATATTTGTATGCCTTCTAAGGTGAAACATAGTGTTACTTATTATACCTTTTCCACCAAGTTTGTAACTTTTTACCTATGTTTTACAAATAAATTATTTTGAATTTGAATTTGAACATTGTATGGACGTGAGGCGCGATACTAGTTAGCGAATACGATACTACTTAGATATTTTTTTTATAGTATAGGGTGACAAACGAGCATACAGTTCGCCTGATGTTAAGTGGATGCTGTTTCCCATAGACATCTACATCTATCCTCAATTAAGAATCAAAATGCAGATGCGTTGTCACCCCTGAGGACTAAGATGGAATGCCTCCTTTCCAGTAAAACGGGTCTCCAGTTCTCTACACTCACCATACGAAACACAGCAACGTTAAGCTGCTATTTTACGCTGGTTATCTGTGAGAGCATGTTCCTTCCCCGGTCGAGCCGACCCATTCGTGCTACAACTATACTACTAATATAGCTGCAGCATGGCTCTACCACGTATGAATGAATGCAAAACCTTTAAAAATGTTGAGTTCTATATCCGCTTACTAAGTGCTCAGCTGTGAAGAGAATCATTGTGAGGGAACCTGAACATCCGAGAAGTTATATTCCAGGACTCATGAAATCCCCCAACACGAATTATACTAGCCTGGCTCTGCTTGAAACCTCTCTGAAAAATAAGAGGTTGCCTGTACACAGCAGTGGCACGTATATTAGGCTGTGACTTTACCCTATAAAAGATGGTATAGGTGAGATAATTCAGAAATATGATATTTTTATTCACAGACGATAAGAGTAGGTAAACCACAAGTAGGTATCAACCATCCAAGCCATCTTTAAAGATAGCTAGCACTGTGTGGATGGCACTGTTAGCCGTAGTACCTCATAATGCTTTAATTGCAATCGATTGCTTTTTATAAAGATTTATTTTAATCGCATTTTTTTTTTGTTATCGTAATCGGTTATTTCCGCATACCATATGCATAATATGCAAATTCTCACTTATGCGAACGCCTAGTCGCGGGTTTAATAATTGCTTTCCTTACGTAATTATAATTGGCGCGAAAAGTGTGTGCATTAATTATTCATTAGGCCTGCTCACCCCTCATTTGCCGCGTTGACTTGAGACACGCTAGTTAAACAACCGAGTGGCCCGATGTTTTTATGGTTGTGAGCTTATTTTTCTTAAATTTATTTTCGGCCATGTTATAATTTTCTTTGATTTTTAATTTTTAATTACATGCGCTTACTCACAGTGTGAAATCTAATATACAAAAATTAATTTTTTTTTGTTCGTATTTTATGCGCTGCCATACCGTTCATCAGATTGCGCTAAAACTTTGTCAACTTACTTATTTGAAAGTTGTAAGTAGGTATATCATTCAACTTCAATGAATGTATTGTCATTCTTACTTAAACAAATTCCAAATTTAAAACGATATTTCCACAATTATTTTTTTCTGTGACAGCAACGCACCGGGTATCAGTTAGGGTAATAATATATAAAAAGATTTTCTTTCACCTTGATTACAATGCCATTTGTAAGAAAGATCCTCAATCACAATCGACGTTTTTAAAATTTTTATTTTTAACCATCAATAGTATAACGTTTAACTAAAATTTCCCCTAATGTTAATGGTGACAGTTTTCTTAATAGTAGGTAAATATAATTATTTACATAGAAAAAATCTTATTACCTTTTCCTAATTAAAAAAAGTAAAAGCCTATATACGTTCCACTGCTGGGCACAGGCCTCCCCTCATTTCTGAGGGGGTTTTAGGGCAAGGAAATATCCGCCGCGCTGCCCCAATGCGTGTTGACGAACTTCACATGTCAGCGAATTTTTTTTTTCTTATTTCTCAGACATGCAGGTTTCCTCACGAGGTTTTCCTTCACCGCCGAGCACGTGGTAAATCAGCACTTGAAGGTAAATTGCAATTAAATTTCATTGGTGCTGACGGAGATCGAACACGGGTTGCCCGCGTTCGATCGCGGTACTGTTAAATTTACTCCCAAAAAACTCCCAAATTGTAGTAGTCTAGTTTAGGAAGACGGATAGGAAATTATGCATTATATTTTACTTAATTGTACGCTAAATGTTCTTTTATCTTTAATTCAATTCAACTAATAAACACCGTGATATTTTCCAAAAAGTTTTAGATAAACACATCAAATATTAGCTTATTAAATGAATTCACAATCCAGGAAATTATTAACATAAAAAGCAACAAAAATGGTTCCTCACTTACGGCGTGGACGCTGAAAAGTAACCAAGAAAGCGGTTCTTTCAATCTTTAATTAAAACCAAACAATAAATACCGTGATATTTTTCATAGTTTGAATAAACGCAATCCACGGAAATTATTAATATAAAAAGCAAGAAAAATCGTTTCATACTCTCTGCACTGAACCCTAATGTAACCAAGAAAGCGGTCTACAGAAAAGTGTAACAAAAGGAGTAGCTGCGAGGTGCGTGAAGAGGGCAGACAATGTCATGTATCAAGTTCATACCGTACGCGGGTTAACCAACCGTCTGTGTACACTCAGCGGCATAAATCTTACAGCGTTTATTTAAAGTGTATGCAGAAAAGTATGCGAAATATTTTGAAAGCGAGATGCGTGCCGGTACGTCTAGTTGTAATAGAAAAAAAACTTATATTCACATTATTATTAAATCAACAACTCCTTACTTTTAAAAGTTTACTTAGATGTAAACGCCCTCGTTTGCCAGTATAATGTGACGACAAAACTACAGATAATATTTAAAATGAAATAAAAATATTTTTGTACATTGTAAAATTTATAGTTGGTACCTACTTATTGAAATGAACTTTTCTAAAACCCTAAAATAAAAACTGGAAAAATACTAATTAATATAATTAGATGTATATGTAGACCAAACAAACTCAAACGTTAAAACAATAATTAAAGAAAATCCGACTGCGGTAAAAAGAAAAACTTTACTGAAAAGAGAAACATTTATTAAAGATGATAAAAATTACTTTGCCTATAACCGTTTAATGAAATAAAGTGATGTGTCTTACCTAGTTTGAAGAGCACCTCCCGCCCTCCCTCAATTGGGTGCACTATCCCAGCACCACTACTCCCAACACCACTACACTAGGAAAGACGTCACGAGACGACACACCACCGTCGATAATACGACACGTGTTTCGCCTCTACACGAGGCATCCTCAGGTAAAGCAGACTCGCTAAGTGAACCTATGTGTTTTATATCCTATGTCACTTCTACAACTAAGACGAATCAGACAACACCCCATATGCTAAAATCCATACATCCATATATAGCCCAAGCCAAGCCTAAGCGGCTTGGCTTAGGCTACATAGCATGTTAAAGAAATAGACATACATACATACATACAGATATACATCCATTCGAAAAATATTACCTTCCGTAAGCAGTCGGTAAAAATATAAAGAGGTCAACGGTAAACCTTCAACTAAACGTATCTTACATTTTTTTCTAATTCAGACGACTGTACTTAGCGGTTGCTTACGCGGTAGTAAGATTTAGAAATATCGCATAATGCGACATAGTACAATGCGAATGTAATGCGATATCGGCTCCAAGTGTGGGAAGTAATCAGAGCGACCCGCGCACCTCTGCTTGAGAACACCTGAGACAATACAACGTTTTTTGCTGCTTTTAAAACATTTATGTAGATTTCTTTACGGCTTTTTGTTATAAAGGATAAAAATACCATTACCGTGTTTACTATTTATAGTACTGATTAATTACAGCCCATAATAACTCCACTGCAGAACGTAGGCCTCCTCCAAGGAACGCCTGAGCCATCTGTGTCCATCGACTTCCTGCATATCTTACCAGATCGATTACCAGGATGCATTACACTTCGCTTATTATGCCACTCGAAAATCTTTCTTCCCTATCGGTTTCTTCAAGCTATATGACCGGTAGTAGAATCAGAGTAAGGGACAAAACGCAACTAATCAGTAAGCTGATGTGGCAATGTGACGGCCATATAGTAATCAATCAGTTCATCATCAGCTTAGAAAATATAATAATATTGATACGTATATTTTATATAGAATAAGGTTAACAAACGAGCACACAGTTCACCTGATGGTAAGTGGATGCTGTGGCCCATAGACATCTACATTTACACTCGATTAAGAATCAAAACGCAGATGCGTTGTCACCCCTGAGGACTAAGATGGAATACCTCGTTTCCAGTAAAAAGTATCTCAGTTTCTCTACTCTTACCATACGAAGCACAGCAGCAGTTTTACGCTAGTGTTCTCTGAGATTCGTCGTCATTACAAGTATCGGTGAATAAGTTTTTAAGACAAACCATTTGCATTTGCATTCCATTTCAAAGAGAGCTCAATTAAACAATAGTATTTTTAGTATTATTTCGTCAAATAAAAAAAATGAATCCACAAAACTGTCTATAGATATAATGCTAAAAATACCCTTACAGCATTTACTGAGTTACGCATTACTAAATTTCTTTTTAATTTAGAAATCATAATTTCAGTATTCTAATTTCCTCAACATAATAATTTATATTTAAGATAATATTTTGTATAAGCAAAAAGTTTTGAAAACCAAATACGCGTAAATATTCAATACGCCACCAGCAAGTTGTATTATGACAAATTAAACCGCACGTAATTCCTAGAGGGAAGTGAAGCCACAGACGGATCGGCGGATCGCCTCACGCCATCCTTTTCCCGCATTATTTTTTCTTCCACTAAAGTCTAGGCAGACTTGGGGAGTCTGTCTTACCCCTTTTGGGGGGTACTTGAGGCCCTTATCTGTTGTAAGTTTGTACAGCGTAGTGGATCGTAGGGGACCCCTTTTCTGATGCATCTTGAGCCTTGTGTTGCGGTCAATGCGAAAAATGCAGCCGGTCATTTTATACAATGTCTTATTTCTTAAATGAAACATTTATTTTTTTCACAGACTTAAATATTATTTATTAATATTCAAATATTTATGAGAAGTAACAGATTTCTGAATTACGTTAATGTAGGTTTCTGTTAATATTAAAGATAATATGAATATTAATTGTAGTAACAAAAATATTATTTTCTACACTTTATTTTTAAACAAATAGGATTAAATAAATCAGCTGTTTTTTCCTTAAATGTTATTGTTAACCTTTGCGGTTTTAAATTTCTTCAAATTTAAAAAGAACTGTATGTTTTATTGTTATTTTTTACGTATTTTAATTACTCTAAATATCTATAAATAATTGTGTATGTCTATGTAACAACGCATTTGTAAATTATGTTGTTACATAGACATACACACATGTTGTCTTATGTTACATGTTGTTTGCTTTTTTTTGTTATTGAATCTTAAAATTGCTTACGAAATAAAATATATACGGATTTTTTGCGACTTTTAAATCTCCGCGAAGTGTCTGCGACGCTCTACTACTTATGCGTGTATGCAAGTTGAAGTTATTTTTTTTATTTCTTCCCCCTGGCCTGTCTGGTCTTTCCATTTCCACTCAGCCATCAAACAGCCGCCACAATGCTGTGATTAACGCCGGAACTGTCGGATATGACTCCGAATTGGTCAGGCTTTGTAATAAAGTCGTGTGAAGTTATAGCGGTTTTCGTAGAAAGTGTTAATCATTATGTTTTTTTTTTCTCCATTCCATCCTATTGTTTTGGTTTATTCTTTGTATATAAAACGATAATTCATGAAAGTATAGCGATGTTATAAGTTTAAAAAAAAAATATGTCTCTTCATTAGGTATTTTATTTATCGAGCCGTTTATTTGTTAACACCTTAATAACTAGGGTAACAAAGGGCGGACTTAATGCCTATCGGCATTCTATGCCAGTCAACCCGTGTAATGATGAAATCAGGTGCAATTATATCATATATACATACATACATACATACATACTATGATATACATATAATATACAAAATCTTTACATATAGAGTAGGTTTAGAGTAACTATTATTAAAATTCTATTAGTTAAATGTTAAAATATTATAAACTCTTTTTCCGTGTGCTATCCGTAAAGTGTCGGTGTGACAGAATCCACTACCTACCCTATATCATCCCGTAGGTGTCGTAAGAGGCGGCAGAGGGAAACTGAAAGAGAAAATAGGCAGCAGCATCTTCCTGATAATAATTCAAAATAATAAAAATCTGCGATTTCCTATCCGCCTGCCAAGCGTGGCAACTATGGCAAATAACCCTCCTATGAGACAATCTATGAGGGAGGCCTATGTGCTTTAATGAATCAATGGGTGATGACTGAAACTGTTTATTTTGAATGTTACGTTATGCTTATATCAAAATTTGATTGCCTAGAACAATAGCTTAATGCTGCTGTGTTTCGTATGGTGAGTGTAACCGGAGACCCTTTTTACTGGAAACGAGGCATTCCATCTTAGTCCTCACGGGTGACAGCGCATCCTCATTTTGATTCTTAATTGAGGATAAATGTTGATGTCTATGGATGCGGCCCAATCCACTGTCCGCATCCACTTACCATCAGGTGGGCTGTGTGCTCGTTTGTCACCCTAATTCTATAAAAAAATATTATAGCGCCGTCACTGCCGTCACAGAAGCAGTTGACAACAATCTATGTTTTCAAAATAGTAGATAATATATAACAGATATTATAAATTATACATATATTATAAATATTCATCATACAATACTTTTTCATAATAAATTAAATATAACAAAATCATAAACGTTTTAGTAACTTAGCCACCAATCATTTTTTTAATTAGTTCTTTCTTAAATAAAACTAGTTTTACGGATTTTATCGCGTATATTAACTTATTTTATATTCCCGACGTTTCGAGTACTTTACAGCACCCACGGTCACGGGGGGGACTGAGGTATTTGACGTCCCAAGGTCATAGTTAACCACGGTTACCTCCAGATTAAAAATTATTAATTTTTTTTTTGTTAGTTCTTTCTTGTAACGTTTCTAATATAAAAATTCAATTTAAATTAAACATTACAAAATAATGAAAACTTAAGTACCAATAATTTACCATTGTTTTATATTCTTAATGGGGATTGACTTTGTCAATTCGTTGTTTTGCCCGATTATTTTGGCATAATATATACTCCTTTCTCGACAACCCTTAAAGAGTATTTTGAAAAATTCAACCCATGAGGGGGTGAAATAGGGTGGGTGTTATAGCTTTTTAAAAATAAAATCGAAAACATATTATAATATTATGTTGATTCACACTAGCAAACGTTATTGAAAACTAGTGAGTGGTATGCAACGCGGCATGACGCAAGTCAAGTCATCGATTCTCAGAATTACCGAGTCCCTATTAAAATCGCGGCGAAAATAATATAAAAAAATGTAGGCCCACTACCTGTAATACGGAGCTCCCGCTTGTAGTTAAGATTGACAGACGGAAGGGTTGAGGAGAGGGGGGCGATAGGGGGTGAATTGAAAGGGAGTGGAAAAATTATACGTGGCAACCGACGCATCTTAACTTCCGAGGTTGCCTTCCGAGCCTCGTTTGTTTGGGCGAGTGTGCTCGATTGATTCTGATAAAGTGACAGTTCAAAAGGAACTGTATAATGTATCATTAAAACGAGTATTTATACATCGTCTCGATTTGGACATCTTTTGAACTTGCAGAAATAAAGCCTTAAAATATTATGCATTTGTATTAACTGAAAAGCTGAAAGAATTATATCAAAGAATATAAATTTAGTATTTGTTAGCTAGTAGTGTTGATGCTTTACAATACACTAAGCTTTACTGATATTAAAAATAATAAAATATAGTTCTAACCTGCATCTAATTTACAATAACTCATTATCTAAACACAGTAATGCCACGGAACGCAATTTTCCCTTAAGCAAAAAAGCAGTCCCGTATCGTTCATAGTTTATAATATGTGACGTATTGTTGGAAGACGTTCTGTGTGCATTATGAAATGAACTAATTCAGTAAGAACACACTGCGACTGTTTGCTTACGACTTTTCCACCTGTATCTCTTCATTATACATATTTATTACTAATAAAATGCATGGAGTCGACATTTTCTTAAGTGAATTTTTGTTTTTGTATATTTTATATATTTTGGTATAAATTAAATATGTTTAACTTTTGTAAATCACTCTTAAAGTTATTCTTATGTGATGGATACCATCTAATATGAAATGAAATGCTATTTTGATTACTCATCAACACAAAGAAATACATACATGAAATGAAATTTTATGTATTTCTTTGTACTGAGCTATCGCACCAATTAAAGTAATGTAATATCGATTAAAATGTTAGAGTATACTTACTATTACCAAAAAATATGTGAATTTAATATCCTTGACTTTTCTTTATTAGAACATTGATAATTGTGAACAAGATTAAGTAATTAAGTTTAAATAGTTTAAATAAGTTTAACAACAACATAAAATCTATTGCTAAATATACACATGAAGCAGAAATTACCCCTAAATGTATGCCCGAATATTTTGAAAAATCATAAAGTCAATGTAATTAAAAAGTAAAAAGAAAACATGTCAACTCCTTGCGCTATCCTAAGTATGAATTATGCCGCTCGGTGTATTCGTTAAGGGGCGGATCCATTCATTCTTTTTGTCCGCTGCCAGCAGTTAAGGAGGTCCGCGGAAAAGGGTAGCTCCCCACCCCCCCCCACTGAACTTGCGACTCGAGAATATTTTTTTTCTAGACTACTCGAGGACGCTGAAAATCGACACACTTGGCGGTAGTTTGTTCCGCTCGCTACTGCAATGATAGTTCGAGTGACTTTCGGCTTGCAGCTACGATGGATTTTTTTTTAACTTATCCACGTTATCTTACAGAGTTTTCGTTTTTGTCACTTGTGACATTTATGCTTTTTGAAGTTCGTTCAACCGATTCATTTCAAATTTTAATGTTAAGATTTGGAAATGCTTTCAAATGTCAGAAGCTTTAAGTAGAGATAATCTACAGTAAACATTTTGGTAGTTTATTTTAAGTTGTTTAATAATTTTTAACAAAACTTCTCCTCATTTTTAAATTAATTAGGTTAGTTTTCTATCTTAGATATTGTAGTACTTAATTAATATTGAAGTAAATTTGAATGAAATTTGCTATAGCTTTTTACCAAGCGTAGTCTTGCTTGCCGTATACACATAAGAGTTGAAACATTTCATAAGTTTGCGAAGTGCACGAAGAAACAAGTATAATATGCAAACCCTTTGATCGTCAGAGGATGTAAAGTCGAATTGAAAGTTGATTTGCCGTTAAGATTGGAGTGTGTGCAATGGCTGCCTGTGTAATCGCCTAGTAAACTTTTTAACTGTTTATATGCAATTTTATGATGTTTTTAAAAATTATAAAAAAGAATAAAGGTAGATGACCATAGGTAACTATTTATACAGTAATTATAAAAGTAGGATAAGTGGAAATTAGAAAAAAATAAGCATAAAAAAGACTATGTATATTGACTAATGATCTCTCATAAAAAATCTTAAACATGTAAAATTTTAAATAATATATTTTTGATAATCGCCATAAAGTATGGTATCGATACAATATGTGAGGAACATGGACATCACTACCGGACAAGAAGCTCGTAAGACGGTAATGAACTGAATTCTTCGCTCTTTGAGTCCGCATCGCGCCTCGCCTCACGACCTCTCGGCCGCCTCCCCGCTAATGCTATCTTGAGATGCGCATTTTTATTAGACCGTGTCACTGGGAATCAATGGCCAGTTTTTTATATAATTTTCTTTTTACAAATTTCAATGTAGGCTGAGGCCTGTGGAAACTTCGCTCTTATTTAATTAACAGATTGCATAATGGAAAAGTTTAATGAAACATTATTGTATATAAACAACATATATATAATATGCGCCACTGTTTCGACTGAGAATTGTAAGAAATTCTATTTTACAAAATTTCTGAATTTCCATTCTTTCTGTAGTATCCGGAACACACGTATGATATTTTTCGTAATACCCACGTTTGGCAGACGGTATAGTAATCGCAATACAACATACCTCGCACCCTTAAGGCTGATGCTGATTTTGACCGTTGCAAGATTGTTCATTGTTAGACCCTATATTACTATTTAGAGTTCTTAAAAATAATGAATGGCATTTATTTTACCGAAAATGCATGAAATTAATCGACATCTACCTCCAAATGACGTCATAAAGTGTGTTAAATGAAGTGAAGTTTTCTTGTAAAGTTGTCAAAAATTTCATTAATTCATAATACCCTTGCGTTAACCATTGCTATGCTACGAGCTACTTTCTTCCTAATGTTTGGATTTATTTTAATTATCAAACAGTTTGGGCGAGAGATCGTTGTACAATTGTATTAATTGACAGAGTACCTTACCTAACTACGTCAATTAATACAACGTTACGAGTATTTGCGCTACGCAAGGGCCCTACGATACAATTTTTTTTACAATTTTTTTAAATCAACCGTGCATCTCTTACTCCTTGGCTATGTGATCGAATTCATCACCAAATCATAACAAAATATCTAAGCGAAAAGCAATATTGGAATGAAGTTCCTTATCGCACGGTACGAATTTGACGGATGGGGGCTAGGCGAGAAAAAGTGTAAGATTTTTCCGTCACGACCCCTTTTCTATAGTGCGAGCAAGATGGAATAATATCCATCTCCTTCGCACTTTTTCTTATCTTGCCATGAAAGAAATATTATTTTAAATGACGCTTCATTTTAGTAAACGCTAGTAATTCATTTATTTGTATTTGTTAATCAATAATACAATACGTTTATCAATAATAATATGCTACGAAAGGAACTTCGTTCCAACCGAGTGTTCCACGAAACTCACGCATGTTTTTTTTGAATTTGGCCAATGTAATCGTAGACAATAATCATGTCATCTTTGTAAAATGTCAAATATCAATTTATGAGATTTTACGTTTGATAAAGGTAGCCGAGCTCTTCAGTACAATAGATGACGTCATCATTAGTAATGGTATATAAGCTATAAAAAAATTAACTATGTATCGCTTAAATAATAAAAATAATTAAAATTAATGTTTATAATAAACCTTCTTTACATAAATAAAAATAAATAAAAATGATACTTTAAAAAAAGTTTACAAACCAAACTGTTGCCGTGACTGTAGCTAAAAAGACCTTTATCTTGATCAGCGTTAGAAGCTCGGAAGTGCTTAAGGCTGTTCCGATTCTAGATAACAATGTTAACGAACAGTTTATGTTATTGAATGTGTTAGAAAATTTAAAAACCAGTGTTTATTGCGTTTTAGGTACAAACTTGATTCAATTATTTTGCGAATGCTTTATTAAATAATCGAACTGTGGTTTTTCAGTGGATGAGTACTTACTCTGCTTAAATTTAATAAAACATAAGTTATGCGAGATACTCGAGTCAATAGTAATAAAATTGTTAATTCCTGTTATTATGCGTTTAATTACCACGTGTTTGACGGTGAAGAAAAACATCGTAGAAGACACCTGCTCGTCTGAAATATTAATTAAATATTTTGAAATATAATAAAGTCTGTTAATACGAACTAAAGCAGAACGCCGGACTTTTCCGTTCCTTACTTATTTAGAAATGAAAAGAAGCATGTGTCCCATCGTACATACTGATTTTGTACAACAGAAATAAAATTCTTCTCAAATTTGCTAAGCGTTCTTACCCAATTTAACTTGTAATTTAAAATAGTTACAGCTTTCATACGTTCCACTGCTGGGAACAGGGCTTCTCTTATTTTTGAGGGTTTTCAGAGAGGTTGAAATCACTTTTAATTAAAAAGTAAAAAATTGTATAGTGCAGTGTAATGTCAACAATTGTCAAATTTTCATCCCCAGGAAATAAAATTTCAAAATTATTCAAATTTCTTACACATATCTGACTTAGGTACATACATATTGAAATAAAAAAAGTGCATATATGAAACCTGTAGAAGCAACTCAGCATAGCTAATAAACGTACGAAATTAGAATATAAGGTTGCCTTTGTTAATGAAGATGCACTATGTGTTCATTTGTGACACTTGTTCTATAAAAAAAGAAGTATTTACACCGATTTACCTGTATTATGGACACACATATAATACTTCTCTTATATCACATAGCAAACATATCCAACAATACTAACAGTTAAGACAGTTAAGACCTTAAGTCCATAATCGTAACCTTAATTCTAGATTAAGTTCGCAAACTGCGATCTAGCCGTCTTAGTCACACAGTACCGATTAAGTTATTCGATATACCGTTGTATCATTGAGCGGTAACTTCGCCCCGGAATTAACTAATTGCTTCTAGATAAGCTAGAGCTTCAAGTAGAAACTTGAAACATAATGTTTTCTGACATTGTTGAATTTGTACACAAGAACCAATTTTCACATTTCGTCGTTTTGTTTAATTGTGAAACAAAATATTTAGACAAGACCTTTCTGAAATAGCTTACATTTTATTAATATTCATTTTTATTGATATTCATTGATAAATCCAATCTTAAGGACTTGTAAACGGGCTATAAAAATTGCATCTTCTGGAGATCTTGCTAAGAACTAGCGCAGCAATTTTGGCGGTAATACTTTTGCTGCAATGTTATTGTGTGAAACCTTGCAGAGTATATTCCGGCAATGTTCAACATATTTGTGAAAGCAACGTTGAGGCTATAGACTAAGCAATATTGTACGGCGTTGCGCGATGTAGGCAGCTAGAAATTGTTACAAAACTAGCCTGACAAACGCCTAACACATTTTTTTATTCATTCATTAGTCTATCAAAAGTCCACTGCTAAACATAGGCCTTCCCATAGATTACCTACGTTGCCACACGTAACAGGCCGGTTGCAATTTTTATTTTTTTGTTGTTATTAGGAAGCCTCTCCCATCTCCTGTTAAATTTCCCTCTGTCGCCCCTTACGACACTCACGGGACGATATAGGTTAGTGGATATTCTTACACCGCCACTACACCGTTGATACATAACATGACATAAATTTATCAGGTAGATAGATTATCTTTTCCTGTCCGTTCGGTATCAACTTCAGCAAAAACATGTTTTTGAAGACACATGAAGTCTGCCAATACAACAGACAGAATAACGCGGACACGCTCCACAACCCTAACAGAAATGATAACGAGTCTATGCCTACTTATAAAATTAGTACTACTTTAAAAAGGAACTTACCTACTTACTAGTTTGATATTAACATAAGCAAACTATCACGCCTGTTACCCAGGAGGGAACGGAGAGACTTCGGATTTGCATTTGGCACGATCCTGACACACCTCTCTCGTTTCTAAAGATATTACAGTTTACACAGAAAGACATAAACAGCGTTTTATATAATATTGATCCTTATTAACGAAGTACCTGACAATAGAAATGGTGCATTGACTTTTTTTGGAGATTTTTCTGGCAATGCTTTTGCGAAATTCACCATTTGCGAAGTCTACTAAAAATTGGATAAAACTTCGCTTAATTACTGAGTATTCGGGGGTTAAGCCGTTTTAGCGTGATGCCGCAATTTGAACTACAAAGCCGAAAAAGTTTTTAATGAAATTCCTATATTGCAGCATTGATGTTTTGACAAATATCGAGTGGCATGAATTTTATATGCCGCAAAAGGCAACAATGTAAATACGCAAAATATTATAAAAATTCAACAGTAGGTATTATGAAATTGTATGAAGTGTAAAAAAACAAGTAATTAAAAATAAGTTTAGTAAATATGCCAGACAAAATTAGAAACACTTGACTTGGTTAGAAACTATGTAATATAATGTCCTCGAGACCGAATTTCGGTCACAGCGGCCAGTCTCAACGGAGACTAGCCATCTGCGCAGGACAGGTTTATAGTGCCCTAAGTGTATGCGCAAGCACAGGTGCACTCTCTATCTCCTCACTCTCATAGTCCGATGGGACGGTAATTCGACATGACTAACTAATATACTATACGATATAAGTAAGTAAAGTAACCTAGCCTTTATACGTTTAAATACAAGGCATCACGCTAAATCCTCTTTTTCTGAGATGGTTTTAGGGCAAGAAAGAGTTCTTTGTTTATTGTAAATTTGAATAAGCATTTGTTTAAAGTGCAGAACGGCACAGAGGTGAATTGGCCGTAGCCCGGATGAATCAACTTACCTATAGCATACAAATAATTGTTGCGGGTCTGGCTGTTTATCCATGTACTATACTAACACCTCCACGATACAGGAAATTCCCAGGTTAGGTTTTTCTTTTAAAAAGCTTGAATTGTTTACACATAGATAATTTATACTTGATATATTTAACTTTATAACAGAAGCAATTGAAAGAGCTCATCAAGAGAGGAAGCTCATCATTCTCAAGATGATTGTGATTGAGGTCAAACGTTCGTCACATAAAAATAGTAGATAGAACTTAATTGTAAACTGCAACAACACATCAGAAGCAGAAAACAGTGAGTCAACAATTAATCTTTGCCCTAATTGCAGTGCTGTGTCCGAACCAAGACGGTATAGGATGTGGCAAAGGTTAAATCCATAGCGTCACATCCGCGCACGCTTCCTACTTAAACACTGTCCGCTAATTGTCGCTGCACGTTCATACACTGTGTGTTGACAACTCGTTTTACATAGAGAAACTATTGTCCAAGGTCGGAACAAATTGAGAATAGAGAATACTTCCATATGAAATACGAGTATATGTTTACGCGCTTGCTTAACTGCACATTATTATATTGCATTTTTTAAATTTTTATGTTCGATTTGGCATACGATATGTTTTGACGCGATGTCTTACTCCAAAGTTCTTTTGCTATATTAACTCGTAACAGTTCACTTGGATGTGGTACTAAGAGTTTAAACGTTTCATAATGATTTTAATTTTTTTCATTTATTATTTAATTAATTACAGCTTATAAAAAATCCACGGTGGACTTTTTATGGGGCGTAGGTACTGCCGTATCAGCCGTATCAATGATACGGGGCTCCCGGGTTACAGGGGCTCCAAACGTGTGTAAGCAAAAGTTCTAAGGACTTCTATGGGACAGGAAAAGCTATCCGATTTGTCAATATTGTCTATAGAGGCAGTATGGGACAGGAAAAGCTATCCGATTTGTCAATATTGTCTATAGAGGCAGAAAATTTAGAAAACTGAAATCGTCTTCAGCTATGAATGATTTAATAAATAAGTTCGCCGAACAAAAGGCAAGAAAAGTGTATATTTGATTTGAATTACCTATTTAGCTAGCTTAGTTCCTAGAAGTATTAATAATAATTGTGAGTTATAACTTATAATCAATATATAATTATTTTAATTCAATGCGAACGTTTTTGTTTCTTTTGTGAAAAATCTTTACTCTTCATTTGGGACCCTAACAAATTTTGATACAGGGCTCTAAGGCACGCTACGCCACTGAGTCCACCGCTGAACATAGGTTACCACTCTTGGTAGGCGGCATTTCATTTACCTGCGGCGTTTGTCAGAACTGTAATCATGGTTAATGAAACTAAACTAAATAAACTTAAGCATGTCTTTTATTTAGTTTTAACTAGCGATCCACCCCAACTTTGCCTAGCTTGGATCTATTAATGTAGCGCCATTTAGATTTAAGGTAATAACCATCAAAGATCAGTAATATTTTTTTGATTTCACAAAAAAAAAACTTCAAGTTTTTAGATAAAATATAGCTTAGTATCTATTCGTAAAGTTTCATCACACTCGGTTTAGCCATTCATTAGCCCGAACAGAAGAGACAAACCGACAGACGTTATTCGTGTCTTAATGGCATGCATAAGCCCCTCAGCTCAATAAAAAGCAGTTATTTCGATTTACAGACAGACACTTCAATTTTATTCATATGTATGTAGATTATTTTGATTTCACACTACTTTGCTTGAATTTTATACATGGCCGTCGTAGAAGCGTGTTAAATATTGTCGTTTTCGTATTACGTGTAGTCGTGTTTGACTGTCGTTAGTCAAATGTGTAACCACACCCGCGAAACTGACTCGCTCGGCGTGAAACGAGTGCGCATATTAATTGGTAAAAAGGATATATCCTTAATGAGTGATTAAGCCGCAAGACTGTAGACAGACGCGTTAATAGAGCAGTTCACGTCTGAGGGCGACAGAGATCAAAACAAATATTAACAATCACAATATTTAGATACAACTTAATTAAGGTAAGATTATAATATTTAAATATTCGTCATAATGTGTTATTCCTATTTTCATTTGCTTTTCGTTTCCAAAATGTTTAATTATCTAGTAAGAAATTATCTGATCACTACTACATTAATATTATAATTATTAATAATAATCTGGTAGTGATCAGATCAACCTGCATCCATCGACTTCCTGCATCTTTTACCAGGTCGCTGCTCCATCTAAACTGCCCTTACACTTCGCTTACCTGTACCGAGAACCTTTACTACTTGTACCGAGAACCACTAGATACTATTAATTTTCAAGTAGGTAATGGTTTTACTTGAGTAGTAAATTGGAACTGACAGCCTATATACGTCCCATTTCAGGGACACACACCCATTTCTGAGGGGGTTGTGAAGCAGTTAGCCCGCCACGCTATTCCCTTGCGTAGATTGGATTAGACTAGACTTCATATATCCTTAAAATATTTTATTCCTCACACTTGTAGGTTTCTTAACGATTTTTTCGTTCAAGACTGAGTACGATGTAAAGTTGCATTTATAATTGGGTAGTACTTTTTGTTATTTCTCATCTTGGTCGATTTTCCACTGTAACCTAAATTAGATTTTAAAATATAGTATTTAAAAATATACAAATACAGTGATTTGTCTATAATAACAATGACAATATTACAATATCCATATCCGTAACTTCAAACGAGACCTTAAAAAAAAAGTAAGGTTTATTAGAATCTAAATAAACAACCGTAACGTAATAAAAAAAATTGGAACTAGGTGTCAATCCGTGCCTTCAACGCAGAGGTCGTATCCATTAAGATTATACCAATAATTACTAGACCGCCTAATTATTTGGCCGACTAGTTGGCACTTCCGTCGCCGGACTATAAATACATTCGTTCGGCTAGGTGTGGCGAGTAAATTAATTAGAACACATGTTTTTTTTTTCAGTTTCAACAAGAAACGTCTAATTTAACACATTACGTCTAATTGTGGCCATTTACTTTAATAAATTGCGCTGTGCCTGCGACGTAAGAGAAACAATCGCCTCGTTTCGTTCCATGAATATTTTCATACAAGCGAGGATGACAAAGGGGCACACAGCACAAATTAATGCCATAGATATTAATCCCTGATCCAGATGTCGTCACCCCTAATACGATGGATGAGATACCAGTAAAAAGTTCTCGGATTGTCGTCATTCACCTTGTAAAATATAACAGCATTATATTACAATTTTACGTTGTTACATTGGTACAATGTTTTTCTGTGAGAGCGTGATTCTTCCCGGTCCGCCGACTTATTCGTAAATAAAATGTAAAGTTAGAGCCTATATACGTCCCACTTCTGGACACAGGCCTCCTCTCATTTCTAAGAAGGTTTAAGGGCAAGGAAATGTTTGCCGCGCTGCCTCAATGCGTGTTGGCGAATTTCACATGTCTTCGAAATATAGTTTTTTCTTATTTCTCAAATATGCACATTTCCTCACGATGTTTTCCTTCACCGCCGAGAACGTGGTAAATCAGCACTTAAAATTGTAATTAACTATTTCATTGGTGCCAGCGGGGATCGTATCCGGGTTGCTCGCGTACTGTGAAATTTACAGCGAGCGCTTAGCCCCTGAGCTACCACGGCTCAGGGGCTAAAAGTTATTCGTACTCCAGTCATAATACAGCTGCAGCGTGCTACATTTATCAGTACTATAAATGTCGTAAAAATCGGATATATGAAATTTCACGAAAATTTTAAGAATCTACATCAGGTGAAGAAATAACCATCGCAAAAGTGACCACCTTATCTTATCTATAATTAATTTTATTAAGCATAAACTAAATAGTGGGTGTCTAAAACCGCTATTATCAATGCCTAGTGTGGATATATGGACACACTACAGACTAAAATGGTGACGATTTATCAATAACTTTTTCCTTTGTTTAAATGTAAAATTAAATTATATCATCTTCATCATCACTATTGCAGCCTACCAAAAGTCTATTGCTGAACAGGCTCACCCCATATATTGCCATATAGGGGAATATTTGCTATAGTTGCCACGTTTGGCAACTACAGTTCTTTTATCTTCATTTTTTTGATTTGTTATCACACTTTATGCACAATTTTACATCGGAAATTCCCATTTAACATAAAACGAATCAATATTGTCTTTTTTATCAGTGTTTGTTCTTTATTTATCATTATCTTGCATTCACGCACAACACTATCACTGTGCGTAATAATTCTTCAGAAAGTAAGGTGCAGTGGGGACACTAACCACCCCCAAAGACTTCTAGCCCCGAAGCTCCGACCGTTAGACGGTTATTACCAGATATTACACTTATGAACAACCGCTATTAAAACTGCAAGGAAACTTATCCCGTTACATATGCATGCAGTTGCGAGCCGAGTTTGAACCGGGGTCATTTATAACCCCAAAGTCTGAGCGATACACACATGCTTGAACGAAATACAACTGAAAGTTCTATTTTTAGCTTCATTATATCCGCTTTATCACACATTTTTTATGAAAACATTGCTTATATTTCTGTACTATGTGTGCATTTGTTATTTTCAACAATGTCCTGGTGAAAACACTCAATTTACAAATTATTGTTTTAATTCTAAAGGGAAATACGAATTCTAATGTCTGTCGCTGAATATGGTTAAAAATATTACAAGCTTTATATAATTAAAACCAGTTTTGTGGGTTCAAATTCTGGTTGAATTTATTAATGTTTAAGAAACAGTTATTTATGTAATAATTGATACGTGATACATCACCTCATCAGCGTCTTGTCTCTTTTAAATTTCGTAAGAGTTGAACGAATATGAAAATGAACGTGGTAGAGCCATGCTGCAGATATATTAGTAGTATAGTTGTAGCACGAATGAGTCGGCTCGACGGGGAAAGGACCACGCTCTCACAGAATACCAGCGTAAAAAAAGCTAACGCTGCTGTGTTGGTGAGTGTAGAGAACCGGAGACCCTTTTTACTGAAAACGAGGCATTCCATCTTAGTCCTCGCGGGTGACAACGCATCTGCATTTTGATACGTAATCGAGGATAGATGTAGATGTCTATGGACCACAGCAACCACTTACCATCAGGTGGACTGTGTGCTCGTTTGTCACCCTTATCCTATAAAAAAAAAAGAATATGAAAATGCTTTGCTTAATTTTAAGTACAGTTTGGCAACCACGCCAGCCGTGTGTCACGAATTTATCTAGAATCAGCGGCAGACTTCGATATACTTTGGAAGGCGGCCAGGAGTCTTTTGGCCTCAAGAAGTCGTTCGCCACAACTTCTATAATGTGCAAGCTCTCTGTTTAGCCATGCGTTATGTAATTATATCGAGCGAAGACATTCCAGCTTTGAGAAGTTGCTTACAGCTTACCGAATGTTATTTTATAGAGTATACAGCAGTGCAAAGTTAAAATATTAATGGTTCTTGTAGAGGGCAGTATTAATACCGTTTCAATTCATTACAACAGTGTTGCTAAGTATATCTATAAATTCATGGTGAAGACAATAAAAATTATCTACATTGTTAGGTTTCTACATTCTACTGGTAGAATTTAGTAATCGTAACGTTTAGCATAATATCATTAGAAGGAGAAACATCTAATTAGGCCTTAATATCATTAGAAGGAGAAACATCTAATTAGGCCTTAATATCATTAGAAGGAGAAACATCTAATTAGGCCTTAATATCATTAGAAGGAGAAACATCTAATTAGGCCTTAATATCATTAGAAGGAGAAACATCTAATTAGGCCTTAAGTTACATAATGATATAAAGATATTAGGTTATCTTCTACGTGGTAGAGCTACATTACAGCTATATTATGGTTGTAACGCGAATGGGTTGGTTTGACTGGGGAAGGATCACGCTCTCAAGGAATACCAGCAAAATAGCAGCTTAACCCTTTCCCTGTCTCATGAATCATATAATATGAACATTTCGATTGTTTAACTATTGTGTCTGTTGCGCGGACAGAGAAACTGTTAATTCTGTCGTTGTTCGCATAGTGAGTGTAGAGTGGAATCGAGGAATTCCATCTTAACACATATGCATTTCGATTCTTAATCATAGATAGATGTATATATCTATGAGAATCAGCATTCACTTACCATGAAATAGACTGTGTGCTCGTTTGTCACCCTTATTCTATATAAACGGTGAATCACTAATAATTTCCCAGAAATAGCAATTAATATATTAGATAATTTTCGTAAAACAAACTTTGTGAACGTGAATGAGAAGTCGTCATGTCATAATAATCTATCTGGTAAAACGTGAAACTAGAAAAAACGTAGTGTAGTCCACTTTTGTCATTAATACATAAATAAAACTTAGAAATGGAAGGATTTGTACCACCCCACTTACGTCTAGAAAACCCCGCAATTGTCGCCCCATGAAGTGTCGACTCATGTAACCTGTCCACCCATCTTGTTAACGTAACCGTAAGGATATGAAAAGGAGGTACAAATGGCGACACCTTACTCGTATATTAAAAACACGAATATCATTATTAATTAATGAATAAATAATAGAGCACGTCAAACATCCCTTAGCGTAGTTGTAGGAATGAAGATTTAGTAATATTTTAGTCTCTATTTATGATTCAAAGGGGGATTTATGGAGGATAGGGATATAATATGGAGAAATAACAAAACGTTTTCGTGTCCAGTATTTTTTAAGATTTGAAAGTAATTACGAGCAGTAATGACTTCTATAAAGAAGATGACGATGACATTTTCATTGATGAGATTGATGAGAATAGCAGCATGGTGGTAACGATCAATTGCAATTGTTAATGTTTATTTTTTTTATAGAATAAGGGTGACAAACGAACACACAGTCCACCTGACGGTATGTGGATGCTATGACCCATAGACATCGACACCGTTCGAAACACTGGGGCATTGAGCTGCTATTTCACGTTGGTATTCTGTGAGAGTGTGGTCCTTCCCTGGTGGAGCCGAGCCATTCGTGCTACAACCATAATATAGCTGTAGCATGGCTCTACCACGTAAAAACGTGATTAGAGGTTTCAAATTAATGTATCCAGTAATATTGATTATCAATTCAACGATCCTTGTTTACATCAATGAGTGACGTTCACGTAGATATTGACAATCGCAAATGTCCGTTTCGGGAACTCTTTACTTAATAAAATTTAATTTTACTTAATATATTTAATTTAACTTAATAAAATTTTCAAATTATAAAAATTGTAAATTGACTTTACATACTGAACGCAAAAAGAACAGTTCGGTATTGAATTAGATATATTTAATTTATTGTGAAACCACAAATACAGTTGTTAAGACTTTCATCATATTTTAATACTACTCTAAATATGTCAAAAATTACCGGTTGAAACGCTTCATAAACTCACGGACCGTCGCGCTGACAAACTTGCACGCACTCGAACGAGCAATTTAGCTATTAGGGCCGGGGTTCCGCAGCAAGGAACGGAACCGCCTGCTCAATTGGCCGGGCTAACGAGGAAACAATCTTGCACGCGCACCGCTTACCGACGGGACTCCAGTCAATCTCCGCGCCGGTGAGGCGTTGTACACACTGCACCATTTTTAGCCCTCGGTATATCGAGCACAAAGTCCACACATACATATATATATATATATATATATATATATATATATATATTTATTTAGCAAATTCCTATAAAAACATCCTTAGATACTTTTATCAATTCTCTTGTAAAACTATCCTTGGATACTCCAAGATACCGATTTATTGTGAATAAGTCAAGGAGCAAACCTCATTATAAAAAGTGATAATGTAGAAATAAGTATAATATTCAATTTTCATTTAGTGAATTTGCCATTACTGTGATTTTAGATGTTTAGATAAAAATATTATGTCATATCATCGGTGATCGTCAACCTACAAAATATCTAGAAGCTTTAAAAAAGCCCATTAAACCAGTAGTTTTCCCCAAGACGGAAAAATTCGCCATAACGTACAAATACAACTGAGACATGGAACTTGTTACCGTTCTCATCGATGTCATCAACTGCTCTTTATGTCTTTAACAGACTACTTAAGCAGTGTCTTCGGAGAATTTCTTATGATAACTGGTCCAATTCTAAATTACACGCGATTTTCTCCCAAATACGATAAGAAATAATGAAATTTTTAGTATAAAATAAGGGTGACAAATGAGCACACAGTCCATAGAGCCCTGTATCTTGACTCTATTACGAATCAAAATGAAGATGCGTTGCTACTTGCTTTCCCTTGGGAACTATAGAATGCGACAGTCAAAAAGGTATCTTGTTTTCTACACTCACTATACGAAAAACAGCAGCATTAAGCCGCTATTTTAAGCTGGTATCATGTTTTTTTTAATAGAATAATGGTAAAAAACGAGCACACAGTCCACCTGATGGTAAGTGGATGCTGTGGTCCATAGACATCTACATTTATCGTCGATTAAGAAAGTCGATTACTGGAAACGAGGCATTCCATCTTAGTCCTCACGGGTGACAGTGCATCTGCATTTTGATACGTAATCGAGAATAGATGTAGATGTCTATGGGCCACAGCAGCCACTTACCATCAGATGGACTGTATGCTCGTTTGTCACCCTTCTCCTATAAAAAAAGTAAAAAGTAAAGTTTCAGCCTTTATACGTCCCACTGCTGGGCACAGTCGTTCTCTTATTTCTGAGGGAGTTGACCTGTTTTACTCATATTAAAAATATAACTTCATACTAAAATACCGTTTAATAATTGTTCAAACAGTATGTACCCAAACCCCAAAGCCGTGATTTGGAGGAAGAAACAATTTGATCGCGGTCAGACGTGGAAGTAAACGACAGTTGTAAGCACAAGTGGCGGTACAAGCTAATGGGTTCGGGATGTTTTGACGAGCCGTCTCGCCGAGCTAGGATGTCTCTATTGAGCCAATTGCTTCAATACGCTCCCAAGCATTACTATCGCCTGATAAGGTGCGTTTAGAATTTTGTTTTGTATATTTTCCCTCTCTTTGACTAGAGTTTGGAATATTCCTCTGGGTTACACAGTGTTGTTACAGCTATGCGCGTAAAAAATGGTAAATTGAATTTTTATATTTGAGAATTTTGCTAAACACAGTAAAAAATCATGCTTTCGTCATACTATTCGTAGTCATATCAAAATATCTCGGACTTTGTATCTTATAATAATTATTGAATTATAAATATCAAAGCTCACATGTTTTGCCTTTTAATTTTATACATACGCTTATGTTTATTTGCAAGAATAAGAATAACGACCTCTAGACTGAATTTCGGTTACAGTGACTAGTCTCAACGGAGATTAATCCATCTGCCCAGGACAGGATTATAGTGCCCGATTGTGTGCGCAAGCACAGGTGCACTCTCTATTCCCTCACTCTCATAGTCCGATGGAACGGCAATCCGATACGATCGGAGGGAGATCAGGCGCAGAACCAACGGCTTTGTGTGCTTCCCGATGCACGGGGGTGAATCACCGCCATCTTCCTGACTCCAGACTAAGAATTTCTTGACAGAAAAACTCAATAACTAACTTATTCCGCCTTGATTCGGGATTCGGACTCAGGACCTCATGATCAGCAACCACTAGATCAATGAGGCATTCAAATATATTATGTACATATTTACATATTTTTAAGATAATAATATAAAAGTAAGTTAAAGATCGTTGACTATCGATTATTTAAATTAAGTATGAACTACATATATCTACACCTGTCTCTTTCTATTGTTATTTAGTGAAAAAAGAGAGAGCAGTTTTAAGCATTTCTAAATAGACGTCGATTTTAATGAGTCACAGCCTTAATGTTTTAACTTCAAGAATTTCTTGTTAAAGCCCGCACACAAATAAGGCATGTTAACGAATCGACATTTGCAATGACCCTTTAATAAAACTAAATTTAAACAAACACGCGGCTTATCAGCAGGAAACAAAAAAAAAACGTTGTTCTTCCAAGTTGAACCGTAAAATTGATATTTTAATTCCCTAATGACCGCATAAAAACTTAAGGACGGAAACACGAATAATATAAAACGAGATAAAATCCAGTGTTTTCCTTCAAAACAATAACTGGTGTTTCTGCTGGTGATAAGAAACGCGCCAGATGTGGCACTGTTATTATGTAGTTGTGGCTCAAACGAGAAACGACTTCGGTTAGAAAAACAAACATATTATGACAAAACGATAAGTCACTGTAATTGTGAATGTAAAGCTCTTAAAATTTGTTATTATCTGTATAACAATATTCATAAGACAAACATCAACAATTCTGAACAGAATGGGATGCAAACATGTAACACATGTTTAAGATCATGGTAAAGGAGAACGGGATTTCTTAACCCGGGTGTTAACATAACGATATATATTTGAATTTTCATATTTATCTTAAATAACATACCAATTAAATAGAAAATTAAAATTCCGATAATGAAAATAATAGATTAAGAAACCTCAATAGCAAGCGAAGAATATATCAGGGAACATTGTCAGACATATAATGTTCAATGTTTCTACATACCTAAATATTGTAATGTATAAGAACTTTTTATATAATATGATATTTCTATGACAGTGTTTAACAGATGAAAAAACATTTAGACCAAATTATTTTTTCCTATTGCAATATTTCAATCTATCCATAAAAATAAAAATCAATTGCAGCATGTATGAAAGATCATCACTTGAGAACGGCTGGACCGATTTTGATGAAATTTTTTGGGTGTGTTTGAGCGGGTCCCGGGGTGGTTTAGATTTACAATTAAACCCGGTATGTGGCGCTGTTGACGATATCCAGAAATCACTCGTGTGAACCCCGGGCGGATCGCTAGTATATTATAATATTTATTCTGCTCTATTTTATTTACTTCATTATTATACGTGTAAAAACTACAATCTATTTAATCTAATCTCTAATACTAAAATACACATAAAATAATACCAGTCAAATTGCACATGATATTGCAATAACACCTAGTTATAATCGATTTAGGCAGTTTTAAGATAAATACTATTAATATGTAATATAATACTACATATAATATAATTATTCATTTCAACTTCACTTCAATATTTTTTGAAGTATACCTCAGTTCCTAGTTTGTCAAATATTCAAATATAAAATGATTGATTGTGTTCTCTTTTCAAAATTTTTTTTTTTCATTTTGTAATATCTGAATGCAACGATGTATAAAGAGATGTCGATCTCCTTCTTTATTCCCTTTTTGATTTGTTTGGACATAAATAGTTAAATTGAAAATTAAATGACATTTAGATCTTTGACGTAGGACAACAACACTCCGAGAAGTTTGGAGTCTGTTATCATATCCTAGATGGCCCCCGCCATTACATCAGTTTTTATAGGCCACGAATACTCGCGAAAGAAGACCGATTCCTCCGAAGGATGGTTCAGAAGCCTATGGAAATGAAAACAAATCCTAATTTCAATATAGCAGTTGACTATATTGAAATTAGGATTTATAGGATAGGTTGGCTATATTGAACTATCACCTGCTCGAGGTTAAGACTTTAAGATACAGTAAGCTCATTTGGCATATCAAAATTAACAAAATAAATACATAATCAAAAGCTACAGGTATCCTGAGTTAACCATGACATCAGGATGTCACACTTCAGTCCCCTCGAGACCAATAGCTGCAAGGCACTCGAAACGTCAGGAGTGAAAAATAAGTTAAATTAATTACCATAAAATCTGTAAACGTAGTTTTATTCAATATGCAGTGTCCACCTAAATATACAAAATCATTACAATTGATAGGCATTACGTAGTCCGCTGGCCAAATCGCTTGTGTTTGCTTCATCGCAGTCGTCAATCGTCATATACTTGTAACTTGAGCTGTAACATTAAAATGTAACCAGATATAGTTTATCGGTTTTCTGCGCAGGACAGGCCGGTCGCGATAAGGCCGAGTGCGAGGCAAAGCGTTTCGCAACTTTGTCATAACCGCCTCCGATATTAGTCACATGCACAGAGTGACGAGTGAGTGGTAAATGACAAATATATGTTACATTTGAATTCTATTAAATATGACAAATATACCGTTATCGCTATCACTGTACCCATCACAAGTTCACAGCTAAACAAAACCCCAAAGATCGCCACTAAGTATGTTCCCGAGCCATTCATCGACTGCCTGCATGTTTCATCAGGTCGTCACTCCATTTAGTGAGGATTGACCAACATTGCGCTTTGTAGTGCGAGGCCGCCACTCAAAAAACTTTCTTCCCTATCGGTTATCGGTTCTTCGAACTATATGGCTATATAGTATACCATCTACACCGTCTATAGAACACGCCAATTAGCGTTCAGCTATTGAAATGTCTTTAGGTACCCTATATTCGTTTGCACATAATAGAGCAACACTGCAGCTATATATACTTCGTGCTATACTACAGTTTGTAGCACGAATGGATAGAAGAAAGACCGCGCTTACAGAATACCAGTATAAAAAGCAACATAATGCTACTGTTTCGTATTGTGAGTACGAGAATCGGAGACGCTTTTATTGGTGATGCTACGTCGTTTATCTTAGTCGTCAGGGGTGACAACGAGTCCGCATTTTGGTTCTTAATTGATGCTATATTAAGTATCTATGAAACACAGTGCTTACTTACGACCAGGTGAACTGTTTGTTTGTTTCTATAGATAATTTATTTCATGCGTGATATATATTTCATGGAACGCGAAACATAATTATGTAATTCATTGAAACCGATAATAGGAACTGTATTGCAATATATTATGATTGTTTTTTTTTAATAACCATACCATATTGTTTTCCATCAGTTCCAAGTTTTCCAATTGATTAAGTGTTTATTTCTTACGTAATTTGTTCTCGTACTTAGAATATTTTGTTAGCGGCGAAATTATTGTTATCAAAAGAAAAAAGTTATTCAACCTAATCTTTCATTATAGACTTGTATATTCCAAACAAAGAGTCATCAAGGCTTATTTCCCCACACAAAGGCCAGTGGCGTGGCGTCCTCTCGCATGTCGCCATCGCAGATATGAACGGTCGTGTCCAATATTGGCCATATGTCACCAGCGATACCGCGCTGTAGATAATGACGACTAATAAGTGCCTGTCTTCTAACACACGACGCTAGGGACGTTCGACTATCGATAAAAAATATTAACGGACTTAAAAGCACGAAACGGTTAAGCTTAATCTCTAATAGGCACGAGTATGTTTTTAACTTTTTATTCCTTTGTTGTATATTATCATTGTTAATAAAAGATATAATGCTATTGAAGCTAAGATTAACCTATTGAAATCAAATTGTTTGAAGTATTATTTATTCAATTTGCAATACTATACAGGTTACCTACGTATTACGAGATTTCTGTGTGCTTATTGTAAATACTGGTTGAATACAAAATTCATTTTATAATAACGTTTTAAGCTTTTAAGTTATAAATAAGCAATAACAAAATTTTACATATTTTTAAAGTTGCAATTATTTAAAAGTATACAGTAAATATTTGTATATAGAGCAATTGTACGCGGGAAGTCTGGGCTTTATCCCCGCCGTTAATTTTAAATGTTGATTTATCACGTGCTTGGTGATGAAAGAAAACATCGTGAGGAATCATCCATGTCTGAGAAATAAAAATAAAATATATCGAACTACCTTGAGTTTAGGCCTGTGAACGACAATGGGACTCATTTAGACTGTAGGTACTTTTAACTTTAACTTTAATATTTGTTTATCATTAATAACATATAAACTTTATCGATAAAAGTTTATTTACAACGATCGACACTAGCTTGTCCCGCGACGATGCTATCACCAGTTTTTATTCTCGTGATATCCACCGATAAGGTCGAATGTCCTTTTTCATAGAAGCACAGTAATGGCCCAGAAAGCACGCTATGCTAGCTTCATCATTTATGCATGTTGATTGCCCGACTTCACCCTTTACTGGATATATTTTTTCTTTATTTTTCTCTTCGATAATAACTAAATATCAGTACTAAACATCAATATTAGATTAATTCAAATTCATAATATCCTAGAATTTTTTTATTAGACTTGTGCCGAAAACACTGTAATACTGACTAACTGACAATAGTTTACTCCGTGGGTATAGTAGAAGACAAGACAGCTACGGTAAACTTGCAAACCTCCCCTCCCCCTCCCTTTTAAAAGTATTTTGAACAACATAAAATCGGTGTAAATTTTCTATAGTATTTGTATTAAGAAATGAATAAAACAATATAACCTATTTTTTGTACTTTGCCTACCCTTAGCTAGTGCATATGTGCACTCTATGTGTTAGGTACCTACTATCTCTATTTTCAAAACTTGCAATGCTACAGTATTAGTAGTGGAGTGTTTTTAAAGATTTTTAAAAGAATTATTTAAAAATATAAGCTCCAAAATGCCGCCCTCTCAAGATAGGAATGTAACGATAATAACCACAGCTAAAACATTAAGTCTGTTACTTGCATCAAAAGCGTGCCAATAGGAGTCCTATCCGCCTAGGAGTCTGTATGATTGTTTACCGTTTTCTGACACCAAAGAACAACAGCTATTGTGTTCCGCTTTGAAGGGTATAACTAAATCTGCACGACAACACGTCTGAAACAGTCTTTGTTTGAAGTTAGTGGCAGATTTCCATAGGCCTATTTAGCATCAGTTGGACTGTAAGCTCGTTTGCCACTATTTGTGTGAGTCATTTTAAAAGCATTTCATGAATAATTACCAACAATTATGAAAATAGTCGGTTTTTCTTGACAATTATGGTATCTACATATAGTTAGTATTAATGTAAAATAATAAACGTCGATCTACGGATATTGAAATAATTTTCTGTACATATTTGCTGGGCGTTAATATCGTCGACGACACGCGACGCAAGCAACCTATCACGCTTCAAGTGCATATCTTTGTCATCTGCAGCCTTCGATACAGTCGTCCGCCATTTTGATTTTCAAACATTATAGTTCTTCGCTGCAAAATACAATGACTGAAAATACATTTAGATAGAAGATTACGTCAATCAAACAAAAAGGCAATACAACCGTTCGTCGATTTCGGAAAACAGAAGAAAGCAGTTTTCCTTCATGTCTAAAATCAAAGTATGATAAATCTCTGTAGAAATATTCGATGAGGACGGAATACTATTAAATACTAGATACTTTCTTATAATTTTATTTAGTAAAATTTAATTTTAACATTTCATCAGTTAAATTTTATCATCAATAATTCAGACGCTGACAACAGCTAATGAGTTGTACTCGTATGCTGTCGGATTGTATAGAAAAGAGAAGAGCGCGATGACATGATTCTTGTAATTTACCATTGATATATATGTACTACGCACTAGATTTCGCATTCCGAACATTCACTATGTTCAACTGAACTGTACTGCAATCCGTACACCTTACTTTAGTTTCATTTACTGTGGCTTCAATATTCATGCAGTGTGGAGCGGTGATAATAATACGAGATTTCAAATTAAAGTTTAAACCTTACGTAAATAACAATTCAGTAGTCAAGTAAGTAAAATTTTTTGTTGTTCAAGTGAATAAATAGGTAATAATATCGTAATATTTTACTATCTACCGCGCATGCGCGAAGACATAGAGTAGCGCACATTTTTTGTTTGGAATAGCTTCTCTAGTACGTAGTATATATAACTCAATGTAATTTACCTATTAAAAACATAAAACCAGTAATTACTTAAAAATAAGTTGAGTAATCGAAATAATAAACAACAATCTTTTGTTTTCAAATATGATCCGTTATTATTATTAATTTTGTAAAAGTACCAACTTATCAAGTTATACATTACCATATTTTTGTATCGAGAATTTTTTCATAAACGTGTTTTGGAAACAACAGCTTCATCAGACGTCAGCAAGCCGCCCCGGCTTTGACCGGGTGTAGATCAAATCTATCTGAAATGTTAGGTATGTATAATTAATTTTAAAACTTTATGGTATACCACATTTTTGTTCCGTTTTTTTTTTGAGGTTTTAAATAAATTGTTTCTTTGTTCTTTGCATTTATTGACCTAGAGAAACCAAAATGCCGACATAACTTTTAGTCAACAAATAATATTTAGCCTATGTTCATCTAGAATAATGTACCTACCTTTCAAAAGGTGAAAGAATTTTTCAAATAGGTGCAGTAAGTTCCGGAGGTTACACTCTTTATAATATTAGTATCTATAGATATATATTCAAGATTAACATATATATTTCTCCTGTTATAAACTGTATAGATTTGGCTAAAAACTGTTTCAAAAAAGCTTGTTTTGACGTAAAAGAATCCATTAACCCATTTCGTCCTGTGGCTGTCGTAAGAGACGACTATAGGATATGCTAGATAGATTTCATGGCTACCGATAGATGGCGTTATAACCACCCTGTTTACGCTAAATATAAAATAAAGGAAAAGCGTCTAAGGTGTGAGACGTCTGGATCTGCAATCGTAAATGACAAATCGTCCTTACATATTCGATTACATAGAGAGTATGGCCAGCAATTGAATTTCACGAGCTGATTATCACTAGAACAAGAATATTAGCACGTCATTATATTTTTGTCACGTTGTTATGTATGACGTTTTCATTTCGTCAGTTATTTAATTTAGATATAGGTATCTGGGCTTAACTTAACCATCTAGAAACTTTCACGTGTAATAATGTTTTCTTAACAAAAGTACCATAGCGTGATAGACCCAACATATGGTCAAAATGACCATAAGTCACCGTTTAAATTGTAAACGCAAAGAATAGATAATTTAAAGTATAATTGCAAAGGGTGCAATACTTTCCCACGCATTCCTATACACCGCACTTCCCTTGCGTTGGAGGGTTGTACGTAGAAAATGACCGACGCTGGTGCCATATGGCCATTACGATCGGTATCTAACGTATTCTTATTATTTTAATATATCGCTTTGAATTTAAACAGTTCAGTGACTTTAATGTGTGTTCCAATCTCATTAATTAAAAGACATGCCTAGTACTTTGGTGAACATTTCTTCGTATTACATGAACATGTTACGTGTTTTCTAAAAAAAAAAAAAAACATTATAAATTGACAGATGTGTTTTTATTATAACATCAAATATCTGAGAAAACTTTAAAATACGCCTTCAGTTATTATGGTATAAAGTAGTCTCTTGATTGCATTTTATTTGTAATTTATTAACTTCTTTTCTAAAAGTGTAATGCTTTTGACATTTCAAGATTAAGTAATGTTGTGCTCTCCAGTGCGAACTGTAACAGAAACGTATTTAACTCAAAGTAACCCTGATTTCGTAACTATTCCGTCCTTCGCCGGATCATAACCATTAATTCTAATTTGCAAAAATAACGCAGCTTACGTACTTTAGAATTTTCATACTGGTAACCCTTTACTTTAACCTCTAACTTTAACGAAAAAGACTTGATATTTGAGCTCGAAAATCAAAACTGTGTTACAAACATATAGTTGGTATTAACTTCGTTACAAGTGCACGTAGCTTGTTTACATCGCAACATATATTTTTTTTTATGTTCATAAAGTCGCTCGCGTGTTCTCGTGCGGAGACGGAAAGGAAACATTTCCGTAAAAATTAGACACCGGGTGAAAGCGAATCGAGGCAAGGGAAAGACTCAATGTGTCGATAGACTTCAGTGTTTTTCTTTTTGAACATATAATTCGAAATTATTGAAACAAGAACTACTTTTTTATTTATAATTTACTAGCTTGTACCTGGCGCGTTGCTTACTTTTACCTAAACATACGAACAAACAAACATTAATTTTTTATATATTAAGATTGCGATTAATTTAAAGAAAACACCAAAACGTATTATTAGTAGTTTCATTTCGTAAGTTTTTAAATATTTTGTTCATAACATACACTCAACACGTTACCTATGACATTTCTATAAAATCTCGTCTTCTCTATAAAATCTCGTCTTCTCGTCAACTCGTCGTCTCTACATATTGTTAGACTCTGTTTGTAAGGGTTGTTGTCAGTGAAATATTTAATATTATTATTAAACATTGCTTGAATGCGAACGATAGGTATATTTTTAGTATTTGGCTAAACCGAACATTTCCTCTAAAATTATTTGACAAAAATAGTTTGAAGTCTAGCATAAAGAATTAGAGAGAGAAAATCATTGGCGCAGTACAGTATAAAAAATTGAATTTTAACAATCGGGGTTTAATTATGGGAGATAAATACTAATATACTTTTGAAATGAAATTAAAAAGTATTAAATAAATTTTACACTTTAATTTTCCCGGAAAACACCTAAAACTCGCCGTCCCTTGATGTTATTAAAATATTGTTCGATAAAATCTGAAAACAATTGAAAATAGACCTGAAATTAAAAAAAATCGCAATATTAAAATTTTGTTACATAATACATATTATGGTCTACACTCAATGTTTAAACTCGACATTGTCTCTGAATAACGTGGCAAGACTCACCTCGATTGTGATAATAATAATTTCCGTTATACTTGGCAACATCGACATCACCTGAGCGGGGGTGTGTGCGCCCCTAGGCGTGCGATATGGATGGAAATCAACAGGTCGTGTCGGCTGCACATGCCTGTAGTGCTAGTGCCCGTTCCGAGGCCGCTTTACACCCTCTGAATAATTTCTTGTTCTTTTTATAAATTACTTGTTCCTTGTCCTATTGCTTTGGCTATTTTAGAAATATTTACCTTTTTTATAGGATATGGGTAACAAACGAGCACACAGTGGACAAAAAATCATTTGTCATCAGTGAAAAAAAAATCATTTGCAACCACGTACCATCAGGTGGACCTGATGGTAAGTGGTTGCTGTGACCCATAAACATCTACATCTATCCTCGATTACGAATCAAAATACAGATGCGTTGGCTCCCGTGAGGACTAAGATGGAATGCCTAGTTTCCAGTAAAAAGGGTCTCCGGTTCTCTACACTCACCATACGAAACACAGCAGCATTAAGTTGCTATTTAACGCTGGTATTCTGTGAGATTCCTATTATTTCATGTACAATGGCCGGGCGGAATGGTGAGAGCTAAGCCAATACCCTCGCATTGGTATTACTCTTTCTTCTTCATCATCAGCCGGGACAAGTCCACTGCTGGCCATGAGTCTCCCCATTGTAGATCGCAGTACTAGATATTTTGACTGCACCTTTGACGCTGCTTCGCGATAGTGATTTGGATATTTTACAATTTTACACTTGACGTAAACGAGATGGTTATGCAGTGATCAATCGGATGACATACTTTTGGCATATCCCATATCCGCCTATTACCTATTTAATGGTCCGGCAGGACACTCTACATCGTGACTTAATTTTATCTTATAAATTTAACGGCGACACCTAGTGTTCAATTAATAATACTGATCATAACTTAGACCATTCTCATAAAAAAATTATTCTTTGCATTCAGCCTGGGTGCCTTTGTCAACTTTTTCGTTCAGAAGCCGGCATTTTCTAAACTTCGCCACTGTGGGATTCACAATTTTTTAAAATTAGACGTGTTTAATTCATGATTCATATAATTTATGCAACTCTAATAATTAAGAATTTAATAAACAAATAATAAATTAAAAAATGTAAAGGTTCCATTATTTGAATATTTTTACCCATTATTCGCATTAGCATGAATTTGAATCATCCCAACACGGTAAGGTACGGTTAGGTGCATAAAGACATATCATTGATACAACGTCAAGCATAAAAGTTAATACTGGTTAAATTTTATATATTTTGCTTTTTAGAAAAATTCAATTTGAATTAGTGGTAAAGAACTATATATGTTGTAATGAAATATAGATAACTTCATAATAATTTTGATTTACGTAAAAGCTTATTTTAAATCGCGGGAGTACGCTTGAACAAAGTTATTGCGAAATGATTTACGTTAAACGTCAAAAGGTATTTCTTAGATTTAGTTGAGAATAAAAACAAATAGAAGATGTTTTGAAGACTGTCTAGGAAACAATGACTTAAGCTATTATTTGATGATTACTAACATGCGTCTCATCTTTATCTTCAAATGAATATTATCTGTATTGTACACTACCAGTACCTACTATTTAATTTGTTAAAATTTGTAGAACTTAACTTACTATAACTAAAACTTAACATAATTAATTATTTTTATAATCGATGTTGCTTAACGCCGAAATAATTTTTTAATCGAAGACAATCGATATAATTTCCAATGAATATAAAAAGAGCAATTGTTTATGTATTTTGTCTATTCGATAACAAAATGTTTATTAAAGATCGTTTTTCGAAGATCGATAGAAGTAAAGTAGCCCTTCCCGCGGTCGCAGGCCGCGACTGGTCACAGTTTGACAACACATTGCTTATTCATGATGCGGTAATTATCGGAATTGTTCCGTGCCGCGTGGAATTACGATACATGGCTTTTTTAATATTAAAACAACGGTTGGGAGGCACGTCGACTTTCACCGGTGCATCCAATTTTTACGTTTTATGAAGCAACTAAATTATTTGTGTGACGCCGTCTGAATGGACCTGTCTAACGGTATGTTTCATCAGGGTTGATTTTTAACAATGTGCGTTATTACAGTGTGTTGAATGGATTGTAGTGTTGAATGGATTTGTATGCTTAGACGATCATAAGATTTTTTATAGATAGATATCATTTTAATTATATCCAGTAGAACGACAGGCTGTGAGGTGTTTCATCTCAGTCCACAGACGTGATAACGCATCAGTAGCCTTCTTTGTGAAGTTGTTTGCAGGTTTCCATGAACTGCAGTAGCCACCAGGTACCATTCAGGTGTAAACATTTACAAGTAAGTAAGTAAGGAGGATTTAACTTACCCACGCACGGTCGACCCTGCTCATGATGTTCCATTCGAATATGCCGAAATACCTAAACACACTGTTTAGAAATGGGGAGTAGTACCCACCTGCTGGTGTGCCCCCACTAAACTCTTTGCCCAGCACGGTGAGTATGTTAAAATAATTTAAGCTATAGACATTGTTTTAAAGAGAGGCAATATCCGGCAATTAATTAAAACAGGCAAATAAAAGCAGCTTCTTTTCCTTGCATTTTGACAGACAATCTTTCCAGCAAAACAAAATAAGTCATTATGATTTCTTATATTTATGCGAACACTACACATTGAATAAAACTAATTTTACGGATTATATCGCGTTTAATCAACTTATTTTTATTAATTCCCGACGTTTCCCATGGTCATGGAAATGTCGGGAATTAATAAAAATAAGTTGATTAAACGCGATATAACGGGGTGCTGTAAAGCACCCGAAACGTCGGGAATTAATAAAAATAAGTTGATTAAACGCGATATAATCCGTAAAATTAGTTTTATTCAAAATAAGTCATTGTCAAAAAACACTTTACATGCGTATCGATTAGAATAGAGACGTAACTGTGCAATAAGAATACGTAGAGCTTTCTCTGTAATATTATATATAAGGTACTCGTAGTTAGATATATGTATATTACAAGGTATCGTCGTTTAGTGGCGGCGTAAAAAAATCAACTACATCCATACCATCCCGTGGCGACACCCAAAAGGCGTGGTATCGCCACGGGATGGTAGCATCTTCCTGATAAACCCTAACCCCTGCCAAGCAAGTGGCAACTATAGCCACCATGCCAAGGAGGCAGTCTGTGAGGGAGGCGTATGTTCAGTTGTGGACTTTGATAGACTGTCGTGATGATTACGATGATTATTAGGTTCAGTAAGTCGGAATCAATAAAATACAAATTACTTTGAGTATATAATATTAACTTTTGCAAGAAAACATATTATCGTGGCTTGGGAGAGCTTCAACTTGAATAGAATAAGATTCGTTTCTCCTATGTTTTTTGTTACCTACTTGCATGCGATTTGGATAGATTAGTTCGTTTATCTGGACAGTGTACTGAGTCGAGGCTCCTACACCTGCACAGTCCGCGGAGGAAGCCAGGCGTGACGTTGCAGGCGGGCGCTCACGCGGTCATCGGAAGTCATCCGCTATTGATACCATCTCATTGTGCACGGAAATTGCGGCCGGATGTTGCCAGAGACGCGGCGCGTGCGCATCTCCATTGCCCTAGTGTGTACGAGTACCTTTCTACATTGTTTGCACGTACTATTTTGAACATAGGTGAACTTAACAGAGGATTAGTAAAGAAATGCCTAAATTGATAACCAAAAGTTAAAGATTATTACGCTATTATAGAAATACATATATCACTGTTTACTCGTGTGATAGACAACGTTTTCAATTTTCTGTTACGTAGTAGAACAAAGTTACAGCTATATATGCCTGCGGCACGAATGAATCGGCTCACACTATGCTACTCACAGAATGCTGTTGTGTTTCGTTTGGTGAGACCGGAGACCTTTTTTACTGGAAACGAGGCATTCCATCTTAGTCCTCAGGGCATTCCACCTTAGTTTCTGTGAAAACGCATCTGCATTTTGACTCTTTATCGAGGAAGTATGTAGGTATCTATAGACCAAAATCTCACCCTTATTCTATAAAAAAAAATAAACGAAGTTTTATTTTTCAGATAGTGAAAGTTTTAAAAGCGAATAAATGAATAAATTGCCTTAAGTCAGTAAATTATTCATCATCATCATCATTACAGCCCTTCACAAGTCCACTGCTGAACATAGGCCTCCCTCAATAATGGAGGGTACATTGCCATTGCGCTTGGCATGCGGGTTGGCAACCGCAGATTTTATTGTTATTTTGCTGTTATCTGAAAGATGCTGCCCATCTCCTGCCTTAGTTTCTCTCTGTCGCCTCTTACGACACCCACAGGAAGATATGGGGTAGTGGATATTCTTATACCGCCACTACACGGGCTTAAATTAGAGAAAACAATAATTAAGAACATAAATTGAAAATTATTTGTTTATTTTTCACTGTTAAATGATAGAAAATAGAAACCATCATACCATCTCATCCCGCCAGTGTTATAAGAAAGATTTACAAAAATGACAAGAAGACAAGAGTAGTCTCTAATAGATGGCTTCATCCTAAAAATCCGGACAAGCGATAGGAAGTACCGATATGGAGTTGACGTGTAATACGTGTGATCAAATAATAGCTAATCCTATTTTAAATCAAGGAAGGTCAGGAAATTAACTTCATTTTGATGTTGAGTTACTCAGGTATTGTTCAACCGACTTTAAAAAAGGAGAAGGTTCTCTATTCGTCGGAATATTTTTTGTATGTTCAGCGATTACCACGTTATTCGATTTCAATGATTATTTTACAAGAAAGGGGTAATTTAGGGGTGGTCCCATATGAATTTGGTCAAAATATGATGGAATTTATTATTATTTATTATTTATTATTATTATTAGATAGTTATTGTCAAATATTATTACTTATTTCATAGTAATTTTTAGTTTTTTGAAGTCTCTAAATAAAACAAGTGATAAATTTTGTAAATTTATAACATATGTAATACTTGTTTGCATTTTATACACAAAATATACACAAATATCACAAAAAAAACCTTATTAACTAAAAGGACGGACAAAAAAATAATAGTTACGAAAACGATCACTGTTGTGAGTCAGAGGTATCCAAGTCACAGTACCATAGACATCATTGGCCTCTGACAGATGATTGTCCACGATGCATTCTCTTACAATTTGGTCTTTTCCTTTTTATGAGTTTTTCCTGAAAGATCTACCCAAGGTATTAGCATCTTTTATCCCTACTCTTTATTGTTTAGTAATAATTTGACAAATTCTAATTCGAATTTAACTTTACCAATAAGCCTCTTAGCTAAATGGAATACGAGTATCATAAAATAAACATAAAATTCTTCGGGCAGATGTTCATACGGACGGTCAGTAGATACTAGCGTAAACTGCCTCGTTAATCTAGTGGTTGTAAACGCGATTGCTGATGAGGTCCTGGATTCGAATCCCGGGTCGGGTCAAAATCAGTTATTAGGGTTTTCTGTCAAGAAATTCTCAGTAGCAGCCCGGAGTCAGGAAGTTGGCAGTGTCTCACCCCCGTGCCTCGGAAAGCACGTAAAGCCGTTGGTCCTGCGTCTGATCTCTCTCCGCTCGTGTCGAATTACCGTTCCATCGGACTGTGAGAGTGAGGGAATAGAGAGTGCACCTGGGCTTGCGCATACACTTGGGCACTATAATCCTGTCCTGCGCCGTTGGCTGGTCTCCGTTGAGACTGGCCGCCGTGACCGAAATTCGGTCTAGATGATATTACTAGCATAAATTTGCAGCATAAAGCTCCTGCATTTTTGGAAAGTATGGAGAACAAAGAGACATTCCATCTTACTAAGATTAAAATTATATTAGTCCTCAGATGCATTGTCCATGTATATGCATTTTTATTCTTAATCGATGACAATGGAGGTGTCTATACTAAGTGGATGTTGTAAGTAATATGCTACTGATATTTGGACTCTTCTGTTACCTACACTTACTTAATTAAAAAGTTATTAAAAAAAACAATAATGTACCTATATCAAGATAAGGCGTTAAAACTGTGCTTAGATATATTATTTAAGACCTAAAAAAAATTTCAAAGTTCCAAAAGTCATACCGTAGGTATCGCGGTGCAATGGAGCCGCTCTCTGGCACCGCGTGTCTCACAGAATTATTTCTGACATTTTTAGACTCATTGTCCTCCCTGAATACGGAGTCACGCTCCAAAAGAAATTAATGCCGTTGATACATACGAGGCCTTTGTTAGCTCCGATGTCACATAGTTTTACCTACTGCGCGTGTACCTAGTACCTACTCGCAGCTTAATACGACCTCTCGTCGTACCTCAGCGACAGAACGGAAACGAACGAGGAGAGCCGTTGAATGATTAATTAAATTTTTCCAAAGTATTTATTATATGAGTTTTTAAATACATGGCTTGAGTAACTTGGTAACGATTAGCTATAATGACATTATAGCCAATAATAAGGCGTTTTATTGACATTTTGAGATAGGTACTATTTGAAGAAATTTGTCTTGTAAGATTTTGTCCTTAATCTATTTTTAGCTTTTTTTTAGTGTTTTTGCGGTTTTTTACTAAGACCTATGTTATTTTTTTAAATAAGTATTTTACTTAGGCGTTTTATTTAAATAAAATAATACCTACATCTTGTGATTCTCTACATTTAATTTCATCTGTTGGCTTCCCAGCATATTTTAGTGAACTTTAAATTAAAAAATATATATTATAAATACACACAAAACAGCTAAACGTTTTGGAAAGTTGCTTGTTGACATAATATTATTGTAGAGTAAGAAAATGTTTTGGCATACGTAACGCCTTGCGCGCTACATCGGAGCGACGCTCCGGCGCAGCGCACGGGCAGGTGTGCAACCCCCTTCTTGTTGCAGAGCGGGCGCTACGGCGCGGCATGCGCGGGGGCCTGCCCGTCGCCCGTCCGCCCAATCGCGGCCCGTCTCGCCTATGATGTCATCGGAGGAGGAGGCCGACTCGCACGCGCCCTACTCCGATAGACTGCTCAAGAAACAGAAACGCGTCAGACAGCGCGTGGACGCCGGCGAGCCGCGCAATTCCTATTCGACTCTCGCGACGAACGGACCCGCGCCCGCGCGCGCCTTACACATGAGTGGCGGACTTTACGGCGCCATCTTCGAGGGCCGCCAACACTTCGGCCTCTTCGGACCCGGCTACGCGCCGGCGGAAATGTTGAACGAGCTCCTCGGCCGCGCACCGCGGCAGGACGACGCCGGCGAAGAGGCCGCCGGTGGTGACATCGCACACCGGGTGCTGCGTGATATCCTGCAAAACCGGAAAAAGGAACTGCTTCGGCTATCACCGGATAACAACAACGTGCTCGCCAATAACAATAATGAGCCCAAGGAGAAACGCTCACCGGAGCGGCCAGCTTCACACGACTCCCGCTCAGACTTGGACGACGCTCTCCTAGCACTGGAGAACGCAGGCGACTCGCGCACTTCACCGTCTCCCGCGCAACCGAACTCCGAACCTCTATTAGCTCCTAAATCCGAACCGGAGGACCGCGATAGTGACGTTCAGCGTTCCTCGCCGCGACCCGTCGATGTGAAACGTGCTCGTGTTGAGAACATAGTGTCGACCATGCGTTCTAGTCCCGCGCCACAGCAGCCGCAAGTGAACGGCTGTAAAAAGCGGAAGTTGTACCATCCGCAGCAGCACGACGGCGCCGCGGAGCGCTATGGCACCAACCATGGCAGCAGTGCACAGACGGTGTCAGACGATTCCGAGGATGAAGGTGAGCGACCTATTCAACAAAAATTAGTAGAAAAGAATGCTTTAAAATCACAATTAAGGACTATGCAAGAACAATTAGCTGAAATGCAAGAAAAATATATGCAATTGTGCAATCGTATGGGCCAGGAGTCTGAGACTGTAGATAATGATGGTGCGTCTAGTGATGTAGAACAAACCGAAGACCCTGTGCCAAAATCGGAGCCTCCTTCACCCGCAAAAGAAGTGCCTCCCCCTATACCAAACAGTGTTGCACCAAACATGCTCACACAAGTGATGAATAAGATGATGTCTGCAAAGATTCATGCGCATGTTGGACCACATCCTCACCTACCGCCTAGCTTTAACGGTGCTCTACCTCTGATTCCTCATATGCCATCCAACGATCATATGCACCCGCCTCATCCGCATCAACATCTCAATAATGCAGCAGCGATGTACGCTATTAATGTTGGTCAAAAGCTGTTCTTAGAGCAAGAAGCGAGGATGAAAGAAGCAGCTGAGCAACAGCAAAACAACCAACAACAGAGGCCACAGTCGAATCAGCACTCTCCACAACAGAGGCAACTCGGACAAACTCCTAAGCCACCTCTATCCTCAGAGCTCGCTGATCGCCTTGACGCGCTACGTAGCAATGCAGGCTCCGTCGGTCCCGTATCGGGTGCAGATTTAGAAGGCCTGGCTGAAGTACTTAAAAACGAGATCTCGGCATCTTTAACGACACTTATTGACTCGATCGTAACGCGATTCGTCCACCAGCGCCGGATTATGGGCAAACAGTCGGAAGCAGCCGCGGCGGCAGCGGAACAACTGAACAAAGATTTAATGCGAGCGACGCGGCTTATCGAGAGGAAATCTCCGACGCTGAAGCAAGAGAGGTCTTCCGGGCAGATGTCAGGTAATACACCCGTTCATCACCCGGGCGCGCCAAACGGTGTCCCATTCATGACACACAATCAGCTACTGATGAGCCAGATGAACGGCCCCCGAGCGCCCGGCGGTGCGGCCTTCCGCTGCACGGCGAGGCGAGCGGGCCCGGCCACGGTGCTCACGTGAGGACCCCAACAGGCATGTTCCAGACGCCGCCGAAACTCGGCCCGCTGTATGGGCCGATGAACGGACACTTCGAGCGCGAGCCCAACCCCGAGCAGAACGAGGCGCTCAGTCTCGTCGTCACACCGAAGAAGAAGCGGCATAAGGTGACGGACACGCGGATCACGCCGCGAACCGTCAGCCGGATCTTGGGAGAGGGCGTGGGACAGTCACCGGAGTCGCCGTCCCCGCGGCCGTTTCCTGGCGGGATGGCGCTACCGACTTCCGTAGCGATACCAAATCCATCGCTGCACGAGAGTCAAGTGTTCTCACCGTACTCCCCGTTTTTCGGCGCGGGTGGCGGTCTCGCGCGATCGCCGCCTGCTCCCGAGCGGGATTCTCCTCCGCTGCCTCATCCGCCGGCGCTGCTACACCCCGCGCTGCTGGCACACCACGCCTCCCCAGACTACCTCCGCCACCACCACGCTCACGGCGCACACAACGCCGCCGGACCTCACCACCCACAACATATGGACGCGCAAGATCCGCACTCCGACTGCAACTCCACGGACCTGCCTTACGACGGAGTGCAGCCTACTATATCCTTTTACAATACACAATAATATTTTTAAATTACTAATCATTATTTACAGATACGTGCTTTCCATATGATAAAGTTACAATCAAAGTAAATATAGACAACGCTAATGCTCTTACAGCGTGAGTCAAATAGTGACATGCATACGCCCACACATATCTTATTTCTGTAGTATTTAACCTTACGACTGCCGCCACCTGCTTCCTACTTAGTAGATGACATTATACGACTCTGGAAACCCGACAAATGCTGCGGTTTCTACGATATACACCTCCCCATCTACACATAGAACATAGAGTGCAATGAAAGATTAAAGCTTGAGTCTTGAGGAAAGCAATGGCACTATTTAAAATCGGAACGATTCATTTAAACCTGAATCTATTTTATTTTTAATTTTCTGTTATTTGGCACCAGTACTAACAAGAACATCAATAGATTAATTAAAACAATAAAGGCCTTTATAGACATCGGCTAAGGTACTTTATAAGATTAGATGCAAACGGATTAAGACTTGTGGTGCTTCGCGAGTGAGCCTACGTAATAGTAGGATATAATCAGATTTATATCTAGGTACTGCCCTCCGTGTCTTTAAATTTCTTCGTTAATATTGTCCACTGCTTTTCTGGAAACTGGAAACAATTCCTAAATAACAGATCTAAAATTGTTACCTGAGCTCTAGTTTGAACCATTCAAATTCAATCATATTTTTTCGCTATTAACGCTTATTAAATGTTAAAGTTACTTTGATCGATTGTTTATGTAAATATCCTTACAACACTTCTTTGCGACTAGATTACGTACTCAAACTAATTTTTAACAAGCATAACTAATTTTTCTGAAATATTATTGCTATTTAAAATTATCTTTCTCACGATTAATGCTATCTTTTCGATAGTTAATTGTTGATAGAAACTTACCTACGTGTTACGAATAATAGAAAGTAATAATGCCATTCAGTATAACTTAAAATTAATGCAAATGCAATCGAAACTAAACATGCTTAGACTTAATTTAATCATTTTAATTATACCTAAAACCTTTTTAGAATATTAATATGTCATTGTGTCAATACAATCCATAACTCCATTGCACTCGTCCACGCTAACGCCGATGCACCTCCGCAAAGCGAAGCTCATGTTCTTCTGGGTGCGGTATCCGAGCTCCGCGGTCCTCAAGATGTACTTCCCAGACATCAAGTTCAACAAGAACAACACAGCGCAGCTCGTCAAGTGGTTCTCCAACTTCCGGTAAGTTTCTTTTTATTATCAATCGTAGGTACTTGTGGTAATTCAAGGGTTCAACGTTCTTAATCGCCACGAGAACCTAATGGCGAATCTCGGTGCACAAATAAAATTGTTAATTTTAATAAACGCAAGGAAAAAGTTAAAATCTTCAAGACACACGTGAAATTAGAATTTTTTTTTTGGGGAATCATTGTATTATTTATTTATTTTATAGAATAAGTGTGACAAACGTGCACACAGTCCACCTGATGGTAAGTGGATGCTGTGGCCTATAGACATCTACGTTTATTTATTCTCCATTAAGAAACGAACTGCAGATGGGTTGTCACCCTTGAGGACTAAGATGGAATGCCTCGTTTCCAGTAAAAAGTGTTAACTGTAGTAGGTCTCAGTAACATTCATGTAAATATAAAGTTAGTCAACAAATTTCACTACTTTTTTTTAAAGAGTTTTTTAATAATGGTCCCATTTACATTTCAACCAGATTCGTCAATAATTTGAAGAGGCGTTAACGAAACCGTTAATTCTCTTACAACGAAGTAAAACGATTAGTTAATGGCAATCAAGGTTTCTTCTCAGACCGTGGCATAATCCTGTTATCCGGTCATAATTCGTTAAGGGGTTGTAAATTCACTATTTCCTCATTTTAATCGTAGATAGGGACAACCCTTAAACATTTGGGGTGAATAACGTCTAAAATGTTATTATATCTTTTACATAGGTAAATACTATATATAGTAACAGGCGACAGAGGGAAATCAAACAGTAGATGGACAGCAGCATCTTTTTCATAAGAACGCAATGATGATAAAAATCTGCGGCTGCCTAGTAGCTACCCGCTTGCCAAGCGTGGCAACTATGGCAAATATCTTCCCCATGAAGCAATCTATAGGGGAGGGATATGTTATTTAGTGGACTTTTGACGGACTATAGGCAATGAACGTAATGAAAAATAATATATGACAAAAATATTTTTAAATATTTTTATTTGACTTGATGTTTGTAAAAATAAAGCCCAATTTAGATATTAGAAAAAAAGCGTGAAATTGTGAATGCAACTTGTTAAATAAAAAAATTGAAATAGATAGTTGCTATAACTTATATCTAATATCTAGTCATATGAAGCATCCACTGTGTAATCACTGCTTAATAAAAAGTATATGTAACACGGAGCTTATTAAAGTCTAGTCCTAACGGAATAAAAGATGAAGGTATTACAATGAATTATTAAAGAAATGTCTGGATCTGGCATCGTATAAACAGTCTTATTATATATTCAATGCGTGCCTAGCCTTTAATTTCGTTTAAGTTACACTTGAATACGGTAAATAGTCGTTTATCCTAGGATAAATAATGGACAAGTTGTCTTGTTTCGATTTTACAATAGAAATTTCAATGGGGTTTAAGTAATGATATTGATGCGAAAGTACATTTACATACTGGCCATTGATTTCCTTTGTTGTGTATAGTCATGTGTTTATTAGGTATTTTACACCAATACTTTTTGGTTTTGGAACGAAGTTCCTTATCGCACGATACGAATTTGGCGTATGGGGGCTAGACGAGAAAAAGTGTAAGATTTTTCCGTCACGACCCCCTTTCTATAGTGCGAGCGAGATGGAATAACATCCATCTCCCTCGCACTTTTTCTTATCTTGCCATGAAAGAAATATTATTTTAAATGACGCTTCATTTTAATAGACGCTAGTAATTAATTTATTTGTATTTGTTAGTCAATAATATAATACGTTTATCAATAATAATATAATGCGAAAGGAACTTCGTTCCAACCGAGTGTTCCACGACAGTCATGCATGTTTTTTTTTCTTTAAATAACTGTAGTTGTTCTTTCAAGCCCTCCCATTGTCCTGTAGTTATTGTTTTTGGTTCAATAAGTTATAATAAAAGTGTACAAGTAACGGAAAAATCCCTTTCAGTATTGATTTGTACTCGACAAATTTTCGCGTTATCTAAGCCTAACGATAAGAGGCACCTGCCATAAGCCGCGTGCTCCTATGATAAACACGTTTCCCCATCTTTTCTTATCTACACATTTGCCATGATGTAGTATTCTGAAACGCTCGATACAAACTATAGCGGCTCTACGATAACAATGCCGGGGTAGATCAACCGTTCGAAAAAGTGTCCAGTGATTGGAGAATTCGCGCCCGTCAGTGTGTACCTAACACTTCAGTTCAATATATCGACGTATTTTTATATCTCAAGATAGTCGTATCTCTTAGATAAAAGTAAAGCTTTGTAAAAGCTTTGATAATATTATTTGATTCGTTGTGTGCGTAAAAATCGAAATTTCGGTTTACGTGAGTTTCATTAGTACCTAATTATGAAAGGCATATATGATTTTTTTTTAAAACGTTACCTCCACTAGGATTTTCTCCTGTATCGTGGGGGCAATTTACATACATAGATTTCACAAGGACAACCAGACCCAGGAAAATTGATTGTAGGTCATACAAATACTTGTTCCGTGCGGGATTCGAACCCGCGGCCCTTAGCGCTGCATCTTATTGCTAAGCCACTGCGCCACGAAGCCGTCAAATTATTAATAGACCTGTAACGAATATTCGGCTATTATTCGGTATTCGGCCTATTCGGCTACTTTTATCCTATTCGGCCGAATACCTAGGTACTATTTGGCCGAATACCGAATACTTAAGTAAGAGGTTTTATTGTAGTTAGATATTAATTGGTAAAATGACAATTTTTTTTTTCTTGTAATCATTAAAGTAGTCATAGGTACATAATCGACTTCCATATTATAAAAATTGAAAAAAAGAACTATCAAATAAATGTCTGTGCACTCGAATTATCGTAATTAAAGTGGAAGATAATAGTGCAGAAAGACAAATTTTTCTTCATTTTTAGTCCTTTTCTTCTCGTAGACAATCCCATCTTCAGAGAATAGACGCTCTGAAGAATAAACAGTACAGTCAGGTCTGGCAACTTTACCAATGGATGTTAACTTTGCCATCAGGGGTGTACTAGTACAAAATTACGACTAACACGGAAAACGTGACGTTTTTCCATATAAGCCATGCTTTGGATGAAAATACAATAGGTAACTAATTGACAACATTGCTTTCGATATGGCAACATGAGAGTTAATTTTGGCATTTTATTTTTACGCGGAATTGTGCCGGCGAAATAACCTCTTTGTTTAGTGCTCCAGAACTTTAGTTTTTTTTTTTGTTTGAAATACTGAATGGTATCTATATCTTTGTAACGTAATATTAATGGTTATCAAATGTAATATATCGTTTTTAACATGTATTTATCTATAATTAACTTGGCAAAGTTACCATACTAGTGATGCCACGATGTGACGGTTACTTTGCCATGTATTGTTATAACCAAGGGTTATCACTTTCAACCTTTATTTTAACCGATTACAACTATTTAAACAAAGTGTTCTGCACTTAACATTCTATGTATGTATGTTTGTATCGATGTTTCACCGTAGCAGCCATTAGACCGATTTTACCAAATGAGTCGTCAATCAATTCATCTTTATTAAAAGTGAAGGAAAATAATAGAAATGTATATTATTTTACTGCGTTGTCGGGCATTAGGTAATATTATTAATCAGTATTTTCATAATTTCAACTTAGTGTATTGATATTAACAAAACATTAATTGTCATTTTGACAATTTAAACTAATACTGTATTAATAGCAAGACAATTAAAACATTAATTTTCTATTTTAATAATTATTAATGTTTTGCTATTGTGGGAAAACAATATTTAGATTGATTACAATAATGATGACCTGACATCATTTTATTTTGGCCCGTAATAAAATGGTGATGATGACTAATAAAAACGAATAGTTGTTAAAATGATTGTAACAAGCTTTTTTATTCTATACTATAATTATTGATTTAAGTTTATTATTGCACCAATTTTATTTTTATTTTAGACGAGAGATTTTTTGATATAATTTCGATTTTTCTTAAGTAATTGTTGTGAAAAGATTTATATAAAAATTGTTAAGCATGTAATCAAGGATTTTGACAACCCTGACACATATTTTCAACTTTGTATGAAATTTTGAAAATGGAGAGCAACTTTGTCACAAGCTTAAATTTGCTATTTGTAACACAATTAAAGAAGCAAATCATAACTCTGGGTGTTGTGTATTATATTATGAGGTAAGCTTACCTTCAACCTTGAAGTCAAATCCTATTATTTACATTATAAACCCTGATGGCAAAGTTGCCACAAAGTGAGGTTAATTTTTCCATTTTCTATTTTTGAGTATTTTGTCTATTGCATATTAGTATTTGTTTAAATCATTAATAAATACCAAATCTATGAAGAATATAATATCACATTTAACATTGACAGCCAGTGTGACAATACATTTTTTGTTGGAAAATTGGTCTTAAACTTCCAAAAATGGCAAAATTGTCAGGTTTCACGGTACTTCCTTCCCGGCCGAATACTTTTGCCTAATATTCGGCTATTCGGCCAGGAAGTCCGCAGAATATTCGGTAGTCGGCATATGGCCGAATATAATATTCATTGCAAGTCTAATTATTAATATATTTTGAGCCATGTCATATCCTGATTATTTATGTTTGAGCCAAGTAAAGAATTGTAAAATTTACCTTCAATTTTTCCTGCGACGCCACAGACACGGTAGTTCGTCTTACCTCAAGTTTGTCCATTAGTATTGTACCCTTAATGGTCGCATTGTAGGCAACGGAAAGCGGTCATTTCCTTCGCGATAAACATCTCTGAAAATATAGTGCTGAAAGGGCGAGGGGGTCATTCCGGAGGCGCACGGAAGGCAATTACAAGGCGAGGTGTCCGCGGGCTTCAATAACAAATGACATTTTAAATTTACCAAGAACATCGATTCTAAACAGCGACGGTTCTAAAATCAGTGCCGCAAATACGATTTTCGTTTTAAAATCTCATATATACAAAGCAATTTTACATACTCTTTTTTTATTTATTTAAAAAAAAAACATTACGTATATAAAATTATTGCGGTTAAGTTTCGATTAATTTAAGTTCGTACTTATATAAACATTGATTTTTATAATGGTCGTTAACGTTATCGATATACATTAATTACAAGATTAGGTTAATGAATATTTCACTAACATAAAAAGTACTGAATAATAATTGAGAATACGATTAAAAAGTTCTAACACGATAGCCTTTGCAACATCGATAACCGACGTCGATAATTACAGCCGTAAAAGTACTAACTTTTTTTTAATTAAGTGCAACACAGAAGCTGGATACACTGAGCCTCATTACGCTTTTGTATTTTTTCTTTTGTTATGAAGATAAGAAGCGTGTTTGCTAAATATAAAAGCTTACCTATGTTATGGAAAGTTATTGATTTATGAGTTTTAATTGCGTTCAAGAAATAACTAATCTAATTCACAAACGAATTCGCCCTTTTTCGATTTATTTATTCTGTATTGAATAATATAACTATTGTTCCCTAAAATTGTAATAAAGTGCCACATTTTATCTGTTGTCGGTCGCTAGGAGGAAAAGAACAAGCTCACTTACTAATGGCCACTTTCATGTAAGCTTCAAGAACACTAATGTTGAGAGCGCTCCTTGCGCCGTTTAAAAAATCTTTCTAGATTTTCTTGTGCAACGCCTTTCAAAAAGCCGTCGCAAATAGTTTTATGAAAATATTTTTTTTATTTGTCGCCGAAACGATAAAGTAATGAATGAATTTTACTTTTAAATGTGACAAAATTGGCGCCAAAGGCAAAAGTGTCGCTTTTACACAGCCATATTATGTTTTTGTATGTGGCAACAAATTCTATACAAGGCAAACATTGCTACATTTCTGACGCAGAGAGTCTTTTAAGTCTCCGGGGGCAAAACAAACATCCTTCACTCAAAGTCGATGCAAAGACAAATTCTTTTGGCGCGCTAACTCAAAGAAGCACGCGGGCCCGCAAACAAAGAGTCACTCGTAGAATTAGCCGTTGCGACGATAGCGCTAATTAGCAACGGTGACTCGCTTAAGTTATTTCGCTTAATTAAGTTGCGCAGAAGTGGTCTGTGGCCGGCCCGTCACAGAAGGCGCTGTAAATTGTTAGAATACGGGCAACACTCCAATTAATCTTTTTACACATCCAACTAGTCGCATGAGGGTGCGCACTTAGACGAGCCGAGCCTCAAACCTTTTTAAACGTTCGCACACGAGCGACTAGTTACTGCAGTCGCACAATATGAATGCGGACTGTGGCGTTTTTCCTTTCAAAATGATAGCAACAAAGTGTCAAACACCAACATTTCATGTCAACATTTTGTTACCATAAACAATATAATATTTATTGCGACTAGATAAATTATATGGTGGAGCGCGCGCCCGATGCATCAGCGATTTTATTTAATGTCTGCAACATTTTACTACATATTTATATTACGCACTTTATAACATTTATTAATTCAACTGAGAACAAAATCTCTCGTCTGTAAGGACTCTCACAGTCGGTAACGAAATGTTGCCAGCCTTACATCGCAATTTTCATATGCCTTTTAACCTTACCGTGCCAACCCGCTTCGTAAATATTAAGTTCGATATTAAATTTTTGTAATTAAAAAAAAAACTTGAGCGACGCAATTTTATTTTGTAGCACTCAAAACTTTATCAAAGTGTGAAGGTAAAAAATATATTAAAAGCCGTCTAAACAGTGTGTGGTTGGGGCAGTAATCATCCCCCGACGTGTGAAGTCACCTTGTGGTGTTATTGTATACGCTGACTCTAAAATTTAATTGGTTGGCTAATACACCGTTGCCGAGTCGGGAGTCTAATTTACGTGTTAACATTTTTAATAAGGCCCGGCGAGGCTAGGGCGCCAAGTGGCCGGCCATTTATTTCGCGCCACGCTCATACGAGCACCTCCAGTAATTAATACAACCCTTTCGAGGAAGCTTATGAGTAGTTTTCCTTCTAAAAACCTTGCTAATTACACGTCTCGCTATTCAATTCTTATGAAATAAAATGAGACTGACATCACACGCCTTTGCTTAAAGACTCTAAAACGAAACATAACCTAAAAAGTCACACCTCAGTACAGTACTAAATTCAAGTTAACGTGTTCGTACTTCCGAATGTTAAGGAGCACGCACGCGAAGCAACCTAATAGGCGAGGGCGAGGCTGAATATTTACATATCATTGCGATACACGACCCATTATAAAATATTAGCCTTCTGCCGACGATCGTCGTTAATAATATAATTAAAACACGCAAAGGAGTGGTCCTTCTTACAGTTGTAACTTAAGTTGAAGCTTTTACTTAATACACATCTATCTTAAACTCTTTTCGAATCCAAGCCATAAATTTTGTTTACAGTAAGTGTATATTTTCAATTTATTAATTATATTTACTTTGACTTTTGAGACATTCACAAATCATTTGTAGTGTCGACAGGCAATCAGCACAAAATGAAACGTTGCGTTACTATAGAAAAAGTCTGTATTTTATATTTCATTCTAACAATGAATAGTAAGCAAGTAGTTGATAATAATAATAATAAACACAATATGTGCTAGATTTTTATTGTTTATATTATATATTATGCTAAAAAGTTAAAACATCGCCAATAACGTAAAAACGCGGCTACATTAGCTGCTTCGTTTTAAGTAACTTACCTAATCACGTAAACGTTATTGTCATCTTCGCTACTAACGCGTGCTAGAGCGATCCATCAACTAATGAAAAGCGTAATTAGAAAAGTGGAGCTTTCTTCCGACCACCGACCTTATCTTGTCTTCAATGGGGCATTAAGTTTTTTAATTACCCCTTCCCAGTGGGGGCAATTTTAATCACATTTCCACCGTTTGTAAAGTCATTAATGGCGTTTAAACCTACGTATGAATTACATATCTTTGTTATTTGTATATTGTATAATGTGAAATAACTGTTTTCTTTAATTAATGAATTATTTATTTCTGATTATTTTGTCGTAAAAATTATTAATGATTAAAAATGCTTTGCCTTTTATTACTCGTAATTTTCCTAAAAATCTCACTAGAATCTTTATAATTTTGAGGATTTTTTTGCCTTAGCTTTAATGTAGAACTATTTTTTTTTTTTTATAGGATAGGGTGATAAACGAGCACACAGTCCACCTGATGATAAGTGGTTGCTGTGACCCATAGACATCTCCATCCTCAATAATGAATCAAAATGCAGGTGTGTTGTCACCCGTGAGGACTAAGATGGAAGGCCTCTTTTCCAGTAAAAAGGGTTTCCGGTTCTCTACACTCACCATACAAAACACAGCAGTGTTAGCTGCTATTTTACGCTGATATTCTGTGAGAGCGTGGTCCTTCCCCGGTCGAGCCGACCCATTCTTGCTACAACTATACTACTAATATAATTGGAGAGAAACAAACGTTATGTAAATAATATACATACGAGGTCATGCGGCACGCCTTGCGGTGGTCTCGAAGGAGCGGGCGCGTCGTTCTTTCATTACTGTCCACCTTTAAAAAACTTAATACAACTCTAATGACGCGAGTTTTGGGCGGGAACGTCACGCGATTCTGTTATCTTTTTTTTCACTGCCGCGCGTAAAGAGCGCAATTATTATACTTGCTGTCATTATGTTTTTAATAAAGATGTTGACGTAAATAATAAATACGTTTTGAAATTCTCTTAAAAGTAGTTGGGAGTTGGTGATATAACAGAAATTTCATCCATCTAATGAGAGGGTATCATATCTTACAAAATATTTTTTAATGTACAAATATTTTGAAGCATTTTAAAATAAATGTGAGAAACGTATGTATTGTTACTATTTAATATAACTATTTAATTATGCGATAGAATAGTTTATGTATTCTATCAGTTTTAAGAATTTTTTTATTGTATATTTACATGTTGCTGGCGATGCAACTTGAAAAAAACCCCACAAAGTTTAAAAAACAAAACCGCGCATTCGAAATAAGACGAAAAAACAACGGTCGCTTGTTTATCTACAATAACGGTTTGTCCTTGTTTTATCCTCGTTCTGTCTTCACTGTAGCGGTGACCACTATCGCCCACAGCGGAAGTTGACCAGCGCTCGCGCAGCCTTATCTGTCTCTGACTGAAGTCCTTAACCGGCCAATCACTGGAGATCTCTAACACTTAATTATTCTTATATCTGTCATTTGTTCGTTCAAGTATCGCGGGGCCAATTTACGCTGGTCTTACACAGCGAAGACAACAAATTATATGTAACTGTATCGCTTCACTATAACATTTTATTATTTTAATTGGATGTTATATAAGGTCTTTATATATAAAGCGTAGGTAATTAATGTAAGTGAACTCTAAAAGGATTTGCTTAAAGATTCCATTACAGTTTCCTTGTTTATTTTGTAGGAATTCCATTATTCAATTTGATACTATTTATTTTATATTAGTATTTTCTACGCGGTAGAGCCATGCTGCAACTATATTAAATGTATAGTTGTAGCATGAATGGATCGGCTCAACCGGGGAAGGACCACGCTCTCACAGAATACCAGCGTAAAATAACAGCTTAATGCTGCTGTGTTTCGTATGGTGGGTGTAGAGAACCGGAGACACTTTTTATTGGAAAAGAGGCATTCCATCTTAGTCTTCACGGCTGAAAACGCATCTGCATTTTGATTCGCAAACGAGGATAGACGTAGATGTCTATGGGCCACAGTAACCACTTACCAACTTACCATCAGGTGGACTGTGTACTCGATTGTTAACCTTATCCTATTTCAAAAAAATGCAATTATTCTTTAGCCTCTTTACTTGCATTTAATTAATCAAAGCTCTATTAATATTATTTTATTTATTTATTTACACTTTATTGTACACCTTAATAAAAGGATTACAAAGAGCGGACTTAATGCCTTTAGGCATTGTCTCCCAGTCAACCTGGGACGTGTGGAAAATAATGTGATAGGTGCCAAAAATAAAATGAACAATAGAGTAAATCAGAAAAAAAATATGCATCTCTTACCTATATGTTTATATGATATGTAGTCAATCCTCAAGGTTTAGCTCAAATTTGTATATTATATTATTTTTATTAATGTCAACCTTATTCTATAAAAAACTGCCAGCTATTCTAGTATATTATGAAATACTAGCTGCTAACTCGGCGCGTTGCTGCCGCAGAAGAAAAAATTACGGAAATATCGTTTTAATATTGTTTAATTGAGAATTTATTGTACATTCATTCAAGTTGAATGATATATTATAAAGTTCAAATAAATTTGTCGGTACGACACGCGCGCCACCTACTTTAAGTTAATTGTACCTATGCCTATAACCTTCGCGGAAGTGCAAGCAATAAATTGATGAAGTTTTAGCGCAATCTGATGAACGGTATGGCAACGCTTAAAAACACGAACAAACACAAAATAATTTTATAATATTTTGTCACATTTTGTGTGCATATAAATAAGTTAAAAAAAGAACTGTCAAGTCCAAATAAGTCATCGTAAATCGTAAGTTAGAGCATGTAAGGAATCACATGAATGACAGGCAGAGTAAAAAGGTGCGGCGTAGGCTCCACACACATGGGAAATTACCTAAGTGCCACAGCTAAACGACGACTCTCTGACCCGCCCAAGACATAATTAATTAAGGTGCGAAACGGAACATACGAAAACAAGAAATATTTGCTGTTTTTTATTTCACTCCCACACTGGGTATGCAGGTTCGAATTAGTTAAGTTTGTTTCTTAACTTAATTAATACTTATGGCAATTAGGCTTTTATTTTCCTTTGATGAATAATGATTTTCACTAGACACTAGTGAATAATCTTTTATAGATAACTGTATTTCAGAATGAAATTGCTTACATGGCTTAAATTGCAACTTTGTGTCTTTTAAATATTATGTAGGTACATATTTACTTTACTTCGAATGGACAGAAAATATTCTGAAATGCCGAAATGCAAAATTACCAAAGGGTTAAGAGTTTTAATTCGATGGAACATAAACATTTTTGTATAAAATGTATACGCATAAAATGGTACAGGTAATATCTGTTATCACATAATTATGATATTCACGTATTAATCTCTTAGTGTGGAAACAAGCATATCTCCGGTTGCATTTGATTAAAATGATATTAGCATATTCCTGAGCACAAAAACCCTCTACAACGCGAAGTAACTCAGGATTCTACTACTTTTTTCTGTTAAGAACCTCTGTCGAAAATAACGAACCTTTTTGGGAGCCACTTTTAAGTAGACAGCTTTTTACGCTTAGCTCAGAAGAGGCGGACAGAGCAGGAAAATACATAAAAATGAAAGAACTCTTTAAACGCTATTTTTGAAACTGTCTCGAAACAGTAATTAGCGAATTAATTCTAAAATCAAGTAACCGTACACCGGTCAACTCTATGTGGCTCTATGCTGATGCTCTTAAACGTCCACGCGTCTCTTTAACCCTTTTTTTTTTGCAAAATTTTTAATACCGAGTATAGTTGGGGGGTAATAAAATCTCCGCGAGCACTCAAATGAGTTGAACTTTTGAAGCGTGGGGTACAAGACAGAGGCAGGTCAGTGAGGAGGGAGTCATTAAACAGGGCCGTACTCGACTCGCTCTTTTTTTGCCATCGGTAATCGGATCTTTCGGACGGTTTTTTTTCTGTACGTCATTGTTGACAATGACCGGGCGTATTTTTTGCAGAAAAACAGATTAAATGTTACAAAAAGATTATGTTGCAATGATTTTAATGTTTGTATATTATATATTTATATTTGGACTCTTATGAAATTTAATCTGAAGATTTAGTTTTGAGATTTTGAGTATTATAAAAATACTGATGCAGTATAAGTAGATCGATGACATTTTTTTATAGGATAAAGATGACAAACGAGCACATAGTCCACCTGATGCTAAGAGGTTGCTGTGGCCCATAGACATTTACATCTATCCTCGAATACGAATCAAAATGTAGTTGTCAACCCTGAGGACTAAGTTGGAATGCCTCTTTTCCAGTAAAAAGGGTATCCGGTTCTCTATACTCACCATACGAAACACAGCAGCTTTAAGCTGCTATTTTACGCTAGTATCTATGAGATCGTGGTCTTTCCCCGGTCTAGCCGACCCATTCGTGCTACAACTATATAATTAATATAGCTGCAGCATGGCTCTACCACGTAAAATACTATTTAAAGTTAGATTTAAAGGCAAAGAGTTGTATATAAAACGAACTCAATATCACCGCACAAGATAATTTTAAAAATAACATATATTTTAGGTTAATGTCCTCATGACTCTATGAGGTACAATTTCGTATTTTCCGTTACAAGATAAGAGGGAATTATTCGCGAGAAAGTCACTTGCCCGACTGTTGAGTATGGAGGCACAGATAAGCGTCTGCGACCCGCATTGCGTGCGCTTTGTGGAATGTACTTACGACATTGCGCTAGGCTAGCTTTGAAGGTGTAAATGAATTAATGACTACAGAAATATATACATACAGTGTACAGCCTTGTAACTGGGTTGATAAAAATAAAACAAAAATAAATGCTTACACTATTTTTTCTTCTGCTTTTTCTTCTCCTACATCAGCCCATACTGTTATGGTGGGACCCCTTTTATGCATGGGGGTCCGTATTAGTAGGTACCATATTTTTGCTGTGAAATAGCATTAAGTTCACTGCTGTGTTCTCTGCTGCTGTCTGAAGTGTATACAAAGCCAGTATAATTGCAGGCTGTCAGGTATTCCATCTTGTTCTCAAAGGTGACAACGCATCTGTTATCTTCTTCGTTTGAAGTTGGTTACGGGTTTCCATAGGTTGCAGTAACCATTCACCGTCAGGTGGGCTGTGAGTTCGTTTGTCTCTTTAGTTTTATAAGAAACCTGAATTTAAAAGAAAAGGGAATTAGTTTTATCGCTAGCTAACATAAAATTCAAGATGTAATAAAAAAACAAGTAATATTAATAAAGACTTGCAAGAAAACGTTTATCTCTCTTTCTTTATCATCTCTTTACTGCATCTTAAAAGAAAAAGGAATTAATTATTCTTTAGTCAATTATATTACCCGATAACAAAAATTTTGAGATGCAATAAGAAAACACAAATGATAAAAATAAAACTAAGTAACATAAACAAAAGATAATATAAACATTTAAGTTCATTGCATTATCTTAACATAGGATATAAGCACGGATGTAAGATAATATGAGATAATATTTTTTTCTCGTCGGTGTTTGCTCGAGTGCGGACCTGTGCCGGACGGCGCAGTCTGAAAAAAGTTTTTTCACTAACTGAAGCATTAATCCGGCCCGGTATTAGTTTACTCGCTTTTACATTTGCCTGTGTGCATCGCCGTGTGCATGTGTGCGCGGCGCCGTGCAACATTCGCACAGACTGAAAAAAATACAGAGGCTACATGTTCCACTGGACTTTAACTTACTTGACACTCAATGGAAAATAAGCACACTTTTAAATGATTTTTCAAATATAATTTAAGCTTTCCACTTTTTAATGATAAGGTTTCGAACATTAAAAAGATGAGCACTGGCTGACTAACAATAAAATAGCCTTATATTGAGTGTAAAATTAATTGACAGCTAATTTTTTATCGATTACGTTTTTTGTTCGGTGTACTCTGTAACCTTTTCGCGCTCTATCCGTTGCAGCCAGTGTCGGCTCATTCTCCCGTACTTTTCGAAAGCCGGACGGCGTCCACCCACTCACACAGCGATCCATGTACGCTGCATATGCATATATGCGGTGTGCATACGAGTGCACGTTGTACATAACGCGTAATACCTCCCCCGTATCATTTGAACGACTCCGGTGTGCATCAGGTTTTAATAACCATTGTATTTGGCAACGATCGAAATGAGTATGCTTGGGGAAGTCAGTGGAAAATGTCTGGAAACTATTTTTTTGGACGTAACTACACGCACGGTTTATGAACTGTTTTTGGCGGCTTCCGAAAGAATTAACGCTTTATTGTCCGCGATTAGTTTCGCATTTTAAAATCGAAATACGCTACAGCAAAACTGTTCTATCGTCCATTTTGTTACAGAAACTAAAAAAAATGTTCAGTGTTATTCTTATTCATTCAATGCAACAATAGAATTTGTTTGAATAATGTTTATTTTTAAACAAAACAAATACTCTTGAAATATTTTTACGTGGTAGAGCCATGCTGCAGCTATATTAATAGTATAGTTGTAGCACGAATGGGTCGGCTCGACCGGGGAAGGACCACGCTCTCACAGAATACCAACGTAAAATAGCAGCTTAATGCTGCTGTGTTTCGTATGGTGAGTGTAGAGAACCGGAGACCCTTTCTACTGGAAAAGAGGCATTCTATTTTAGTCCTCACGGCTGACAACGCATATGCATTTAAATTCGCTAACGAAGATAGATGTAGATGTCTATGGGCAACAGCAACCACTTACCATCAGGTGGACTGTGTGCTCGTTTGTCACCCTTATTCTATAATATATATATATATATATATATAGCCTGTGAGACTTATTACATAATAAGACATGTACGCATCACTCTTTTGATTTCCGACATGTTGTAAATCAGATACCAACTGATTGTCCTAAAAATTACACTCGCCCTCGCTTTTAACAATCACAAATGTATATATTTTACTAGACAAACATTCATTTCACAAAGAAAAATGTAAACAAGAAAGTAGGCTACTTAGCATCGTAATTAGATACAAGAGATGTTGTCGCGATGCGTAACAACCGCGGGGAAAAAAAATATGAACGACAAAAGAGGACAATGAAAACCGTAGATAGAGCCGAGGTCAGTTCAAATAAAACTGACGGATATTTGGATACTGACGTAAATTAATACAGTAACAGAAAACATGTATGAGAGTTAAAAATGAAATTACCTAAGCGGTTTCATAATATGGTAATAAGTATAATATATAGGTACTCATATCAATTGAAATATTTATATTAGAATGTCATAAAATCGAAAAATTAATTGTTATTGAATACTTTTGATTAAAATAATAATAATTACGAACACTACTGCACATAAAATGTACTTAAGTCTTTTTACGAATGTGCCGGCAGGAATTCATTTTTTGTAAGCTTTGTACATACTAACCACGCTCTGGTAGTGCTTGTTTTAAAGAATCTATCCATAGTATTTAACGGTTTTTCCGCCATCAGCCGATCATCACAGTCGCGTCAGTCTCAGCTGCTTGCAGCGGGGGAGTTTACATTTAGAGATTTTTTTTTAAATACAAGTAATATATGCTCGATGAACAATCAAAATCCAGATACGTTGTTAAACCTGAGGACAAAAATGAAATGCCTCATTACCAATAAAAAGCGTCTCCGGTTCACATCACTTAAGTACCACTTACCACTCCGCGGTATTCTGTGGTCCTACCCCGGTTGAGCCTACCCATTCGTTATGCAATCATAATACGCTGAGATAAGGTTCTTAAATTCTTCAGCACACACTATTTATAATAAACCTAATACAATAATACGTAAATATCCCTGAATACATAAATATTTATCATGACACCGTTAGGTCCTAATTAACTAACTATATGAAATAAGTTTTTTAAGTGTCGTCTAAGCTTAAATAAATATTCAAGTTATATCCAAGTAGTTCTTCCGCACTACTGCTCAACGGTATGCAAACCCGCATGGGTTCAGTTACCGTAAAAATTCCGTTATTGCGACAATTTTGGGAGTATGTGCTAAATTTGGTTTTATTTTCAAGTAATAACATTTTTTTTTTTAATATAAACAATTATATCAACATTATTTGCATTCCCATGAACAGTTTTCAAGTAAACTTAAAATGCTTTTGTTAGGAATGGTTCACGACGGTAGATGGTAGAATGGTGGATTTGAATTCGTGTTCTTTACATTAGGCTACTGCCTTGAAAACCTTATTACATGAACGAGCCATGCTGGAGCTATTTTAGGTTGTAACATGAATGTGCCGGGTCGACCGGGGATGAAACCACGCTCTCACAGAATACCAGCGTAAAATATCAGCTTAATGCAGCTGTGTTTCGTGTGGTGAGTGTAAAGAGCCGGAGACCGAGAGAAGATTTTTCTGGATATGAGGCATTCCATCTTAGCTCTCACGGGTGACAACGCATTCTGCATTTTGATTTTTAATCGAGGATAGATGTAGATGGCTATTGGCCACAGCATCGACTTACCAATAGGTGAACTTTAGTGCTATCATCTTAATTATTTAAAAAAATAAAGCCTGTACATAGGTGTTGACACAGAGGATAAATAGTGGTAGAGCAATGCTCCAGCGAATGGGTTGACTCGAAGGGAATGGCCCTTCCCTAACAGAATACCAACCTATATGAGTAACATAATGTTTCTGAGTTCATGGTGAGTGTGGAGAGCCGGCGATTTGTTTTTTGATTCTTAATTGATGACAGGTGTCTTTGGACCACAGCATCTATTTTCCATCATGTGTACTGTATCCTCGTTTATCACCCTTTCTTCTATAAGAAAAGTAGTGTTGTTCAACTCACGGAGACTTGGTTGAATCACGGGAACAGTTAAGTCCTATTATAGTTAAGTTTGTTTTAGTAAATGGACGTTAAGTTTACTAGAAAGCAATTCGACTTATTTGTAAAGCATTCTTATCAAATCGTATACTGTCTTTTAAAATCAAATTCAGTGAGTATTTAAGCGCTACGTTAAAAAGTAAGTCAGCATTCGGGTTTTGAACAATAAGATTTCACTTTTGCACCACCGTTCGCGTCAACAATGAAGGAAAGAAGCAAGTAGTAAAAAAACAATAATCTGACCCCTCTATAACGTCTTATCCCGGCTGCGTGAATATAGACTTAAGAAATGTTTCAGAAATGGCAATGCATTATTGTTTGATACCTGTTCTTAGTCATATTAAAAAGTACGTTAGAGTTTTCTTTTTTTAAACGTGGCTGTCTATTAAACCTTAGATGTTAAGGTTTGGATGGATTCTAATGAAATTTGAACTAAAAGTAGATTATGGTCGTGGAATAAAACTTAGGAATAAAGTATCTTGTACATAACAATATTTATTAGTATACGACAATTCAAACTTAATAAATAATAACCTAAATATAAAATAAAATTGCATTTCTTTTACTTAAAAATAAAAACAAATAAAAAAATGGTTTCCTAAGTATGTGTATTTACAGATACCCTGGATATACCCATATTTTATTAACTTCATAGCTGCACAATTTGATGCAAAGTCTCGTTATTTAATTTTACACTCCGGTCATCAATATTTGTAACTCTGTGGCACTTCGGTTTCACACGGGAATCGAACGATTTCTTAAGGGGGACTGGCACAAAGTGTTACGAACAAGATTTCGAGCTCTCTTTTGTACTAAATGCGACGTCTTAACATATTATGGTTTCAAAACGAAAAAATATCGCATATAGGCATATGGCTTTACAATATTTAAAACATAGGTTTTTTTGTATATTTTCAATTTTTTTTATAGAATAAGGGTGACACACGTGAACACAGTCCACCTGATGGTAAGTGGATGCTGTGGCTCATAGACATCTACATTTATCCTCCATTAAGAATTAAAATGCAGATGCGTTGTCACCCCTGAGGACTAAGATGGAATGCCTTGTTTCCAGTAAAAAGGATATCCGGTTCTCTACACTCACCGTACGAAAGCGTTAAGCTGCTATTATACGCCGGTATTCTGTGAGAGCGTGACCCTTCCCCGGTCGAGCCGACCCATTCGTGCTACAGCCATAATATAGCTGCAGCGTGGCTCTACCACGTATAAATTATTAAAACGGGATGGTAGAAAATGGCCTTTGCATCCCTTCTGTTAGGGAAAGCAAATAAAAATTAAATACAAATAAATTACATTTAGGTACATTTAATTACACTTACATTGGTACTATTTAAATCAATAATCGATAAAGTTAAACGCGGAATAAGTTTGTAAAAATGTATATTCTCTGAACTTTACACTTTAAGTGGTATAGCTATGCTGCAACTTTATTATTGTTCCAGTACAAATAGATCGGTTCCATTTATAAAATAAAAGCATATGCTGTGTTTGTACGGTTGATGTCGAAAAGTGGAGACCTTTTCACTGATAACGCAGCATTCCATCTTAGTACCCAGCGGTGACAACGTCTTCAGCGGTATTATGAATCGTAATCGAAGATCCATAGCTGACTAGGTATCTAGACCTATAGCACTGACTTAGCATTAGGGCGTCCATGTGCTCGTTTGTTACCCGCACTAGTATGGAAAATAAAACTTTGCGATAGTCGCTTTTAAAACAAGAAATGCCAAGCTGTTTCAGAAGGAAGCTCTCCCACTAACAGCACATTGAGTCATTGTACTCGTATATTTGTGTGTACACTATGCTGCCGTAAGAAACTGCAAAAACTTCAACTGCGTCCGAACAATGACATCCAAGACGTTAGGCCCAGGTAGACGCAAGATGCGAAATCTTAAGAACGACAATAACTTCTAACTTCACCGCATTTTATACCTTATTGTATACTTCGTAGCCGCTAGTATCAAATATATGAAAACACAATGCCTTTTTTATTTTACTGGAAAAATTCAAGCAATTTAAACACTTACTGCAAAGATTTAAAGCTTGAATTTAGTTAATTACACGCTGGTTATTGCCAAAATACATTGAATTGTATGCGGGAATAAAGGTAACAGCTGATTCCCACTATAACGGTTTTTCTTGTGCCTACTTTTGTTCATTTTTAAAATGGGCAAAGTTGATGGTGACTTACGCATTTTAACGTTTGAAAACGTTGAAACAGTTAAATAATTCACGATAAAAGTAGTGTTAAGTACATTAATACGCATTATTCCCGTGGGTGTCGTAAGAGGCGACAGAGGGAAATTAAACAGGAGATGGGCAGCAGCATCTTCCTGATAATAAATCAAAATAATAATACAACGTCAAACTAGATGGAGTGAGGATCTGGTGAAACGCGAGTTCAGGCCATCACTTCATCTAGTAGTTATCTGCACAGGTAGTCTTTATAATTATGCAGTTGGCTCAGGACCTTAAATTGTGGCAATCTAAGGGGAAGGCCTATGTTAGGTTCCGTTCTTAATTTTTTTTTAATTTTAAGTACGATATTATTTGTTGGTGAACAAAATAAATAAATAAAAAATAAATCACAAACCCATTAAAACACGCAAACTCTTACATTAAGGACACTTCATACCTCATAATAAATATCTGTTAAAAAAGATTATGCAGGGAAAGGTCCAGGGGAAAAGAAGGCTGGTAGATGAGATGATAAACGTCCTGAATAAAATCTATGCTAGTTGTATGGGTTAGTAAAGTAATCTTGCGCTTCGAGCTCTCAGCTTTTCGCCAATCTCCGATATGAGTCGGCACTAGAAGATGTAGTTCACATTTTGTAGTAGACATGTGTCAATCGTGAATGATTCGTTCGTTTGACCCGGGTCGCATCAAATTATTGATGATTGCAATTAAATCTTTCATTTATCTGTGTATACGTATCTATTTGAGTATTTATACATATATACATGCAAAATGTATGACAATTACGTAGCTTGAGCTAGTTTTTTCTTCGCGGTTTCTTTTTTGACCGAATCCACCGCCCGCATGGCACATATGCCAGACGCTGATTGCTTACAAATAACGTTGCTTTTGTACGGTGGGGAAATAAAAAAATAAGAAAAGTAGAGCACTCAAGTACTGTTACGCTAAAGAATTTGTTGCAAAATTATGCGATCATTTATTTTAAACAATCATTATGTTATTTAATTTATACATTTTACGAAATATATTTTTCAATAAATAACATATAGTAATTTATTAACAATTCAGAAACATCTTTCTATATATGAAAATCAATTGCTGTCCGTTAGTCTCGCTAAAACTCAAAAACGGCTGGACCGATTATGACGAAATGTTTTGTGTGTATTTGAGTGGGACCCTGGATGGTTTAGATTCACAATTAGACCCGGTAGGTGGCGTTGTTTTTTTTATAGAATAAGTGTGTATGCCAAACGAGCACACAGTCCACCTGATGGTGAGTGGTTGCGGTGGCCCATAGACATCTACATCTATCCTCGTTTGCGAATTAAAATACAGATGCGTTGTCAGCCGTGAGGACTAAGATGGAATGCCTCTTTTCCAATAAAAAGGGTCTCCGGTTCTCTACACTCACCATACGAAACACAGCAGCATTAAGCTGCTATTTTACGCTGGTATTCTGTGAGAGCGTGGTCCATCCCCGGTCGAGCTGACCCATTCGTGCTACAACTATACTATTAATATAGCTGCAGCATGGCTCTACCACGTAAAGACGTTGTCGAGATCCAGAAATCCCCCGCGTGAAGCCGGGGCGGTTCGCTAGTATTTGATAAAAAATATAACGTCCTTTACATCTGAAATCTACAATTACAAAGAGACAAAATTATACTTCTAGATTTACTTGATTGATTGATAATATTATTTCAGTTGCACAGTAATCATTTTTTGTTCTTTTAAATAAAATCAATCAAAATATCACAATAACGTTACGTTAAATAACACACACAAGCCCAAGTTGATGTTCTTGTGTTGTTCTAATATACAACGTTTTTATTGTTACTGTCTAGTAATAATTTAAAAAAATATATTGTTTTGACACATTATTCTGGTTAATGAGGGCTAATAATTTTCTGCTCACCAGATGTCGCTAGTTGACACTGAGGTAAAGTTTTTTGTTACACAATGTCATTTAATTGAGAAGTTAGTTTTTAATCAAAGTTTATCAGTTTCAGAAATATTCTATTAATACACAAAACAGTGCCTCAGTAGTTTTTTTTCTTTCATTTTTTGCACATTTTTAACTTTTTTTTAATTTTTCTACTTAATTTTACTTAATTTTTAATCTTATTAATATATAATATAGCTAATACCACAGAAAGAAACATTAACCTTTACATTTTCCGAACAAATTAACTTCCCCGCTATGATATCTGTCAAATATTATACCTCACTTTTAAATGGCGCCGCCCTGGTGGCAGAAAAAGTCGTGGATATTATACATCTCAACACACCAAAATACTATGCTTGGTATACTGTATCAACCGTAACTAACATTAATCGTTATTAAGAAACAAGCCACAGTTTCACACATATCGATAATCTGTAATTAAATATCTTGAATACCACTTATGAGCGCGACACTCGTATGGACCCACTTAGAAGTAACGATTTAATTTTAATAGCAGCATCTGTTAGAAGTTATCAGCATTTAATATTCCAACACTAATGGTGTGAAATGTGAGTGCTAATGTACTAAGGAGATGTGTTTATAGAACGTGAGTAGAAGCGGCTCACAATTATTATTGGAAAAAGGAAATCCCTCACAAAAATAGTATGGTAAATATTTCCTTAAAGACAATAAATGACATTCATTGCAGATTCCTTTCCTACAAAGGGCTTATTAATATATTTAATTTTAATTCAAATATATCCATAATCGACGGCTCCGTGGCGCAGTGCCTTAGCAATGAGTTGTTGCGCTGGGGGCCGCGGGTTCGAATCCCACACGGAACAAGTATTTGTATGGCCTACAAATAATTGTTCCGGGTCTGGATGTTTGTCGCCGTGCAATTTATGTTTGTAAACTGCCTCCACGATACAGGAGAAAATCCTAGTGTGGGGGTAACGTTTTTTAAAAATATTTAAAAAAAAATCTACAAGTGTTTGCTCTAAATCTTAAGTGCATTAATTGCTTATAATAATCAACTTTTTTTTTCGTTAAATAGAAACATGATTATCAATATGTTTTTCGATAATTTAACAGTTGTAAAATTTCGCAATATAAATTCTTCTTTACAATGACTTGTGGTTAAGGAAAACAATGCTAGATAGTTGCATTATGCAATAAATTCTCGACATAAATCGCTCCATCGCACATTCCTTATGTATACGTAGTCGGACACGTTTTAATTGGATGAAAGCGGCTCGTGTTGGCATCGTATCGTATGTATCCATAGAGCGGCGTCGACTCTCGCACTAGCTAAAAAGACATCTAATTATTTAGACACTTCATTTACTTACTCAATTAGTAAGGCTGCGATCTCGCGCCGAGTGCCAATTAAAAAATAATAGAGGGCCCCGGCGTGCGAGCGAGAGGCTCGAGTGCTCTCGCTTGCGCGAGTGGCTTAGAGATGATCCCCGATTGATAGCTGACTGTTACATGATTGGCAGTTCCGCGGATTTTTGTGTACAGATAAAAAGTAGAGATATTTTCTCCCATTTAATCAAGCATTGTTTAAAAAAAAACACTATTTAGAGTTTCATAAAAATTAAACGATCATTAGAACAATTTAAGTTATTGATGTTAGCTAAGCGATTGATACTACTAATAGAGCCCATTTTATACGTATTATAATTCCATAAAGGTTTTACTAATATTTTAGCTGAAGGGTAAAATTTATTATAATAACTTTCGTTTCTAAAGGCAAAAGGCTTAATATGACAAAACATTAATTTACCTTAACTGGAGTTAAAACTGAAGATCTATTCATCTTCAGTTTTATTTAATAACTAGCTGATACCCGCGACTTCTTCCGCGTTCTTATGAAAATCATTGTTTCTTAGAACTTTAATAACTTTATATTAAATGAAGATATCGCAATTATTTTTTTTAGATAAGGGCCAAGTGTCTAAGAAATAAAACTTAGAAAACCTAATTGAAATAGCTATCCAGTAGCATTTTCGTGATGCGCGCACGACTGCAAACCTCTATAATTTTATTTATATAGATTTTGTAAAGTCAATATTATAGCCTTACTATACAATGTTACATACATTATACCGTATACCTATTGTATTTTTAAATACTATTTTTATTAATTCCTGAAGACTATGTTCGCATTTAGACATCTCTACCATTCATACGACCTACTTAAAACCTGTTTTGCATTGAGATGTCAGCAAAATAAAAAAGTTTCAATCATAACGAACCCTAAAAAACGGCAACAATTCTCGCGATGCCATCGCGTCACCGGTGGAAACGCGAAAAACTGAATTAGCCCGTCTGAATGCGAACTCGTAAGTAATTAGCCCCGCGAGACTCTCGATCCGCCCGCACTTGTAAGCGAAGCGAAGCGAAGATGGCGCGGCGATGCGAAGCGCGCCAAGCGGAGTGAGCGAAAATGGCTAATCAAATCCTTTCCCGCCCTCGTCGGCACCAGAGTGCTTTTTATGTTTGCCATTGTGCCGTCAAGTGTCACAACGTGCATGTATTGGAAACGTCAATATGTTTATTGAGATTGATATGCAAGCTAAGGCCACAGATTATATGCGAGTTTGTAATGAAAATAATTTTACCTATTGGTTTGACACAACTTTCAAATTTCTTTTCTGATATAACCAGGGTTAAGAAGTATTAGGTGTAATGTACGCAGCTTACGCTGTTAACTAATAAACAGTTGTTTTGTGGTGAAAATCCATCCACATTTTTCAATCGTTATATAGGTAGATGTTTTTAATTTAGCGCAAAAAGAAGCGCAGCCAGGCGCTTCTTTTTGCTTTGTGTATGTGTATGATGTAAGATTGTATTGCTATCAACAATTTGTAACAATTTTTCTCCTTGGTTTCAGGGAGTTCTACTATATCCAGATGGAGAAGTACGCACGGCAAGCGATCAGCGAAGGCCTGAAGGCTGCAGATGACTTACACGTGGCGGGTGACTCCGAGCTGTACAGAGTGCTCAATCTGCACTACAATAGAAACAACCACATTGAGGTAAGCATAAGTATTTTTTATTTTGCGTGATATGATAGATATATGTTTTTGTAATCATAAAGGTCCCCAATAATGAGGACATCACACACTGACTAATAAATATTGTGCAGTTACCAGTGAACTATTATAAAAATTTCTTTACCTATTATCAGAAAATTTACTAAATTTATTTTTAAATTAAATTAAATTAATTTGACTTTATTGCACACATCAAACTCAAAGCGGAGATGTAGTGCTCTATTGTCACCAAATAAAAAAATTGCGATCCACCCAACATAAATCACTTCCACCAGCTTTATATTGCACTTAAGTATAATAAAAAAAGTACACCAATAGCAAGTGGAGATTTCATATTGTTAAAAAAAAAGTTAATTGAAAATAATTTCACTTGGACGTTAGTTGGTTGGTATATATATTTTAATTCTTAGGAAGCCTTTTGAATTTCACTATATAAACCGTCCCGTTCATGAATTTTTGACAATTTTTTTCGTTAACAAAATACGAATCACCGGTATCAAACAGTCAAAAAAATTTCTTGTTTATTAAACAGGAACATTTTTTGTAGCTTTAAACGAAATACGTGTTTCGGTAATTCATAGTCATCATCGTTACAGCCCATCACAAGTCCACAGCTGAACATAGGCCTCCCCCACCGAATGCCACGAAGCACGGTCCTGAGCCACCTGCATCCATCGACTTCCTGCATGTCTTACCAGGTCGTCACTCCATCTAGTGAGGGGTCGCCAATTATTAAATTTTCGGTAACTAATAAAAGTAAATTAATTATTATTCAAAACATTATTGAGCGTTCGAGGTGTGCACTTTTGGATTTTCCAATTTATTTTTTATTTTAACGAGTACCACTTTGAGTACGTATACAGACCCTTATTTCTTACTTTAAAATAAGTATTATTTACGGTTCCCGTCAAACAGAAATTAAAAGATTCTTGTCAAGGCAATGACATATCTCATTCGAAAGAAACAAATCTGCAAGATACTTACTATATTTACCATCATTATCACAAAATCACTTTTTCAATCACAGATAATAACATAAATTATAATAAAAGGATCCATCATCTGATATTAGCACATGAGTAACATGAAATTTGATAAAGGGAAATACGAGGAAATGCTCTATAATCATAAATATATAGACCTGTGATATTTGCCGTAGTTGGTACGGTTGGCAGGCGTGGAGCTTTTTAAAGCTACCAACACGCTTCAAGAAAAGGTGCTGCTCAACTCCTGTTTCAATTACTTCTGTCACCCCTTACGACACCCACAGGATGATATGGGATATATTGGGGTGGATTCTCTTACATCGTCACCATATGGCGGAGACAAGGTTTTTCAAAGAACAGTCCCAGTTACAGCCTATGTAAAAGTCCATTGCAGAACATAGGGCTCCTACATAGATTGAAGGCCCATGAAAATTAAGAAAATTCAAACCGAATGCTGATAAGTTTCTTCTTCTTTCCAGGTTCCACCAAACTTCAGATACGTGGTTGAGCAAACGCTCCGCGAGTTCTTCCGCGCCATCCAAGGCGGGAAGGACACGGAGCAGAGCTGGAAGAAGTCCATCTACAAAGTGATCTCGCGGCTCGACGACCCCGTCCCGGAGTACTTCAAGTCACCGAACTTTCTCGAACAGCTCGAGTGAGCACCACGTCGCCTCGACGCGCACATTGTTTCGGCCAACGAAATTTTCGGAAAAATATTAAATTAGGAAGAAAACGAAACAAAAAGATTGGACGATATCGTTTCGCACACCAAAATTTTACGACACTCGCATTTAGGCCTTCAGATTCAAAATTATTAATAAAAAGTTTAATTAAATTATTTAAAAAAAAATTGAATTTGTACGTCAACGTCGAGCGGCGTGGCCCTGCCCGCGCTCCACTAGGAAATTCATTAGGTTATACGAGTAAGAGAAAATTTTAAGTCACCTAGAATTTTATTTCTGCACATATAATATATTTCGCTATATATAATTATTATTATATTATTAAGTATTATCTTAAAATGGTTTTTATAGTTGTATATCTTAAAATCATTTATTGATTTATTCTTTAAGGAAAAAAGTCGATTAATATATTAACTGCTTAAGTTTTGAATGTTTTGTTGTTTTTATTTGTTTTTCACCTATATATCCTTGTCCTTTCGATCGTATTTTTATTTTATATTTCCTTTTATATTTCCGTTTGTTGGCACGCCTCGAGTGGCCGAAAATTGTCAACCTTTACCTCGTCATAATTATTTTAGGAATAATTAACGTTAACCATAGTCATTAGTACAATAGAGCAGGGTTATTTTTCGATCCACAAACAAAGATTTTAAACATTATTTTTATACTGATAGCCGGTTATAAGTTCGTGCAGGATTTTCAATAGTATTAAATATTAAACTGACATTCAAATTCGAAAAAAATTAAACATCTTGATTTCGTGTTAATGTAAACATCCTCGTTTGTATTTTCCACGTTTCGGCGAAGTTCGGCAAAATGATTTCAGTTGGTCCGGTACGTCTGCGAAACCGCTCGCCCCGGACATAGGGTTAAGTTTATTTGTTAGATAAAAGTACTATATTCCGAAGTTAATACGTGGGTGTTAGTGCGGAGCGATTGCTTGTGTCATAATGTTAAAATATCACATTTTAAATATATAAAAAACTTATTTAACCATATCAATATAACAGTTTTAATACAATATAATGTTACGATACGGGTCTTCAAATTTACAATGGGTTTTTCGAAATTTTTCTTATTGACATCTGTGGCCGCGCAATCGCTCTGCATGAGGACGTCTTGCAACTCTCCACATAACCCACACTCACACAAGCGCAATAGTTGAAGGCAACACACCATAACCGAACCAATCACACACATCCAAAACACACACAGTAATACTTTGGCTGCATACGAAACACAAAAACGCACGGGGCCACCTCGTCCGATCAGAAGTGCCTTCAAAAGAAATATGTTGATTTTTACGAGAAAATTAAATAAGAATACAAAGGGCCCTCAATAGAAACTCCCGCCCAAAAGCGCCGCTGACGTCCGCGGGCACAACACCCACGTGTTACAGTTCGGCGTACCGAACAACAAGTATACATACATTTACTATTATACTATAGAAGAATAATTAGTTTCATTCGTAGATATATGTAGCGCGGTGGACCCGAACTCGCTCGTGGTCGGTAGGTACTGAGACTGAAGGAAGCCAAAACGCAGTTGGCTCGGTAAAGATTGCGCCCAACAGCGAGTTCGCTTCGACCGCATATCTCGATGTATTTGTTATAACGTGTACCAGCCGGCCACCTACCCAGCAACGCGGCAACAAACATTCAGTTCACATCCTCAGTTCTACAGGACGTAACAAATATATTTTCGCTTCTCACTATAGACTATACAAATAAGATAGGGTAGTGTACAGAGATATATAGCGACGTGTAAATAATACCATAATTTTATTGCAGAGGAGTTGATAACGGTGTAAACTATCTTAGCGCTAACGGAATTTAATTATGGCACGAGAATGACAAACGGTTATCGCGAAATGATTTGCGGAATTGTAAAAGTTATGCCATCCTTAGTTTCGAGTACTACCCGCGCTGGGCGGGCGGCCGGCCCTAGCTAAGCAAGTGTAAGCAAGCATTTTTCATTTGGTATTAAACTTTGTTATCGTTTCATTTGTAACCAATTGTACTATTACGGTAATATAAGAGTACCTCAGTTTAGGATGGACCAGGCGTCGACTGGTGTGCTTAGAGTAGCGTTCAGGTTAGTCGTGAGAGCCAGAGTTATGGAACCCTTAAGACATTGACACATAGAATTAAACCGCAGCCTCTATCCATTCAATGAACCGGTTTTCAGTTCGAAATTTCTCTTCCGATCACCCCACAAGGTGTATCCACACATCCACCCCTCCACAGCAATAGCCCGGGTTAATTTTCCACGAATTGCGTCGTTTTGCCGGTATGTATACGCAGTCGCCGCAGGGCTTATTCGTGAACGAGCAACGTTCCATGTTACGTTAACTATTGTGTTTTGTTACGATGTTATCTGTTTCGTTCGTACCGTAACTCGTGACGTTTCAAAGCTGAGAATGTAGAAAATGTTCCCGTTCATAAGACAAACGTGTCCTGAATTGATTGTTAATGGAATTGAGTATGAACTAGTAAGTCAAATGCTACAGTCACAGAGTAGATTGGATGTAGACACTTCACTATCTTTTCAGCTCTGTAACGACGCAAGTATTAATTCCTTGTATAGTATGTAATTAATTCGTTATTCCGATCTCTCCATAGATTTCTTCATCAATTATCTAATATTAATGTTAAAGCAGGCTACAAAACACATATTACAATAGAAAAGTATTGATTTTCCATCAACAGAGTACAACCGACATGCCGTTATTTGCAGATACTCGGAGCCGTTCAATCTTTGTTTTACGATATTGCTGACAAGGTTAAAGAAACATATTTTTCTTTCATTACAATAAAAAAGTTGTATTTTTGTCCGGATTTTATACTTTATTGAATCACTGTGCAGCAGCCGCCACAAGACCACAATGGATATAATAAAGATCGAGCCGACTTTACTGTTATTCGATTGTCCGATTATTTATAAGTTATCGGTTGACAATTCTAAATTAATGTAAAGACTCAAGTTTGAAACATCGAAATATTTAGTCCACAGTGATCATGGGGCTATCCCGCTGAAAAAGTACAAAATTCGGTGTTGACTTTAAAGCTCATGTTGTAACTATATGTATCTTATTGTAGATTATAAAAAATGTCCTTTTGGTAACGCCATTTCATATTGTTTCGACATTTTGTAAGTAAGTGGTGATAGTTTATTTATGTTCTATGAAATTGTATCTGACGTTTTTTCTTAGTATTTTCGAATCCGTCTATGAAATGTTTGAATTTTCGATGTAAAATGAAATATCTAATTATTTTTCAAAATTATAAACAAAAGAATCAATATATGTAGAATATATTTGATTTCACGTTCGGGTATTATGGTTCCTAAATTTTCGAAATTGTAATAGACTCTATTATATGTAGTATTTCGTTTTGGAAGTTAGAAAACATTTAGATGTACCAAATAGCTGTATCAAGTTTTCTATATGTGAAAAAATTCAATAAGTGAAATGCTGAAAATTAGTTAGTTACAAGATAAGTACCGTTCGTTAATAATATTTGATAAAGAAATATCAAAACTGAGCACGGATATATACTATTAGAGGGTCTCGAAACAAATACTGTCGACGCTTATCGGGTAATGTTAGGTAAGATAAGCTCGAACGCCTATCATTTTGAAAGTTCGTCAAAACACAAATCACTTAAATTCTAAATGATCGTTGACAGAGCGTTCGTAATTTTGTATTTCGAAATAACCAGTAGTGAATAAAGAATATTTTCAATATCCTTGTGGTCTTCACTCGTAACAGCGATACGCGTTCATTTTATATTCTTGTGTGTTTGTACGTTAAGATATGTTACGTTGTTTGTGTTTTTGGTAAGGCGCAGTCATCTGCGGTGCCAATTCGTATAATATATTTGTAAATTACAGCGAGCGGACGCGGTTGCCAGTGATAAAAATTATTACAAAATTTAAAATTCAAAATTACATTTTATAAGGGCGACACTTTCTTTCGTCCGAAGTGGTTGATGCCTGAACACTGCTGCGAGGACATCAGCGCAAATCGGACAAAAGAAATGCGTCGATAAATGAAATTGAAAAAATTAGAATTTAGGCGTTCCTTTCGATATCCTCGCATTTCGGCTAAGTAATTAGGGCCCGCGTCCGCTTGTTTCGATATATTTAGTACAAATTTCATGATGTTAAGGTTACGAGGCTCAAAGCTTTTCTTTCGAGGTGCCCGCGCCACCGCCCCTCCTCCACACCGACGATATAAATGATTCTTGTAAAAATTTTATTCAAAAGAGTATTTTTGTATTGAATATTTCTAAAAGTTGGTGTAAAGATCAAAATTTCATAAATTATAACGATGACAAAAATGAGCATTAGGTAATTTTAGGATGTCATGCGTTTTTTGTATTTAATTTTAAGAATAGTATCGGATATTAAACGTTTAGGAAGCATTTAACCATTTGTAAATAAAAAGTTTACCGGTGCTGGCGTGGGGCGGCGCTGCGGTCCGCCCGTTATATAGATAAAAAAAATATTATAAATGACTAAAAGATGTTTATATGGTTCTGGATGTAAAAAGATAAATTTAAAAGCAATTTTAAGGTGAAAAGTGGAAAAAATAATAATAATGTAAACGATTCCTCGGTATTTGTCTAAGAATGGCTGCTAGCGGGTCACTATTGTAATCTGTGGGCCTCAGACAAATCATACCTAAGGTCTAATGTCACGAAAACTAACCTAACCTAACTACGCATTAATTATTACGGTTCTTAATACTAGAACAACACTTATACATTTAATATAATATCACATTGTCATAATGCTTATAATTTACGAGCGTGTGTCTTTGTCCGTGAATGTTTAGGATCTAACCACTGTTCGATGTATTAGACATAAAGTGGATTTATTGTGGGTGAAAAAAATGTAACTAAATTAAAACTAACTGCCCAACGATCGATAGATTGTTGCGGATTGCTTTCAAACATTGGTATACAATTGGCGGTTTTAAAATCTGTTGATAAATCAAAATTATTCGATCGAATATTGAACTACGGTGAAACATAAGGTGTATCTGTAATGTAGCACGATCAGCACGGAGAATTGTTGATGCCATGGCAGTGAGGGATGTTTCTTCGTGGATATAACGAGTAATAAAGCTAAGCTTTTATTTGATTGTTGTCTTTTATTTTTATAACCTACCCACACCTACATCGCTGCATGTTCTACGATATTACGAGTACAACAAGTGGTAAAATTTAAAATTTTGCACAACCGACTTCAATATAAATAAAATGAGAACATCATCAATGTAGTTGAAGTCAATTAAATACGCTTTCTTAAGGATAACTCAAAAACTACTAGACTGATCTTGATCAAATTTATATGGGACCACATGAAAAGCACCAGCTTTCAAATAAAAAAAGAATCATCAAAATCGGTTCAACTAAAAAAAGTTCTGAGGTAACACACATAAAAAAATACAGTTAAATTGAGAACCTCCCTTTTTTTGAAGTCGGTTAAATATAATTAAGGTAAAGTTATGTACAACCTTTATATTTCCCACTGCTTAGCACAGCAGGCCTCCTCTCATTTCTGAAAGTACAATAATTGTTTATTAATAATTATTGATTTATGTATTTATGATATGTAATTATTTTTATTTTAAATATTAATTCTTGTTCATCGTGCTGCCCCAATAATAGGCGAACTTCACCATATTCGAAATATTTTTTTTAATTTCTCATACAGACAGGTTTATTCACGATGTTTTCGAGAAGCAGGAATCGAACCCGGGTTTATCGTGTACTGTGAAATTACATATAAATACATATAGAAAACAGCTTGCGCTTAGCTCTTGAGCCAATACGGCACTCTTAAACGCCGTCCGTATTAATAAACGTTCCTCAACGACAAACTCAAGTGTGTAATTATTACGATATCAGCGAAAGCCTTAAATTGTTCAAACTGTTGTGTATGTATTTCTAAATGCGACGTAAATGTTTACTACTCAACTCAATATGTGAGGATAATGTAACGCATTAAAGCAACAGCGTCGTATTTTTCAAATCAAGTGAGTATTTTTGACGTCATAGTCATTTTAATTATAATTCGGACTTTACCTAGTTTTACCCGAAAGCAGCCGGCCACACCGAGTTTCAGCCCTGAATAAATCGCATACTCCTTATCATTCGACTACACCTAGTATAGCCGGCTAAACCTCGGTGTAACTTCAGCTTTTAGCAGTGATATTATATGCTTCGGGCTTACCACTAACGTGTGATTTCCATCTCCATATCTCCCGAATAATCGTTTTTATATTTTCTTCCGGAAAACAGACATGCCGAATTGTTTTTTTCTTTTTGATTTCGTTACACTTTTGCTGAATGAAGAAATAGACAAGTTGCGCTAGAATATTACAGGACTATCTGAGGTCCTAAGAAGACACGTTAATCCTCGAATCCGGCAACATGTTCTATCACCGGGCGACCATCTGTTTCAAAGAGGTGTCAGATTTATCGTCCACAAGTCTCTCCTTAACAGTGTTATAAAGATTGGAAGTATGTCGACGAGAGTTGCGTAGTGCGTACCTTATACTCGGAATCACCAAACGTTATTCGTTGAAAGTTATACAGATACAGTACAGGCTAACGCACCAACCTCGGTACACACCGATCAGGAGAGGATACCTAATAATAATAACTAGGTATACGGTGTTAATTGAGAGGCAGACTGATACCACTGAGACGCGTCACGAATTAATTACGCCATCTATCGATAAAAATCTATACTTTGATGTACGATAGCAATTAAAAGTTTGCAATAGTTCGTGAATACACCTAAAGATGTCAATGTTAGCAATATTTTATTTAAATTCATAATTTTTGCAGACTTACCTATAATAATATACTATTATACAATCGTTGATACGTCTGTTAGTGTTTGTGTAACTTCTGAATGACTTGAAATGAGATTCCACAATATAATATTTATTTTCTCATAACGATTATTTATAGCTACGCTACGTGGCGCTGTAGTCAAGTTATTAACAAAATTGTAAGTATATTTGTGGATGAAAATTACTCATATTACAATTTTTATTTTTATCTTGTGGCAAAATTTATTATTATATTGGTTTATTACAAAAAAGAAATTCATATTCTGGACTCGATAGATGGCGCTGTGAGGATAAATTTAATACACGGTAAAAAGTCCGAAGAGAAACTCATTGCGCCAACTACCGGAAAACCGAATCAACTTCTGCTGAACCAGCTAGTTTCTTATATTATTTCAAAAGCAGTTGGCAGCAACGACAGAATTTTACTTAAGAGGACTACAAAAGCCAAGTGACCTCGAATGATGCACACACACATTTACACAATAAATGTGAGCGCCATCTAACGACAGTGAGGTTTAACACTAACGGATTAGCGAGGTTACGCCCGAGTGTTCTAATAGACGAAACGCAAGTAAGGTAAAGATCTAAAAAAGAAATAGATGGGACAACGAAATTATTTTTAATTTTAACTTGAAAATTTAAGGATGTGGGTGATTTATAATAAAACTGATTCGATGAAACTTAAAACATTTTTATTTATATAATAATAGTAATAAACTTTATTTATATAAAAGTGATTGTAGTACATGGGTAGGACATTACATCGTTTGTACTATCTATAAAATATTTTCAATCTAGTGGATGTAGCTCTGCTTTCCTAGCTAGGTTACAGAATAAATAACCTGTGTTAAGGGTGCGTTTGCAAATCGGGCGAAATTATGCTGTTTTCGGTACATTTTGTGACAAAACTAAACCAAATCAAACATAGCTAATTGCTACCACGTATAGAATGGTTCTTCATCTTCAAATGGTGGTGACTTTTTGTTGAAAATAATAGTTTTTATATTGTAAATACAGCCTCTAGCCATTTTCTACAAAATTAACGATACCGGCTCATGTTTAGGTACATTTTGTTCTATTATCCACATATATTAAGATTTCTAAAAATACTATAAGTAGGCAGACATATTCAATAAAAATAGTGGTGTTTACTTTTATCAAAATATCACAAATAGTCGTAAAAAATAAAAACTGATGCTTATTTTTCACATCTTTGCTAATACGGATGAATCATAATGGATTGCAATAAGGGTTATTTTATTTTTGGTGCCTCTTTGATTTATTGTACAAAATTTCGATGAAACCTCAGTCCGCGCTCGGTCGCCGTTATGAGTGGATACTGTATCGCCTGCCTGATTGCAGCAGCCGAAAAGATCGCTGTACATACACAAAATATTCGAATTTGATACATAGGTACTTGACAAGGCAAAATAATATTATTATTTTATAATCACACATTTTTTAATAAAACTAGTTTTACGGATTTTATCGCGTATTATTAACTTATTTTATATTCCTGACGTTTCGAGTACTTTACAGCACCCATGGTCACGGGGGACTGAGGTATTTGACGTCCCAATGTCATAGTTAACCACGGTTACCTCGAGATTAAAAATTCATCAAGCCTGGACGTTAGGTCTCATAATAACTAACAAAACGAGCCCAAACTGGCACACCTAGTTCTACTCGTCCAGGAATTCAGCAGTAGTCACCAAAATACACCATCATGTCTCTCCATCAAGCCCGGAGGTTAGGTCTAATCATAACTAACAAAACGAGCCCAAACTCGGCACACCTAGTTCTACTCGTTCAGGAATTCCAGCAGTAGTCACCGAAGTACACCATCAGGTCACTCTATCAAGTCCGGAGGTAAGCTCTCATCATGACTAACAAAACGAGCCCACACTGGCACATTTAGTTCTACTCGTCCAGGAATTCCAGCAGTAGTCACCGAAGTATACCATCAGGTCACTCTATCAAGTCCGGAGGTAAGCTCATCATGACTAACAAAACGAGCCCAAACTCGGCACACCAAGTTCTACTCGTCCAGGAATTCCAGCAGTAGTCACCGAAGTACACCATCAGGTCACTCTATCAAGTCCGGAGGTAAGCTCTCATCATGACCAACAAAACGAGCCCAAACTCGGCATACCTAGTTCTACTCGTCCAGGAATTCCAGCAGTAGTCACCAGTACACCATCAGGTCACTCTATCTAGTCCGGAGGTAAGCTCTCATCATGACTAACAAAACGAGCCCAAACTCAGCACACTTAGTACTACTCGTCGAGGAGTTCCAGTAGCTGTCACCGAAGTATACCTTCAAGTCACTTCACCAAGTCCGAAGCTAAAGTCTTATCATAACAAACAAAACCAGTCCAAAGTCCACAGCCACCATCTCACTGCTAGTAGTGGGCTTCTAGTGCCTAGCAGTCTCTGGAGCAGCTATTCGTATTTCGTATGTAATATATTTTGTAGGTATAAGAAATGAGAAAAAATCAATCTTTCAAATTATCAAAATGTTTTTACTTGATTACGATTCCACACCCGCAGCTAACCGTGCGTACACTTGTGTGTGTGACCCGTGTCAATGTAATAGTTCGATTCTATACCTATCAATTTTGCAAACGCGTCCTTAAGGAGTAACAGTCTCAATCCACGTAATAGTAGGTATATAATAAGTAGATACTTACAGTTGTAAGTGATAAGAAAATCTAGTTTTCAAATTATTAAATATAAAATTGAGAAATATATGCATGTATGTGTGTCTGTGTGTGAGTGTGTGTGCGTGTGTATGTGTGTGTGTTTGCGTGCGCGTGTGTGTGTGTTTGTAGGAGAGAGAGTAGGGAAGTCAAGTAAGCTATTTAACAATCAGTTTAGGTATTTTTCTGTTTCGTCATAAGATTTGTTTTAAGGTATGAGTGAATAGTCTTCTTGCAGTTATAGAATGATAACCCATATATTGAACATTTTCGTTTATTTTATTGTAAAGAGACCCAGGAAATAAAAGTTGGACATCAAATTGCCTTTCAGGAGTACTAGCCACCTAAAATTCCATTATTCCATTATTAATTTCAAAATCAATTTTAAAACTAAACGTGTTTGTGGCAAGGTGATGTTACAATACAACGTGCGGCTGATGTTATGAATATTACCTGTGTACTATAGACTTCTTCCAGTACATGCTTCGATGGATAATATTTACTTATATCAATAACTTAACAACGACGATTTTCCTGTGGTACTGTTTCCAATCTATGGAAAAAATTGAATATTTCAAATTATGTAGATAGGTTAACTCTAAATATTCTAGTTCTATGGTTCACAAGATAGGTAATAAAAAATTGCATTTCGTTTATTTTTTGTATTTGCCTTTGAAAAATTGTTAAGCTACAAGTAAAATACCTAACATTCATACATAATTATAATTCCTACTTATAAACAAAATCAATAAACCTAAACTATTACATGTGATAAGTAACATCGCAATTTTCAGATGATTCTGTTATTTCGTCATGCCTATTTGTAAGGAGAGATTGTTGTTGCCTGGTTGGACTTGGCCAGCACATTTAACTCTGTTCCGCACTCGTCTACTCATAGGGCTCTTGAATATCACGGAATGCCAGTGAAAGTAAGAAACTTAATCGATTCGCTTTACAAAGACACGAGAACTAAAGTTCGTACCTCGGAGGGATTCACTGACCCAATCAAGCTACAGTCAGAGGTGAAACAGGGTTGCCCGCTTAATCCGCATATACTTAATCTCACCCTGGAGATAGTTATCCGCGCAATGGAATTGACAGGTGAGGGATTCAAAATAAGGAATAGGCGTATTGAAACTCTGGCTTACGCCGATGACATCGTAGTCCTTGCGGACTCACCAGAGGGAATGAGTCGTCTCCTTAATGCAGCTGAGGAGGGCGCTCGGTCGGTTGGTCTCGTTTTTAATCCCACCAAATACGCGACACTGCACATGAAGAGTAATTGTGAGAGCGCGGTACAAGACACAATTTTTAACATCCAGGGGGAACCTATGAAATCACTGGGCCCGAACGATTACTTAAACTTTATTAGGCTCCCCCATCAAGATCTTCAGTCTTCACTTAAGTAGAAAACAAGGAAATTAATTAATAGCCTGACTAGCTGCCAAAGTGTACTTTAAAAGCATTTGAGACTTCGAGAATTGCAATCAGCTGAAAAGATGCTGTTCTAAGCGAATTATTAGGGTTAATTTGAATATTTTTCTCAAGATGCGAGGGTCCACAGTGTTACCCGCTTATTTGAAAAAAGACTTGTATAAAATTAGCATCGCAATCAATTGCAGTGCACGCTATGCGCGCTTAAGTGTACGGGTTACCCTTATTGGCTAACTCTTCGATTCTATGAAATGTAGAATTCAATTAAAATCAGCGTAGTCATATTTCACGCTTTCGTTCTAGTGTGAAGAACTGTACCCATTAAGAATGTTTTTTTTAAAAGTTATACCTCTTTTTAGGGTTCCGTACCCAAAGGGTAACCAACGGGTCTCCGTCCGTCTTTTTTTTATACGACAAGGGTGATAAGCGAGTACACAGTTCACCTGATGGTAAGTGGTTGCTGTGGCCCATAGACATCCTCGTTTGCGAATCAAAATACAGATGCGTTGTCTTGTCAGCCGTGAGGACTAAGATGGAATACCTCTTTTCCAGTAAAATGGGGTCGCATAGTAGTATAGTAATTAGAAAGTATACTTTAGCGCTCATACGCATACCCGCGTAGTGCGTATGAGAGCTGTGTCTGCCAGCAACGCAAAGTCAGGAATTTGCATTTAGAAAATCCAAAATTAGGGGCTTTTCAGGTGCTAATTAGGTGCCAAGTTTAAAATTAGGTACTCTAAAATTTTCACCGCAACGAACTGTTGAAATTTTGCGTTGCTGGCAAGACGTATCGCTAGCAAGGCAATGAAGTTATTAGATATACGATAAATATTAATAGCAAGAATTAAGTGCTAATTAGGTGCTGCAAGTATAGGCAATGACAAGGCGCCTCTAATAAAAAGTTGTTATTCAGAACAAAGCAGATGCAAAATTCAGGTTTTCTGAAAATCAGCATAGAATCAAAATTGCATTTAGAAAAAGCCCAAATTGGGGCCCAAAATGGGGCTTTTAGGTGCTAATTAGGTACCAAGTTTAAAAATTAGTTGCTTTAAAATTTTCACCGCAACGAACTGTTGAAATTGGCGTTGCTGACAAAACGTATCGCTAGCAACGCATTGCGCCAACTACCGAGAACCGAATCAACTGCTGCTGAACCAACTAGTTTCTTATATTATTTCAAAAGCAGTTGGCAGTAACGACAGAATTTTACTTAAGAGGACTACAAGAGCCAAGTGACCTCGAATGATGCACACACACATTTACACAATAAATGTGAGCGCCATCTAACGACAGTGAGGTTTAACACTAACGGATTAGCGAGGTTACGCCCGAGTGTTATAATAGACGAAACGCAAGTAAGATAAAGATCTAAAAAGAAATAGATGGGACAACGAAATAATTTTTAATTTTAACTTGAAGGATGTGGGTGATTTTGATATAAAACTGATTCGATGAAACTTAAAACATTTTTATTTATATAATAATAGTAATAAACTTTATTTATATAAAAGTGATTGTAGTACATGGGTAGGACATTACATCGTTTGTACTATCTATAATATTATATTCAATCTAGTGGATGTAGCTGCTCTCCTAGCTAGGTTACAGACAACCTGTGTTAAGGAGTAACAGTCTCAATCCCCGTAGTAGGTATATAATAAGTAGATACTTACAGTTGTAAATGCTACAATGATAACAAAATCTAGTTTTCAAATTATTAAATATAAAATTGAGAAATATATACATGTGTGTCTGTGTGTGAGTGTGTGTGCGTGTGTGTATGTGTGTGTGTTTGCGTGCGTGTGTGTGTTTGTGGGAGAGAGAGTAGGAAGTCAAGTGGCTATTTAACAATCAGTTTAGGTATTTTTCTGTTTCGTCATAAGATTTGTTTTGAAGGTATGAGTGAACAGTCTTCTTGCAGTTATAGAATGATAACCCATATATTGGACATTTTCGCTTATTTTATTGTAAAGAGGCCCAGGAAATAAAAGTTGGACATCAAATTGCCTTTCAGGAGTACTAGCCACCTAAAATTCCATTATTCCATTATTAATTTCAAAATCAATTTTAAAACTAAACGTGTTTGTGGCAAGGTGATGTTACATTACAACGTGCGGCTGATGTTATGAATATTACCTGTGTACTATAGGCTTCTTCCAGTACATGCTTCGATGAATAATATTTACTTATATCAATAACTTAACAATGACGATTTTCCTGTGGTACTGTTTCCAATCTATGGAAAAAATTGAATATTTCAAATTATGTAGATAGGTCAACTCTAAATATTCTAGTTCTATGGTTCACAAGATAGGTAATAAAAATTTGCATTTCGTTTATTTTTTGTATTTGCCTTTGAAAAATTGTTAAGCTACAAGTAAAATACCTAACATTCATACATAATTATAATTCCTACTTATAAACAAAATCAATAAACCTAAACTCTTACATGTGATAAGTAACATCGCAATTTTCAGATGATTCTGTTATTTCGTCATGCCTATTTGTAAGGAGGTTGTTGTTGCCTGGTTGGACTTGGCCAGCGCATTTAACTCTGTTCGCACTCGTCTACTCATAGGGCTCTTGAATATCACGGAATGCCAGCGAAAGTAAGAAACTTAATCGATTCGCTTTACATAGACACGAGAACTAAAGTTCGTACCTCGGAGGGATTCACTGACCCAATCAAGCTACAGTCAGGGGTGAAACAGGGTTGCCCGCTTAGTCCGCATATTATATATTTAATCTCACCCTGGAGGTAGTTATCCGCGCAATGGAATTGACAGGTGAGGGATTCAAAATAAGGAATAGGCGTATTGAAACTCTGGCTTACGCCGATGACATCGTAGTCCTTGCGGACTCACCAGAGGGAATAAGTCGTCTCCTTAATGTAGCTGAGGAGGGCGCTCGGTCGGTTGGTTTCGTTTTTAATCCCACCAAACGCGCGACACTGCACATGAAGAGTAATTGTGAGAGCGCGGTACAAGACACAATTTTTAACATCCAGGGGGAACCTATGAAATCACTGGGCCCGAACGATTACTTAAACTTTATTAGGCTCCCCCATCAAGATCTTCAGTCTTCACTTAAGTAGAAAACAAGGAAATTAATTAATAGCCTGACTAGCTGCCAAAGTGTACTTTAAAAGCATTTGAGACTTCGAGAATTGCAATCAGCTGAAAAGATGCTGTTCTAAGCGAATTATTAGGGTTAATTTGAATATTTTTCTCAAGATGCGAGGGTCCACAGTGTTACCCGCTTATTTGAAAAAAGACTTGTATAAAATTAGCATCGCAATCAATTGCAGTGCACGCTATGCGCGCTTAAGTGTACGGGTTACCCTTATTGGCTAACTCTTCGATTCTATGAAATGTAGAATTCAATTAAAATCAGCGTAGTCATATTTCACGCTTTCGTTCTAGTGCGAAGAACTGTACCCATTAAGAATGTTTTTTTTAAAAGTTATACCTCTTTTTAGGGTTCCGTACCCAAAGGGTAACCAACGGGACTCCGTCCGTCTTTTTTTTATACGACAAGGGTGATAAGCGAGTACACAGTTCACCTGATGGTAAGTGGTTGCTGTGGCCCATAGACATCCTCGTTTGCGAATCAAAATACAGATGCGTTGTCTTGTCAGCCGTGAGGACTAAGATGGAATGCCTTTTTTCCAGTAAAAAGGGTCGCATAGTAATTAGAAAGTATACTTTAGCGCTCATACGCATACCCGCGTAGTGCGTATGAGAGCTGTGTCTCGCCAGCAACGCAAAGTCAGGAATTTGCATTTAGAAAATCCAAAATTAGGGACTTTTTAGGTGCTAATTAGGTGCCAAGTTTAAAAATTAGGTGCTCTAAAATTTTCAGAGTAACGAGTTGTTGAAATTTGCGTTGCTGGCAAAACGTATCGATAGCAACGCAATGAAGTTATTAGATATACGATAAATATTAATAGCAAGGAATTAAGTGCTAATTAAGTGCTGCAAGTATAGGCAATGACATGGCGCCTGTAATAAAAATAAAGTCGTTATTCAGAACAAAGCAGATGCAAAATTCAGGTTTTCTGAAAATATGTGGCAGATTGTACTTTTTGATTGTCCTTGTTACTGATTCTTATTTTTATTTTATTTATATAATACAATTTTTTTATTTAACTTCTGCCGAGAATCAAGTCACCTGTACTGTATCAGGTCCACGCTTTTCACAATTAAATTACTGTAGACGACATCAAATAAAATTCAGGAACCTCATGATATATTCGTAAAAATTGTTTAATCTTCAAGATATTGACTAGCTTATCGCCCCGCGGTGTTACCCACGTCCAAGTTGTAATGTCCAGACAGTCATGACCCACGCTTATTATGATGACACATAATACGGTAAGCTCAAGCTATCACATAAAAACTTTCGTCATATTTTGGCGTGATAATGATCGCAGAATTTGTTAGACTGAGGCCTGTCGAATGGTAAAACCACTCCAACAATCTTTACTTTCGTACTTCAGTACATTCATCCACCTTCTTCAATAAATCATTTTCTGTTACAGCTGTACGCTTGTGAAAATCCTGGCCTCTACGTATTTGCCGTGCTCAATTCCTCTTTAATTTTTTCTAAAATCTACTCAAAATTTATTACTTGGAACTTTATTATAACCCATCATACTTCCTATCATTTCTTGTATTTCTATCCTCATTCATCATCTTGTGTATTTCTTACTTAATTGTATAATCCCCCTAACCATTCAAAGATCTTTATCACCCAAAGGATTTCAGTTAAGTAGCAAGTTTCCGAGTCAAGCACCCAGTAAAATAAAAAGTTTTATATCACCCTCTAAGGGGTGGAATTTTTCAAAATCCTTTCTTAGTGGATGCATAGTACGTCATAAAAGGCAATTACTGTCCAAATTTCAGATTTCTACATCTAGCGGTTTGTGTTGTGTTGATAGATGAGTAAGTCACTCAGGACATCCTCTTTTATTTATAACCTTTTTTATTTGTATAATATTATAATCTTTAAAGAATATATAGCTTATATAGATAGATTATACCTTAAGTTGAAGAAGCTAACAAAAATAATGCAGATTTTGATGGAAGTTGGTGACGTTTATGACTATCTTGAAGATATCTGTGACTGGCACTTACCACTCTAGAGCAACTAAATCTGCATTGTTGTCTCTGTTGTCTATACTCTGGCCAAATTGCAAAGTTTAAGCAGGAAATTGAACCGAAAAGCAATCAACTTCTTGCATGGAAAATAAAACATTTTGTCAAAACATATTTTAAGAGCAGGAATAGAAGCTAATGAGGTCATCCACGAATTTTTCTGCCACCAGGGCGGCGCCACTTTACAATGAGGTACATTATTTGACAGATTACATAGCGGGGAATATAAATTCTTAGGAAAATGTAAAGGCTAATGTTTCTTACTGCATTATTAGTTATATTTTATATTAATTAGATTATAAGTGAATAAACCAAATTATAAATATACCAAAAAAGTTGAAAAAAAGTGTTAAAAAGTGCAAAAAATTAAAGATCAAACCACTGAGGCATTGTTTTGTGTATTAATATAATACTCTAGAAACTGATAAACTATTATTTAAAACTAACTTTACCTCAGTGTCAACTAGCGACATCTGGTGAGCGGAAGATTATTAGCCCTCATTGAAATGCTAATTCTGCTTTCGTCAATTAAACTGTAAAAACTTTAGTTATCGAACAAAATGGTTGATAAATGTTGCCTTAGTGTTTAGATCTGAAATTTTGATAGGGAAAAATGAGTGATTAAAGATGAAAAGAAATATTGCAATGCTGGACTCGATTTCCAATTACAAACTTGGCTGCTCAACTGGATTGAGTGATTGAGAGATTTCAAAATTGTAGGATATTGACCATTACCTTACAAGGCAGGAGATGAGTAGCAGCGTATGTCTAATTACAACTAGAAAGTTAAAAAAACTGCGGTTGCCAACCTGCCTGCGAAGCGCGGCAACTATAGCAAAAGTCACGAGGCAATATATGGGGAGGCCTCTATTCAGCAGTGGACTTTGATAGACTGTAATCAATTAATGAATGACTATTGCATTGAGAATAAGCAAAGGACAAGAAAGTATACTTTAGTGCTCATATGCACTACGCGGGTAACCGAAATGCGGCTAGCCGTCCGGCTGACCGCAGGATGCGGTTGCGAATGCGGCCAACCGGATTGCAACCGTTGCCATTTGCGGTCATATCGATTCATTTCAAAGATGAATTTGAAAATTTTATCGGAATATTCTGGCAATTTGGTGTTCCAAATTGCTGGCCGTCTTTGGATTTCGATGATAAATTTTTCGGTATCCATCATAAACGTACAACGTGCACACAATCTCACTCAATGGCGGGCAGCCGCAAACTGAGTCGCACCCGCCTAAGGGTATTAGTATTCTGTGGTCGCACCCGCACAGCAGTGCGAATACCAACCGTGCGGCTGGCCGTCATTCGGGTCGCAGCCCTCCGAGCGACCGGAGCGGTTTGCGGGCAGCTGCATCGCAGTGTGCATAGAAATAGATGTTACGTATATATTTTTGCCGTACGGCTAACCACATTGCGGGTAATAACCGCAACACTCATAAGTTTAGGTGTAAAATGGTGTTGAAGTAAAAAATAAATAATAGATCTTACATCAAAACGAGAGATATACGATAAAGTATGAGGAACTATTTTTGTGTAAAATTGCAAACTAAAACAGTTTTATACGAAAGTTATTTATATCTCTATGTATAAAAATCAATTGCTGTCCGTTAGTCTCGCATAAACTCGACAATGGCTGGACCGAATTTGATGATTTTTTTTTGTGTGTATTTGAGTGGGTCCCTGGATGGTTTAAAAATTGAACTGGACCCGGTAGGTGGCACCGTTGTCGAAATATAGAAATCACCCCTGCAAAGCCGGGGTGGATCGCTAGTATCACATAAAGTATAAGTGATAATCATCAAAAATCATTTATTTTATCAGTTATTCGATTTCACAAATAATGTTCAATGTTTTTCGGATCACTCCTGGTATTGCTCTCTATCTGTTAGTGAAGTTTCAATCACAATCGGTTTAGCCATCCCGAAGAATATCGCGGACAGTCAAACAAAAACTTTAAAAATAGGCCATTTAGCTTAAAAGAAGCCAGTTATTTCGATATAACAGACACACACTTCAACTTTTTATTAATTTTTACGGTCCCGTAGTTAAACAAGAAGGAACCCATATAATTTCGCCATGTCCGTCCGTGGTTTTACTCAAGAGACCCTAGGTGCTACAAATCTGTTATTTGGCATAGTTATAGATATTAACCACGCCTACAAAACTGTGAAATAAAATCTTGAAAAACATTTTTATTTTGGGATACAGGTGATTGGATGATTTTTTTAAGCGTCTATTCCATCGTGTGGGATGTCGTTGGATAGATCTTTCAAAAATATTGGAGATATGGAACATTTTATCGATTCAGGGGTCCGTTTGCGAAATATTTAGCTTTAAAGTGGCATTTTTTTTTAGTTACTAGCTGATATTCGCTCGCTTCGCTGGGCGCACGATATTATTTTACTGCGAAACTTATTTTACTCATTCACAGTATACATACATTCATACAGCCTCATACAGTTTCATTCGTGGTTTACGCGGGCGACCCTCAGGATAGTTTAGGTCAGTGATGGTTTACGGGAAGGTTCGTTACGGTCATGTATATCTTAGGGTTCATCAAGGGAACTAATAGATAGATAGTGAATTATGACCATTTTTGTACGGACTTCGCATGTAAATGATTTGATGTAGAATGTATTATTTTCAATATCGAAAAATTTTTAAAATCTTTTTTGAATACCCCTCTTAAGTCTGTTTGGAAAATAAGTCCTTCACTTACCATCGTCCTACTATTTTTGTCATTATAGCGGTTAAACCGCGAACTCACTTCATCATCATTATCATCATTACAGCCCTTCACAAGTCCACTGCTGAACATAGGCCTCCTCTAAGTAATGCCATAAAGCACGGTCCTGAATCACCTGCATACATCGACTTAATGCATGTCTTACCAGGTCGTCACTCCATCTAGTGGGGGACCGCTCTACACTTTGTCTACCTGTATGAGGCTACTACTCGAGAACCTTTCTTCCCCATCGGTTGTCGGTTCTTCGAGCTATATAGTCGTCCCATTACAACTTCAGGTTACTAATCCGTTGGGCTATGTCGCCTACTCTGGTCCTACCGCGAATATCCAGTTTTTAAGTCTATCACACAGAGAAACTCCGAGCATTGCCCTCTCCATAGCTCGCTGAGCGACCTTGAGCTTCCTCATACGGTGAGCAGTGAAAGACCACGTCTCCCCATTTCACGAACTCCGCCATTGCCGGTCCCAAGCCCGGATGAGAAAGGAGAAGGGATGTTCCGCCGGAGAGAGTGGGTGTATCCGGTAGACTAACACACCCACCTGCGCTAGGACCTGCGCAGTCGAGCGCCGTACGCGGAGATGAAGGAGTCCTGGAGAGTTGAGCCGATCGTCACTGGGGTATATAGTGGCGAGAGGCAACACGACCTCTTTGGTCCGGATTTCAAGCTAAACGGTGGCCCTATCTGCTAGCCACAGATAGGGAAATGGCCAAGCGCCCCGTCAGAGGGTCGCAGGCGAGGGATGTGGGGGCTGCCTAGTTTTCCTGAAAAAGGGCTAGGTGGTGGTAAAGGCCATGCTGACGGAGCAAGTGACAGTCTATTCGGGTAGTAGGGATGGGCCTTTTCAGCCCTATCTACCAGCTGGATCGAGCTCCCGATGTCGCGCTGTGAGCCAACTTCGCGTCCCTATATTCCCCCGGTAATCCTAACGCCTGAAATTATTTTTTTAAAGTAGGGCGTTCCCAAAGGTGCGGGCTCCATGGAGGGTGGGAAGCCGGGGGGACGAATTTTAAACACAAAAATAAATATGGACAATTTAAGGCCCAGTAGGAAAGAGGGAGAGGTATCAGAGGTGCTTACCAGAGACACCAATGAATAAGAGGGAACCGCCATTAAACCGACGGTTCCATGGACAGTACCATACAGCGTTGGTGGCCCCACCAAGGGGACAACTTCCGCGCTGGACGTTCTCAAAACCAGCTCCAAATCTGAGGAGCTGGACGCGAAAACGGAGCAAGGCCCGCGAGTAACAAAACTCCTGCGGAGCCCCAGAGAACGGACGACCTTTTCTCTGCTGCCTGGCAAGTGGTGAGCCGTAAGGGGAAAGGCAAGGCACCCAAAAAGGTGACTTGCCGGCCTGACGGACCATCAGGAGGGTCTATCCCGGCATGCATTAGTGTAAAGGTGAAGAAGAAGAATAAGAAGCAGCGGGAAAAAAGCCGAAGAGAACGAGCCGTGCTGGCTGCTTCTAAACCCAAAACCAAGGAGACTGGGCAAGCTACTGCGACTGAGGAGCTTGGGGCTGGAACCAGTAGCCGCGCTAAAACTGGGAAGGATAAAAATCTATGACAGTGCCATGACAAAATATAAACGTATAAAGTAATTTAAATATTAAAAAAAAAAAGTTATTACGTATTGTGATGACATAGGCAAAAATTTGGGCATGATGTTAAATAACTGTTTAAAAGGATATCTGATCAGTAATTACTGCATGCCTGGAGCATCTTTTAGTCATATAATGAATAAAGTTTTAGCTAGTAAATTTTGCCCTAATAGCACATTAATAATTCTTGTTGAGAGGCAATGTAAACAAAAATCAATTATTAAAATATATTGATAATCTGAATACTTTAAATGTACATAAAATAATCTTGTTTACATTGCCTTACATACAGGGTTGGCCACAGGAAAATAAAATAAGATATGATTTAAATTTATTAATGAATAACTTTTCATGTAATAATACAACTCTGTGTAAAAAGTATCGGGAATATGTCAATAAAAAGACCCGCGTAAAAGAGGTCGTTCTAATTTTTTACTGCATGTTGGTAGCACTGTACTGATTTAGCGCGCAAAGTTTGAGGGATCTGTCATTTAATTTGTTTTAAACTACACTTTTGTTGGTCATAGTTTTGAGTTATCGGCGATTTTACAATGGAAAATATTGTTGAACAAAGAGTGTGCCTTAAATTTTGTGTTTCGAATGATATTTCATGTGGTGAATCACTAAAATGTTGCGAAATACCTACGGCGAATCGTGTATATCGAAAACAAGGGCTTATGAATGGTATAAGGCTTTTAAAGAAGGCCGAGAAGTAGTAGTAGACTTGCCTCGTTCTGGTAGACCTTCAACCACTACGACCAAAGAAAACATCGACAAAATCAAGAAGCTAGTGCTCGAAAATCGACGTATGAGTCTGAGAGAGTTGGCTAGTGAGGTGAACATATCTTTAAGTCCGTCCACAACATTCTCATTGACATTTTAGGCATGAAACGCGTCGCCGCTCGACTAGTTCCAAAAGAGCTCAATTTTGTTCAAAGAGCGCAGCGAAAGCATGTCGCTGAAGACATGGTTTCGAGCTTCTACGGATCCGACCTTTATGAAACGTATAATAACTGGCGACGAGACATGGGTTTATGAGTACGACATGCAAACAAGCCAACAGTCTTCAGAATGGCGTCTCGAAAACGAGCCGAAACCCAAAAAACCGCGGCAAAGTCGCTCCAAAATCAAGGTGATGCTGACAGTTTTTGACTACCGTGGTGTGGTTCACTCCGAATTCTTCCAAAGGGAGAAACAGTGAATAAAGAATATTATTTAGGCGTCATGAAGCGTTTGCGTGAGAGTATCCGCCGAAAACGTCCAGATTTGTGGCAACACAACTCATGGATGCTGCACCATGATAATGCACCATCACACACAGCCATTATAGTGAAAGAGTTTTTAGCGAAACATTCAACAAAAGTTCTCGACCAAGCACCGTATTCACCTGATATGGCTCCGTCTGACTTTTTTTTATTTCCCAAGTTAAAATTACCACTTCGAGGAAAACGTTTTGAGTCGATAGAAGCCATAACAAAAAATTCGCTGAATGAGCTAAAGGCCATACCGCAAATAGCCTATGAAAAATGTATGGAAGACTGGGTGAAGCGTTGGAGATGTTGTATTGCAAGCGATGGGGCCTACTTTGAAGGCGATAAAATAAATTTAGATGAATAATTTGTATTTTTTGTTTTATTGACAAATTCCCGATATTTAGTACACAGAATGTAATTTAAACTTGACATTGAATTGTTATAATCATAATAATAGAATTAATTTAATAGACATAAATAATTTAATTAAGAAATTTTTGACTAGTGATAGGTATTACCTATCTAAATATAATTTAAGACAGATAGCAAATGTGCTATCTTATTGTTTATATATTAACTCAGCCAAGGACTTGGCTACATAGACATCTGCTTCTTTTGAGCACTATAATGACTTAATATGTAATTTGGAATCAGTTCCAAGTAATTTAAATTAGAAAATGAGACAATAGAGGTAATCTCTAGCAGTTATAATAATTTAAATAATTTAGAATGTAGCTTACAAATCTTTAATTGTATGACTCCACAGAGTGATAAGAAATATTGTTTACACCTGGTGCATCAAAATATGCAAGGAATGATAGGCAAAGAGCTATAAATTGAATTGTTCTTAAATAGCAACAATATTCATATTTTATGTATTACTGAACATTGGTTAAAAGCTTATAACTTAATGTTTAACTTCAGTAATCACCAGGTGGTCAATTCGTTCAATAGAGAAACGGTTTTAAGAGGTGGCTCCTTAATATTAGCTAGTAAATTATTATCATGTAAAGAACGTAAAGATATTGTGAGCCTCTCTGTTGAGCGAACTGTAGAAATGGCATGTGTTTAATTTGAGCACCTCATTGTTGTGAGCGCTACAGACCCCCATGTTCTATATATACGATACTTTTGAAAAATGATGGAGGAAGTTTTGTTAGTTTAATAAACAGAATAAATCTGTTGTAATATGTGGAGACTTTAATATCAATCTCCTAGAAGCTTCCTCCACCAATATTAAATTTAGATCATTGTTTAAATCATATGGTCTTTTAATTTATTTTAGAGCCAACGCTGTATTGCTCAATCTAGTGCAACATGTATAGATAACATTTTTACAAATGTTAAGCCGTTGCATAAATGTATAATTCAAAAATTGAGTTCTGATCACTATGGACAATTAGTTTCGTTACCTTATGTTCCCAAAAAGCAAGTAGATGAGAAAGTTGTGTTTGTTCCAGTAAATGCACGACACTTGGAGAAGTTTAGAAGTAACATAGTGAAAAAACTTCCATCACTTTCATACCAAAATGATCCTAATTTTTTGTATGGAACATTGCTTAAGCTTATTTGCAATGGATTTAATAATACTTTTACTTCTAAAACATTCTCCTTGAACAGTCGGAAGTCATTCAATGAAAGGGCGACAGTAGGATTCCATAAGAGTAGACAAAGGTTATATGATCTTTACCATGAAAGGTCATATAATCCTTGCGTAGAATTTAGGGAATATGTAAAAAATATTTAAAAGAGTGTCCTCCACAACCAAGTCTTTGCATTTGAGCAACAAAATTAAGACGGCTTCTAATAAAATTAAAATGACATGGAGTATAATTAATAGCGAAAGTGGTAAATTCAACTTTCGCAATTCAAACTGCCACTTAAGTGTTAACAACAAATTAACTGAATCAGATCAAGACGTTGCAATGGTTTTTGAGAAATATTTTACTGATATTCCGATCTTAACCACTAAGTCACTGAATTCTTCTCCTGCCGTTGCCGAATCATTACTTAAACAAAATTTAAATGCGTGTACAAAGAATTTTAAATTTCATAAAGTATCATCAAAAGATATTATAAAATATTTTAAAACTATTGATATTAAGAAAACTGTGGATCTGTGGGGATTTATTAATGTTATTATGCCTATAATAGATACAATCGCTCATCTAGCTATTATTTTTAGTACTAGTATCGAATCTGTTGTGTTTCCTGATTTAATGAAGCATAGTAAAGTAATACCTTTATTTAAATCTGGTAGTACATTAGACCCCGCCAATTTTAGACCTATTTCTGTACTACCAACACTTAGTAAGATTTTTGAAAAAATTATTCTTGATCAAATGTTAAATTTCTTTAATATAAATAATTTACTTCATAAAAATCAATTTGGTTTCACAAGGGGTCGCTCGACAACTGATGCCGGTGTGGACAACTAAAGTAAAAGTAAATAAAAATAATTTTATTTATAATATGTTTATTACCTCCTGATTATGATTTAATCAAAAAGAATTAAATAACACAAGCTCACATGCCACCTGAGTAACTTATTACTGAACAAGATTAATAACTTGGCCATGGTCAGTGCAAACCTATAGTTTAAGCAAGCAATTCTTTACAACCAAGAATACACTTGACATTCCTAAGAAAATTATATTTTTTTTTTCGAATGTAGAGCAAAGCCCGGTCACTCAGGTATTATCTATTAATAGACACAAATATATAAAAATATTACAATTTTCTATAATTAAATACATTAGTTTACACAGCTAAGGAAGCATATTTATGAACATTTATTTGTTAAGTTTACACACATATATTGGTGCCATTATTAGCTTTTATTACCTTTCTTTGAATTTTGTAGCTCGCCAATGCCAAATAACATTAGTTTTATGAGCTTTAGTTTCTGCACTCTTATTTCTAAGTTCTTCAGATTTACTCTCAAATGCTTTTATTCTTACATCTAAATATTTATTTGCTTCATCTATTGAAAATTCAACGAAGTGGTTTAAACCAATGTTCATCAACAATGACGAAGTAGAAGGTACTGAAGCTTCCATGAAAAAGTTACAACCAAGATTTACTTGAGTCTTAAAACCATTTGGATGGACATTTTTGTCCGTGATAACTTTTAAAGCGTGCCTTTGCTGAATCAGATCAGATATCTCTGCGTTTATTTGTTGTAGTCGTAGATCTAATTGTCGAAGATCTTCTTTCAGTACATCGTTAATGAAATTTTCGTATTTTACGATTGTCTCTTCTATATCAGTTTTCGACATGCTTCAAGAAATAAAATTGCAAAATCAGATTTAGAACAGAACCTCTTTACTTCTGGAACATTTTTTTTTACTTTAGTATCTTATTCTGTTGCGTTGTTTGTATCAGTTAATATAACTTATTTTTCTTAGAATATTAATAAATTGTACGAAATAAATATGTACGAGTCAATTAGTTAACCACGCTAACAAATATTAACAATTATCAAAACAAATGCAAGCCCAAAAAGCAAAAACAAAAAGTTATTGGTTATATTATTAAAATTATTGTCGGGATGTCAGGCAATGTCACCCCGACATTTTATTGGACTTTTTTTTTAAATGGCTTTACGGCTCTGGGTTCTAGCCTTTTTGAGCCTGAAGTTATAATGTGTAATTATCCTTCATAGCACACTGCTTCACAATAAGTTGATGCGTCACATTGTGCAGCCCTTGGGATATTTTGACGCCAACTTGAGCCAGCAGACAGCTGACAGTTGGCGATGGTATCTCAAGGTGCCTAAGCAGACAGACACCTTATCTTGAGAATCACATCACCATCAGAGCACTTGTTTCACCGCTTCCACTAATAGTTCATATACGCAGACACTTAATACACAAAATCGTACCACTTTTACATATCAAAGTCCACTTCAAACCATTATTTAAACAATAATACAGGACCAGCAAACCGCTGCCGGTCAAGTTCCCGCCAAAACTCTTTATTGGACAAACTTAGAACCATAGATTACTGTTCCATATTGTTCCTCTTCCCCCCGGACTCCTGAGGTGTTCAGACGTATCTTGTACTAAAACTTATTTTAAAATTATTCTCCAAAAATACTTTAAATATTGCGCATTTATTCGAGCGCAAAAAAATAGGAGTGCATGAACGCGAGGACGTGATATCAGCGACTACTCCTGGTACGCGCCGAGTGCACCAGCTACGCTGACTCATCGCTGCGACTCGCCGCGCAACCGCAGCCCACCACAGCTTGCTGCCCGCCCCGGGAGGCGTAACACCGCTTGACCAATAAGCTACGCGCACCCCGTCAACTTGCTGCGCTGACGTCGGTAAGAGGCCTTGCCCTCTTGTGACTCATATCCCGTACACTTCTGTTACCCTGGTACAATATGACTGAGCGGAGTAGCGAACACATGGACCCAGAGATGTCGCTGTGCGTCTCGGAAGATGAAAAAACTCCACCAAATTTTGTTACACAACGTACACAACGAAGACTTATTCATAATTCGGATAACATAGGACAGGATCAATTTATGGACCTAAAAGCAGAAATGGCTAAGCTAATGGCAATCACGAATAAACAAGCAAAAGATCTCAATGACCTCACTTCGACACTTAAAGAGGTTCGCCTGTCAAATCAAAATATTGAGAGCTCGCTTACGTTACTAACCGCTCAAAATGAAGAGTTCAAAAAACAAATTGTATCTCTGCAAAATCATGCAAAGGAAGACAGGGAATATATAATGTACTTAGAAAATAAACTGGAGGATCTGCAAATCTCCACCCGCAAAACATCATTCGAGCAGAAAAATGTTCCTAGGAAAGAAAATGAATCAAAGCAAGATCTAATTGACATGACTATACGTCTTTCAGAGACCATAGATTGTAAAATAAACAAAAGCGACATTAAAGATATTTACAGGGTGCGTGCAAAAAAGCCAGAACATAAAAACACTCCCATAATTGTAGAAACAAACTCTGCATTATTAAAAACAGATTTTGTGAAGATGGCGAAGGCATTCAACATTCGGAACAAAACTAAGATTTGTGCTAAACATCTAGGCTTTAAAACCAATGAAGACACCCCTGTTTTCCTCTCTGAGCACCTGACTGCTAGAGGATCACGTCTATTCTTTTTAGCTAGAGACTTAACAAAATCAAAGGGCTATAAGTAGATACTGCTGGACCGCTTATGGTAAAATATACGTGCGAAAAAATGAACTTTCTCCTATTATCTTGGTTAGAGCCGAAGAGCAATTAAACCAGCTGCTAAGGGAAATGTGACTAGCTTTGCATATCCAAGGTCTGTTGTTTCGTCTTGTTTATCCTATCCTCGCGTTTATTGCGCACTTACTGTTTGATACACTTTTGTTTGAAATACGATTGCATAATACTTTTTTCACTGTATCTGTTATATGCGTGCAACACACATAAACACACTACTTTGTACTTACACAAATATCCCTTATACATACACTCACACACACAATACCTTACCCAATTAACTACACTATGCCCTAGCAAACACTCTTTACAGATACTAACACGTATATACAAAACACATTAATTAAAGATAAACTTCTTATATCGACATACCTAAGTCACAAAAAAGAAAATTCAACTGTAAGCTTTACAAAGTATACATATTATTATAATAATATTATGTCGCCTACAATCACATACTTGACGCTTTGCGAATTGACGTATTTTTGCCTATTTTTCTTTTCTTATGAGTAATACAATGACCACACTTCAAGAAATAGACAGAATAGAGTTGGCACGGTCTTCTGAATGCGACATGGAGGAGTTTATTAAGCGTGTGAATGTAAAGAAAAATTACTTTACTATGATATCTCAAAATATAAGGAGTATATATTGTAACATTGATGATTTTGTATTGACTTTATCTAGCTTCAACTTCGATACTGATGTACAATAGTACTGACGGAGTGCAGACTTAATTCTAACAAACCTCTACCTGTTCTGCCCAACTATTGCTCCTACTTTACTGAGTGTAGGCTGAACCAAAACGATGGGGTCGTAGTATGTGTAAAGAATGCCTTAAAACACAAAATTAAGGAAATACATTTGACGCATGCATCATTTTTACAGCTCGACATACTAAATAATATAATTTTATGTATCTATAGATCACCATCAATTAAAAATGCTGATAGTTTTATAAATTCATTGAATTCACGCTTAAGTTCTATAAAGTCACTTAATAATATTTTTATCACAGGTGACATTAATATTAACATAGCTCTCAAGCCCATAGAACTACCCCAAGAACAGAGAAATCGACTAAATTATTTAAATATGTTATCCGAGCACGGTATATTGGCCGGCCACACTATCCCTACTAGAGAACAGAACTGCTTAGACCATATTATGTTAAATATAAATAAGCTCAAAGTACAGGCATCTATTTTTGTATTACACACGACCACTACTGACCATTTTGCGACTTTCCTCTTACTTTCAAAAATCAAACCTAAGCTTTTTGTACTTAAATCAAAAACATCCACTGACTTTGACAAAGCTCTATCATCATCATCATTACAGCCCTTCACAAGTCCACTGCTGAACATAGGTCTCCCCCAAGGAATGCCACAAAGCACGGTCCTGAGCCACCCGCATCCATCGACTTCCTGCATGTCTTACCAGCTCGTCACTCCATCTAGTGGGGGGACGCCCTACACTTCGTCCGCCGGTACGAGGCCGCCACTCGAGAACCTTTTTTCCCCATCGGTTGTCGGTTCTTCGAGCTATATGGCCGGCCCATTGCCACTTCAGCTTACTAATCTGTTGGGCTATGTCGGTCACTCTGGTTCTACTGCGGATATCCTCATTTCTAAGTTTATCACGCAGTGAGACTCCGAGCATAGCCCTCTCCATAGCTCGCTGAGCGACCTTGAGCTTCCTCATCCGGCCAGCAGTGAAGGACCACGTCTCAGTTCCGTAGGTCATCACTGGCAACACGCACTGGTTGTACAGCCTCGTTTTCAAGTTTTGAGGTATACCTGACGAGAAGATGTGCCGTAATTTCCCGAACGCTGCCCAGCCGAGTTGAATCCGTCGATTGACCTCTCGGTCGAAGTTGGACTTACCTAGTCGGACTATTTGTCCCAGGTAAACATATTCGTCAACAACTTCGAGCTTAGTGCTCCCAACAACTACCGGCATAGGTGTGACATGGACATTAAACATGATCTTTGTTTTGTCCATGTTCATCTTAAGACCTATCCGTTGGGAGGCACTATTGAGGTCATTGAGCATAGTGCTTAGGTCCTCCAGCGATTCTGCCATAAGGACTATATCATCGGCAAATCGAAGGTGAGTGATGTACTCGCCATTGATGTTAATGCCGTATCCTTTCCAGTCCAGAAGCTTGAAAACGTCTTCCAATGCAGCGGTGAAGAGTTTCGGGATATAACGTCACTCTGTCTTACACCTCTCTGCAGTTGGATAGGTTTTGTACTCTGGTTCTGTACCGGATAGCCATCGTAGCCCTACTGTACAAGCACTTCAGCACTTCGATATACCGACAGTCAACTTGGCACCGCTGAAGGGACTGCAGCACCGCCCAAATTTCGACGGAATCAAGGCTTTCTAGTCCACATACGCCAGACATAGTGGCAAATTGTACTCCTCGGACTTCTGTACAATTTGCCGAAGGGTATGTATGTGGTCTATGGTGCTAAACCTTTCGGAAACCGGCTTGTTCGGGAGGCTGGAAGTCGTCGAGTCTGTGTGCGAGACGATTCGTAATGACTCGAAAACAGCACGCAGACGCGGCTCAGAAGGAAATCGGTCTGTAGTTCTTCAAGAGAGCGTTGTCGCCTTTCTTGAAGAACAAGACCACCGCACTTCTGCTCCACGCCTCCGGTGTAGTGCCACCATGTAGGACGGAATTAAAGAGCTTCTGAAGGACTTCAAGTACCGGTTTTCCACCCGATTTCAGAAGCCCGCTGTAATTCCATCCTCGCCTGGGGCCTGCCGTTTTAAGCTGCTGGAGAGCCATTCTAATCTCGCTCAGACTGACGTCCGGGATCTCATCGGAATAGTGTCGGATAAGACTCGCTCTTGGATCGTTACTCACACTTGCGTGTGGCTCCAACGATGATGTGTACAGCTGCCCAATGAACCTCTCAATCTCACTCAAAATCTCAGGTGTCCCGGAAACGACGCTGCCACACTCGGTTTTCAGCTTCGACAGTTGGCTTTTTCTGGCAGACAGATCTCTGGCAAAGACTTTGGAGCCCTGGTTCCGCTCGATCGCTTCTTCAATACGAGCTGTATTGAAGTTGCGCAAGTCCCGCCGCATGCATTTGGAGATCTGTCTGTTCAATTGCCTGTATGCTATCAAATCTACTGAAGATTGCAGCTTCATTTCCCGTCTAACAGCCATGAGATTAAGAGTGATCGGAGAGTTTTGTGTTCTTCTGCGGCGGGTCTTATAAAACTTAGCTCCGACCGCATGGACAGTTTACATGAGCTTGTCATTGATATCGTCCACTGCAATGCAATCTTCTAGGCACTGAAAACGGTTTTGTAACTCGAGCTGAAAGGTTACGGGACTTTGGATTAGAGCACGAGGGGGACGGAGCGTTGACTTCATTAGACGACACCTCCAACTTAACGTTTAGGTTCAGTGTGCTCTAACCATTCGGTGATCGCTACCAGTTTTCACCCTCGCGATCACTGAGACATCACTGAACAGTTGGCGTCTAGTCGTCATAATGAAGTCAATCTCATTTTTGTCGAACCGTCGGGGCTCGACCAGGTCCATTTCTGTGGGGCCGCTTCTGGAAGAAAGAGTTCATCATAAAGAGTCCTCTTTCTCCATGAAGTCGGCCAGCTGCTGGCCTTGGGTTCCGTTGCCCTAATCCGAATTTCCCTACTTTCAGCTCACCGTTCTCTCTTGTGCCTAGCTTTGCGTTGAAGTCTCCCATTAACACCGTATAGTGGGTTTTAGAGGAATGCATAGCTCTAGAGATATCCTCATACATTTCCTCCACCTCCTCATCGGGGTGTGCCGAAGTTGGTGCGTAAACCTGTATGACCTTCAGCGAATACCGTTTGGTGATTCTGAGTATAAGGTACGCAACCCTCGTCGACACACTCGATAAATCCGACACCTCCTTGGGACAGATGGTCGCCCTCCCGGTGATAGAACAAGTTGCCGGATTCGAGGATTACCGTGTCCTCCCCCTCTCTTCGGATCTCGGATAATCCTATAATATTCCAGCGCAACTTGTCTATCTCTTCTTCCAGCTCCAGGATCTTCTCGTCAGTCCTCAGAGTGCGTGCGTTATAAGTTGCCAGGTCGAGTCGTCGTAGATGGCAACCGAACCTCCACCGGAGATTCTTAGCACCCCCTGCCCCGCCGTTACCATGGTCGCCACCGTAGCCAGGAAAAGCGGGGTCGCCGGGACTCAAAGGCCTTCGTAACTTTCTTCATTGGGGGGATATTGCCGTAGTTGCCACGCTTGGCGAGCGGGTTGGCAACCGTAGTTTTTTTTATTGTTATTTGCTGTTACCAGAAAGATGCTGCTGCCCATCTTCTGCTTTAGTTTCCCTCTGTCGCCTCTTACGACACCCACGGGAAGATATGGGGTAGTGGGTATTCTAACCCGCCACTACACGGGAATTACCTTAAAACCAAAATTTAAATAAACTGCCACAATGCGATGACCCTGAGTTTATAACTAATCAGTTGATTTATACACTTTCCAACTCACTAAAAGCACATACAGTAACCACAACTATTTCCAAAAAAAATCGTATCCTAAAACCTTGGATCACACCAGGTATTTTGCGCTGCATAAGAAACCGTAATAAGCTTCAAAAAAAACACGTAATGAGCCTCACAATAACATACCGGAGGTATAGAAATTATTGTAACAATCTCATTAAAACGTTAAAAAGAGACTATGAGAGAAAATTGTTGGCTAAATCGGTCAAAAATAACAAACAATTATGGAAAAATATCAAAACTATTACTCACACTAATAAACTCAAGACTTTAAATAGAGAACTCCTCAATGTTACTGATAACCCGATAGCCTCTGCAAACTCTGTAAATTACTATTTTTCTAATATTGGCAAACAGCTTGCAGAACGGATTGAATATGTTGAAAACGACTCTAACTCTTACATCCAAAACCTGCCAACACATCCGAACTCCTTCGTACTTGATCACACTGATCACTATGAAGTTAATAGCATTTTGATGAACCTAAAATCTGAAAGTTCTCCAGGCTGGGATAATATTGTTGCGCGCCACTATTAATGGTTTATACATGGCAACACTAGTTACCACTAGCGCCCTCTAGTATCGAGTAGCAGAACTAGGAGAGTCAAGATCCTTCTAGAAATTTCGGGACCGATATGTACTCGAACATTCTAGATGTTTCTGCATTAGAAGGTTCTGGAAACTATCTGAGGCCCTATATAAGGCCGGTATAGACCGCGACCGAGGGAGTATTGAATTACGATACCAGCGAAGACTTCGAAGCGATACAACTACGAACTCAAGCGATCTGTAGTAAAATTGTGTTTTGTTATTAGTGTGGTTTTAAGTTGTAATTAGTGTTGTGTAATTAAAGTGTCAATTTTGGTAATTCACTCGGCAGTTTTTAATTGTCTCGAATCCCAAGCTCGTAACAATTGGTGTCAGAAGGATTAAATCATGCCGATTTTACCTAAAGATGACACGGAGGGTATCCGCACCAGTCAACGCCAACAGGAGACGGACCAGAAACGATTTGGTGGTACAACGTCGCAAGCGTCGGAGGTCCAGCTGCCGACCACGGAGGTCGGCCCGTCAGCAGCTCCTGCATTTGCAGCACCTGACTTCGGTGCTCTGATGATGATGCTGCAGGAGCAGGCCCGCCGACAGGAGGAACAGATGATTCTCATGAAGGACCTCTACGCTGCCTTCGGGAAAGAGATAAGGAGGTGAAGGATAGGTTGCTCAACATGACAACCGCCTGTCGGAAGCTGAAACCCGAATCAACCAAGTGAACAATCGGTTGACAACGTGATGGCTGACGTGAAGAAAACGCTGGACGACTTAAAATTGGGGATGGAATTACAGCTCCCGTGGTAGCTACAACACCTTCGCTACGTGGATTCAAAGTGCCGCCGTTCGACGGGACTTCTTCCTGGACGGCCTACAAAATCCAGTTTGAGGCTGTCATGAAGGCGAACGGCTGGAATAAAAGTCAGGCCATGACTGCTCTCACCCTAGGCCTGCGCAACCAGGCCTTAACTGTTCTGGAAGCTCTCGGTAAGGAAGTGACTTACGAGCAGCTCCTTGAGGCGTTGGAGGCAAGATATGGCGACGCTCACCTGGAACACGTCTTTCATGCGCAGCTCAAAGATCGCGTGCAACGCAGCAACGAAAACCTGCAGCAGTGGGCCCTTGAGGTGGAAAAGCTGGTTCGAAAAGCATACCAGTCTGTACCTGCGCTCATTGTAGGGAACCTGGTGCAGACATTCATCGACGGCATCCGCGACCTTGAAGTTAGAGCTGCTGTGAGGTTCGGGCACCACGAGACGCTTAAGGACGCGTTAGCCCATGCACTGGAGGTGGAAGCCGTTCGGCAGGATCATCGATCCCATCGCGTCAGGGAGGTTGCAGCAGCTGCAGTTCGCGACTGCACAGCGATACAGCCCTAGGTGCTACGGCTGGGGAAAGGGCCATCTTCGATCCAGCTGCCCTAAGCGAACTGTAGAAAGGGAGGTGATCGATCTCGAGAGGGTAGTGCGGCTAACAGCACCGCCCAGCAGCAGCAGGAAACGAGTAAAGCCAGGACTGCGGGGCGGGTGCTGGCTTATGTTAAAAGAGCCCCAAGGATTTCGATCTCACAAACCCATGATGGGAACAGCCTAATCATCAAAGGCGAGGTCAACGGAACGCCGTGTAAACTGACCATAGACACTGGAGCCTCTCGCACGGTTGTCAGCTCCCAACTTATAAGTCAGTTCCTTGGGACCCGCATACAACCGAGAGCGCATTAATTTGGTAACAGCCACCGGTCAGCGCATACCCGTCCGTGGAAAGAAGGAGATGGAGGTGAAGCTAGGCAACATGATCTACTTGCATAATGTCATCGTGGCTGATATAATGGACGACTGCATCCTGGGCCTAGACTTCATGAGGAAGAATTTGTGAGATCGATGTTAAGCAAGGTGTTTTGAAATGTGGACATGAGGAACTTTTCGTGGAAGGGCGATACCGGGAATGTGTACAGCCTTAAGAAGATTGTTCTGCCGCCGAGATCGGAAACGATTGTGCCGGTTAGTCTTCCTCGGAATCCGGGGCAAGCTCATCGTTGTGTACTGGAAAGGGTGGACAATGACCTTCCGTGAAAGTGGCTCGAACCTTGGTCAGAACCACCGACATCTCAGGAGTACGTGCTGAACCCTTGTGATCAGGAACAGATTATGGAAAAGGCACACTGGTTGGTACTTGTGAGGAAGTGGATTGGTTGCGTAGGTGCCAATATCCATCGACTGAGACCCCAGCAAGGATGCACAAACGAGGTGACCACACTTTTAGAAGACTGTCGCAGCGTTCTCTCCCGAATGAAGTGGTCAAGGCGAAGAAGTTGTTACTCAAGTACGCCGATGTTTCTCGTCAAATGATGCTGACATAGGAAAGACTGGCTTAGTTCAACACAAAATAAACAGAGGAGAAGAATTGCCTATCCGTCAGCGCCCAAGAAGATTGCCGGTAGCACGTGAAAATGAAGTGGAAACTATGATTGAGGGAATGGTGAAGGATGGTGTTATTGAACCTTCATCTAGTCCATGGTGTTCACCTGTGGTGCTGGTAAAGAAGAAGGATGGCAGCATGCGGTTTTGTGTTGACTACCGCCGTCTGAACGACGTTACAAAGAAGGACAGCTATCCCTTGCCAAGAATTGATGACACGCTGGACATGCTTACAGGCGTAAAGTGGTTTAGCACACTGGACCTGAAAAGTAGCTACTGGCAGGTTGAAATTGATCCAAGGACAAGGAGAAACTGCATTCTCGACAGGAAAGGGTCTGTGGCAATTTAAAGTTATGCCGTTTGATTGTGCAATGCCCAGCAACGTTTGAAAGGTTGATGGAGCTTGTACTTACCGGGTTAATTGGCGATGCCTGTCTGGTCTACTTGGATGACATCATCATCGTAGGCCGTACGTTTGAGGAACACCTTCAAAACCTGGAACGCGTGCTCATGAAGATTCAGAGTGCCAACTCAAGTTGAGTCCGAAGAAATGTTCACTATTAAAACGGCAAGTTAGCTTTTGGGGTATGTAGTGTCGGAAGAAGGTATCCGCACGGATCCGAGAAAATTGCCGCTGTCAAGGATTGGCTGGTCCCAAAAGACAAGACGCAGGTTAGAGCATTTTTGGGATTGTGCTCCTATTATCGGCGATTTGTGAAGAACTTTGCAGATATAGCCAAACCTCTGCACAAGTTAACCGAGGAGAAGCGACATTTCTGCTGGGATGAAAGTTGCGATATCGCATTCCAAGAGCTGCGGGCAAGGAATTTATAGTTGACACAGACGCAAGTGATATAGGACTTGGCGGTGTGTTGTCTCAACGGAATGGTGATCAAGAGGTTGTGATAGCGTACTTCAGCATGTCGTTGTCAAAGCCGGAAAGAAACTATTGTGTCACAAGGCGAGAATTGCTTGCTGTGGTAAAGTCGTTGCAGCATTTTAGCAAATATCTTCTGGGGCGGAAATTTCACTTACGAACTGACCATGCTGCACTGAAATGGCTATTGCAGTTCAAAAATCCAGAAGGACAAGTTGCGAGATGGATTGAACTACTACAGGAATACGACTTTGTGAGCGAACATCGCAGCGGGAAATCTCATGGCAACGCAGATGCATTGTCAAGAAGACTTTGTCCTGAAGATTGCAAGCATTGTACTAGACAAGAGGGTAAGGAAGTTGTATCTGTGAGGATGCTTATGACAGACCAGCTCAACAATGAGTGGAAAGACAGCCTACGACATGCACAGCAGGAAGATTCGGACATCAAGCCGATTCTAGAATGGATGAAGGCCAGTGCTCCTAAGCCCAAGTGGAGCGACGTTTCAGCGATGAGTCCGACCACGAAAAGCTATTGGGCCCAATGGGACAGCTTGCAGATTCAGGATGGAGTCCTGTGCCGTAAATGGGAAAATGATCGGGGAGACAGTTGTCCTTTGCAAATGGTTGTTCCTAGAGCTAAAGTACCGGATGTTCTACAGCTGTACCATAATGGTTGTTCAGGAGGCCACCTGGGAGTTAAACGAACTCTACTGAAGATCCGAGAACGGTTTTACTGGGTCCACTGTCGTGATGATGTCGAGGACTGGTGTCGCAAATGTAAAAGTCGTGCGGCTGTAAAGGGACCTCAAACTCGTAGTAGAGGTGCATTGAAATTGTACAATGTTGGTGCACCATGGGAGAGGATAGCCATTGACGTTGCGGGGCCGTTTCCGGAAAGTGAAAGTGGTAACAAGTATTTCATGGTTGTGATGGATTACTTCACTAAGTGGCCAGAAGTCTTCGCCATTCCAAATCAAGAAGCTTCAACAGTTGCAGATAAACTAGTTCATGAAGTCTTCTGTCGTTTTGGAGTACCTTTAGAGATTCACAGCGATCAAGGAAGGAATTTTGAGTCTCAAATATTCCAGGAAACTTGCCGAGTTATGGGTACTCATAAAACAAGAACAACTTCTTACCACCCACAATCTGATGGAATGGTAGAACGATTTAATCAGACATTGGAAAGGTACCTAGCAAAAGTTGTGGAAAATCGGCAACGAGACTGGGACAAGCACATACAACCGTTTTTGTTGTCATATCGAAGCGCTGTTCACAGTACATCAGTGACACCAGCTTTAGCAAATTTTGGGAGAGAATTACGGCTGCCTGCAGACCTGATCACCGGAATACCACCTGATGCCCCACGCAGTATAACCGATTATGCAAATGACTTGCGGGACAAAATGAATGACATTTATGAGCACGTCATACAGTCGGGCCAGCAAACGTCTGAGAAGATGAAAACAAGGTATGACCGCAAAATGAACAACAAAGGGTTTGACGAAGGTTCACTAGTGTGGTTACACAATCCAGTCCGCAGCAAAGGAAATCTCCTAAGCTTCAAGCTAAATGGGACGGACCGTACCGGATTGCGACAAGGATCAATGACGTAACCTACCGGATACAGAAAGGTGCAAGAGGTACTCCTAAGATCGTCCATGTGGATCGACTGGCGCGTTATTATGGGGCCAATAATGCTCGGGACGAGCATGTCTTAGGAGGGGGCAGTGTTGCGCGCCACTATTAATGGTTTATACATAGCAACACTAGTTACCACTAGCGCCCTCTAGTATCGAGTAGCAGAACTAGGAGAGTCAAGATCCTTCTAGAAATTTCGGGACCGATATGTACTCGAACATTCTAGATGTTTCTGCATTAGAAGGTTCTGGAAACTATCTCAGGCCCTATATAAGGCCGGTATAGACCGCGACCGAGGGAGTATTGAATTGGCGATACCAGCGAAGACTTCGAAGCGATACAACTACGAACTCAAGCGATCTGTAGTAAAATTGTGTTTTGTTATTAGTGTGGTTTTAAGTTGTAATTATGCCGGCAATGGGCCGGCCATATAGCTCGAAGAACCGACAACCGATGGGGAAAAAAGGTTCTCGAGTGGCGGCCTCGTACCGGCGGACGAAGTGTAGGGCGTCCCCCCACTAGATGGAGTGACGACCTGGTAAGACATGCAGGAAGTCGATGGATGCGGGTGGCTCAGGACCGTGCTTTGTGGCATTCCTTGGGGGAGGCCTATGTTCAGCAGTGGACTTGTGAAGGGCTGTAATGATGATGATGATGATGATGATGAAGTTGTAATTAGTGTTGTGTAATTAAAGTGTCAATTTTGGTAATTCACTCGGCAGTTTTTAATTGTCTCGAATCCCAAGCTCGTAACAATATCATGACTGCTTTTCTTAAACATGCAAAGGAAGTGATTGTTCCTATCATAACTCACCTAGCAAACCTGTCCTTTGATAAAGGAATATTTTGAGACAGAAACAGATTTTTTTTTAATTCAATATAGATTATAAATAATACTTATTGAAACTCACTCTTTTGTTTAATTACCACTGGTTCGAAAAAAAACCTCTGTCCTGGGAAGAACCAGCAAGAAACCCAGCGGGACTTTTTTTTAAATAACAGCTTACAATCATGTATGTTACACAATTAACTACACAAAACAAATTAGAAATAGCTTGGTAGCGAACACCTCATTCTAGGGTTATTATCATCCATAAATTCCTTAATATTATAATAACCCTTTTATACAAACTATGTTTAATAAAGTTTTGAATTTTGAGCAGGTCGAATTTTGTATATTTTCTGGAATTTTGTTGTAAAGCGTATTACATCGCCCCAAGAATGAATTACTGGCTCGGTGGAGTCGAGTAACTGGTACTACTAGCTTGTGTTTGTTCCTTAGTATTTACAGAATGAATATCACTTATTTTGTATAACTACTTTTATTTTTGTGTACGTACATTACATTTTCATAAATGTATTGAGAGGCCAAAGTTAATATATTAATTTCCTTAAATTTTTGTCGGAGCGACTCTTTAGGTTTTAAATCATAGATTGCTCTTATGGCCCTCTTCTGTAAAACAAATATAATTTCAGTGTCAGTTGCGTGTCCCCATAGCAAAATACCATACGACATTATGCTATGGAAATAGCTAAAGTAAACAAGTCTAGCTGTTTCCAGACTGGTAAGATTTCTAATCTTTTTTACAGCATATGCTGCAGAACTAAGCTCTGTCTGTCTCCCAGCTCCCCTGAAGCAGTCGATCATTACTCCGGTTTACAAGACTGGGGATAGAGATGACGTAAGCTACTATAGACCTATATTGGTGCTGCCTGCGATATCCAAAATACTTGAAAGACTTATAAATGTAAGATTAAACGCCTACTTACAAAAATATGAGATCTTGTCTTCTTCCCAGTTCGTTTTCAGACAGGGAAAGTCGACCGAAGATGCAGTCTCTGCATTGAGCTCATTGGTAGTAGAGGAAATGGATAAACATAATAAATGCATAGCAGTATTCTTGGATTTGAAGAAAGCGTTTGATACGGTCTCTATCCCCATTCTTGTACACAAGTTGGAAAGAATCGGTATCAGGGGTGTTCCGCTAAAATTACTCTCGGACTACCTTGCAAACAGGAGGCAGAAAGTAATAAAAGAAAAGTTGCTATACCTATATGCTTTAGCATTTATAACAACGCTCAGCTAGAATTAGATTTTGCGGTGAGAATACATCACTGTCGTACCACAACAGATAGACAAAACTGCCATTGCCCCACTATACAAAAAGTAACCGAAGCTAAATATTTGGGAGTGTGATTGGATCAAAGACTCTCTTGATATCCTCAGCTTGAACATGTCACTCAAAGAATAAGGAATCTCACATGGATTTTTAAGATATTGAGACATGCGGTACCTAAGACGGATTTAGAAACGGGGATTGGGGATAAGTGTCTTCTAAGAGAAATATATGTATCCCTAGTACAGTCTGTTCTTGCTTACTGCTTGCCTGTATGGGGAGGTGCAGCCAAGACGCGCTTTCTTGAGGCGGAACGTGCACAACGTGGTTTGATAAAGGTCATGTATTTTAAAAAACAAATGTTTTCAACTGATAAACTTTATCAAACTACCCGAATTCCTTCAATTAGAAAGCTTTACATTATTCAGACAATTCTGAGTAAACACAAAACCCTGAAATTTGATGCCACTAATAATGTAGGAAGAAGGCATAAGCTGGAAACCGTCAAATGCAATTCTATTTTTGCTTCAAGACAATATAAAGCTCGTTCGGTGTACCTCTACAAAATGATTAATAAAAGCTTAAACTTATATACTAAAACATATCGCGACTGTAAGAGGTGCTTACAGTTATGCTTGGAAGATAAAACCTATGATGATCTAGAGGCATTACTAGTTAAAATTAAATAGTAACAAAAACACATACACACACTCACATACATACGCGCATATATATATATACACACACACACACGCAATTATGTACGCTAAAAAAAAGTTTTGAAAAAAAGTAAAAAAGAAAAAGGAAAATTAACCTGATAGCTGTAGTGTTACTTGTAGAATTAGTTTTATATTGGAACTATATTAGAATAATTATTTTCATTGTTATCTTTTAAACGTGCTACTTCAAAATCATGTAACTCCAAAATGTATTATTTTTAAACTGTACATTCTTCTAAAACGACCTGAATTAATTGAAGAGCGTTGCTCCCTGATTGACAGGCTCATTAGCTTAAAAGGGCGCTACGGTCACTAATATAATATAATGTACCCATTGTTTTGAAATAAATATTTATTTATTTATTATTATTTATTTAAATAAATGCTTGCATCGAAAACTACACCATACACTGTATATATACTAGAGAGTCACAACTATGGTCAATCCAAAGAGTATAGTAGGTCATACCAAAGACAATTTAAAAAAAAAATGGTAGTAAATATAACTTAAATTCATTACTATGTTCTTATCCAAAAATATAAAATTATCAATATTTTAATTGTATATATATATACAATTAAAATATTGAATTATTTGTATGAAGGTCAAGTGAGCGCTAGAGTAACGACGATTGCAAGACGTTGTCGATAAATGAAATGTTTGGAGAAATTATCAATTACCGTGTAGTGGCGGTGTATGAATATTCATATCATTCCGTCGGTTTCGTAAGAGGCGATTGATCCACTGTTCCACGGTACTGTGTAACAAGGTACGCGTAGTTCATTTTGTTTGGTTAAATCAGTGACAGGAGTAACGGAGAAAATAGTACGGTGGCGGTGCGAAGAAATAACAATATTTTCGAACGTAGTTAGTCATCGTGACTTTTAGGCTGATCACGGTGACTTTTTCACCGTGATGTTATTTATCACTCATGTCTAGTGGCGACAGAGGGAATTAAATTAGGAGATGGGCAGCAGCGTCTTCCTAATAACGACTAAAAATATAAAACTGCGGTTGCCAACCCGCTTGCCAAGCGTGGCAACTATGACAAATATACCCTCTATGAGGCAATATATTGGGGAGGCCTATGTTTAGCAGGGGTTTTTATAGGCTGTAACGATATTTGTTGTAATAGTGATAACAAAAAAATGTGGGAGAAAAAAAGACGAACATTTTTTTTAATTTAATCTCGGTGGAACGCGGATGCTACGTTCGATGTTTAGAGCAGCGTTGCAGAGGTGGGCAATATTTGTGACAGTAAAATTTTGTGCTCCCTTTTATTTCCATGACCCATGGCCAGCAGTGGAAGGAAACTGTAAGGAAAGGGATGGGGTAATTTTATTATTTGTAAAATATTTTTGTGTACAAAAAAGTAATCAGACATCAACATCAAACAATTTATTAAACAAAAGTTGCGTAAACAAGTTCAATGGTTAGAACAGTAATAAATAACAAACCCAAATAAGTTTACTGGAAAAAAACTTCAAATATTATATGTCACTTCTACAACTAAGGCAAATCTAACGAATGTTAAAATTCAAAACACATATGTTAAAATTCAATATATATATGTTAAAATCAAATAACTACTATGAAGAAAGAAACAAGGACATAGAAACACTTGACACAAGAAAAGAAATATATAATATAATAATATCGATATACTCAGTAGGAGCCTCTAAAAAATAAAAGAAATATTCAATCATAGGCATATACCTTATTACGCTATCTTTGACCAACGCCATTTTTTGTTGAAAAACGACTTCGCTATAATGTTCACTATATATCGAAATTATAACATAAAACTTAATTTTCGCACATTGGACTTTGTGGAATATGAAAATTTGTGTTGTTTACTTGATTTATAGTGATAACTCATACTTTATATTTAATTTTCAGTTACTTCTAACTATTAAATATAAAGTGATACATGAACGACACAGTATTTGAAATGGAAATTTTATAATGTATAAAATTGTTACGAAGCAAAATATAAACAAATAATTTTTAAAAACAGTATAATTACTTACCTTTTATATAAAAAACTAACAACAATTTTTTTTTAAATTTGTAGTTGCCTATTACACTCACGCGGCGAAGGAAATAGACTAACGTATATGAAGTAAACGCGACGCGTAGGTAAAGGCGGAAACTCGTAATTTGAAGTAAATTATTTTAATTGGAGAAGCGTAATTTAGTAACGAAACTAATTCTAATAAAATTTTAGTTATATAATTCTTATAAATAACATTTAAAAAATAATTGTTCTGAGCACTCTTATCTATGGTTCTGACTAAACGTAGTGATTATATACTCTTTGTTTTGGAGGGGTCCCTTCTAAATATTACCATACTCTTTGGAGTGATCTACAAAGGTGACCTTGGATTATCTCATGTATAGGCACATGAGAAGAAACCGTACAGAGGCAAAGCTTCTAAGGAGCTGTCAAAATTTTAAAATATTTTTGTAGGGTTGTCACAGGAGGATAAAATTAAATAACAAAACGTTTATCATAAAACTTAATGTAGAATATTTTTATACAAACTATTTTTATTGTAAATATTTTATTTTTATAATTTTTGTTCTTCATAAATGGTGAATTCTAAATCTAATGTCCTTTTTTTAAAATAATCTATTGGAAAGCACTCATATGGCATGACAAATATACAATCTTGCATACGTTTTAATATTTCATTACCAATATTCATAATGTCAACACTTACGAGATCAAAATATTCGCGAAATTTTTGCTCAAGCAATTCATACATTTATTTCAGATACATTCTCACATTGACTGGAACTTGAACAAGCACCGTAATTTGTTGGCAAGTTGAGCTTTGAAAAAGCATTTCCTAATAAATATTTTACGGTTCTTTTTTTAAATTTAATACAGGATTTTTCGAAGCGATCCCCACAAGTTTTATAACCAAAAAGTTTTGAAAGGAGATCTTTTTGTCAGACAGCTTTTAACCACTCTTGTCGTCTAAAATGAAAAAACATGAACCTATGTATTTAAATTATAAACGTAATTATTCAATTATAAACATTATAAAAATAACTACTAGGTACTACGTACTACGTTTTCTTCCAATGTTAATAGATACCTCAAACATAATATACCTATATGTATGAGGTAGGTACTCGTATCTATCTACCACATTAAAAATAATAAATAAAAAGTTACTTAGTTAGTCTTTAGGATAATTAAAAAATTATATATTTTTATTTATTCTATTATTGTTCATACAAACAAGTATATTAAACCATTTTTACACTTTTTTATATTTCCTTTAACACGAATAATTCTTTAAAAACAAAAATTGCCACTTATTATTCTTAACACAACCCTGACCTTGAGCACTGGCCGAGCCGGTTTAAAGCAGGTTCTCTCTGTACCTAACGAGTCGCTAGTGCTCACTCACACACGCGCATCTGGCTTGTAGTAGTGTATATATCATAGCGCGGTTGTATGAAGCTTTGCCTCTGTACTTTACGGTTTCTTTACTCATGTGGTATAGGTATGTATAGGCACATGAGTAAAGAAACCGTAATAGGTCCGGAAATTGACGGATTAAAATTTAAAACGTCAACGTCAAAGGCCACAGAGTACATTGTATATACACGAAATCAAAGGCACAAAGTACTGTCTTTATTATACACAAAGGTCAAAGTCATTTTCTTCCTGGTAAAAAAATGATGTAATAATGCTATAACTCAAATCAAATCAAATCAAATCAAAAATATTTATTGCATGACTACAGATAAAATTAAATAAGATCTTAAGATTATGTTATGTACATTTGTGCTCCATAGTCTGCCTATTTCAGGTGTACAATATTAAGTCTTAATTATATTTATCAAATAATCGATATCTTTATCAAATATAATATATAGATTAATTCATTAATGTCATCGTATTTTTTTTTAAATTATTATTACAATATATGATGTCAGTTTTCTATACTAAAAATACTTTACTTACTACTAAAAATACTTTATTTAACTTTTTCATTATAATTTTGTCTTAGTACTCAATAATTTGTTGGAATAATTAAATAATAAATCTAACCACTAAATATATCATTACTTTATTTAATCTTTGTTTTCTATAAATTTTTGTAAGCTGTAGAAGCATTTATCTAATAACCACGTGTTCAGTACCTTTTTAAATCTTATATCGTTCATATTTTTAAAAGAGTCAGGAATATTATTGTAAATTTTAATGGCATTACAGTAAATGCTTTTATTATATTGTACTGTTTTCGGATAAAATGAACTTGTTATTTTATAAGGCTTCCTGGGATTTTTAGATTTTTCAAATAAGTATTCATATTTCCGTACAAATAAAGATACCTCTTTAATGTATAAACAGGGTAGTGGCAAAATGCCCAGTTTCTTAAAAAGTGGTCTACAAGAGTCACTCTGAGGAGCCCCGCACATAGCTCTAATGCACTTTTTTTGCATTTTAAATACCCTGCCGATATTTGGGGCGTTGCCCCAGAAAATTATGCCATACGCTAAAACTGATTGTATATATCCATGGTATGTCATCAATCCTGCTTTAACAGACGTGTTAGAAATTATATTTCTCAAAGGGTAGACGTATTTTGAAAGCTTGGCACAAAGTTCATTTAAATGTGGTTCCCAGCTACAATGAGTGTCAACAGTTAAGCCCAAGAATTTTGTTGAATACACCTACTGTATTATTTCTGACTCATGTTCTATATTTAATGGTAACGGTTTTTGAAATTTGGAAAAAACTGTATAACATGATTTTTTGACAAATTAATACTTAATTGGTTACGGTTTAACCATTCCACAATTTTCCCGAGTGTAATGCTAACATCTGATTGATATAAATCTCTAGAAGCACACTTGACGAGTGTGGTGCAGTCATTTGCGAATAATATCGTTGGATTTTGAATATGTTTTGGAAGGTCGTTTATATACAACAAGAAAAGAAGGGGTCCTAATACAGGGCCCTGTAGAACACCGCGGCTTATTTCTCTAAATTTGGATCTATTAACTGTCACAATTTTTGTATTATAACAAAAGTTATTTAGTTCTGTGGCTTGTTTCCTATGCGAAATATATGACTTAAACCAATCAAGAGCCACTCCTCGAATTCCACACCTCTCCATTTTATCTAACAGTATTTTATGATTAACACAGTCAAAAGCCCTTGACATATCAGTAAATATCGCCAAAATGTGTATTCTTCTGTCTAATGATTGTATTGATTGCACATTTGTATTGTATTGATTGTATTGAGATGTATTGTTTTCATAAGATGATATTATGGCTAGGTTTGTGGATCTATTTATACGAAAACCATTTTGTTCATTAGCAATAATATTATATTTATCCAAAAAATTAATAACCCTTTTATACACAATTTTTTCAAATAATTTTGCGAAAATTGGGATTAGAGCAACTGGTCTGTAGTTTTTCATGTTGTATATTTCACCTTTTTGTACAATGGTTTAATTATAGTATTATTTAGTCTTTGCGGAAATTCACCAATAACAAAAGATAAGTTTATTGCATGTGTGAGAGGGGCTGTTATGTATACTGCGCTTTCTTTTATTATTTTGGTTAAGATTTCATCGGGACCGACAGAGGATGTGTTTTTTAATAATTTGATCTCATTAAATACTTTATGATATGTAGCCGGTTGAAGAAAAAATGTTTTAGTGTTATGATCTACGTAATCATGTATATTATTAGAATGCGATCCTTTCGTGTTTGGCACAGAGTCTATAAAATGATTGTTAAAGTAAGTAGCGATTAGTTTTTTTTTTATTTGTTATTGTTTTATCATTGACCACAATCTTTGGTATAATTCTTTGTATAACATTATTATCAGAATAGTTTTTTATTAGAGACCAAATAGCCTTAGCTTTGTTACTAGCATTTTCTATTAATCGTTGATTTGCTTTTTTTATCGAACATTTTGTACAAGTCTTCAGTATTGACGCATATTTTAAATACTTTGTCTTAAGATTTTTTTTTCCTTCGTATTTATATTCTTTATATAAGTGTCTTTTTACTTTACTGGATACCTTTATACCTTTTGTGAGCCATCTGTTCTTGTTGTTTTGTGTCATTTTTATTCTAATTTTAGGGAAACACAAGTCAAAGAATAATTTATATGTATCTATAAAGCTGTTGTAAGCTATGTTTACATTAACTTGTTCTGAGATTACCTCTGAGAAAGAAATGTTTTCCAAGCATTTCTTGAATTTATGAATATTGTCTTTAGAGTAGTCTCTTCGGTATGTAAACCAGAATTTTACATTTTGCCTTCGTTTTAAAGGAATAGATAATAATTGCCCGGTGTGGTCTGATAAATTTAGTTCACATATTCTAGGAATTCCACCTTTAAAATTACACAAAATATTATCAATACAAGTTTTAGTTGTCTTAGTTATTCTTGTCGGCTCAGATATCATAGGATTGAAATTATAAGAGCTTAATATTTCATTAAATTGATAAACTATCATATGTTTATTAGCATTTGGGAGGAGATCTATATTAAAATCACCACAAATTACAGTCTTGAAATTATTTTTGTAGCTGACTTTTAATAACATTTTTTCAAATTTTTCAAAAAAGATGCTAATTTCACTTTCAGGAGTTTTCTTTCTTTCTTTCTTTCTTTCTTTCTTCTTTCTTTCTTTTTCTGTAGCCAAAGACTTTATATCCTCATGCATATCATATTCTAGGTTGCTTTTTACTAAGATAAAACAGCCTCTTCTATTGCAATTCTTCTTCTGTGAGTCCTTAATTTTTTTTCTTGCAAATGAATTTGCTCTTTTATATCCGTTTATTTGTAAATTATCTTTATTTCCAGTAGTGCTATGGTAAATCGATCAAGTTTGCCTAGGGCTCCTGCTATATTTTGGTGAAATACACAAATTTGCCTATTCTCGAAAAAAACCAATTACATCGTTTTTTGAAGACTTTATTTGTACTTTATCAGTTGTAGATACAGAGTGTGAAGCCTCTATAAACGTAGAATTATTTTGTATTAAATCAAAAGGTACTGACCGAAATGATCTGCCTATGTCCTTTACAAAATATTTTTCGTAGTCGACTGTATTAATTTTAATATTAATTTTATGAACATTAAATAAATGTTTATAATAATTAGTATTATTACTGGTGTCAAGAAAGTTGCTGTTAGGATAACATTGTAATAAAGTTCTAATATCGTGATTTAATTTACATTAATTTAAATAGTAATTATATGGAATACTCGTAACAATTACCACGGCCTTTCTCAAAATTCGTAGGGCTGTAGCTAGTTCAGCACATAGATTCACAGGATTCGAATCATTCGAGCCAACACATATGACTACTTTATCACCCTCTTCAACCATAGTTTCTATTTCGCTACAGTGGCTTAAAATATGTGGTATATATACTCATGTGGTATAGGTCCGGAAATTGACAGATTAAAATTCAAAACGTCAACGTCAAAGGCCACAGAGTACATTGTATAAACACGAAATCAAAGGCACAAAGTACTGTCTTTATTATACACAAAGGTCAGAGTCATTTTCTACCTGGTAAAAAAATGATGTAATAATGCTATAACGATTGCCATAAACATGAAAATGAAGAATAAAAAGATTTCTCCTCTCCTTGGACATATTTGCTAACGTTTATAGTGCCCCATATAGTATATTATCTATGGTTTATAGCACCCATCTAAGTCATCCAAAAAAAGAGGCCTAATAATCTTCCGCTCACCAGATGTCACTAGTTGACACTGAGTTTAAGTTTTTTGTTACACAATAATTTTAAATAAAAGTTTATAAGTTTCTAGATTATTATATTAGTACATAAAACGATACCTCAGTAGTTTGCTCTTAAATTTTTTGCACATTTTAACTCTTTTTTTTTCATTTTTCTACGTTTATAAATATCTGTAGTTTGGTTTAACAAAATATAATAAAGTAAAAATAATATTATAAAGTAAGAACTAATAAAATAATAAAATATAACTAACAATACAGGAAGAAACTTTATATTTTTCTGTCAAATATAACACCGCATTTGTAAGTGGCGCTACTCTGGTGGCAGAAAAAGTAGTGTGCCTTCAATGGTTAAATATAATCACGCCATCTGCCGGAAAAAACGGGAACCTGTACAAGTGTATATTATGTTACTTACGTAAAACTAGTAATTTGGTTTTACGAAGGTGGTGAACACAAAGTTACAATGTAAAAGAAATAGATGGCACACGTAAGGGATTTATGCTCATTTCTTTTATTGTTTACAATTTACATGAAAAAAACTTGGTGGTCTGTCGACTAACTACATTAGAATAAAATATTAAGGAATCATTCAAGAATTAATTATTACACGTGTACTATGAAATATACTAGTATTTTACCTTCAAGTGAATGATGTACAATGATGTATCTATAGAAACCTACCTCCATCTTGTCGATTAAGAATCAAAAACAGAAGCGTTGTCACGGATGAATACAAAAAGCGTTCCTGATTCTTTACATTCATTACACAAAACATAACATATTTGGTTTAGTGAACCTATTCGTACTGAAGCCATACATCTACAGAGTGGATTTACTACCATGTAAAGAGCACTCTAGCTGGCTATCTATTTAATCGATATTCTTTATGTCGATTCTTACCGAAATACGAAATGGGTCTCCTGCGTTTTAACATAGTACATCAAATAATAATAAATGGGTGGTTTTCATCATGTTTGGTACTAATTACGTGGTAGAACCATGCTACAGCTATATTATGATTGTAGCACGAATGGGTCGGCTTGACCGGGGAAGGACCACGCTCTCACAGAATACCAGCGTAAAATAGCAGCTTAATGCTGCTGTGTTTCGTATGGTGAGTGTAGAGAACCGGAGACCCTTTTTACTGGATACGAGACATTCCATCTTAGTCCTCAGGGGTGACAACGCATCTGCATTTTGATTCTTAATTTAGGATAGATGTAGATGTTAATGGGCCACAGTATCTACTTACCATCAGGTGGGCTGTGTGCTCGATTGTCACCCTTATTTCATAAAAAAAATTAGCCTGCTTAATGCCTAATGGCGGATGGGTGACGTAAGTGGCGATTTAGGGAAATGCCTGGAACATCTCATAACTTTGGACAAGTATCCATACATCTCTTTGCACTATTTATCAAAACCTGAATTAAATATAACACTAAAACAGAACGGCAACGGAGCAAATTCCAATCTGTCGACCAAGCGTAACGGTTAAGCTAAAATAGTGATGAAATTAATAATATTTATTATTCAGCATCCGTGTATGAAAATACGTTTTTAACGAAAGATTAGCTTCATCTACATCTTCCTTTCTACACGTACATAACACGTACATAACATGACATGGTGAGAAATATGCAAGCTCAATTACACCGTAAAGCACCAACACTAATGTTACCGTTAATTTTGGTTAATTTAGTTGCTAAATTACGCCGCGACTCTATCTACTTCTATGAGTGGCACTGATAAATTTAGTTTCTTATATATAAAATTACTAAAAGTTTAATAAAATAATAAAGTTGCCTGCTTTCTTTATTTCAGTGTATAGCGTCAGTGATTAATGTAACAAAATCTATATAAATAAAATGATAGAGGTGTGCAGTAAAGCGCGCATCACGGAAAAAACTACTTGATAGATTTCAAATAGGTTTTCTAAGTTTTATTTCTTAGACACTCGGCCCTTATGTAAAAAAATATTGCGATATCTTCATTTAATTAGTTATTAAAGTTTTAAGAAACAACGATATTTATACGGGGTTTTTCACACGGTCAACTGTACGTCGCTTGCTCTCGCGTTACTAACCCAGATAATTTATATATTTTAAATACAAACGGAGCAACGAATAACATGGTTTACAAAGAAATTTTGTCTTTTGATAGAATAGAATAGAATAATTTTTGTAACGAAGTTCCTTATCGCACGGTACGAATTTGATGGATGGATTTTTCCGTCAAGTCACACTTTCTATAGTGCGAGCGAGATGGAATAATATCCATCTCCCTCGCACTTTTTCTTATCTTGCCATGAAAGAAATGTTATTTTAAATGACCCTTCATTTTAATAGACGCTAGTAATTCATTTATTTGTATTTGTTAATCAATAATATAATACGTTTATCAATAATAATATACTACGAAAGGAACTTCGTTCCAACCGAGTGTTCCACATCACATGTGTAATTCTTATTGAAAGTCATTTTTTACTTTACCACTACTGGTTCGAAAAATGGATACACCTAGAAAAATTCGGAATCAATATTGGCGTGGTATACAAACCCGGACATACCAATGTTGAAAAGTTTTTAAAAATATATGGTGCACAATTGCTACAACAAAAGAGATCAATTATATTCGGAGATTTCAACATAGACCTACTTACGAATGACAAAACTTCAACTAAGTACAAACATACAATAAGAGAATCAGGCCACAAGTTATTAAATAAAATTCACAAAAAATATTGTACTAGAGAGTCAGAGACGAAGAAATCTATCTTAGACCATGTCAGCACAAATCTTCAATGTGAACAATTCAATTTTGTTATTATTAACTCGTCCATGACAGACCACAAACAGATCTTCCTGCAATTGAATAAATATGAACCACACAAGAATTTAAGAACGACTTATGAGGCAATAGATTACAAAAGAATGTATAGTGAAATGGAATCATATGAAACGGAAGCCACTGCAGACACTTACGAATATCTTGAAAATAAAATAAAGCAATGCGCAGCACGAAATCGAGTAGTGAAAACGAAAACACTGAACCCCCCTAAAAAGGACTGGATCAACAGTGATATAATCACTGGGATTGCCCAAAGGAACTACCTATGGTTGCAACACAAAAAAAATCAGGATGACAAGAGACTAGAACAAGAATACAAGCAAAAAAGAGACACAATAGCTAAACTGATACAAAATACGAAAAATTCCTACTACTATAAACTATTTACAAAATATACTAATAATCCTAAAAAGATGTGGGCTCTTATAAATAACCTAGCAAATAACAAAATAAAACAAAGTAGTGCTCCTCCAAAGCTCTTAATAGACTCTGAACTAATTAGCGACACAGATGAAGTTTGTGATATTTTTAACAAATATTTTTCTACTATAGGTTCTCTATTAGCAAACAAAATACCTAACAAATATCACGATAGTACCTTGAATCCTGATTTCATACAACAAAAAATAAACGATCATAAACTGTCTGCCTTTACCCCATGTAATGCAGATGAAATAAATAAAATTATTCACAACCTAAATCCCAATACTAGTAGTGGAATAGACAAAATCAGCACAAAAGTCCTAAAATGTTTACAAGATCTAATCTCTGAAGGCCTGGCACATTCAATAAACAAACTTATGACTGACGGCGAATTTCCCGATACTTTGAAGGTTGCAAAAGTAACACCAATTTACAAATCCGGGCCCACAACTGACCCAGGAAACTATCGTCCTATTTCTGTACTACCAATATTGTCGAAAATCCTAGAAAAGTAATACATAACCGATTATCAAGTTACCTGGATTCATTTAACTTTATATCTCCACGTCAGTACGGTTTTCGGTCAAAAAGCAATACAACTGCGGCAATAGTAGATTTAACAACAAAATTAAAGAAAACCTGGATAAGAAAAGGATTGTTCTAGGCATTTACATCGACCTGAAAAAGCCTTTGATACCGTAAGTCACCAGTTACTTTTAAAAAGTTAGAGCACATTGGTATCAAGGTAGTGCCCTTAAAATGTTTGAGTCATTACCTAACAAATAGATTACAGATAGTCAAAATAGATAATAGCCAAAGCAATACCCAACCCATTACATATGGTGTCCCACAAGGTCCATATTGGGGCCGCTTCTTTCCTTATCTATGTTAACAATATAACGGATTTAAGACTACACGGCCATTTAACTTTGTACGCGGACGATACATGCCTATTCTATTTCGGTACTAATATGGACGAAATCATCTCAAAAGCTCAAGAAGACCTTAACATATTGTTTGAATGGTTTCAGTCCAACCTGTTAACAATCAACATCTCAAAACATGCTATATTATCTACAAGTCGAAAAATAAAATAATTCCCCGCATGCTCCTTTAACAATTGACAACATCCCACTCGAACAAAAACTTGTGAAAATATCTTGGTCTGAGAATGGATAGTAATTTAACATGGAACAAACAGATAGAATATATAAAAGCAAATTATCGTCGCTAACGGGTTCACTCTGTAACATAAATCAATGTATACCTAGGAAACTACGTTTCAATATTTACAATTCATATCAAATCTCATATATTATATTTAATAGAAATATGGGGCAGTGCCATAAAACGAAATTGCAGGAACTACAAAGAGCTCAAAATAAAGCAATAAAATACTTTTCTCCTACCCATACTTAACATCGACTCGTAAAATTTTGACGACACAAAAATAATGAACATTCGACAACTTTATATATATAGTACTTGCATTCTAATTAGGAAGATCATGAGTAAAACATCCAAACTAGTTTGTCCTTTACCAAAAGTCTCAAATATCCAAACGCAGTCTTCGTCGACCTAGCTTGCTCGTATTGCCAAAGACACGTACCAAATTAGGAAAAAAATATTACCTTTGAGGGCACATTTTTATAACAGCCTACCTTCTCATATTAAAATATAGATTCCTTTAACAAGTTCAAGTCTCAATTGCACAACTACATTCTTGAAAGCTACTGACTTGCAATTTCGGAGAGTGTCACGATGGAACTGTGAATACGGTGACCGTTATCTAGATTAAGTTTATATTATTGTTCTCATGTAAGTGGATTATGTAATCTTTTTGTGAGAATAAATTCTTTAAACCTAAACCTAACCTCTGCCCTGGGAAAAACCAGCAAGAAACCCAGCGGGATTTTTTTTAAAGTAAATTTGACATGAATGGTTGTGCAAACTATTTACAAAATTTATTTTAGAAACAGCTTGGAAGCGACCACCTCATTCCCAGGGGTTATTATCAACCATTTATTCATTTATATTATGATAACCCTTTTCATACAGTTTTTGTTTAATAAAATATTTAAACTTGGTAATAGAGAGACCTTGCATGTTTTTTCTTCCGCACATACAAAAACTTTGTTAATATATCAAGCTACGCGGGTGAAGTCGCGGGTATCAGCTAGTACTAAATAAAGCCTTTTACTGCGCAACGTAATGGCAAGTTACAGCGAGAATGTTCCTCTGGAAGGCAACCAACAGAAATAATGGTACATTTCGTTGGTGGTTCCGAATTGTGCAGAAATATTTGTTTTTATAATTTCTACAATGACCAAGATCAAGCCCGCCTTCTAGATGTTACAACTAAGGAATCTATTTACTGGTTACAAGCTTTACCATATGGGCATATTACTCGTTAGGTGCATAGCCTTAGGAATCCGAATAGCAGCGTTGGTCTGTCAACCTGGTCAGTCCCCTTTTGGTAGCGGCGTCGATAAGTGTAGAGTGATTCCACAGACTTATATGTGAGGGGACTGAGTTGTTCGATGTCCCAATGTCATAGTTAACCACGGCTACCTTCAGATTAAAATTATTAGTTTTTGGTTCGATCTACGTAGTATGAACTTATAGTACCTTGATGTCTTGCAGTGTATTTAATGGGTTCAAAGGCCCAACCCTTTTTTTGTTTAATTTTGTTAATTGTAGGATCCCAAGCACAGACTGCAGACATCCCCCATTTGAACACGTACAGGATCGCCCCCGTCATTACATCAGATGTGATAGACCACAAATCCTCGCTAAAGAACACCGAATCCTTCCAAGGATGATTCGCAAGGCTATTAAAATCAAAAAACATCCTAATTTCAGTAGAGAAGATGGCTCTGTAATAGTCTGACCATGGGTGCTGTAAAGTGCACGAAACGTCGGGAATAATATAAAAAAGTTAATATACGTATAAAATCCGTAAAAACTAGTTTCATTTAAATGTGTAGTGTTCGCGTAAACATAAGAAATTATTGCATTGTGTTGTGTAAAATATTTATTGTAAGTGTATTTAATGTATGTAAACGCATACAAGCTTAGTAATCGGGTTCGCTGCAATCACAAGCAAGCTCTGCGCCTCGCTACTTCGGCGCGTACGCGACTGCCCCAACTCCCAACACAACACCATCCTGCGCGCGACGGCTGATCGACGGGACTCGCCGATGTTGGCTCGCTGGATACGGGTGCATGCAGACTTGTAGACTGGCTTCTTGTTACCATCGGTGCAGTTTCTTATTTGTGACGTTAATTATTTTATTCTATTATTTCCAAATGTTACTTACACCAGATCTTAGTTATAATAAATGTTACTAACCGCTATGGATACTTATTGTCCGAAATAATTTTTTTTTTTTCTTTATTTTTTTTTTACAAAACGTTACCCCCACACGAGGATTTTCTCCTGTATCGTGGAGGTAGTTTACAAACATAAATTGCACGAGGACAAACATCCAGACCCGGAACAATTATTTGTAGGCCATACAAATACTTGTTCCGTGCTGGATTCGAACCGGCGGCCCCCAGCGCAACAACTCATTGCTAAGCCACTGCGCCACGGAGCCGTAAAAGCATTATGAAACCACCAGGTGGAATTTTAGTCAAGCAAAGGCTTATAATAAGTAAAAAATAGTGACGGAATGCAGCGTCAGTGGTGCCAAACGTACTGTGATCGACAACTCGCCTCCTCAGCGTGAAGATTAAGGTTAGGTTATATCCAACAATGGGTGTAAGAACCCCCGTTGCAGGAAGGATTACCGTTAACCTTCACCTCACTTTTACAGGCTGCTGGAGAAGGGTAATCCAGTATAAATACAGGCTGTGAGCTGTGAGATATTAAGGCCCGTATTAATAAACGTTACTCAACGACGAACTCAAGTGCGTAATCATTACGAAATTAGCATCTCAAGATCGTTGCTAATTAATAAACACATAAAAACAGTATCTCAAAACGCTGTACTTAGGAATACTGTTCTGTGAATTGCATTCAAGTATACACACTTGAGAGTCGAGTTTCGTTTATTAATCAGTGTGGCACTCAGTTGATATCGTAAACCTAAACCGCATCTTGAGATATGTTTATTAATAAGATCATAACCTCAAGCGTGTACTTGAGCTGAGTAACGTTTATTAATACGGGCCTAAATCATAGTCCTCGGGGTAAAAAAGTATCTGCATCCTTCTTTGTTCGAGTTTGGTTAGTCCACTAACCAACCTTTGACTCTTTGCACGTTTGTTACTTCAATATAAAAAAAATAGTTTTTTTTTATAGAATGAGAGTGGCAAACGTGCACCCAGTCCACCTGATGGTAAGTGGATGCTGAGGCCCATAGACATTTACATTTATCCTCGATTAAGATTGAAAATGCAGATGCGTTATCACCCCTGAGGACTGAGATGGAATACCTTGTTTCCAGTAAAAAGGGTCTCCGGTCCCCTGTTAGACAATTTATGTACGAGGCCTATGTTCAGCATTGGACTTCGATAGGCTGTTTATATGTCTGAAGTAGCCTTGACAAATTTATTATTTAAATGAAGCCGTTTTTAAATATTAAAGTATATATTTGTAGTTAAGTAATATTACCTTAAGTAATATTCTACCATGTCAAAATATATTCACATTATAATCGTTTGTAGAATTATCCAATAAGCCAATATCCAATAATACACTCACCATACGAAACACAGTAGCATTAAGCTGCTATTTTACATTTGTATTCTGTGAGAGCGTGGTCCTACTCCGGTCGAGCCGACCCATTCGTGCTACAACCGTAATATAGCTGCAGCGTGGCTCTTCCACGTTAAATGATGTTGATGCTTATATATGTGTTCTTCTTTTTCTTTTCTTTATAGTGTTTTGATGCATTCGCCTATGTATGTTACATGGCTAACTTAAGTAGAATAATATATCCTCCGGATCGAATTTTAGTCGCGGAGGCCAAGCTCAACGGAATAGCCTCTGTGCAGGATAGTATCATAGTGCAAGAGTGTGTGTGCAAGCACAGGTTCACTCTCTATTCCCTCACTCTCAGTCCGATGAGACGGTAATGCAACACGACCACATAGAGGTCAGGCGCAGGACTAACGACTTTATGTGCTTTCAAAGAATTTTTTGATGGAAAAACCTAATAACTGATTTTTATGGCGACCCGGGATTCAAACCCAGGACCAATTAATCAGCAGTCGCGTTTACGACCAATCGACAAACGAGGGAGTCAAAGTGAAATAATACAAAAAGACTGTCAATGAAATCGTTTATTTGACAATAATCCATAGTTTATAAATGTCACATTCGCGTCTAGCATCCAAAACCAGCGTAAGATCGGCAGTCTTATTACAAAATGTGGTTTATTGATAGTCTTGGCTTTTAAGAAGAAAGTTTATTTGTATGGAAAGAAGTCCCTTAGACGTAACCTCACAGTCTTCGCAAAATTTGATATTTGCAGCCAAATTCCATACTTTACTCGGGACTTCTTTATTGAAATTGTCTCTCTTATAAACCTCGGTCTAATTATAAACTAGTTTTTGTAATAAGACAGTAGCAGATTATTCAAAACAACATTAAATAAAAACTGTTTAAAAATAATCTAAATCATTAGTGAATTATTTATAATTTAGTGTGCGTTGCTTTGATGTCGTCCCCTAAAAAGTTTTAACGTGAACGTTTTTAAATATTAATTGATTTTTTATAATTATAGTTTAAACCTTTCATAACAAAATTAACTGAACATCTTTATTAATTAAAAAAAAATGAATTTATGTAAAATTAAAGTTTCCTTTTCTGTTATTTATTTTGTAAATGAAATGTTCTCGAATAATAAATTATTGAATTTGCAAAAGCCTTAATAAGGAATTTTGGAGTTGTATAGTATTCTCATCTGGTTGGGCTGAATAAATATATAAAAAAATGATAAATCTACATTAAATATAGTAAAATAAATAATACATAAATAAAGGTAAACCCAGCCCGAGATGAGATGGAAGCCCTCGGCAGGGGAGATCAAACGGCCGAGGGTCAGGGGAAAAGTGAAAGAACTGGCGGACGATGCGGGCGGTGTCGAGGAGCACCAGTCCGGAGCAGTTTGTCACGGAGTCCCAGCCGTCTCAGATGTTACTAAGGAATTATTGTTAGGACTTAGTAGAAGTAACAAACAATAGAAGAACAAAGATAACTCAAAATAAATTGAATTCACCAAAGCAAGACACTTAATCATAACTTTTCATGTGAAATGGTTTTACAAAAGGGAAACAAAAACTTCCATATACAAGAAACCTAAGTGTTACAGATAAACAAAAAGAACAAATATTTTTTTCTATGACGCAACATTTTGTTTATTTTTTTAATTAGTAAACTGTTATAAAATAATCTTTATTATTATTATGTATATATAACTCTGTACTGAAACTGTACTCATTTCGTGGATGTAACCTTATTGTTGACTGATTAAAATATTTATTAATAAATAAAACTAAAATATCCGTAACACGTAGGCAAATGTACCTAACCAAAACAACATTCCTCTGTAACAAAATAAAAAAAGTTAAACTTTCACTACAGTAATTTGTAATGTTCTTGTTCTGTGCAATATGCATGACTACCGTTCGTATTATCAACCCAATTTACCTTAATCCGTATATTACATTTACATCAGTTATCTTAAAATCTATCTTAAAATATTGTTTAAATTTGTTAGCTAATGAACGTGATGGACTGTCGCTTACCTACTATGTAATAATGTGCTGTTACTGACTCTTATAAACTACTGGAGGAAATGGATAGATATTATATTATTTGAAATGAAATGGAAAACCTGGACCATTATTAAAAAAGAAGCATGCATGGTCATTTCTGTCCACGAATTTATTCTTTTTATAACACCATTTTTCTTATATTTGTATAATACCTCTTTGGAAGGAAATTGTGTTTTTTATTAATTTTTAAATTTGTGACATAAGCACCTGGTGTCGGACAATTAGTCATTACAACTAAGCGGCTATTCATTAATTACAGAACTTTGGCTTTTCTATTATAGCCGCGTTAATTTGACTTATGCGCTTTAATTTTCTTCAACTTTGAACTTAAAATGGACAGATTGTGTAGAACATTATTGAGTTTGTTTGTTAAGTTTTGATGAAATATCACAAAATAGTGTTGTGATGCCTCGATTTAGTGGGCGGAAATATATTACACTAAAACATTACCTAATTAACGTAAAACAATAACCATAAATAGTGATATCATTATGTAAATAACCACTAATTACAAGATCTTAAAAATATTAGGATTCATTCACAATTTATAGCTATGCGTAGAATAGATTATGATTAAATTTTCAGTTCTTAGAAACCACTAATCTTATCTAGATATTTGATTATAAGGATCTTTAAGAAGGGATATAAAGTTGTTTTAGCACAAACAACGATCTTGGAAACATGTTAATATACTTTTATTAAAATGTAAAATAATTACGCACATGCATTTTATTTTTTTAGACATAGTTTTAGAAAGTTTAAAATATTGATCCATTTAGAGACAATTGATTGTTGTTCTTAATTAATTATTCTTTTTCGTGGACTACAATCCAGATTAAATATGAAAAGTGATAGTTTAGTTTAAAACAATATGGACATTTAGTGTATTTAAATCGAACCTTTTCATTAACTGTAGTTATATACAAAATATTTACACACCTATGATAAATATTAAAATATTAATCACGTAACTAGCATAAAACTTCAAAAATTATTGATTTTCATAATTATTATTGAATAGTATATACAGTAAATAATATTCAAACAATGCGTTACACAGGACATATAAAAGATAGAAGACGGCATTTTTTTCAGACAAGGACGTATTTTAATAAAATGTAATATTCGTATTTAAATCACTGGGCATTCTTATTTACTTTTATGTATAAATATTATTATTACATTTTTTGATTAATTACTTTATACAACGGTTAAATTATAACACAAGATTCCGATACGACAACATTGTATTATTTTGTTTTACAAACGTTTCTGCATACATGCAGTGCGAGCAAGGAGCAACTGTTGCTAGAAGGATTTTGTTGCCACGATGTTTATGATTTCAATCGATACAACTTTTCTATGGAGGAAGCCTATTTCAGCAGTGGTCTTCTGATGGGCTGTAATAAGGATGAAAAATACAATGTATGGCCGTTACTATTAAGGGATTACAAAAAAATCTTATCAGATTTGGTCCTGGATTAACAGAAAAAGTTGGTATAAAATGACAACTTTGTGAGCCATAAGATGTTTTAATTGTAACACAGACCAAAGTTATATATAGATAAAGGTTTTACATCAGTAAATATCTCACGAAATAAACTAAGTAAGAATGAAAAGTTTTCGCGTTTTGGAAATTGCGTAGCGATGTACTGTTACCTGTCGGCTATACACGTAAGATCTTATGACTAGGGTTGCCACTTAGTTTAAAAAAAAAAGAACGGTATTTCAGAAGAATATTAAGTACCTATTTAACATTTACCCTTCCATTTTAAACACATAACTCTGTTTCTTTTAAATAAAATTTTAAGATAAAATGCTGCAGAATTCTATCAAGAGAAGCCATAATTTAAAAGAAGAAGAAGAAGATAAAATGCTGACCAAAGAAAGCTAGTTGGAAAGAAACATTTATTTCGATAAACTATAACATTAGCACTTTTTAAGTTTATATTATATTATATAGATTTTGCAGATTTTGCAGAAGGCTCTGCCCAATAATGAAAATATTAGTTTGGTCGTAGCACGACATAATAATAATGATAATAAAAGGTACGGTTGGCAACCCGCCTGCTATGCGAGGGAACTATGGCAAATCTCCCCCCGGTTAAGGCCTACGTTTAGCATTGGGGTTTTGATGGGCTGTATGAAGGAATGAAGTTTGGCATTTTATATTTGTTTAACAATTAAAAGTATATTCAAGAGAAATAAAGTAATATAATACTGAAACAGTAAAGCTGCCACCTATAGCTGCCACCTATAACTGTAACTCACTGGTGACGATAATGTGCCAAAATTTTAGCATAAGAAAATGTCTAAAAAGTGAATGAACGAGTAAATTTTTAAGTTTTTTTTAAATTCTAATTACAATATAATTATTCTTATCTCAAATGACTAACAATATATTTGTTTTGTTGAGATCCAATTATAATTTTAAACCAATTAGACACTTATAATTATTAATCAATTTAGAAATTATATTTTTTTATTAACAAAATATAACAAATCTGGATGGAATGGCTGTATTTTCTTAACCATATTTTTCATGTACAATTGCATTTAATTTGTATGAATTATTTTACGCATTAATTTTATCCCAAATACCCAAAGCCAAGAATATTTTTTGGACGTTATTACATTACCTTATGTTGTATTTATAGAAGTTAGAAAGGTCAGACTAAAATATATGGGCAGGCGCGATAGCTATTTATTAAAGTAAGTCAAAAATAAAGAAACGTATAGTTTGGGACTGATTGTTCTAGACATGTCTCTAATTACTGAACCCGAGCGAATCATTGTTCAGATATGCAGTCTTACGATGCTTTCCTTCACCATCGGTATGGTAAGTTAGTACACAACTAAAACAATTTCACTACCTGCAAAGATAGAATTTAGATTTATCGCGAACTAAATTTTTAAAACGAGCGCCCCCGGAGATACTTTTTAGTTCAAAGTTAATCAAAAATATTTCAAGGATAACTGAAAAGGTATTGCGTTTTTATAATAATTCTTATATATTACTCTGTCAAAGATAAACCATAAAATACCGTTATAAGTAAAATTACAAGAGGGCGGAACAGCGTTTGCCCCGCCTGACCGCGCCTGCGTGAAGAGTCCCTAACAGAATGTTGTAATTTATGAAGTTCCACGTTATAAATTGAGGAAAATATAATTATCATTATAAATTAATTTGAATGTGCAAATATTGAATAAAAAGTATGTATCTTCAAAAACCATTCTGGCAAACATTTCATAAGGTATTAAAGTATTATAATATAACATAAACAAGCACTTTGTCTTATGTATTGAACTTTTGGTGGATTTTAATGACTACTTTTACTGGAGTCAATCTGGGTACGTACTACCTCTTACCTTTGTTTTTGCCGCCAAATAGCAGTGTTTTTAACCCCCGACGCAAAGAGGGGTGTTATAAGTTTGACCGCTATGTGTGTCTGTCTGTGGCACCGTACCTCTTAAACAGGTGAACCAATTTGGAAGCGGCTTTTTTTTATTTAAAAGAAGGTTTTTTAGCGGTGGTTCTTAGACATATTTTATCAAAATCGGTTGAGCTGTTTGAAGATCATGAGCTCTTTTTATCTCGGGGATTTTAAAAATTATCAATTTAAGTTATGACTTGCTGACTTGATCCGGTCCAAATGGTATAGAAAGCTAGTATAATTACAAACTGTAAAGCATAAAAATTTTAACCCTAGAGAAAAGAGAAGGGTGTTATATGGTTGTAGTGTGTATCTGTGTATCTATGTAGCTGTGTAGCTGTGTATATGTCTGTGGCATCATAGCTCCTGAACAGATGAACCGATTTTGATTAAGATTTTTTCGTTTGAAAGGTGTCTTATTCCAGAGTGTTCTTAGCTATGTTTCAAGAAAATCTGTTCAGCCATTTGAAGATCAACAGTTCTTTTTGTTACGGGTTTTTTTTTAATTTTTAATTTAAGTTATAGTCTTATGAGGTGACAACGCATCAGTAGCTTTCTTTGTTTGAAGTTGTCAGATGTGCCATAAAATCGTCGGAGTTTTTGTTACGTTTAGTAAAAAAAATGAATAAAAGACTAAACAGTTCTCTATTCAGCCTCAAAATAATTATGTACGCCAAAATCTTAAAATGATAAAAATGATGCTGTCAAGCGTGATGAAGGCAAATCTATCCTAAAACGAGAAAGACCCATATTATATACCATAACCTATGTAATTTTGATGACTTACATAAACGTTTTGTTAATTATAATCAAATATTATTTCTATTTCATGTAGGATAGTTAGAATGTAAACATTTTGCCGCAAGAGTGTAATATAATCACAAGGTGTTTAACTTACGTAAAGTGTGAAATGTCAACATGGCGTAAGAGAAAGGAATGCGTTGCATTCATAACGATCGTAAGATACGCGATTTAACATAATATATAAAAATTTAAATACATTTTCGGATATAATGTATATTTACACTCGGATACTGAGTTGTAATATACTGAAATTCGATGGATGAATGGCTCAGAACCTTTTTTCGTAACAACTGGTGTGCGAAGTCTATTCAAAATTTGATATGGATCTAATTATTTTAGAAGATACTAATAGAAGCCACCAGAAGATACTACAGTGTTGGGAAAGTATTTCAAAATAACCTGAAAACTGTAAACAAAGCATGACCAGCGTGTACCTAAGTAAATAGTCACATGTCTGGAATAACTACTACAGATTATAAGTATGTTTTCGCACAGATTGTATATAAAAGGTTTTAGTTTAAACTTCACAAATTCGACGAAAATGCTACTGATATTTGAGTGGAATCGTTCGAAATTAAAATAAATAGTGTATGAATGCCATTTCGCACATTTCCATTTAAGTCAAACTAGATTTTTAGTTTTAAAAAGATGCAAGTGAGATGATTATTTAATTATAAAAACTATGACGTCACTACACTATATTCTCATGCAACTTCCATAGAAATGTTTGTTTTGATAACTCTTAAAACTATTTCAACCTATTAGTGTCAGGTCATGGTAAGATGCGCCATATCCCAATCTGCCAAAAGATCTTATGGCTCCCGATAGATGGCGGTATAACTATAATATCTCGTTTACGCCAGGCGTGACCTGTGACGAGGAACTGCGTCAGCGATCTGCAAACTGTCAAGCGTGACAATTAGGTCAAATCCTCCATACGATGGTAGATATCTATGTATTACAGTTGACTTTTACGGGCTGATGAAACTACGTACGTATATATCGCGTAGTACATATATGTATATCGATGCAAATACCCAACTGAATATAATCGGATTAAATCCTGGTTATTAAGCCCGCTACTATTATCAAAAAATTAAGTTAAATAAGTGCAAAATTGGTTTTAAAATTCCATTCGTTCAAATTAATGATGGCCATCGGCTAAGCAAACACCGCAAATATTTCGTAAAGAATACAAAGTTGTTAATTAAATTTATCTAGAAATGAGCCTCATCCATATCCGTTGTCTGATCAGATATCCACTGCCGGGTACTCGGCAGAACCGGGTACCCGGATAACGGATAATCAGCGCATGATTTTGCCAGGTAGCCGGGTACCCGGCATAATTACCCTGCGGCGTTTGGAGGCTAAGAACCGTGCGTTCTGATCGCTAAGCTAGTTTTCCTCCACCACAATTTTTCTCTAATTAACTTTGAATATGAATAAAGTTAATCTTCATCTATAGTATTATTCAAATTTTATTTCATACTTTAAAGTTAATTAAAGGCTGATTGTTATAATTGTGAAACCAACACCTCTAATAAAAAATCTTAAAATATTTTGTTATTAGAGGATAATTTTTTTTTCTTCGAGTTTCATAAATAATAATTATTAATATCATAATTAGTATGATGTTTATAATTAGCTAGCACTGTCCGATACCCAGCGTCATTATCCGGTACCAGGCCGGATCCTAGAAAACTGCCGGATTCGCCGGAAAAACGGATCCAACCTCATCACTAAATTTAACTGATTTCATCAGTCATATAATCGAAATACAAACAAATGACTCGATCATTATAATGTTACTAGAAATAAATTCACGTATGTAACATTACTACATGATTCTTATTTGAAAAATAGTGGGACGAGCGTGCAGCGGGGCGGGGGCGGGGCGGTCGTCGTGCATTCCAAACTTACGCTCTTGTACGCACGCACCGCTATACGTTCTCCACTAGGGCCTTAGGCTAATTCTATTAAATTTGTGTAATTCGACGATATTAACATTAAAAACATTAAAGTACTATATCCCGTAAAATCAATACACATTACATATATACAAAAGGTAAAATTATAGCTATACAGATCTAACACTATGGTATTGCAGTCCGGAATTCGCACATTAGGGTGGTGTCCCGTTCGAGCCGGTAGTCGAAGCCTCGCTTATGAGTCGCCGGCGCCTTCCGCCGCGCTCGAGGTCGACGGGGGATCGGTGGGATCGAGCGCCGCCTGAAAATAAAAACAAAACAAAAGTTAAAAACATTAGCCTCCATATTCAATCGAATCTTATATACTTGTAGGCGCCTCTATAAAATACCGGTTGGGTCGAGAGTGACCGAGACCGAGTGGTTGCGTCACTCTAGCGGAGCGTCATATCGATGGTGGCGAGGTGGAATTGAGGGTAGATCGGGAAACCCCACTCGTAATAGTGTCGTGGTTCTGTCCGTTGTAGTAATTCCTCTGGTGCGGGCAAGGAAGATGGTGTTGCTGAGAGGCTGCTCTGTGTTACACTAAGATGTGTAGTGTTGCTGTTGGTTTGCATACTTTGGTGTTATCGTGTAATTGCGTCCCTCACCTTACACCAATGTGTAATTGTGACGGGGTCATATTACGGTATGGTCGATCTGTAATTGCTCTATACTGAATGTATAGCGCGTTACGCTGTCTTATTATTGATAATGATTAATTGCGTAAGCAAGAAAGCAAGTTGAACATCCGCTCTCACATTTACTATTTTAACAATTAACCTTTTCTGTTAAAGTATATATTTTTAACAATTAACGTTTCAGTGGGAAACAGGCAGGAGATAGGCAGCAGCATCTTCCTGATAACAGCAATATTACAAAAAAAACTGCGGTTGCCAACCCGCTCGCCAAGCGTGGCAACTAAGGAAAATATCCCCCCATGATGAAAGTTACGAAGAGACGGCCCCCAGTCCCGGCGGCCCCGCTATTCCTGGCTACGGTGGCGACCATGGTAACGGCGGGGCAGGGGGTGCTAAGAATCTCCAGTGGAGGTTAGGTTGGCCTAGGACGACTCGACCTGGCAACATACAACGCACGCACCCTGAGGACTGACGATAAGATCCTGGAGCTGGAAGAAGAAATAGACAAGTTGCGCTGGCATATTATAGGATTATCCGAGGTCCGAAGAGAGGGGGAGGACACGGTAATCCTCGAATCCGGCAACTTCTATCACCGGGAGGGTGACCATCTGTCCCAAGGAGGTGTCGGATTTATTGTCCACAAGTCTGTCGTTAACAACGTTGTAAAGATTGTGATTGTGTCGACAAGGGTTGCGTACCTTATACTCAGAATCACCAAACGGTATTCGTTGAAGGTCATACAGGTTTACGCACCAACCTCGGTACATCCCGATGAGGAGGTGGAGGAAATGTATGAGGATATCTCTAAAGCCATGCACTCCTCCAAAACCTACTATACGGTGTTAATGGGAGACTTCAACGCAAAACTAGGCACAAGAGAGAACGGTGAGCTGAAGGTAGGGAAATTTGGAATAGGGCAACGGAACCCAAGGGGCCAGCAGCTGGCCGACTCAATGGAGAAAGAGGGACTCTTTATGATGAACTCTTTCTTCCAGAAGCGGCCCCACAGGAAGTGGACCTGGTCGAGCCCCGACGGTTCGACATAAAAAATGAGATTAACTTCATTATGACGACCAGGCGACAGCTGTTCAGTGATGTCTTAGTGATCGCGAGGCTGAAAACTGGTAGCGATCACCGAATGGTTAGAGGCACACTAAACCTAAACGTTAAGTTGGAGAGGTCTCGTCTAATGAAGTCAACGCTCCATCCCCCTCGTGCTCTAATCCAAAGTCCCGAAACCTTTCAGCTCGAGTTACAAAACCGTTTTCACCCAAGCAGCATGCAAGCTGTATACGAGCTGTATTGAAGTTCGTTTTTATACTAGAGGCTGTATTTTCTGGCTGTATAAAAGCTGTATAAGCGCTTACACAGTTCTTATAAGTAAAAAATTGGCACAAATTATGCAGCTTTATGCGTTAGTAGCGCTGTACAGTAGCTGTACAAGCATAAAAAAGGCTGTATAACTGCTGTATTACAGCTGTTATTTGGTGTGCAAGGAAACCATTACACTACAGATATTGTCTTATAAGTAACTTATAAAGACAAACGTTCTAAATTGGTTTTTGAATGGGATTACAAATGAATATGAAACAAAAAGAAATTGAATGATGGCGACATTTAATGTACATATATTTAACATATTAATATTATATTCGGATTTGAGTTGAGTTTTACGAAGATAATTGGTGAATTGGACGTACAAAATTAGATTTACGGTAAACTTGTATATGTTTTCTAACGAAAAATTAACGCGCCAGCAAAATAACAAAATAATACAAGCAGAAAGTACTAAATACGGTAACCAAATATCGGTTGTATAGGTTAGAATAAAAAAATATATTAAATTAATGGATATGATGGCACATTGGGGCACAGTGATCATTAGTCAAACTGAAATAATGGTATAGGCTATGACTAATGACTAATATTCCCAAATTTATATTTTTAATTTTGTTTTTGTGGGTCTTAAAATGGCGACTATTTGCTAAACAGCCTAAACGCTATTTCGAGGGTCTTATAGTCTTAGTAGCTGTACTATGTATGTTATGGATTATATAAAGCAGTCATTGGTTTTTAATCAGTTCTATAATAGGACATTTTTATTATTTACGCTGTATAGCAGTTTTTTCAACATAACATATAACACTCTTTAGATATACGTATAAAAGATGAAAAATCTTGTCTTAGGAACAGTGTTGGATAAATTTAATTTAGATTTAACTTGGTCTTTTAACTGCACCAAATCTTTTTCTTTTTTTCCACATGTTGATAACAAATTAATTTTGTTCACTAGCACAATATAAACACGCAGCGCAAGCAAAATGGCAATATTCTGTCACTTATACAGATTTAAGTTGTACTATGGCTGTTATATATTTTTTTAGTTTTATATCACTCTCATAGACAGAAGTCATAAAACTACTGTATTTACAAAAGTGTACAATGACACCAAAAGAATAAGTTTTAGAAGATAGTTTGCATACACCATTGTCCAGAAATAAGATTTTAGTGATACTATAATAACACTTAGAGTTGTATAAGCAAGGGACAGCATGCAAAAAAACTGCTTCTATACAACTTTAATGATAAAATGAGATTGAAGTGTTACAAAATACTTAAAGATGTATCTTAGAGATTTCATATTCTGATTAAGAACCCTAAGCTTACTTAGATCCCATAATACAGACTTTATACAGCTTGAGCTGTATAATAATTCATAAACCACTCTTATAAGGATATAACCCCTTTTCAATACTCTTATACGCTTTTAAAAGAACTCTTAAGTTCTATGTATTGATGTTCATAACGCTTGTGTGCTGCTTGGGCAGAGCCTAGAAGACTGCAATTAAGTGGACGATATGAATGATAAGCTCGTGGAAACTGTCCATGCGGTCGAAGCTAAGTTCTGCAAGACACGCCGCAGAAGAACACAAAAACTCTTCGATCACACTCTTAATCTCATGGCTGTTAGACGGGAAATGAAGCTGCAGTCTTCAACAGATTTGACAGCATACAGGCAACTGAACAGACAGATCTCCAAATGCATGCGGCGGGACTTACGCAACTTCAATACAGCTTGTATTGAAGAAGCGACCGAGCGGAACCAAAGCTTCAAAATCTTTGCCAGCGATCTGTCTGCCAGAAAGAGACAACTGTCAAAGCTGAAGACCGAGTGTGGCAGCATCGTTTCCGGGACACCTGAGATTTTGAGTGAGATTGAGAGGTTCTATGGGCAGCTGTATACGTCATCGTTGGAGCCACACGCAAGTGTGAGTAACAATCCAAGAGCGAGTCTTATCCGACACTATTCCGATGATATCCCGGACGTCAGTCTGAGCGAGATTAGAATGGCTCTCCAGCACCATAAAAACCGCAAGGCCCCAGGTGAGGATGGAATTACAGCAGAGCTTCTGAAAGCGGGTGGAAAATCGGTACTTGAAGTCCTTCAGAAGCTCTTTAATTCCGTCCTCCATGGTGGGACTACTCCGGAGGCATGGAGCAGGAGTGCGGTGGTCTTGTTCTTCAAGAAAGGCGACAACGCTCTCTTGAATAACTACAGACCGATTTCCCTTCTGAGCCGCGTCTACGTGCTGTCTTCGAGAGTCATTACGAATCGTCTCCACGCAGACTCGACGACTTCCAGCCTCCCGAACAAGCCGGTTTCCGAAGAGACTTTAGTACCATAGACCACATACACACACTTCGGCAAATTGTACAGAAGATAGAAGAGTACAATCTGCCACTTTGCCTTCCGTATATGGACTATGAGAAAGCCTTTGATTCCGTCGAAATTTTGAGAGGTGCTACAGTCCCTTCAGCGGTGCCAAGTTGACTGTCGGTATATCGAAGTGCTGAAGTGGTTGTACAGTAGGGCTACGATGGCTATCCGAGTACGAAACCTATCCAACTGCAGAGAGGTGTAAGACAGGGTGAAGTTATATCCCCGAAACTCTTCACCGCTGCATTGGAAGACGTTTTCAAGCTACTGGTCTGGAAAGGATACGGTATTAACATGAAAGGCGAGTACATCACTTACCTTCGATTTGTCGACGATATAGTCCTTATGGCAGAATCGCTGGAGGTCCTTAGCACTATGCTCAATGACCTCAATAGTGCCTCCCAACGGATAGGTCTTAAGATGAACATGGACAAAACAAACATCATGTATAACGTCCATGTCACACCTATGCCGGTAGTTGTTGGGAGCACTAAGCTCGAAGTTGTTGACGAGTATGTTTACCTGGGACATATAGTCCGACTAGGTAAGTCCAACTTCGACCGAGAGGTCAATCGACGGATTCAACTCGACTGGGCAGCGTTCGGGAAATTACGACACATCTTCTCGTCAGGTATACCTCAAAACCTGAAAACCAAATTGTACAACCAGTGCGTGTTGCCAGTGATGACTTATGGATCTGAGACGTGGTCCTTCACTGCTGGCCGTATGAGGAAGCTCAAGGTCGCTCAGCGAGATATGGAGAGGACTATGCACGGGGTTTCTCTGCGTGATAAATTTAGAAATGAGAATATCCGCAGTAGAACCAGAGCGACTGACATAGCCCAACGGATGAGTAAGCTGAAGTGGCAATGGGCCGGCCATATAGCTCGAAGAACCGACAACCGATGGGGAAAAAAGGTTCTCCTCGTACCTCGTACCGGTAGGCGAAGTGTAGGGCGACCCCCCACTAGATGGAGTGACGACCTGGTAAGAGATGCAGGAAGTCGATGGATGCAGGTGACTCAGGACAGTGCTTTGTAGCATTCCTTGGGGGAGGCCTATGTTCAACAGTGGACTTGTGAAGGGCTGTATTGATTGATTGATTGATTGAACATTTCCAGATGTATTTCCAAGATCAGAAGTGGGATCTCATGTTGTGTTACTGGATATTTTGATGAAGTTCCGACATAAAAGTTAAATATTTTATATTTATATTCAATCGAAAATTTTAGTGAAAGTAAGAACTCGCCTGTTCTATTAATATTTGTTTATTTTCTGTTCAATTTGATGTGGGTGTGTGTGTGTGTGATTAATTTTTTTATGCGGTAGAGCCATAGTGCATGACTGCAACACGAAGTGGTCGGCACAAACGAGGAAGGAACACGCTCTTACAGAGTAATAGGTATAATCATAAAACAATATATTTGTTAAATAATTTTTTTTTGTAATTTTTGTAAGTCAATTCTCAGAATTAATCAAAATAAATTCAATTACTAACTCTGCAGCTCGATAGGTACTAATAATAAAAAATAGCTTGAGCTATGTATTTAAGCAGTTCCAAAGTTTAAAAAAAATTAAGTGACAAACGAACTAACAGGTCCACTGCAGTCCCTGGAGGCGGTTACAAACAAATATCGGTTTACTATTCTAGCCCACGCGACCTACAGCCAAGCAATATTTTTTTCTTTTCCAAAAATTTATTCGGATGCAATTTTGTACTTAGATAATGTTTTACTTTACAAGTTTTTCTAGATAGGTGTTACCAAAGCTCGGTCGCTCAATTACAATTTGCTTATGCCAGCCCTAGTGGGGAATAGTGGACTAGGTTATTAATCATCATCATCATCATCATTACAGCCCTTCACAAGCCCACTGCTGAACATAGGCCTCCCCCAAGGAATGCCACAAAGCACGGCCCTGAGCCACCTGCATCCATCGACTTCCTTCATGATTTACTAGGTCGTCACTAGGTTATTATAACAGTGTAATTTGTCCCACCAAGAAACGATTAGTGGGGAAAAGTAGACGAAAACATTTTAAAGATTTTAGTTTTAGTTTTAAACCACACGCTTGGCAGGCGGGTTGGCAAACGCAGTTTCTTATTATTTAGAGTTGTTATCAGGAAGTAGTGTTGCCCAAATGCAAGAACAAGACGAGACTTAGCCAGTCTTGGTCTTGGTCTTGCGTCAATACACCTGGCCTTGGTCTTGGTCTTGGTATTGCGCTCCTAGTCTTGGTCTTGGTCTTTCGCAAGTCTCGCAATTACCTATTAGCCTATTGCTACTTATTATACGTTACTTTAGATCTTAGAACAACTTAACAGAGTAGGTATATTTTGAGCTTGAAATAACATAGCCATAGTAAAGACCAACCAAATTAATAAATGTCTAAACAGTTAATGAGAAATTCGAAAAATCAACTGACACCGGGTGGGGTTTGAACCCACGACCTAAGCGATCCGTGCCGATGCTCTAACCAACTGAGTTGTCTACCGTGTCCCACGGCCACGGGAGTCAGTCTATTTCTTACTAAACGTTTACATTTAATAAGTTTACATGTGCTAAAACATGGTTAAATTATATAAAAAACAAATTAATGACATTAACTTGACTGTATTTTAAAGAACATTATCTGTCTAGAAAGAAATTGATAGACCCTCACCTCATATGAAATAAAAAGAGTTATACAATTTGTACAATTTACCATTTACTTAAATAAAAAATAAAATACAATACAAATTAAATTACATAACGGGGAAGGACCACGCTCTCACAGAATACCAGCGTAAAATAGTAGCTTAATGCTGCTGTGTTTCGTATGGTGAGTGTAGAAAACCGGAGATCCTTCTTACTGGAAAAGAGGCATTCTATCTTAGTCCTCATGGCTGACAACGCATCTGCATTTTAATTCGCAAACGAAGATAGATATAGATGTCTATGGGCCACAGCAACCACTTACCATCAGGTGGACTGTGTGCTCGCTTGTCACCATTATTCAATAAAAAAAAAACAGTAGCTACACAATAGCTTTGACATTACTGTTACTTTATATTAATTCTTTTGACCAAGAATTAATACAAAGTAACCATCTGGCTGACTCATCACTTAACCTATTTCTATGTTTTCTAACTACTAATAATGTTTTAGAAAATAATCTCTCAGCAGGTACTGAAGTTGCAGGTATTGAAAGAAAATCACGGGCCATCTTCGATAACGTCGGATATTTTGTCTCATAATAATAATAATAATAATAATAATAAAAGGCGTAGGAAGTGACGACCCATCGCCCGCTGACGTAACGGTTATGTGAAAAGGCGTAGGAAGTGACGACCCATCGCCCGCTGACGTAACGGTTATGTGACAAAACTGCTACGTCAGCGCAGTCAGTCAGCGCCTGGCCATGAGGTGTTAGTGCCGTGCCTCGGCAAAACTGAAGGTGCAAAGGCCCGCTTGTGCACATGGCCTCACCATGAAACGGTGCCGGGTCTGGGCGTCTCCCGTTAACTGACGCCCATTATATGGATGATGGAACTCAGAAATACGCGCAAAGGTCGCTGCCTGGAGGTCGCCAGGGCGCGTCTGGAGCTGGCGCTGGACGCGACAGCATGCGAACCGCCAGCCGATCAGGAGGAGCTGCACGACCACCCAGCAGCCACTCACATCCATCATCCCACCAGCTGGCTTGGTGTCGGCAGGGTCTTTGCGGGCCCAGCAATCGGCACCCGCCACTGGTGGAGTACGCCGCATGCGATGGACAATTCAAATGAATAGCAACGCATTGCGGGCGTATTTTAGGCGAAAGGGAGAAGTTGGAGGTTTTGCGTACCGGGCTAGGATGCATCGACTTTTGCTGAGCTGGAGCCATCTATAACCGTCACCGAGCAAAACCTGGCAGACCGAGTTCGGTATATCTTGCGCTCAAACATATTTGATGGCACCGAACTCGAACGGCTACGACGTGAGGCTGTTTCCTCATCGGATGAAAATACTACGACTGTGAATGCGGCGCCACAAGTTGCAGAGCAACCCGCACACGTGGATGCCGCTGTGAATCCCAGTTGTGATTGATTCAGACGATGATGAAACAATCGCCCAGAACTAGAACTAGAGCAAATGAGGAGTACATTGGAAGAGGCGATTTTGGAACGCGCAGTACGCCTCTCGAAAATCGACCGCGACTTCCTCGCATAACCCTAAGCAAGCGGAATCGGGATGTCGTGACGGCCCTGAACCCATTGCTGGCAACCTATTTGGAAACCAGCGGGACCTTTGCGATACGGACTCAATACTCTTTGGCGCCGCTTTGGCAGTTTGCCGCATTGTTGGTGCTAAACTTCCACGTCTGGACGTGCTACTGGTCAAAGTAGCGCTATCCCAGCCTGGAGAAGAAGGATTGAGGACCGTATCGCAAAGGCAAGGGCCTCATCGGCAGACTGATAAGCTTCAGGTCGGGCAATAATAGGCCGAGAATTGCGCACCGTCAGGATGGCGTTTGCTGGGACAAATGTCAGTTTGTCCCAGCCGGATATAACGCAAAACTGACGGAGCGCATAGACGACCTGAAGCAGAGAATCGCTGCTTGGGGAAAGCGGATTCGGCGATATACCGAGAGGTCAAGACGGTTCAACCAGAATCGTCTCTTCCAGAGTGATCAGAAGAGGCTCTATGAGTCATTGAGCGACCAATGGTACGTGGAACGGGCCCAGCACCGAATCAGGCCGACACTATCGCATTCTGGCGCGGCCTGTGGTCAGAGCCCGTAAACCACAGCGAGGCCCTTGACGGAAGTTGTGGCGAGTCAGTGCGAGTGTTACGCTCATGGACCCCGTCATCATAACGCCGGATGACGTAGCTGAGGCGGTCCGTAGGGCCCCGAACTGGAAAAGTCCGGGACTCGACGGACTGCATCACTACTGGCTGAAGGGGTTCGTGGTGTGTCACGCTGTACTTGCCCGACAGTTTCAAGAGGCTCTCGACCAAAAGTCGCTCCCGAGCCTCTTCACTACTGGGATCACTCATTTGGTTCCTAAAGACCATGATTCCACAGACCCTAGCAAATACCGCCCCATTACGTGTCTACCCACCATATATAAGACACTGACATCCATTTTGAGTACGCGAATCATTCGTCACCTGGATTTAAATCAGGTGATGTCGCGCGCTCAAAATGGATGTCGGGGCGGTGGTCGTGGAACCAAGGAACCACTCCTCATTGACGCGGTCATTGGCAAAGTGGTTAAACGCAACCGTCGGAACTTCTCCGCCGCCTGGATAGACTATAAAAAGGCATTTGACTCGGTGCCCCATACATGGCTAAAGAGGGTCCTCGAGCTGTACAAGATTGACTGTACAGTTAGAGACTTCCTCGGGCAGTGTATGGGGCAATGGGGTACAATCCTTTGTCATCTAGGCGAGCGGATGACGGATGCGGAAAGCCACATAAGGATAAGAAGGGGTATCTTCCAGGGCGATTGTTTGAGTCCAATCTGTTTTGCTCTCCTGAACCCTCTCAGTACATTACTGGAGGACTCCGGGAGGATTTCAGCTTCGGAAAGGAGGTACAAAAGTGACCCACCTTTTCTATGGATGATCTCGTTATTCGCTCAATCGCTCTCATCTTATGGAATTGCTAAACATCACTTGTGATTTTAGTAATTCTATCAGAATGGAGCTGGGGACGGATAAGTGTGCGGTCTTCCATGTTGAAAGGGAAAGGGTTGTTAACCTGAGGGCATAGACTTATCTATGCCCATCAACATAAGGACCCTTTCTGAGGCTGAAACATACCGATACCTGGGTATGTCACAGAGCATCGGTATCGATGAGGCGGGTATGAAGCAGTCAGTTTGCGATATGTTTTATGCACGCTTGACCAAAGTGCTTACAGCCTTTTGTCCGGTGTGAATAAGACACACGCATATAACGGTTGGTCATGCCTGTTCTCATGTATACCTTTGGCATACTTAGGTGGACTCAAACTGAACTTAACGCCCTGGATAGAAAAGTCCGCACTACTATGACGTCCCATAGGATGCATCACCCGAGATCGTCGATTATGAGGCTGTACTTGCCGCGGAAACATGGTGGGCGTGGCTTTTAAGCGCGCTTACCATGCATAATCGCGAAGTGTGCAGCCTGTAATTACTTTCTGACGAGATCGGATGATCCATTCTATAGGGACGTCATTTCTGTGATAAAGGACTTACCCTCTATCCTTAGCCAACGAGCAATGGCAAGACCCGGCAGTACAGAGCATTTCCGACCGGAGACCGTATGGAAGGAGAAGGAGCTCCACGGGAGGTTCTACAAGGCTCTACATGTGCCTTTCGTAGACACAGTTGCCTCCTCCACTGGCTACGTTTTGTGACCTCTTTGGGGAAACCGAGGGTTTTGTCTGTGCGATACAGGATTAGGTTATTAAGACCAACAACTATCGGAGATACATCCTAAAGGATGGCGTCGTAGACGTCTGTCGAGCATTTCGCCATCCCGGTGAGTCACTTAGGCATGTCATCTCCGGTGGTTCGGCGCTTTCTAACTCTGAGTACTTGCACAGGCACAACTTAGTAGTCAGAATTCTACACCAGGAGCTCGCTCTGAAATACGGTCTCGTGGACCGGAAATTGCCATATTACAAGTACTTGCCGGAAGCCGTGCTCGAAAATGATCGCGCCAGGCTCTACTGGGACCAGGCCATCATCACAGACAGGAGTATTCTTGCGAATAAGCCTGATATTGTGCTGATGGACCGGGCACAGTCAGGATATTTTGGTCGACATCACCATTCCATATGACGAGAACCTCGTGAAAGCCGAAACAGATAAGCGAACAAAATATCTGGACCTGGCTCACGAGGTGACCGACATGTGGGTGGACTGCCGACCGAAATTATACCTGTAGTCGTCTCTGCGAACGGGTTAATCCCAGTCAGCCTCTCGGGTCATCTGAGGCGACTGGGACTCCGTGACGGACCGCTCCAAGCTCAAATGCAGAAGGCGGTGCTCCTCGATACCGCCCGCATCGTCCGCCGGTTTCTCTCCTTTCCCCTAACCCTCGGCCGTTTGGTCTCCCCTGCCGAGGGTTTCCATCTGGTTGGGTTTTATTTATTTATGTATTATTTATTTGTTTATGTATTATTTATTTATTTATGTATTATTTATTTATTTATATTATTTATTTATTTATATTATTTATTTATTTATGTATTATTTATTTATGTTAGTATATTAAATATATATTTATGTTTATTTATTATTTCCTTTAAAATATTTATTCAGCCCAACCAGATGAGAATACTATATAAATACCCCACAATAATAATAATAATATTTTATTTGCATAAAACATGGTATATGATAGATTTTACAAAACGTTTTAGATCAGCATGTTTTGCTACAGTTATTCATAGCATGCAAATTTTTTTTTACATTAATATTTTGGCTACAAAATCCTTAACACTATAAAATTACAATTATTTAGCCACTGATATAGTTTTAATTTAAATGATCTTTTATTTAATATTTTAAGTAATTAGGTATCTTATTATATAACTGAACACACATAAATAAACAACTTTATTATATTTTCTTATTTTAGGATTATCGTTTAGTACAAGTCTATATGGATCTCGACGACTGCGGGATTTAAATCATCTACCGTTGTAAACAACGTTTTGTGCTTCTGTACAAACATACATACTATAGATATAAAGTGATGGTAGTGGTAATAAGCCAAGTTTTTAAACACTGGTTGACACAATTCATTCGGTTTTAGCCCACATATAGCTCTAATGCATTTTTTGCGCGACAAATGCTTTATTTTGATCAGTGCTGTTGCCCCACATTATAAGACCATACCGCAGTAAAGATTCTACGTATGCATGGTAGGACATGACAGCGGTTTTATGTTTGTTATGTTTTTATTTGTTTAAGTGCATACACGAATTTATTTATTTTGATAGAGACATCGTTTACATGTGGTTTCAATTTATATCGTCATCTATAATTAAACCTAAAAATTTCGTATGACTAGCTGCTTTTATTTTGGAATGTTAAGTTTAAGATTATGTTTATTATTAGTGCATTTATTAAATTGTATATATAAAGATTTGTCTAAATTAATTTTTAAATTATGTATGTCAACCCAATTAATTAAAGTATCTATTGTATTATTTATGTCAGCTTCGTGATCACTCATATTATTAATTTTTTATTGAAATCACGATTATGGAAATGTCATCAGCAAATAGAATACATTTATGCTTCGTCATATTGATAATGTCATTTAAGTACAATAAAAACAGAATTGGACCGAGAACACTTCCCTGTGGAACGCCATATTTATTGTTTCGGTATTCGGACGAGTACGTTATTATGTCCCCATTTACATCTGCTTTAGTAACAATAACACATTGTTGCCTATTATAAAGATATGATGTAATCCATTGAAGTGGTGGTCCTCTAATTCCAATCTTTTCCAATTTCTGTAACAATAGGTCATGTGAAACTAGGTCAAAGGCTTTAGATAGGTCAAAAAATAGTCCCGTGGTAAAATTATTATTATTGATATTTGACAGTACTATTTTCATGAGTGAAAAAATTGCCAAAGTTGTAGATTTATCTTTTTGAAAGCCGTACTGTTCGTTTGATATAATGTGATATTTATTACAAAATTCAATAAGTCTTTTATACATGCATTTTTCATATATTTTTGATATAACGGATATTAGGGTTATAGGTCGATAATTATTAATATCACATTTCTCTCCTTTTTTAAACAGTGGCTTAACTATTGATATTTTCAATGCATCTGGAAAGATTCCACAAGAAAATGAAAAATTAATTAAATATGTCAAGATTTCAATTAATTCAATTATACATTTTTTTATTATTTTTGTATTTATGTCATCGTAGCCTTCAGAGCTAGTATTTTTTAATAGCATTATTTCCCTTGTAACCTCATTTTCAGACATAGGTCTAAGAAACATAGAGTTGACATTCGCGCCGTTAATAGTTACATTTTTCGCTGTAGTGTGTGTTGTTGATTCACGGGTCAAATCAATAAAATGATTGTTAAAAGCAGAAGCTATATCTACAGGATTCGTAAGAACTTTATTATTAGCTATGATTTTTTCTATATTTTTCTTGTCATATGGGTTAGATATTTCTTTTTTGATAATGGTCCATGTTGCTTTACATTTGTTATCATTTTTATTTATAAACTTAATATTAGCATTCTTTTTTAAGTTAAATACACATTTTTTTAAGAGCTTAGAATATGATAGGTAACGTATTCTGTTGGCATTACTTTTATTTTTATAATATTTAAATCTTAACATTCGTTTTGCTTTACAACTTACTTTGAGGCCTTTGCTTATCCAATTTTGTTTTTTATTTTGTAAATTTATTTTAATTCGTTGTTTCGGAAAACAGAGATAGTAGAAAAGGCAAAATAATTCATGAAATCGGCTGAATGCTGTGTTAGCATCATTTTCCATGTATGCTTCCTGACCATGACAAATTTTTCAGGCATTCTTTAAACTTCCTAATGTTATCTAAGTTATAGTCTCTCTTGTAAACATAATATATAGCATGTTGTTGTGGCTCACATTTTATAGGAAAGCTTAACAACTGTGCTGTGTCATGATCGGAAAGATACAGTGGTAGCAATGTTGCAGTCGCATTTTGAATGTTACTTAATATATGATCGATACAAGATGACCTACGTGTAGGAACATTGAAATGTATTTTCAAGTTATAATTATAGGACAAATCTTGTAAATAGTTTGTGATTTTGCCTTTTTTTAATGTGTTTATATTGAAATCTCCAGCTATAACTATATGTACTTTAGATTTGTATTTTACAGTTAAGTCATGCAAAAGTGTGTTCAACTTAAATAAGAACTGTTGGGTCGGATTGGGAGTTCTGTAGAGACAAATAGTAATTAATTTAATATGTATGCGTCCTCATGTCCTCCACCACTCTAAAATGTCTTCCGAGCTGGCGGCTCTGGGTTTATTTAGGTACTCCTTCAACTCGTTAATAACTAAGCCTTGAAGACTGACTGAAGTTCCAGATCCATTTTAGACGTTTCAAGTGTGTTAAAAGTGTCTACAATATTTATCAAATGGGTGACGACATATTCGAGCACTTTGTGTTTTAAAAACACACTCTTCCAAAAATCGAGATTTGTAGTGAACTTATTGAACATGTTTATCTAATAGGTAATAATAATAATAATAATAATAATAAGTAATTATTATAAACCCATATAGTTAATATTATAATAATTACTTACTAGAATAAATTATTATGATATCTACCTATCCTACCATTATCTAATTACAATATTCCTTGCGAGATCAGCATAATGTATTCGTGTCCATTCTGAGCACCCGGAAACTTATTTTATTCTTTGGAACATGTACTCTGTGGCGGCAATCAAACACTGTCAAATGTTGTGCGTGCGGCGCGGCGGCGACGATTGTATGCGATATCAATAGTAGCCGCCGGCGCGTGTATCTTGACCTTGTACTTCCAAATAGCTGCAAAATTTCTTTGACAGGTCAGTATCCGACCTTTGATGATGCCGACAACAAGACATCGTGCACTATCAAAGTGCCGATGGTCAAAACTAGGGATGCACTCTTTTTTCTTTTAATGGATATTTTCATTCGCTATGTATGTTTATGGTGTTGTTCGTAATGCACATAAGTCCAAGTTTCCAAATCTAAAAATCTAAGCGTATACCCGAACTCCTATACTTCCTTAAACGACACTCAGTTTTGACTTTAAAGAGAGAATTGACTAAGTCTCGCAGGCTTAGTCTTGTTCTTGCGCAAATATTGCACGGTCAGTCTTGGTCTTGGTCTTGCTAAAGTTAGGCGGTTTTGTTCTTGGTCTTGGTCATGCAAAAATGCAAGAACAAGACCAAGACCGATTTTGGGCAACACTATCAGGAAGGTGCTGATGCCCATCTCCTGTATACATTTTCCGCTGTAACCTCTTTACGATACCAAACCCATGGGATGGTATAGGGTAGTGAGGATAGAATAGGATTTTTGCCGCTACACAGCCTTGCATAATTTCATCGTGAGCAATGAAATACCTGAAGTAAAATACATTAACAATATTTATTCAATTAAAGTGTAATATTCAATTTTAATCGCATTTATATTGTACATATTAAACAAAATAATAAACACTAAAGTAACATTTTAATAACGCGGTTTTAACCTTTAGCTCGAAACTAGTCCGTTACAGCGAACATTTGCATAGTTCACCATAGTTGAATTACTGGAAGTACCCACCCACCATTCTAATTGTGTATTTTAAAATGATATTTTATTGTATCCTTAGTTTGTATACATATATGTATAAAAACTAAGGATATTGGTACAAAAGTAAGGATATTGGTAAAATCCTTAGTAATACTTAGTATATAAAATACGAAGAAACAAAAATCAGTTTTTATATATTAGATAATGACATTATTAATTAAGATTAATTAAAACTACTTCCTCTGACATTAGTATTTCATCACAGACCTATTATTTAATTGAATCTTAAATGATATTCAGCCAATATCAGCCTACATTCTTAACGGATAATGATTTGAGTGGCATTCCTAGAAAATAAAAAATGGATGTGGCTGCCATTTGATCACATCTTTTTATAAAGTTCGATTCATAATTTAATAACAATAACATCCAAAAGTGAAGTTAACAAGTTGAAAACGTGAAGATAAAAGTAAAAGTATTAGTAAAGTTATATGATAGAAAGTGAATCTGATATAGCCCGAAAAAAATATTGCATTTGTGGAGTAGAAGAATATATAGCTAACACGTTCTTGAGCTATAGGAAACGTTGTCAATTTGAGGCCTAAAAAGAATGTTTGAAATATAATTTGTTGGTTTGCACGACGTTCAAAAGAGGTAAAAATAACACTACGAGGGTGGATTGAAAAGTACTCGGCCTGACCAAGAAAATAAACACATACTAAATCAGTAATATTTTTATTTTTCTACATAATCACCATCAAGTTCAATACACTTTGCCACCTCCTTCCAAGCATTTAGACCGTTGAAAAAATGATTCTTCCTTAGAGTCAAAGTATGCGTCTACAGCTGCTTTGACCTCGTCGTTTGTCGAAAATCTTGACCTCCCAAGTGCTTTTTAGGTTAGGAACAGAAAGAAGTCTGATGGTGCCAGATCAGGTGAATACGGCGGATGCGGTAACAGTTCAAAGCCACAGTTGTGAATTTCAGCCATTGACTGTACTGACGTGTGAACACGGGCGTTATCTTGATGAAACAGGACTTTCTTCTGAGCATTCCTCGACGTTTTTCTTTTATTTCCTCTCGTAAACGACGTAGTAAGGTGCAGTAGTAATCAGGTTTATAGTCTGACCCTTTCAAGATAATCAATCATAATCACACCTTTCGAGTCCCAGAATACTGAAGCCATCACCTTATTTGCCGACAAAATCGACTTAGCCTTTTTAGGGTGGTGAACCAGGTCTTCTCCACTGTTTTGATTGTTGTTTTGTTTCCGGTGTACAGTAATGAACCCATGTTTCGTCCATAGTAACAAAACGATTCAAAAATCATCTGCATCGGCTTCAAATAACTCCAAACAGTCGCGTGAAATAGTCAATCGCGTCCTTTTTGTTCAACTGAAAGCAGTCGCGGAACCCACCTCGCAGACACCTTGTGAAACCCAACTCGTTGACAATGATGTTTTGAGTTCGTTCATAAGAGATGCCTATAATCTCGGCTATCTCTCTAATTTTAATCTGCGGTCTCCATTATTAAATCAAGTACTTTTTAATATTTTCGTCAGTAGTTGACGTCGAAGGCCTTCAGAGCGGGTTCATCTTTCACTCTCTACCACGCTTAAATTCTGCTATCCATTTTTGACGGATGAATATGACAGAGCACAATCGCCTAATGTACTGACCATGTCATCATGGATGGCTTTTGATGATAGCCCTTCTTATGGAGTTGTAATGACGGCACGCTGCTCGATTTGCTCCATTCGCGGAAATTATGTCCGATTACTTTGTTAATAAATTTATAAAATCACAACTAATTATCGCACGTTTCGAACTTCACACAATGAACTAGTCTGAACTGAACTAAATAATGTGGGTAGATTTGATTTTTAGAATTGAATGGATCTGTATTAGGCCAGTACTTTTCAATCCACCCTCGTATATAAGGCATTGTGTTAGTCTTTCCACGCGTGCGTCCTGTTTCTATTGTATCCTTAGTTTGTATACATATATGTATACAAACTAAGGATACCATAGAAACAAGTTTGTATACATATATGTATACAAACTAAGGATACAATAAAATATCATTTTAAAAGACACAATTAGAATGGTGGGTACTTCCAGTAATTCAACTATGGTGAACTATGCAAATGTTCGCTGTAACGGACTAGTTTCGAGCTAAAGGTTAAAACCGCGTTATTAAAATGTTACTTTATTATTTATTATTTTGTTTAATATGTACAATATAAATGCGATTAAAATTGAATATTACACTTTAATTGAATAAATATTGTTAATATATTTTACTTCAGGCATTTTATTGGTCACGATGAAATTATGCAAGGCTGTGTAGCGGCAAAAATCCTATTCTATCCTCACTACCCTATACCATCCCATGGGTTAGGTATCGTAAAGAGGTTACAGCGGGAAATGTATACAGGTGATGGGCATCAGCACTTTCCTCATAACAACTCTAAATAATAAGAAACTGCCATTGCCAACCCAACTGCCAAGCGTGGGGTTTGAAAATAAAACTAAACTCTTTAAAATGTTTTCGTCTACTTTTCCCCACTAATCGTTTCTTGGTGGGACAAATTACACTGTTATAATAACCTAGTGACGACCTAGTAAATCATGAAGGAAGTCGATGGATGCAGGTGGCTCAGGGCCGTGCTTTGTGGCATTCCTTGGGTGAGGCCTATGTTCAGCAGCGGGCTTGTGAAGGGCCACTATTCCCCACTAGGGCTGGCATAAGCAAATTCTAATCGAGCGACCGAGCTTTGATAACACCTATCTAGAAAAACGTGTAAAGTAAAACATTATCTAACTACAAAATTGCATCCGAAAACATTTTTGAAAAAGAAACAAATATTGCTTAGCTGTAGGTCGCGTGGGCTAAACTAGTAAACCGGTATTTGTTACTAACCGCCTCCAGGGACTGCAGTGGACCTGTTAGTTCGTTTGTCACTTAATTTTTTTAAAACTTTGGAACTGCTTAAATACATAGCTCAAGCTATTTTTTATTATTAGTACCTATCGAGCTGCAGAGTTAGTAATGTCTTACAAAAATTACAAAAAAAAAAAAAATTAATTTAACAAATATATTGTTTTATGACACTACTATTTGACGCTGGTAGGTTATACCTATTACTCAGTAAGAGCGTGTTCCTTCCTCGTTTGTGCCGACCACTTCGTGTTGCAGTCATGCACTATGGCTCTACCGCATAAAAAAATAATCACACACACACACACACCCACATCAAATTGAACAGAAAATAAACATATTAATAGAACAGGCGAGTTCTTAAACAATAGTCCACCAACACGTATTGGGGCAGCGCGGGGTGCATTTTCTTGCGCTAAAAACCCCTTAGTAATGAGAGGAGGCCTGTGCTCAGCAGGAGGAATAGGCTAGATAAATTTAACTTTTGGAATCAAAAGTCATAAAAACTTTTTAATCAAAACCTTTAAATTAAAAAAAAAAACGATATAGGAAACCTTTTTGTTATTCCATGCGAGTTATTAAGAAAAAAGTGCTTATTATATTTAAAATCAAAACACACAGTATTCGATTGATGAAATTAACAGCAACTAGATGCGTGAAGCGGCAGTGTTTCAGCACTGAGTGCCGCATTATAGGTAGATATTTTTATACCTTATTCTACCGCAAATTTGACATTTGTATTTTATTTAGTTAAATTATACATCTCTCAAACTTTATACAAATCATCTTTTAAGTACGGTCAGTATGGCTTCAATCCTGTACTTTGAGTGTGCAATGCTTGTATAATATGTACCTATATTTGTAACTGGATGCTCGGGAATTGCTCTAACGATTTAGACGAAAATTTTACAACTGGATAATGTTTTACTTTCCAATTTTATCTAGATAGGTTTCATCCATGAATGAATGAATATAGATTACAAGAACACTTATTGAGAAAGTCATTTAAGCGTTTGGTTCCGAAAAAAAAACCTCTGTCCTGGGAAGAATTAGCAAGAAACCCAGCGGAACTTTTTTTTAAACATTAATGTACAGTATATTATTTTCTACAATTGAGTACCAAAATATTTAGTAATAGCATGGCAGGGATCACCTCATTGCCGGGGGTTATTATCAATCATGTACTCTATAGTAGTATAATATCCCCAATTAAACAGTTTTTGCTTCATAAAAATTTTAATCTTTTTATAGATACGTCCTGCATATTTTCTGAGACTGTTGTAAAAAAATAATTGCCCCATTTACTGACTCTTTGGAGTCGAGTAACTAGTATAACTAGATGACATTTTTTTATAGGATAAGGGTGACAAGCGAGCACACAGTCCACCTGATGGTAAGTGGTTGCTGTGGCCCATAGACATCTACATCTATCCTCGCCTGCGAATCAAAATGCAGATGCGTTGTCAGCCGTGAGGATCAAGATGGAATGCCTCTTTTCCAGTAAAAAGGGTCTCCGGTTCTCTACACTCACCATACGAAACACAGCAGCATTCAGCCGCTATTTTACGCTGGTATTCTGTGAGAGCGTGGTCCCTCCCGGTCGAGCCGACCCATTCGTGCTACAACTGTACAATTATTATAGCTGCAGCATGGCTCTACCACGTTTTAAAACACATGCCATGACATGAGAAAACTATTTTCTATAAAATGCCGAGCCAAACTCGATCGCCCAGGAACTGTCTATTGAAAAAGATATGGTGAATTTCCACACAAATTACTGACTATACGAATTTGAATTCCCTTATTACCTTTAGAGAATATTTTCACATAATATATTAGTATCACTGCAATGGTAAGAGATGCAGGAAGCCGATGGGTGCAGATGGCTCAGGACAGTGCTTTGCGGCTGTCCTTGGGGGAGCCCTATGTTCAACCGTAAAGTTGATATGGGCTGTAATGATGATGATGATGATGATATTAGTATAGAATTATTATCACTTTCCGTAAGTTGTCCAGTTCGTCTAAAAAGTAATATTGCTAAAGATACTAAGCACCCACACGGCACCGTGGCGCAGTGGCTTAGCATAGAGTTACAGCGCTAAGGGCCGCGGGTTCGAATCCCGCACGGAACAAGTATTTCTATGACCTACAAGTTATTGTTCCGGGTCTGGATGTTTGTCCTTGTGAAATTAATGTTTGTAAACTGCCCCCACGATACAGGAGAAAATCCTAGTGTGAAGGTAACGTTTTTTAAAAAAAAGAAAAAATATTTATGTAGTTTCTCGTCACAATACATCCCTTGGCTATCGATATAAATTATTTTATGGGAGGAAAGCGCAATCTGTGGGCTAGCCCAATGTTCTGCAATAATATGTTCTACCGACTTTTGGCGGGTTCTAATGTTGATTAATATTACTTTATTTATATTTTTTATTTTATTTACTACTTTATATCATAATACTACACCTGTGTAGGATCTATTAATGGGGCGTTATTTAAATTTAAGATAATAATCAAATACATTTTATTATATAATTTTTCCGTTTTATGAAACAAACATACTCCAAGGTTTTGGGATAAAATATACCTCAGATCGCTCCTGGCATTGCTTTATATCTGATGGTATCTGTGAAGTTTCATTACAAATTTTTCAGCTATTACGACGATTCCGCAGACAGACAGACAAAAAAATAATTAAAATGGTTATTCATGCCTTAATGACATGCAAATAACTCCCTCAGTAATATAAGGCAGTTACTTCGATATTACAGACAATTTTAAATTTCAACTTTATTTATATTGCATAAATCTATTAAAGTCTCTTCTAGTTAAATATTGGTTAACGTACAATAAAATGTCAACTAGTATGCCCCGATAGTTGAAACACGCACACAAATGTAGAATTTTTATGAGCGGTAAGCGGTTCCCTCCTTGTAATCAAGTGCTTACATCAATGTAGTCGTCCCGTCGACAATTGGCATCGTGGTGTCACTTATTAAATTTAATTATTATTTTAATAAAAAAATCATATAGAAAATAAAGACATTTTTAATGTGATATGACCTGAGTTTAATAATATTTTGATAGTAATATTTCATAATTCAAATTGAGGCAAATATTGCATGCCGTAAGCGCTAAGAGTGCCGGTATGTTCTACTAGGGCTTTAAAATTAAGATTCCAACGTTTTGTCGCATGAAATCGTATCTAGCAATCATATTTCACATATAAGTGATATAAAAAGCACATTGTCAGAAAGATAAATGATTGTTGAACTTATTAATTTTTTTAAATCGATTAATTGCTATTTTACATAAAAAGGGTTTTAGTGGCTTATGGTGGATTTATCAAGTCCGCATGGCTTCGTAAACACGATAACTTTTGAAAATATCAATTGTTCAACTCAATCTATTTCTAAAACTCTTCATCTATCATGGGAGGAAGCCATTGAATGTAAATGGCAGTTTAATTTTGTTTTGTTTAGTTATAATTAATTTTTTTCGACTGCGAAATGTTGAAATTTTCGGTGTTTTAGCAGCCTTTTATGAATTTATTTTTTACTAAATAGAGACTGCGTCACTCACTCAGTTAGTTCGACGTCAATCGCCGTCGTGAGTGGACACTGTATCGGTTGTTTGCAGCGGCTCAAAAAGATCGCTGTACAAATACACAATATTCGAAAAACCAAATTTCTTACATACTTGATTATAATAATAATCAGAGATTTTTATTACAATATTTTAAAAGCACAGAATAAATAATAGTAGTACGTACTAAAAGTAAGTACAATGTAATATTTATACTTAAATACGTCTTGGACTTTATGAAGTGACCGGAATGATGATATGATGATCATATGAGCATTATGAGTCGTGCACTTTTGGATTTTCCAAATTTTTTGTTAAATTGAAGTTTGACATAAAATTATTGGAAAATTGGAATCTCTATTAAGGTTATTAGTGAAAACTTGTGTGTATTTAAAATACTTTAAAAAATCTTTTTTAAAGGCAACCTGACATAATTAGATTTAAACACATATAATATGACATTTTAACTACCAAAGAAATGCGTGTTCATTTTATTTAGCTTAATTTATTTATTTATTTTGCCGTGTAGTGACGTGACGGCGTAAAAAATCTACAACCTCAAGTCATCCCGTGGGTGTTGCAAGAGGTGACACAAGGAAACTGTACCAGAAGATGGGCATCTGAAGCATATTGATTCTGATAACAACTTAAACGTAATAAAAACCGCTTGCTAGTGAAACAACTGTTGCAAATTCCTTTTGGAGGAGGCCTATGTACACGTTTAAAAATGAAAAACTTAAATTATATTATTTTTATCGATTCTTTTTTGTTTATTCGTTTAACAAAATAAGATATTGTTTTAGAATATAAATTAATAATGAAGGAAATATTGGCTCATGGAAACACAATGTGTATAGGCAGGTAGATATCGGTCACTAGGCCAATGTAACACAGCAGCATATCCGACCGGATCGTACAGTTGCAAGAGCAAAAGAAACTAATAAAACAATTACTCGACGGCAACAGTGTTGCAAACCTGTCCTCACAGGGCCGCATTTGGCGTTAAACACCGGTGTTGTTTTTCACGTTACGGAAAGACGTTTTTTTTAAATATCGCAACAGTATAAAATTTTACGACGCTTGCGTAGAGCTGTAAAGATTAGAGAATTATATAAAATACAAATTTGTCGTTTCTTAAATGCATAATAAAATTTAAAACACATTTTTTTAAAAGTTTATTATGCAGAATAAGGGTGACAAGCGAGCACACAGTCAACCTGATGGTAAGTGGATGCTGTGGCCCATAGACATCTACATCTATCTTCGTTTGCGAATTTAAATGCAGATGCGTTATCAGCCGTGAGGACTAAGACAGAATGCCTCTTTTCCAGTAAAAAGGGTCTCCGGTTCTCTACACTCACCATACGAAACACAGCAGCATGGTTCTACCACGTAATTATTTTTTTATTCTGGGCTCTTTACATATAAAACCCAAAAATACACAAAATTTTTAAGCTAGCTAGATTATGTTAGAGCTACTTAGTCATACATGATAAATTTAGCCACGGAGTGAGGCCCTGGCGTTAGCTTTTTTCGTTCGCGTAAAAGTATTCTAAAGTTGTAACATGAGTTGGCACGCCAACGTCTTGTGTCAGTTCGATTAGCAAGGGCCTTCGCATTACTATAAGGTATATAAAATAAAAAAGGTCAAAATGTAGTCAAAAAAGTCCAAAAAAAGACTCCGCTTATGTTATTTGGTAGCGCTCATGTTAGCTTCATTACGGTCTGTGGGTCGGATTTTATTTCACCTGGATGTAGTAAAAACCGATTTATGTAGCGTAAAATACCCCACTTATGAAGCCTTTACAAAAAGAACAATATACAAATAAAATACACTACATTTTTAACCTATTGTAATTATATTGTAACTATATTTTTATACGTGGTAGAGCCATGCTGCAGCTATATTAGTAGTATAGTTGTAGTACGAATGGGTCGGCTCAACCGGGGAAGGACTACGCTCTCACAGAATACCAGCGTAAAATAGCAGCTTAACACTGCTGTGTTTCGTATGGTGAGTGTAGAGAACCGGAGACCCTTTTTACTGGAAAAGAGGCATTCCATCTTAGTCCTCACGGGTGACAACGCATCTGCATTTTGATTCTTTATTGAAGATAGATGTAGATGTCTATGGGCCACAGTAACCACTTACTATCAGGTGGACTGTGTGCTCGTTTGTCACCCTATCCTATAAAAAATATATATATAATATTTATATACCATTAAGTCAATTGGTACGAGGTAGAGCCACGCTGAAGCTTTATTATGATCGTAGCACGAATTTTATTTACATAATTATTAAAAGGTAAATCGATATACGTTATCAATTACGTATATAGGCCGTAACTTTAACTTTTTTAACAACATTACGTATATAGGCTGTAACTTTAACATTTTTTTTAACATTATCAATGACCCAAAAGTCCGTCGAGCTAGTAAAGAACTTTAAAGAACTTTTTTTTGAGGTTGTATGACAAACAAGCACACAGCCTGCTCAGTGGTAAGCAGAATTTTTATTAAAATTAACAGGGCAATGTTTAAATAAGATCGAAATACAATTTTTTTTTAAATTTAAGTGAGTAACGAACTTACAGCCCTCCTGATGGTAAATGGCTACTACAGCCCTTGCCTGCAACCAAATTCAAACAAAAAAAAAAAATGATCTCTGATCAATACGGAATGCCTCACAACCTGTAATTATACCGGCTCGTTATATAATTCTTACCGTGTAGTGGCGGTGTCAGAATATCCACTACCGCATATCATCCCGTGGGTGTCGTAAGAGGCGACAGAGGGAAACAAATCAGAAGATGGGCAGCAGCGTCTTCTTAATAACAATTAAAAATAAAAAAACTGCGGTTGTCAACCCGCTTGTGAAACGTAGCAACTATAGCAAATATTCCCCCTATGAGGCAATCTATGGGCAGGCCTATGTTCAGCAGTGGACTTTAATAGACGGTAACGGTAACGGTTATATATTTCACACTGGAACACAGCAATGGAAGCACTGCTGCTGGGGACAAAAATAGGATGGTACACTGGTTACGTGGTTGAGACATGCTGCAGCTATATTCGTAGTATAGTTGTAGCACGAATGGGTCGGCTCGACCGGGGAAGGACCACGCTCTCATAGAATATCAGCGTAAAATAGCAGCGTTAAGCTGTGTTTCGTATGGTGAGTGTAGAGAACCGGAGACCCTTTTTACTGGAAATGAGGCATTCCATCTTAGTCCTCACGGGTGACAACGCATCTGCATTTTGATTTGTAATCGAGGATAGATGTAGATGTATATGAGCCGCAGCAACCACTTACCCTCAGGTGGACTGTGTGTGCTCGTCTGTCACCCTTATCCTATATAAAAAAAATACTATAAAAGTCAGAAACGAATTCGTAATGAAAATCATTGCGTCATCTGCCGGAAAAGGCAGAACAACGTCTGCCTGGCCAGCTTGTATAAACATAGGCTTAAAAAATCGATCGTGGAAGAAAATATGAACTTAGTTTGTTTAGAAAAGTTTTTGAATGTATATCTGTAGTTAAACAGCGTACGTAAAGCTTACTTCAAGACCCAGCCTTCTCATACTCTCTCGCTCTTCTTATTTCTGAGTAGGTTTTGGCAAAGGAAGGAGTTAGTTACGTTGCTAGAGTGCGGATTAGTGGTCGGAATTAGTTTAGATATCTCAGATGTGGACGTTTTCGCATGATATTTTCCTTCATCACTAATCACGATCACCTGGGTTCAATTCCCGCTGGCACCAATGAAATTATTTATTGCAATTTTAAGTGCTGATTTACCATGTGCTTGGCGGTGAAGGAAAATATCGTGAGGAAACCTGCATGTTTGAGAAGTAAGAAAAAATATATTTCGAAGACATGTGAATTTCGCCAACACGCATTGCGGCAGCGCGGCGGACATTTCCTTGCCCAAAAGCCCTCTCAGAAATGAGAGGAGGCCTGTACCCAGCAGTGGGACATATATAGGCTGTAACTTTAACTTTAATTTTAACTAATCTTGATATTAAACTAAAATATATAACAGGTTTATTAATTTTTCCTAAAGAGGGTTTCATCCCCACTAGAAGAGAAACTGCTAGTGAGTTCCTCCTGTAACGTGGAGGCGATTTAGTACATAAATTGAACATGGACTAACTTCCAGAGTTCCAGAATCGGAAAGTCTTTACTTAAAAGTCCTTAAAATTGCAACGAACAATTAAAGTGGTGTGGGCAGTAACTGAACTCGGTTTGTATTCTATAGGATAAGGGTGACAAACGAGCATGGAGTCCACCTGATGGTAAGTGGTTGCTGTGGCCCATAGACATCTACATCTATCTTCAATTAAGAATGAAAATGCAGATACGTTGTCACCCTTGAGTACTAAGATGGAATGCCTCTTTTGCATTAAAAAGGGTCTTTTATTTTTCTGGGTCTTTTCTGTTATGATTCGTGTAATTTAACTGTAATTTAACCATACATTCAACCATCAAATAAATATATAATCTTTTAATAAATATTTTATGATTGTAAGAAATAAAACAATTAAAAAACATCACATGATTCTTAATGAAATAAATAAATTTTGAAAATGAATTCTTAAACTGCATTCAAACGAGTTTAAATAAATGTATGTGAACAATCGAAGATACTGAATTTCCAAGAAGCGCCGTGGCATCTTTCGACATGATATTTCTCAGATCGAAAACATCGATAGAAGAAATCAAGACGTGTGATCCATTACAGCTTCATTTAAGACTGATCGAAGGTCTGTCAGACCTACATGTCTGAACTTAATGGGTGCTTAATTTTATAAATATGTCAGTTTTAAAATTGCAACAAGTATGCTGTGTGAAACAGTGGTTTTTTAATTGCGTAACAATAAACAGGGTGTAGTTTGTGTATGTATTATATTGTTTTTAACCCCCGACGTAAAAGGAGGGGTGTTATAAGTTTGAACGTTATGTGTGTCTGTCTGTCTGTCTATGGCACCGTAGCTCTTAAACGGGTGAAGCGTTTTAGGTGCGGTTTTTTTTATTTAAAAGCAGGTTTTCTAGCGGTGGTTCTTAGACATGTTTTATCAAAATCAGTTCAGCCGTTTGAAGATCATCAGCTCTTTTTATTTCGGGGGTTTTTTAAATATTCAATTTAAGTTATTATTGTTAATTTTTTAAGATTAATTTTTAGTGATGGATCCCTAGCTAAATTCAGTGAAACGGAATATTATTTATGGAATAACATCGATGTGTGTCTGACTGTCGAGCGTTTCACGTATCTACTAGTAAGTTGTTGAATTTCATAGAAATATAACTAAAAACACTAATAACGAAAATTTGAATTTGAATTTGATAAGGTGCATTGTTACGTGTCAAGAATAGGATGAGATATCTTTAGTCTTATTACTAGTATGTACATATTAGTACTTATTAGCAATAGTTCTATGATTTTGGTCACTTACAATTTATTCACCATAAAATTGCAATCGGGCAGGTTTCCACCAAGGTAGACATTTTTATTTATATACAAATGTACAGCAGCATGTATAGTAGACTAGAGTGAGCTCCATATTTGTATATTATTTAACGAATTACAGAATGTATATTAGTCTTGTATTGTAATATAATAATAACTATATAAATTTAATAAGTTGTAAACCAGAAATTATAAAATATAATCAGATGTTACCATATTATCATCAAATTTTTGTACCACATTATTTATATATATTTAATAGATACATGTAAACAAAATTGAAGTGTCAGTTATATTGAAATAACGGGTTTCTATTAAGCTCGGGGGGTTATTTGCATGCCATTAAGACATAAATAACCCCCTTTTTAAATTTTGTATGCCTGTTTGTTTGTTTGTCTGTCTATCTGTCTGTCTGTCTGCCTGTATGTCTGTCTGTCTGTCCAGACTAATCTTAGAAATGGCTGAACCGATGTGATGAAATTTTACAAAAAGATGAGAGCAATGCCAGGGGGGATCTAATCTGTATTTTATCCGAAAAAATTGTCATCAAGAGATTCTATCTAGGCAAAGTCGGGGCTGATAGCTAGTTAAAAAATAAACTATTTCTACTCTATTTACTCGAGTTGTGGAAACGCAATTATCAACTCATTTCAAAGCCACAATCAATATCTTATGCAGTATGCCACTGGCACGGTCAAGTAAAGACCTCGTTAATACAAATGCACGCTCACATATTTATAACTTATATGGTTTGAACCTGGGCCCGCTACTTTTTTCAGCTCATTCTTCTTCACTTTGTTCGGTATTGAGAATAGTTTCAGCATCCTACTCGAATGGCCTATTCATTTTGTTGAAGAATAGTCCGTTTATTTCTTGGTGACCTGTTCACCATTCAGGCTTTAATTACCTACTTCAGGTACCAGTGATCCACAGGCAATTTTTTTATAATAGCTATAAATCAATCCTAATATAGACATAACGGTTTTGTGGTGAGAAAAAAATGTCTTGTACTTTCATTTATTTTGCATGACACATGCACTCAACGTTTTCTGGTTTTTCGGGTGGTATTGTTCAACGTATCTTTGAGCCAAGAATTTTCTTTGTGATTTTTTATTTTACCTCAAAATAACAAATCTGCAAGTTGCTGCTGGCTGGTAATAAAACCAAAGTGTAAAATGAAATAAAACTAGCTATCTTAAATCTTCACAGCGTCATTGGTTCTGTAAAAAAGTTGAGTAGATTTAATCTATCAGCACATCGATTATGCAAAGAGCGATTTATAATTATTGTTAAGTCGCCTAGAAAAAATCGCTTAGACAATTATTGAATTCCATTGTTTCTTTTTGTTAACTATTAAAACACTGTTTCTATTTAAATTCAATTATAGCTAACATTCTTTAGCATGATATAAGCAATTAACTGCCGCATTGGTCTAGCGGCTTTTTTGTATGATTTTGATGATTCTTTTTTTTTATTAAACAGGTTATACTTCAATATGTATTATTTCTATATATATAAAAATCAATTGCTGTCCGTTTGTCTTGCTAAAATTCAAAAACGGCTCGACCGATTTTGATGAAATTTTTTGTGTGTGTTTGAGTGGGTCCCTGGATGTTATTTCAAAATTGGACCCGGTAGGTGGCGCTGTTGTCAAGATCCAGAAATCTTTCATACGAAAACGGGGCGGATCGTTAGTTGATATATAAATTAAAGAAAAATTCCACCTTATTTAACACATTCCACCTGTTGGTAAGTGGATGTTGTGGCCCATAGACATCTACATCAATCCTCGATTAAGAATCAAAATGCAGACGCGTTGCCACCCCAGAGGACTAAGATGGAATGCCTCGTTTCCAGTAAAAAGGTTCTCCGGTTTTCTAAACGCACCATACGAAACAAAGCAGCATTAAGCTGCTATTTTACGTAGATATAGACTTTCTGTTCAGCACAAAATTAAACAGCGGTTGTGATTTAAAATAATGAATCGCTCGTTTTAATACCCAAAATGACCTACGATGTGAAATACTGTGTGAGTATTACCAAGGACACACGATGGTGGCAAATTCTATCTACACTGAGAAAAGTTTATATAGGATCGTGGACATTAAGGGGCCAATGAAGATAAATATCGACTATATTCTAGTCGACATTTGTAGATACAGGTGGCTCGGCACCGTGCTTTGTAGCGTTTCTTGGGGGAGGCCTATGTTCGGCAGTTGACTTGTGAAGGGCTGTAATGATGATAGTCGACATTTAAGACGCCCCAGGGACGAGATGGGAATGACGGTTTCTCGAAGCAACACAGGGCGTACAAATGCGTACAAAAATGCAAGCGTAGGTACAAAAAAAAAATCTGTTCTTTTTTCTTAAATTGCCGCAAAAATTGTATAGATTTCGGTTTCATCCTAACATCTCAAATGGTTTTTTTTTAAACTCTTAGGTTTAACTCGTAACATTTTGTTACAATGTATCCGTGTATAAATTATAAAGGTATAAATAAGAAAAAAAAAAACATTGAATAAAGTACTATTAAATGCAGAGCCATTAATATTTTTTACGATTTTAAAAGTACAATAACAAAAACTTTAATGACACCACTTCGACTATAGTATGTGCCATATCGATTGAGAAAACGGACAATGACCTCAGATATGAGCCGAGTGTCAAAAGGCGTAACTTACAAAATCTCAATTTAGATGTGATAACAATATTTAAATATTGATATTATTCCCACTTCTAGGTCAGCACATATGTTTTGTTTTTGTTTCTTAAATAATATTGTCTGTGGTTCCTATAAACATAGTAAAATCTTACGGTACATCGCGAAAAATGTGTTATATTTTATATTTCAATTTATGGTAAGTAACGCAGCAATTCATTTAATAACAGTTTCATATTAAAAATATTTGAAGCAATATAATCACCATATTGAGCTTTTGCAAATTCATCCCTTTAAAATAAACAAAACGCGCGTTACGTCAGTTCGTTCTAAAAGAAACGTGACAATGGCAGCCAGAGATGCGTCACCTTTTGGGCCGGTCCGCCATTTTGTTTTCATTCGTGTTCGGATAGCGCTTGCGTGTGTACGTCTCGGTAATTCATAGCATTCATTGCATTGTTTTAGTTGAGTTTTACTGTTAAATTTGTTATATCGTTAAGTTTTTGTTTTTGAATCTGTTATATTAGTTTTACTGTGACGGTCGTTACTAAATCGACATGAGTTCAGGAGAATTTGGTGAAGGACCCGGTCCTTCAACATCAAGTGGAAAGAGACGTCGCCGACCCATAATAAACGTAGCAGGTACGTACAAATAGGTACAAATGCGACGACGTAGCCTTTCTATTTCTTAAAGCGCTCTTTTATGTGACCATGTGGTATTTATTTTCTAAAACAATATGTATTTATGTGATGTAGTACTATGGTAGTATATTTTGTCATTTATTTACAGGCCCATCTTCTGGAGCACCTTTAACGTCACCAGTAAAAAGAAAACCTACCACTTTGTCGGTCGGGGAACAGAGATTATCATTAATGTATACAAATATGTCAAAAACACCTGGCCCGAAGACGTGTATCCTTCAAACGTTAATATGGTAGAAAAGGTTTCGGAGATCTCAGGGTCAGCAAGAGCACTATATATCGCGTATTAAGCGTGTATAGAATTCCCATAAAATACCAGAAAAGGAATAATTAATAAAAGAAAAGTCTGTAATTGACAAGTTGGACGATTTTGATAAATCGGCTATAAGAGCGAAAGTGCATCAGTTCTTTCTTGCAGGAGAATTACCGACTTTAGACAAAATTTTGCTCAGTATAAATCAAGATGACCAGTTGCCAAACTTGAGCAAAACTTCCCTGCGACGTGTGTTGCGCCATTTAAAATTCAAATATATTAAGAGAAACAGAAAAAGTGGTTCAATAGATCGCCCAGAGATAGTTCTGTGGCGTACCAGATATTTGAGAGAAATACAAATATTAAGAAACGAGGGACGTAACATTTTTACCTTGACGAAACATGGATTAACGCAGGTCATACTATGGGAAAGGTATGGAAGACACCACAATTGAATCTTCTCGTCAATCACGGTTAGAAGGCTACTCTACTGGCGCGAAAGTTCTTCGGGTAAAGGAAAGCGATTAATAGTTGTACACGTTGGCAATGAAAATGGCTTTTGGAGGATGTGATTGGGTATTTGAATCATCATCTACTGGTGACTACCATGAGAGTATGGACGCTCTCCATTTCGAGGACTGGTTTAGAAAAGTAATAGAAAAACTGCAAAGCGGCGATGTCATAGTTATGGATAACGCTAGTTACCACTCCAGACGTTTAGAAAAACCCCAACAATGTCTTGGCGGAAACAAAATATGCAGGAATGGCTAGAATCTAAACAGATCGCATACGTGCCCTCGGACACAAAGACCCACTTAATGGAAAAAATAAAGGCAGTTAAAGATAACTATCGAAGTTACGTCACCGACGAGATGGCAAAAGAAAAGCATCACAGTGGTAAGGTTACCTCCTTATCACTGTGAGCTTAACCCCATTGAACTTGTGGGCAGATGTGAAAGGGTACGTTGCACGAAAAATACAACTTTCAAGTTAAAAGATGTTAAAATTTACTTAAAGATGGTTTAACTAAATCACGCCAGATAAATGGAAAAACTGTGTTCAGCATGTCCTTAAGGTTGAACAAAAATGCGTGGCATGGATGATAGAATTGACCAAACTGCAGATCGCTTTATAATTAATGTTACAGATAGTTCATCAGTGAAGATACGAGTGATGATTGCACCGAATAAAATAAAGTTCTTATATAATATTAAAAATAAAGTTTTATCTTTTGCATAAGTACGTACTTATTCGGTGTCGTTATCACTCGAATCTTTATATGTTATAAATTAATGTTTTTGTTGTTAAATGAATAAAGTACTTTATAACAATAGATGATTTTTCTTCTACAGCGATCTTTCACATAACTTTTAATAATAGTTAATAAATATATATTATATCAATCATTATAAAAATCATTATAAATAAAGAAAGTACTACATATAAAATGTGCCTATATATTGAAGGTTTGTAACCCTGGTTAAACGACCGAAAGGTCATTGTCCGTTTTTCTCAATCGATTTGGCACATACTATAGCAAACATGTCGCGAGCAGGTGGTGTTGGCTTGAATCTCGTTGATTTTACTTCGTTGCAAATTTTTCTCGCAGAACCTTTTTAATTATAGAAACGGCTACCTGTATCCCGCTGGGTTTCTTGCTGGTTCATTGCAGGTCAGAGGTTATTTTTCCGAATCAGTGGTAAATTAAAAAAAAGCGACTTTCACTATGTCATATTTATAAATCTATATTGAATAAAAAAGTTTCTATACACATCAGACTGGAGCATAGCAGTGCAAGCACTGCTATTTGATGATAGAAATAAGTAAGAGTGACTCAGATAAACTCCCATGCAGTAAATGAGAGTCCTACAACCTATCTTCTTAATCACTTCTTATTTAGGTGATTCTCATTTTTATTTTTAACTAGGTTTTACCCGCGACTTCGTCCGCGTAGATATTATACTTTAAACCATTAGTGATCCATCAATAATAGCACTTTCATGGTAAATTCTATCACCCTCTTTAGGGATGATTTCCGTTATCAAAGCTATCCAATTTCCTTCTATGTGTTGTTCTGAAGAATGGGCTATATTATTGTAAAGTTTCATTAAAATCCATTCAGTAGTTTTTGTGTGGAAGAGTACATCCTCACAAACTTTCACGTTTATAATATTAGTAGGATTGTAATAGCTATTATAAACATTTTTTTATAACTTCACTTTGTTAGACTGTGACTTTGCGTTCAACCTAGATAATATCATGTTTTAGGGTATTTTTTGGAATAACTGTGCATACTCAGGTCCTTCAAAAGAGTCATTGCCAAGGCAAGGTCATCGGCAGAATTGGCGAGAAGCTAGATCGCCTTCCTTCAGGAACCCGTGCATTCTGGTCTCTTGCCAAGGCTGTCCAAGGGAACTTCTGTCAGCCGTCTCTTCCATCTCTGCACAGAGGGGACGACTCACTGGCCTATGCCGCAAAGGAGAAAGCCGATCTGTTAGGCTCTCTCTTTGCGACCAACTCGACTTTAGATGACGGGGGGAACATACCACCGACCATTCCGCGGTGTGAGTTCGCAAAGCATCAAGCCTCTCCCTGGACGTCAACAAGTCGAGTGGGCCTGACAGAGTCCCTCTCATTGTGCTGAAGACGTGTGCTCCGGAGTTGGCACCGGTTTTAACGCGTCTTTTCGATACTCCTACTCCAAAGGCGAAGTCCCGAATTCATGGAAGACAGCTTTGGTCCACCCGATCTCTAAAAAAGGCGACCGCTCAGACCCGACTACAGGCCTAGGCTGGTGATCTTCAGGTCTACCTGACTCATAGATGGGCGAAGGCAGTAGAGTCTAAGGGGCAGGCATTGGCCGTTAGTTTGGACATAGCGAAGGCCTTCGATCGGGTTTGGCATATAGCGCTTCTTTCGAAGCTCCCTTCTTAAGGCCTTCCCGAGAAATTGTGCAATTGGATTACCAGTTTCCTTGCTGATCGGAGCATCAAGATCGTAGTAGACTGGTAACATTCATTGCTATGCGAACGACATCACTGGTGATGCTTTATACACCGACTGTGCCAATATTTATCGGGAAAACGCCGCCGAGTACCGGAACCAACTTGTGTCTGTAGTCGAGTCTTTGTGAAAAAAGTCTCGGATTTCATTCCAGTTCAATCCCCAGAAGACAAGTTTGCGCGTTTACCGTTAAAAAAGAACCCCTTTGTCGTATCTCCTCAGTTTCAAGGCAATCAATTGCTGCCTCAGCTAGCATCGGCATCCTCGGCGTCGACATATCGAATAATGTGCAGTTTCGTGGTCATTTGGAAGGGAAGGCTAAATTGGCCTCTAAAAAGCTTGGCGTGCTCAGCAGAGCGGGACAGTATTTCATGCCGGCACACCGCTTGCAACTTTACAAGGCAAGTTCGGCCTCACATGGAATATTGTTCTCACCCACTGAAGCACCTCAGTGCCAGATCCTTCCACTTGACCGCATCCAGCGCAGAACGGCTCGAATCGTCGACGACCGAATTATTTCTGATCGGCTTGAATCACTGGCGCTGCGAAGGAATGTCGCATCCCTTTGCATTTTCTATCGCATCTACCACGGGGAGTGCTCTGAGTAATTGTTCGGATTAATTCCAGCCGCCAAATTTCACGAATGCACATCGCGTCAAAACTCACGATACCATACACACCATTCTGGATGCTTGGCGGTCCACCACTGTGCGTTTTTTAGGATTTAGGATTTAGGTTTATTAGGAGTTTTCTTCCTCGTACAACCTCTCTGTGGAATTGTTTACCACTGGCGATTTTTCCGGACCGATACGACTTAGGCACCTTCAAGAAAAGAGCTTACTCCTTTCAAAAACGCACCTGCAATTCCCCTGGTGTTGCAGTTGTTCATGGGCGGAGGTAGTCACTTACCATCAGGTGAGCCGCATGCTGGTTTGGCCCCTCTTCTATAAAAAAAAATACAATTTTAAAAACACAAAACGGTTCAAAATGCTTAATTCTGGTCGCTATATTGCTAAATTTATGTCATGTGTGAGATATTTAATATCTAGCCTATTATATCCCTGACACAATTATAATTTAATTAATTCAAGACACTATTAAGACTACCGTACCCATGTGTCATAATTAACGAACTTATAAATATGTTCACGACAGTCTAAAGTCATAGTCATAGAGGAGCAGCAGGCAATTTATCTGATACATGAAACATTGCATAAATTTTCCGCACGTGCATTCTGTCTGCGCATGATACAAGCATTTATCAGAAGGCTTTTTACTGAATGCGACGTGGGATGGTCCAAGTTAATAGCTAAAAGTTGTAACAGTAGCGAATAAGTACGTGGAAATAGTTTCGTTAATGTTTAAATGCTGCTTGTTATTTGGGTAGAATAATATTTCTTGTAAATTTAAAAGTTTTTTTAAACAGTAATGACAGACGAATTTACATTCCACCTGTTGGTGCTGCATTCCATATACACCTCCAGCCGGTTTCAAACAAAGATGGCTACATAATGATTTCTTATATTTACGCGAACACTACACATTGAATGAAACTACTTTTACGGATTATATCGCGTTTAATTAACTTATTGGTTACATGGTACTGTAAAGCACCCGAAACGTCGGGAAATAATAAAAATAAGTTAATTAAACGCGATATAATCCGTAAAAGTAGTTTCATTCAAAGATGGCTACATTGCGTTGTGTCACCTCTGAGGAGATAATGGCTGTCTATAACCTTCAGACCGAAACACGGCAGTGCAGGTACTGCTATTTGGTGGCAGAAATAATTAAGAAGGCGGCAGCTACTCTGACGCACTCTTATAAAGAAATGGTGTCCTGCCACCTAGAAATGAAAACATAATAGTTTTAAGCGAGATATTCATTTTACTGAGTTATGATATTAAAACGGAATTCTCATGATTATATATTTTTAATTTAAGAGAAGTTTCTATGTAAGGTAATTAATAAAACGAACGGGGATCCTTTAAACAATCTCTAATAATATATTTTGTACCAATCTCTTGATCTTGACGCTATCGGACGGGATCTATCATAGTAGTTCATAATTTAAAAAAAAATGTTTCAATAAATATGATGAATCACAATTTAATTGCTACGTACTTCCTACTATAAAGGTATGATTTCTATCCTTTTCCGTACACCAATCGGAGGTAATGAATTAATTATTCGATTATATCCAAGACAACTTAAGACGCGTTGAAAACGGTTTCAAAATGAACAATATATTGGCATAACGAATATATTTCAAATGAAACGAAAGGTATATTTTCATTATGTTAAGGAGTAGTTTCTGGAAATAAATAGTAAGTATATTTTCAAAAAAGGATTTCTAGTTGTAACTAAATGAAGGAGCTAATCCATAGATGGATGGAGGCGAGAAAGGTGTGTCAGGGTCCTGTCAAATGGAAGTCGTAAGTGTAACACTTAAAAGTAAGTGTAAAAAAGTGTACAGGCGTAAGTGTTTATGTATGTATATATGTGTAACTAAATGAAATATTAATATAAAGGCAAGTGTTTTACCTAGGACATATGGGGTTAAAATCCAGGACCCTAGTTTGGCCAAAGCCCGAAATGTTAAATATTTTTTTATACAATTGGTTAAATCATTAAATAAATATTGTTTCCTGTATATTGCCTATAAATAAAAGCCGTGGTAGCTCAGGGACTAAACGCCCGGGTTCGATCCTAACGACACCAATGAGTGGTGACATTTTCCTGAAGTAGCTAGTTTCTTCCAAACCAAATTCTATAATACGTGATTAAGAAAAATTAAAATAAAAACATGTGTGCAGTTCAAACGCGGTAGAAGTGAAACTTTCAAATAAAAATAAATATATAACAAAAATATTTCACAGCAAATTATTTATTTAATTTGATAATTTTTAACCACAGGTGCGGCATAAAATATAACATAAAATTTAATTTTATAGCAAATAAATGTTGCAATCTTTATTTTTATACATATGGAGCCTAAATTTCAGTTAGTAGTGTTATTTTTTTGACAGTTAAAAGTTATACTCGGCTGAACCATATCTAAAGCAGTCAAACTCTTAGGAGACCGAGATAACAGGAAACTCTTTATACTGTACTAGCTGTGCGTGTATCACGCGTCTGAGCCGCGCGACATGACACCGCACTTATTTCACGTTCACGGCGTTCGGCATTGACTGCTGGTTTTTGTCGGTCTCCGTTTTCATCGGGTGGCTAGACGTCGTTTTGAATTATTTAAATTTTTAATTATCTCTTAAACTATGCGTCCAAATAACGTAACGTAAAGTTTATCTTCATAAAACTGTCTTGATGATGAAGTAACTTTCGTTCGCAAGGATTAATATACCACGCTTAATAATAACGCTCGTAAATCACTTTTAAAAAAATACCTTATTGTGGCTTATTTATAAGAAATAGGCCTATGGTAACACGGACTTTTTTTAGATGGAAGAAAAATCTATATTTTTGTAGTACATTGTATTTACGTATCACTAATCATAGGCCAGCGGACGCGGATAAAGCAGTTCAGGGCGCTTTTTCTATCGACTTGCTTAACAAAAATCAATATTTAAGGCTAGCTCAGAGGTGAAGCCCAATACTAGATAGCCAATACTATTTGTCATGAATCTGGCTATCATATACAAAAATAATTTATCAAATTGGACTGGTAGTTCCAGAGATTAGCCTTGTTTAAACAAACAAAACATCTTTCTGATTTATTTTATTAGTATAGATTCTATCTCATTCTCTCGTAGTCTAAAACCTATAGATTTAAATATTTGTCTCTTTTTTTAGTGTCGCTTTTTCGTTTTTTTTTTCGTTTCAAATCACAACGATTCTAAAGAAGTTTTCACTTCACAAAGCAGTCTTCACAAACTTTTACATATTATTCATATAACTTTAGTGTGGATTTAAAAATAAACTTTAGTTTACAATTTTCCCAAAGTTAACACTATTTTAGCAATAACTTACGCCACCATAAGATAATCTATCGCCCCCTTTCATCCAGTCGGTGTTGTAAGAAACGACTCTGAGAGACAGTAAAAGCTTCTTAGATGGCGATATTATCGAATTTAGGTATGATATGACCAACGCTGCAATTGTGTAAACCTGGTGGTTTGCCGGTGGGAATCACTCCGCAACTGCGTTATGTTTTTTCATTATGTTAATCGTTTGTAGCCTTAAATAAGATAAAAGACAACGGCTTATAATCGACACCAATACATTTACACAATTCAACAAAATATAACAAACTAAACGTTTAACGTTTGCAAACCTCGAAAGAAAATCAACCACGATTCCCGCGTCCTTCAATATCAGAGTTACATAAACGCACTGCCGATACAAGTAGATGTGTTAGGAAAACTATGATTCTAATAACTCTGCTAATTACGAACAAAGAAACACCGACCTCATTGTAAAATTGGTATTTTAAGTCGATTTAAAAGTTTTTGTGGCAGATAATATATGAATACCTATCTCTAATCCCATATGAATCAGGATATTGATAACGGTTTCCGAGATGTCGTTAAAATATGGCGTCAGACACATAATTTACGATTCTCTTTGTGCTCCGAGACGTTGAGGGCGAAACTTTTTAACGTTCTACGCTTTACGAGCGACCTCGCGAGTGATTGTGACTCAATGACGTGTATAGCTTCATTTTTTAAAAATGGCGAGTATTCATAGATGCTTTTATCATGTATATATGACTTAATTGGTATGTAATTAAGTAAAATATAATGTTAAGTAAAAGTTAAAGTTACAGCCTATACATGACCCACTAGTGGGCACAGGCCTCCTTTCATTTCGAGAGGGATTTAGAGCAAGGAAGTGGCCGCCGCGCTGCCCAAATGCGTTTTGGCGAACTTCACATGTCTTCCAAATATTTTGTTTTTTCTTATTTCCTAGACATGCAGGTTTTGCTCACGATGTTTTCCTTCACCGCAGAGCACGTGGTAAATCAGCACTTATAATTGCAATTAACAATATCATTAGTGCCGGCGGAGATCGAACCCGAGTTGCGCGCGTGCTGTTAAATTTACAACGAGTGCTTAGTCCCTAAGCTACCACGGCTCTATTAATATATGTATGTAACGTAATATATGTAACGTATGTAACGTAATATATGTAACGTATGTAACGTAATAATAAATAATTACTTTCAAACAGTAAATATATTTCACAACGACCATAGAACATATTTATTAAAGCATAATTGACTACTAAATTAGCACTGCAACATTTCCTTTTTTTTTCGTTCACTGTTGACTGCCAGCAGTGAAGGAGGTTGGATTTCGATAAGGTACCCGATGTTAAATAAAAATAATACTGTGGAAATTGAAGCAAATGAAAAATATTTCGGTTACTATTTATATATATATATATAAATTCCAGCTAGATCTTCCGGCCTGCGACCTATTGTGATATCCAAAAACCTATTGATATATCTATAAATTTCCCAAGTAATGCTGTTCAGCTGTTGCTAGCTCTATTCAACAATAGACTTAAGATGGCTGTGGATGTAACGCTAAATGTGAAATAGCTAAACCGGTGTCAGAATGATACTAGATATTTTGTACTGTGACGGCCAGTCTGCGTGTCAAGAGTAGCGATTATGTCGAATTCTCGAGGGTGCTAATGTTTGGTTTATAGGCTGATGACATGGGTCTCACCGTAGGCTGATAGGCAGGATAGGGCTTCTCTAAGTCTTGGAAGGATCTGTCATAATTGTCACGCTTAGCATTGGCTTTAGCTTGGCTCCCTATTGGTATGGGTAATGAGTAATGACATTTTCTACCGACTGCAAAAAGGAGGACGTACTCAATTCGATTGTATGTTCTTTTTTTATGTGTGTTACATCATAACTTTTTCGACGTGAACCGATTTCGATGATTCTTTTTTTATTTGAAAGCTGGTGCTTCTCATGTGGTCCCATAAAATTTGATCAAGGTCTGACCATCAGTTTTATAGTTATTCTTAATAATTTCTATTGAAGTCGGCTGTACAAAATGTTTATTTTTAAATTATTCATTAAACGAGATGACATACAATTATCCGTCTGGCGTCGAGGTCTTTCTGGCCTTTCCCATGGTCGCCTCTTATGATAGCTCAAGTGACAATATGGGATGAAGGATTCTCTTTCGCTACGACCACATGACGTGCTTAAAACCCTACTAAACTACTTGCTGAGTATTGAACTGAAATAACTACAATTGTTTTAAAACGTCACCTTACAATTTAATAAAACATCATATGTTTCCACAATTCTCTCCGATTATCCTATTAGTAATATTAGACGATGTTTCTCAAATAACTGGCAATTATGTTTAATAATATCAGTGTAACGGTGCACATGATTTACATAAAACGGGCAAATGTTTGAGACTGACTGTAAACACGCTTGAGAAAGTCAGCGAACGTTTATCGGAAGATCTAAACTACTGTTTAATTTCCACCTGTGATCTTTTAAAGGGTAAATGAGTTTTAAAATGTAAATTAAAGTAACAAAGACGTTTTGCTGCGTTTAGAGGAAGTTTTTCTTATTTTTTTTGATATTAAACTTAAATAAGGAATGCAAAAATGTAGTCTATGACTTACGGGCACTTCTTTTTAAACTTACTTTTCTTTTTTTTTTTTTTTACAAATTGCGGGATCAACGTCTCTTTCTATATCTTTATACATATTATAATCTAATCTTTATCTAATATATAAAATTAATATTTGTTTGTTCGTATTTTATGCGCTGCCATACCGTTCATCAGATTGCGCTAAAACTTTGTCAACTTATTGCTTGCACTTGCGAGAAGGTTATAGGCATAGTACAATTAACTTCCTGTAGGTGGCGCGCAAATTTATTTAAAAGTCATTTATCATTCAATTTCAACGAATGTATTATCATTCCTAATTAAACAATATAACCCTTACAAATTTAAAACGATATTTACCCAACTATTTCTTCTGCGGCAGCAACGCGCCGGGTACCAGCTAGTATTACATAATCGTTGGGAGTTGGGACGTCTGTTAGTAATCGTGTAATTTCTGAACGACTTATTTACCGCTTGTGTCCACATTCACACAACAAATTTGTTTTGAAGAGACGATGGTTCATAGATTTGCCGGGATCAGATAGATGGTGCTATAGTAAAGTTATTAATAAATTTAAATTCTTTACTAATGGAGCAAAATGACTCACAATCACTGTTAATGTTAATTTAGTGGTAATATCCCAAAATCTGAGGACCGAGGAAGGACCACGCTCGCACAGCGCGAATAAGCAGCATTAAGTTGCTGTATCTCATATGGTATGTAACAGACCCGAAGATGGTTTTCACTGGAACAAGACATTCCATCCTAGTCCTCAGGGGTGACAATGCATCTGCATTTTATTTCTTATCGATGATAGGAGTCTATGGGCTAAAGCATCCACTTAACATCAGGTGGACTGTGTGCTCGTTTGTAACTATTCTATAAAAATGTAAGTGCAAAAACAGAGGCACTCATCCTGCCTATACTTATCCAACGTAACTAACGTTTAATACGATAGGATTAGAGGTAAGCTATAGGATGTCGTGATAGCTCAGGGGCTTAATGCTCGTCGTAAATATCATTGAACGCGAGCAAGCCTGGTTCGATCCCCGCCGGCAGCAATAAAATTGTTAATTGCAGTTAACACGTAAGCTGGTTTACCAAGTGTCGGTGAAGGATGAACCTGCATGTCTGAGAAGTCAAAAAATAATTTCGAAGACATGTGAAGTCCGCCAACACGCATTGGGGCAGTGAGAAGAAATGAGAGAAGGCCAGTGTCCAGCGGTGGGTAAGCTGTAACTTATTTTTTTTTAAGCTTTTGCAAACTGTTTGTTATACGGAGCCGTAATTTTCTTACGAACAAAGTCACGTTCACCTTACAAATCTGTAGTAGTTTAATGCATGTAATTGGAATCACGAACAGACTAAATACGCTCAAAACACAAAAACTAATAATTTTGAGATGTTAAAGTATCGTCTTTAGTGTTCCCGTGAGCAACGACTGGCAATAATAGCAGGCTGCTCTAATCGCAGGACAACGTACCCATTGAACCTGTATCTTTTGTTCATTATACAGTTTTTATCCCCCAGAAAGAGGGTAATGTCTTTCGAGTGTATATTCGTATGTATTTCTTTGGCACGCTCTGTGGCCTAAACAATTCGATGGATTTTATCATATCTTTAGACTTTAGACTCGCCTTAGTCGTGGAAGTGACGTAGGGTATACAATTTTTCTCTTCTCAGTAAACTTTTTTTACGCAGTTACGGTTTTTGGAACGAGTTTGGCGGATGGGGGCTAGGCGAGAAAAAGTGTAAGATTTCCGTCACGACCTCTTCTGACGTAGTGTAGACGGCCTTGGCGGCTATAAGGAAGCGAGATGGAATAATATTCATCTCCCTCGCACTTTTTCTTATCTTGCCATGAAAGAAATATTATTTTAAATGATGCTTCATTTTATTAGGCGCTAGTAATTAATTAATTAATTTTGTATTTGTTAATCAATAATATAATACGTTTATCAATAATAATATACTACGAAAGGAACTTCGTTCCAACCAAGTATTCCACAACACTCACGCATGTTTTGTTTTAAATTACTGTTTAAACCCTTGGAAAAACTAATTACTTCAATAAAAATGAACTAAAAACTAAAATTAACATACAGTCGTACTCCCGCGGTATTGTGCCGAGAATAAAGTGCAAAGAAATTTTTTTTTAATATAAAACTGAAGTAACAGATGAATTTAAAGTTCACCCCATGGTGAGTGTTTAAAAATTAAAAAAGAAAAATTATTGGCATAGGTATTATTTAACTTAAACTGCTCCTCGGCGGTCCAAGAACGCACTCCGAACCCAGTGGGTTAAGGTAACGTAGTGCCCATTATTTATTCTATTGGCGCTCGCCACTCAATGCGGTTTGAATTGTATGTGGGAGTATATGGCAAATTATTGAGTCGGTTGGGAAACGGAAAGTGCTCTTAAATATAGATACAGGTTACGTTGAAAAAAAGATTGCTCTGTACATTGTATCGTGTGGGAATTTATATCTGGCATAGAAGGCCACTTGAGGAAAGGCCTAGAAGATTTTTTGACTTTCGATTTTTGATATGATTCTAGAAATTGTGTGATAAGATGAAATTGTGTGCAAAATGATGTTGTGACCAGGATTAAGAAAGGAATGATTCGGTGGTTTGGTCATGTAGAAAGAATGAATGAGGAGAGTGACAAAGCAAATTTATGTGGCAGAGGTGAACGGCAGAGTCTGGAAGGGACGCCCTAGGCGAAAATTTATCGACCAAATTGGCGATATATTAAAAATAGGCGAAATTAAGAGTACCCTTAACTGACGAGCGTGTATACGTAGGTATATGGATGTGGAGGAGGCGAGAGAGGTGTGTCAGGATCGTGCCAAATGGAAGTCCATAGTATCTGCCTACCCCTCTGGGTGACAGGCGTGAGTGTTTATGTTTGTGTATATGTTATGTACCGAAAGGAACTTCGTTCCAATCGAGTGTTCCACGACACTCACGCATGTTTTTTTAAATAAAATCGAAGTAACAAGCGAACTTACACCTGCATTTGACATATTGACACCTGCAATCAATTTAAAACAAAGAAGACTACGGATTAACAAATTTCAAACAAAGAAGGCTATGTGCATTGCCATCTCCGAGGACCAAAATGGATTGCCTCACAGCCTGTACTTTTTCTGGCTCTCTATACCTTTCAGACTGGAACACAGCTGTGCACGCGTTGTTGTTTGCGATCAGAAATAAGTAATACTCGTATATTGGTACCTACCCCGATTCTCGGCACTCACCATACGAAACACGGCTTTATTGCAGTGTAGGGTGGATCTACCGCATATAAAACTGACAGATCTACAGATTTAAATTATGGCAGATCCATGGATATAATTTATTAAAACTAACAGCTACTTTAGGAGTTACGGGCGGTAACAAAAACAGACATGTATATATAGACATTCATCATACATAAAAACAGACACATACCCTCCTTTTGGATTCCGCCACAAGTCAGGAAAATTTAGTGTTACAAGTAGGCAAAACGTTGAGAGAGACAACAATGAATACATAAAAAATGGGTATTTTTTTAAATAATTTCTTTTAACAAACCAAGACTTATAAGAATGAGTCAGTAAAAAGTTGCCAAATAAAGTCACTATTAGTTAACTTCTTTTCTACCGACTTCAAAAAGGAGACGGTACTCAATTCGACTCTATGTTTTTTTTAAATGTGTGTTACCTCATAACTTTTTGGTTGAACCGATTTCGATGTTTTTTTTTATTTGAAAGCTGGTGCTTCTCATGTGGTCCCATATAAATTTGATCAAGATCTGGCCAATAATTTTTGAGTTATTCTTAACAATTTATATTGAAGTACAACCGACTTACTATTAAATAGATAGTATTATGAATATTTGATTAAGGTTCATATATACTATAACGGCAGAGTCGGAAAGGGACGCCCTAGACGAAGGTTTATCGACCAAATTGGCGATATATTGAAAATGGGCCAGATTAGGAGTACCCTTAACCGACGAGCGTGTATGCGTAGATATATGGATGTAAAGGAGGCGAGAGAGGTGTGCCAGGATCGTGCCAAATGGAAGTCCGTAGTCTCTGCCTACCCCTCTGGGTGACAGGCGTGAGTGTTTATGTTATATGTTATGTTATATACTATATGATATATTGTACAACAAGAATGGGTGAAGTATTCCGTACAGTATTCGCCTTGACCTCAAAATTATCAAGTTCGGCGTGTGCATTCAAAATCGTTTTACCTCGTTCCTCTTCAGTATTAAGCTACGTAAATAATATCCAATACGCAAAACCAATCAGTCGGACATGGCGTATACAGTATGTAATTGAGATCATTGGCAGCCACTGAACCTATTATTCAGAAAAAAAAGTGACAAAAAGTGGTAGAGCCATGCTGCAGCTATATTAGTAGTATAGTTGTAGCACGAATGGGTCGGCTCGATCGGGGAAGGACCACGCTCTCACAGAATACCAGCATAAAATAGCAGCTTAACGCTGCTGTGTTTCGTATGTTGAGTGTAGAGAACCGGAGACCCTTTTTACTGGAAAAGAGGCATTCCATCTTAGTACTCACGGGTGACAACGCATCTGCACTTTGATTCTTTATTGAGAATAGATGTAGATGTCTATGGGTCACATCAACCGCTTACCATCAGGTGGACTGTGTGCTCGTTTGTCACCCTATCCTATAAAATAATAATAATAATAATATTAATTAGGCGTAGGGAAGTGACGACCCCATCGCCCGCTGACGTAACGGTTATGTGACAAAACTGCTACGTCAGCGCAGTCAGTCAGCGCCTGGCTATGAGGTGTTAGTGCCGTGCCTCGGCAAAACTGAAGGTGCAAAGGCCCGCTTGTGCACATGGCCTCACCATGAAACGGTGCCGGGTCTGGGCGTCTCCCGTTAACTGACGCCCATTACATGGATGATGGAACTCAGAAATACGCGCAAAGGGTCGCTGCCTGGAGGTCGCCAGGGCGCGTCTGGAGCTGGCGCTGGACGCGACAGCATGCGAACCGCCAGCCGATCACGAGGAGCTGCACGACTACCCAGCAGCCCCTCACATCCATCATTCCCACCAGCTGGCTTGGTGTCGGCAGGGTCTTTGCGGGCCCAGCAATCGGCACCCGCCACTGGTGGAGTACGCCGCATGCGATGGACAATTCAAATGAATAGCAACGCATTGCGGGCGTATTTTAGGGCGAAAGGGGGAGAAGTTGGAGGTTTTGCGTACCGGGCTAGGATGCATCGACTTTTTGCTGAGCTGGAGCCATCTATAACCGTCACCGAGCAAAACCTGGCAGACCGAGTTCGGTATATCTTGCGCTCAAACATATTTGATGGCACCGAACTCGAACGGCTACGTAAGTACGTGAGGCTGTTTCCTCATCGGATGAAAATACTACGACTGTGAATGCGGCGCCACAAGTTGCAGAGCAACCCGCACACGTGGATGCCGCTGTGAATCCCCCAGTTGTGGTTGATTCAGACGATGATGAAACAATCGCCCAGGAACTAGAACTAGAGCAAATGATGAGTACATTGGAAGAGGCGATTGTGGAAACGCGCAGTACGCCTCTCGAAAATCGACCGCGACTTCCTCGCATAACCCTAAGCAAGCGGAATTGGGATGTCGTGACGGCCCTGAACCCGTTGCTGGCAACCTATTTGGAAACCAGCCGGGAACTTTGCGATACGGACTCAATACTCTTTGGCGCCGCTTTGGCAGTTTGCCGCATTTTTGGTGCCAAACTTCCCACGTCTGGACGTGCTACTGGTCAAAGTAGCGCTATCCCAGCCTGGAGAAGTAGGATTGAGGACCGTATCGCAAAGGCAAGGGCCCTCATCGGCAGACTGATAAGCTTCAAGTCGGGCAATAATAGGCCGAGAATTGTGCGCACCGTCAGGATGGCGTTTGCTGGGACAAATGTCAGTTTGTCCCAGCCGGATATAACGCAAAAACTGACGGAGCGCATAGACGACCTGAAGCAGAGAATCGCTGCTTGGGGAAAGCGGATTCGGCGATATACCGAGAGGTCAAGACGGTTCAACCAGAATCGTCTCTTCCAGAGTGATCAGAAGAGGCTCTATGAGTCATTGAGCGACCAATGGTACGTGGAACGGGCCCAGCACCGAATCAGGCCGACACTATCGCATTCTGGCGCGGCCTGTGGTCAGAGCCCGTAAACCATAGCGAGGGCCCTTGGACGGAAGTTGTGGCGAGTCAGTGTGCGAGTGTTACGCCCATGGACCCCGTCATCATAACGCCGGATGACGTAGCTGAGGCGGTCCGTAGGGCCCCGAACTGGAAAAGTCCGGGATCGACGGACTGCATCACTACTGGCTGAAGGGGTTCGTGGTGTGTCACGCTGTACTTGCCCGACAGTTTCAAGAGGCTCGACCAAAGTCGCTCCTGAGCCTCTTCACTACTGGGATCACTCATTTGGTTCCTAAAGACCATGATTCCACAGACCCAGCAAATACCGCCCCATTACGTGTCTACCCACCATATATAAGACACTGACATCAATTTTGAGTACGCGAATCATTCGTCACCTGGATTTAAATCAGGTGATGTCGCGCGCTCAAAATGGATGTCGGGGCGGTGGTCGTGGAACCAAGGAACCACTCCTCATTGACGCGGTCATTGGCAAAATGGTTAAACGCAACCGTCGGAACTTCTCCGCCGCCTGGATAGACTATAAAAAGGCATTTGACTCGGTGCCCCATACATGGCTAAAGAGAGTCCTCGAGCTGTACAAGATTGACTGTACAGTTAGAGACTTCCTCGGGCAGTGTATGGGGCAATGGAGTACAATCCTTTGTCATCTAGGCGAGCGGATGACGGATGCGGAAAGCCACATAAGGATAAGAAGGGTATCTTCCAGGGATTGTTTGAGTCCAATCTGGTTTTGCTCTCCCTGAACCCTCTCAGTACATTACTGGAGGACTCGGGAGGATTTCAGCTTCGAAAGGAGGTACAAAAGTGACCCACCTTTTCTATATGGATGATCTCAAGTTATTCGCCTCCAATCGCTCCCATCTTATGGAATTGCTAAACATCACTTATGATTTTAGTAATTCTATCAGAATGGAGCTGGGGACGGATAAGTGTGCGGTCCTCCACGTTGAAAGGGGAAGGGTTGCTAACTCTGAGGGCATAGACTTATCTATGCCCATCAACATAAGGACCCTTTCTGAGGCTGAAACATACCGATACCTGGGTATGTCACAGAGCATCGGTATCGATGAGGCGGTATGAAGCAGTCAGTTTGCGATATGTTTTATGCACGCTTGACCAAAGTGCTTAACAGCCTTTTGTCCGGTGTGAATAAGACACACGCATATAACGGTTGGGTCATGCCTGTTCTCATATATACCTTTGGCATACTTAGGTGGACTCAACTGAACCTAACGCCCTGGATAGAAAAGTCCGTTCACTATGACGTCCCATAGGATGCATCACCCGAGATCGTCGATTATGAGGCTGTACTTGCCGCGGAAACATGGTGGGCGTGGCTTTTAAGCGCGCTTACCATGCATAATCACGAAGTGTGCAGCCTCCGTAATTACTTTCTGACGAGATCGGATGATCCATTCTATAGGGACGTCATTTCTTGTGATAAAGGACTTACCTCTATCCTTAGCCAACGAGCAATGGCAAGACCCGGCAGTACAGAGCATTTCCGACCGGGAGACCGTATGGAAGGAGAAGGAGCTCCACGGGAGGTTCTACAAGGCTCTACATGTGCCTTTCGTAGACACAGTTGCCTCCTCCACTGGCTACGTTTTGGTGACCTCTTTGGGAAACCGAGGGTTTTGTCTGTGCGATACAGGATCAGGTTATTAAGACCAACAACTATCGGAGATACATCCTAAGGGATGGCACCGTCGACATCTGTCGAGGTTGTCGCCATCCCGGTGAGTCACTAGGCATGTCATCTACGGTTGTTCGGCGCTTAACTCTGAGTACTTGCACAGGCACAACTTAGTAGCCAGAATTCTACACCAGGAGCTCGCTCTGAAATACGGTCTCGTGGACCGGAAATTGCCGTATTACAAGTACTTGCCGGAAGCCGTGCTCGAAAATGTTCGCGCCAGGTTTCACTGGGACCGGGCCATCACAGACAGGACTATTCTTGCGAATAAGCCTGATATTGTGCTGATGGACCGGGCACAGTCAAGGATATTTTGGTCGACATCACCATTCCATATGACGAGAACCTCGTGAAAGCCGAAACAGATAAGCGAACAAAATATCTGGACCTGGCTCACGAGGTGACCGACATGGGGTGGACTGCTGACCGAAATTATACCTGTAGTCGTCTCTGCGAACGGGTTAATCCCAGTCAGCTTCTCGGGTCATCTGAGGCGACTGGGACCCGTGACGGACCGCTCCAAGCTCAAATGCAGAAGGCGGTGCTCCTAGATACCGCCCGCATCGTCCGCCGGTTTCTCTCCTTTTCCCTAACCTCGGCCGTTTGGTCTCCCCTGCCGAGGGTTTCCATCTGGTTGGGTTTTTATTTATTTATGTATTATTTATTTATTTATGTATTATTTATTTATTTATGTATTATTTATTTATTTATGTATTATTTATTTATTTATGTATTATTTATTTATTTATGTATTATTTATTTATTTATGTTAGTATATTAAATATATATTTATGTTTATTTATTATTTCCTTTAAAATATTTATTCAGCCCAACCAGATGAGAATACTATATAAATACCCCATAATAATAATAAACAAGCTACTAGAACATCGCGATTTCTGGTGAGTGTTGCTCGACTGTCCCAGAAAGAGGGTAATGTTTTTCGAGTGTATGTAGGTAGGTACGTATTTACGAGTATATATGTTTGATAGGGTATAAAGTTTTTAAGCAGTCTGGTTTTTAATTACTGTTTTACCATTGAACTTGTTCTTTGATTTGTTCCGAGTGTATGCGACTTGAATTAGCCTTCGGTCTGACCGATAAACTGTAGTTATTTGTTACATTTTGAGAGTTCACGACTTATTGATATTTATTGTTTATTTTGTTATAATTATTTTATTTTCACAATTTGGATCAGTAAGCTGAAGTGCCATATAGCTCAAAGGAGCGGCAAACGATGGGGAAGAAAGGTTCTTGAGTGGCAGCTTCGTACTGGTAAGCGAAGTGTAAGCGGCACTCACAAGATGGTGTGACGACCTGGTTGGATATGTAGGAATTCGATGAATGCTGGTGCCTCAGGGCCGTGTTTTGTGGTTATTCTTTGGGGAGGCTTATGTTCGGCAGAGGACTTGTGATGGCCTGAAATGATAATTATGGTTACAACTCGTTGGCTCAACCAGGAAAAGACCACACTTTTACAAAACACTGCTTTAAATAGCAGCATATGCCCCTTTTTTCGTATGGTGAGTGACGAGAAATGGAGTCTTTTTACTGGCGACGGGGCATACCGTCGGTGCTAACCCTCAGGGACGACATTTGTATTTTTATGCTTAAGGAGGATGGACGTAAGTGTCTGTTTGCCATAGCATACTTGTTTTTCCATAACAAAAAAACAAGTTCATGTGAATGATATCATACGGAGAAATGTATTGATTGTAAGGGCTTCAATTACTTTTGCTTATACGGGCGTGTGTTACTGCATCGGAAGGCGAGACTTCGGTAAATTCGGAGAAGACTTGTTGACCCTGACACATATATTTATATATATTAATTTACAAATTTCGAATCCAAAATGCGTATTTTGAACACAGCATGGCATTTTTACGAGTCATAGTTGCTGTCACTTGTATTATAGCATATTTTAAAATGTATTACGTATCTGATAACGTCAGATCTTATCGAGTAATGATACTGTGTTCAAAATCGTCAAAAACATATTTAAATGTTCGACATTGATCCATGTTATAATCTGGATATCACTTGAGACGTAATGTCTATTACATATCGCATTTGGTTTGATCCTATTTAAAAGGTGAGTAAAATTTGTAGTCTATATATGTAAGTAACACGGCTGGGCACAGGTCTCATCTCGATAGAGCAGTTATTCCAGGTTAAATGCTCGATGGTCCTCCGCAATGCTCCAGTGCGTGTTGGCTAACTTCTCATGTCAGTGGCAGATCTGTACCAGTAATCGGAGTGTAGGGCGGCATTCGACCAGATGGAGTGACGACCTGGTAAGACATGTACGACATCTATGAATATATATAGAGCATTCCTTGGGGGAGGCCTATATTCAGCAAGTCCAAGTCCTCTACTTATGATGGGCTGCAATGATGATGATGGTAATATTATTGGTTATCTGTGTAATTCTACTCTCATGCGGTTAGGAAACCGTGGATAACCGTTCTTTTACAAAGCTCTTTTGTATACATTAATAGTTTTGTTACTGTGTCCCTAGCAATATAAATACAATTTAAAGGTCAGCAGTTAGTTAAACAATTCTACATTCCAAAAAAGTGACGCAAGAGAATGTTTAGTTTACTATAAGGTGACTTAAATAATTTAATAGAAACACTTAAAATATAGAAAATAAACGATCCAATTACGTTGGACACTAGAATGTTCTATTGTTTTTACCGCGAAGACGGATAACTCAATTTATGGTTTTAACAGTTCCATATTAATAAAATATAACAATGAATGTATCTTCTATATATTATAAAATATTAAACTATTATTTAGAAGTAAGAAGAATTATTCATAGTCAAGAAAAATTTGTTTTTTAAATTTCATACATTTGTAATTTGAATTTGATGACTTTTGTTCTGCTAATTGTAGGAATTTTGAAAATTTATAAAATATTTTTATGTCGACACTAGAGACACATCTATCGGTTAAATAGGTTTTTGTCTAAAAGGACTATGTCGTTGTTTGTCTGCCACTTCTTGTGTTTAAAATAATTAATGTTTTCGGTCGGTGCAATGTTTTCCTTTCATTCTGTAATCAATTTATTCAAATGTGAAAAGGATATAAAGGAAAATACCAGAATATCTTAAATTACGTTACTATAAAATGCCATACTTAAAAGAGCCGGAACATCAAAAGGGAGTAACGTCCAAGGGTACCAGACGCTTATAAGAGATCACGTACTGCAATCGTCAAGCCGTCTACACTGCTAACATGTCGCGACGCATAAATCTTAAAGAGTATTTATAGTTTATGATAAATCGTAAAAGGTGAGAGTGATCCCACCAAATACACGGTTTTTTACATATTCTTGCACTGTCATCCGATTTTGAGCTATTCAAAATTTCGAGTTTCCGGCTCAGCGGGAGGTTAGTTTAAAATCGATTACTAAATTTCATCCGGAACGACTGACAGACAGACAGACAGGCAAACAAGAAAGTGAAAACAAAAACGCGGTAAAATGGACGAAGTTCGGTACCTAACGGCGTTTGGCTTGTCGTATGTGTGGTGATAGTTGTCGAATATGCACGAATATGAAGAGGGGCCACAATTAACTGTGCCCGTGATTTCATACGCGCAAACATGTTGTATCATCTATTTATTGTACTCATATATAAAAATAAATCTCTTTTGTGTATTTGGTGTTATAACTTCTAATTAATCTTAAATAACATCCGTAGGCATTGCAGTAGCACGGCAGCCAAATTGTTCCCTTGTACTGCTTGCGTTTCACAACATTCAAGTTCCTACGAATTCGTGTACACAGAATATTAAAGAACTTCTTCAAAAATATGAATAATCGGCAAAGTTCACGCTAATTCCTTAATAACCAACTAAACTCGGCATTAAAACATCCGCAGAAGTTTTACTACTAGCTTTAGGGCGAGCCGATCGTAAAACGGGACTTACTCGAGTAACTGCCAATCAGAACACGTAGACTCGTAAAAAGCGTGAAATAAACCACTTTAAATTAATGCAAGCCCGACTTTGCATAAGCTGCATCTCTAGTTTCCGATGAAACTTAATTTAGTTACGTTATATTAGTTCGCATGGCGCAGTTTAATCAGGCGAAACGTTTTGATAGTGCACAAGTTATGCGAAGTCGTATAAAACTTGGCCGTAAACGCTGAATCTACTTACTTTTATGATGGAGTCTACGGTGGGCGAGTGTTTCGTCGAAAATCGCTTACCTTATAACTCAATATTCAGTACAGGGTTATATGTATTTCGCGAAATTGACGCCGGAAGAAAATTAATATAGCTTAGGCTTAAGTTCTAATAGCGGTTGCAATGAAACCCAGACAACTTGTAATGTTATTATTAATATTGCTGTCTGACAAATTTCTGCGTTTGATATAATTTCCATAGTTCAGAATTAATCCTTTTTATTTTATTCGTCACATTTTTATTCTTGGTTATTTTCTTACTATTACGGGACAGTGAATTGGAAAATTTATAGTATTGAGCTTTGACTCTTTTATATTTTAAAAACCATTATTTGGTTAGTAAGAAAGAAACAAATGTCAGGTAATACAGGCCAAAATTAAATATTGAATGTAACAGGTAACCCTAAAATGCTTACTCATTTAGATTTGAAGACTAAATCAAAAGTACTGGGTGGTAGGACTACCACCCAGTACTTTTTGAATAGGAGTCCGTCTGGGTAGCTTTGACCGCATATAGCAGTGCTTACACTGCTGTGTGCCGATCTAAAGGTTATAGAGAGCCGGTACAATTACAATTTGTGAGGCATTCCATCTTTGTCCAATCTTTGGCAATGCACATGTAGCCTTCTATGTTTGAAATTGGTTGCAGATTTCCATGTACTAGAGTAGCCACTAACCATCAGGTGCATGTATGTTCTCTTGTCACTTCAGTTTTATAAAAAAAAAGAAAAAACTACCATCTATTAACGATTTACAAAATTTTATCCTGTATGATAATAGGATGATTTAATTTATACAAATAAATAAAATTGAAGTCACTGTTTGTAATGTCAAAATAACAGCTTTTTACTAAATACATATGAAAATATATACGGTACTAATAAGAAAAAATCAATTTTTAACATTTTTGTCTGTCTGTCTGTCCGTTTGTTCCGGCTAATTTCCGAAATGGCTGGACCGATTTTGACTGGAATTTCACTGGCAGATAGCTTATGTTATGAAAATATGTCTGATGGGTTCCGCGCAAATAAATAAAACCCATGAAATCAAATTTTAATAAAATCCACGCGGGCGAAGTCGCGGGGAACAGCTAATTAATAATATATCGGATGAGATGTGACGGTACAAACAAGCCCTAAACATTGTGTAAGGAAGAGTAACAGTTTGAACGAGAACGATTGAAGTCGATTGAGCACTACTCAATCGACTCCAATCGTCATTCCGGCTAACCTTAATTAAATTTGTAGATTTATAAATAAGAATTCATCTATCCCGGGAATGATAGGTGAGGTAATGTAAACACCGAACACGAAAGTCGCATTAAAGGACAAACTTAACTTTGCAGTGGAAACAATGTTCTTACGTACATCGGTCCATATCACGGTCAATGGAGTAATGGAGCATGTAATAAAAAATTCAATACAAACCAAACGTCATAAAAAAGATAATATTAGATAAGTACCTATATCAAATCAATTGATTAGTTAGCACCTCTTTGAAGACTTAAGAATGCTAATAATAAAAAAAAATCTAAAAAGGAACGGGTATCAAGTTTTCATATAGAGATACACGATCACATTTCTAAAAGTTAAATATGTGCTACAGGGACACTTTTGGTATAATCTACACTTAAAGTTAAAGTTACAGCCTATATACGTCCCACTGCTGGGCACAGGCCTCCTCTCATTTCTGAGAGGGTTTTAGGACAGCAAAATGTCCGCCGGCCTACCCCAATGCGTGTTGGCGAACTTCACATGTCTTCGAAATATTTTTTTCTTATTTCTCAGACATGCAGGTTTCCTCACTGTGTTTTCCTTCACCGCCGAGCACGTGGTAAATCAGCACTTAAAATTGCAATTAACAAATTCATTGGTGCCGGTGGGGATCGAATCCGTGTTGTGAAACACAGTACGTGAAATTTACAGCCAGCGTTTAGCCCCTGAGCTACCACGCCTCCTTGGTATGATTTAGCGATGCGATAATTTACATCATACTATAATACCTTATTAAGGATCTCTGGTATAATAGTGATTTACGCTTATTTTATTCAGTTGATAAATTTTCCAAGCTAATTTTTTTTATAAAACGAAGAGGCAAATGAACTTTCAGTCCAAATAATAGTAAGTAGCTTACAAAGCAATTCTCGTGTATTATTTATAGATTATAACAAGAAGAATCGATTTTTCGATCATTTGCCGATACTGTCAAAAATCCATTTATCATAGTCTGCGTATATCGCTGAAGCTATTGACTGCTTCGTTGGGCTAGTGGTTGTAATAGTGCGACTGCTGATAATGAGATCCCGGGTACAAATCCCAGGTCGGGCCAAAAATAAATCAGTTATTGAGCATCAAGAAATTCTCAGTAGCTGCTCGGAGTCATGAAGTTGGCGGTGTCTCACCCCCGTGCCTCGGAAAGCACCTAAAGTCGTTGGTCCTGCGTCTGATCTCTCTCCGGTCGTGTCAGTTTACCGTCCCATCGGACTGTGAGAGTGGGGGAATAGAGAGTGCACCTGTGCTTGGGCACTATAATCCTGTCCTGCGCCGATGGCTAGTCTTCGTTGAGGCTGGCCGCGGTGACCGAAATTCGGTCTGAAGGACATTGTTATTATATTATTATATCGCTGAAGTTATTACCAAAGTACACTTTACCTTGTACTCATTTAAATGTCTCCAAAATGTCTTACTACTAAAGCTAAAATATCACTCGCGCTCACTCTCATTCAACCTCTGTTTGATTATGCTGACGTCTGTTATTTGGATGCTACAGAGGAGTTCCTTAATAAACTCGAGCGTTTGCAAAATCAGTCTATCCGTTTCATATACAGACTCAGGAAATTTTACTGAATATTTCTGTTTTACAAGCAGCTCAATTGGCTCCCAATTCGACTTCGTAGGAACACTCAATTGTTATATCTACAATACAACATCCTGCACAATCCATCCTCTCCCTTTGCCGAAGCCGATTTTACTGTAACAAATTTGTTAATTAATATGTTAATTAAAATTCTGAGCGAGTTTTAGTGTAAGGAAAAGTCCTTTTTGAAGCCCCACAATGAGTGTTGGCGAACTTCACATATCTTAAAAACATTTTTTTATAATTTCTTAGACATGCAGGTTTCCTCACAATGTTTTCCTTTACTGCTGAGCACGTGGTAGAACTGCACTTAAAATTGCAATTAACAATTATTTTGGTGCCGATGTAAATCGAACCCCGGTTGCTAGCGTACTGTGAAATTTACACCAAGCGCTTACCCCTCAAGGTGCCACGGCTTATGACTAACACGATATTGGTAGAATCTTATAAGAGTTGTCAAAAAATAATAAGAAGAAGAAGTTAATATTTAAAGTCAAGAATTATTAATATTTAAAGAATGAAGTTTCATAGTACGCACTCCTAAGACCAAGCATGTTTTAAAACTGTCAAATCTAATTTAAGCGACACATATACGAAAGTTCCTTCAGTTGGAACGTCGCGTCGCATCAGCAAAGGTTTCACTTCGGTTTGTAGATGCCTAAAGAAGCCAATTATTTACTACATTACCCACTAAAAACTTTCCAACGTCTTATAAGATGCAAGGTGACGAGCTGCGTAGATTCATTGCATATTCAAGCGATTTAAGAGACGATAGCTGTTTTATGGGCCGATTCAATGAACGTACTCGTATTAATGGTTAATAGCCAATGTGAGTTGTGGATTACTGATTATATAAACAAACGGAAACGGCCTAGTTGACAATTTACAAGCCGAAGAAGATTTTAGGTGATTCTACGTACCCTCTACGTCAGTCTAGAGTTTAATAAACGTTTAATAAACAGTAAAAAGCGACTTCAAAAACTATGATGAATAAAATAATTTTCACATTATAGCATCTGAATCAGGTGCTACCATAATGTAATAATAATAATAATATGCCCATCAACATAAGGACCCTTTCTGAGGCTGAAACATACCGATACCTGGGTATGTCACAGAACATCGGTATCGATGAGGCGGGTATGAAGCAGTCAGTTTACGATATGTTTTATGCACGCTTGACCAAAGTGCTTAACAGCCTTTGTCCGGTGTGAATAAGACACACGCATATAACGGTTGGGTCATGCCTGTTCTCATATATACCTTTGGCATACTTAGGTGGACTCAAACTGAACTTAACGCCCTGGATAGAAAAATCCACTACTGACGTCCCATAGGATGCATCACCGAGATCGTCGATTATGAGGCTGTACTTGCCGCGGAAACATGGTGGGCGTGGCTTTTAAGCCGCACCTGCCGCCAATCGCGAAGTATGCAGCCTCCGTAATTACTTTCTGACGAGATCGGATGATCCATTCTATAGGGACGTCATTTCTTGTGATAAAGGACTTACCCTCTATCTTGGCCAACGAGCAATGGCAAGACCCGGCAGTACAGAGTATTTCCGACCGGAGACCGTATGGAAGGAGAAGGAGCTCCACGGGAGGTTCTACAAGGCTCTACATGTGCCTTTCGTAGACACAGTTGCCTCCTCCACTGGCTACGTTTGGTGACCTCTTTGGAAACCGAGGGTTTTGTCTGTGCGATACAGGATCAGGTTATTAAGACCAACAACTATCGGAGATACATCCTGAGGATGGCACCGTCGACATCTGTCGAGCTTGTCGCCATCCCGGTGAGTCACTGGGCATGTCATCTCCGGTTGTTCGGCGCTTAACCTGAGTACTTGCACAGGCACAACTTAGTAGCCAGAATTCTACACCAGGAGCTCGCTCTGAAATACGGTCTCGTGGACCGGAAATTGCCGTATTACAAGTACTTGCCGGAAGCCGTGTCGAAAATGACCATCATCACAGACAGGACTATTCTTGCGAATAAGCCTGATATTGTGCTGATGGACCGGGCACAGTCAAGGATATTTTGGTCGACATCACCATTCCGTATGACAAGAACCTCGTGAAGCCGAAACAGATAAGCGAACAAAATATCTGGACCTGGCTCACGAGGTGACCGACATGGGGTGGACTGCCGACCGAAATTATTCCTGTAGTCGTCTCTGCGAACGGTTAATCCCAGTCAGCCTCTCGGGTCATCTGAGGCGACTGGGACTCCGTGACGGACCGCTCCAAGCTCAAATGCAGAAGGCGGTGCTCCTCGATACCGCCCGCATCGTCCACCGGTTTCTCTCCTTTCCCTAACCCTCGGCGTTTGGTCTCCCCTGCCGAGGGTTTCCATCTAGTTGGGTTTTATTTATTTATGTATTATTTATTTATTTATGTTAGTATATTAAATATATATTTATGTTTATTTATTATTTTAAAATATTTATTCAGCCCAACCAGATGAGAATACTATATAAATACCCCAAAATAATAATAATGTCCTCCAGACCGAATTAAGGTCACGGCGGCCAGCGTCAACCGAGACTAGCCATCTGCGTAGGACAGGATTATAGTGCCCAAGTGTATGCACAAGCACAGGTGCACTCTCTATTCCCTCACTCTCATAGTCCGATGGGACGGTAAACCCACACGACCGGAGATAGATCAGGCGCAGGACCAACGTGCTTTCCGAGGCACGGGGGTGAGACACCGCCAACTTCCTGACTCCGGGCAGCTACTGAGAATTTCTTGATGGAAAATCTCAATAACTGATTTTGTTTGGCCCGGACCCGGGATTCGAACCCGGGACCTCATGATCAGCAGTCGCACTAATGCAACCACTAGACCAACGAGGCAGTCAAATACCATAATGTATTGATCGCTTTAAAGCCGTGTGAGGTCGTATTTTACTTTTAATGAAGTTTTTTTTTACCCTTTTGAGTGTCCTAAGAAATATCACAAGTTCAAGGTCAATGTCGTCTAATAAAATATATTTAAATTTAAATCTTCTTCCAAAATTTCGCCACCTTAGGGACAGATTTTCCTCTCTTAACCGATTATTTTTCAAATTTAATGAAATCATCATTAAAATCGGTTCCGTTGTTTTCGGAAATCGGTAAACATACGTAAAAAAACGTACGCGTCGAATATAATTTCCTCGGTTTTAGACTTGCTTAAAAATAATATTAATAATAATATTTTATTTGCACAAAACATGATGTAAAACAGATTTTGCTTATCGTTACAGATCAGCATGTTTTACTATGGTTGTTTGTACACAGCATGAATTTTTTAAACAATTTTTTACATCAACATTTAGTAACATTTATGGCTATCAATATCCTTTATGCTATAGAAGTTCTTGTCATTTAAACATTCATACAATTATAATTTAAATAATCTGGCATTTAATATTTTTATGTTATTGAGTATCTTATTATGTAAGCGTACACACACAGATAAACTACTTTTAATATATTTTATTATTCTGGGATTATCGTTTAGTACAAGCATTATATGGATCTCCTTGATTGTGGGAATCTATGTCATCAATCGTAGTAAACAACTGGTTTTGTGCTTCTGTACAAATATGCATATTTCTAGATATAAAATAGTGGTAGTGGTAACTAATCAAGTTTTTTAAATACCGGTTGACACGATTCATTCGGTTGTAGCCCATATACTGCTCTAATGCTTTTTTTTGCGCGACAAATGCTTCATTTAGATCAGTGCTGTTGCCTCACATCATGAGACTATAGCACAGTAATGATTCTAAGTATGAATAGTAGGCCATGATAGCCGTTTTTAAATTTGTTATTTTGTTATATTAATGTTTAAGAGCATAAACGAATTTATTTATTTTGATAGAAACATCGTTTACATGTTGTTTCCAATTTATGTCATCATTTATAATTAAACCTAATCCATCTTCTTTAATTTGAGGTATTTTATGTTTAAGATTATGTTAATTTTTGGTACATTTATTAAATTGTATATATGTCGTTGCCAGATCATAGAATCGATCACTTCATGATGTGGCCGACCGTTTTATGAAATGGTTGTTTAGGATAGGAGTGACAAGCGAGCACATAGTCCACCTGATGGTAAGTGGTTACTGTGGCCCATAGACATCTACATCTATCCTCGTTTGCGAATCAAAATGCAGATGCGTTGTCAGCCGTGAGGACTAAGATGTAATGCCTCTTTTCCAGTAAAAATGGTCTCCGGTTCTCTACACTCACCATACGAAACACAGCACCATTAAACTGCTATTTTACGCTGGTATTCTGTGAGAGCGGGGTCCTTCCCTGTTCGAGCCGACCCATTCGTGCTACAGCTATACAATTAATACATCTATACAATTTTTAAAAAGAAAAGTGTTGACGATCCTACAATTCGTATAGTTCCCATGGAAAAATATTATGGAATACTAATAGAAATCCACAAAATCGTTGGACATGGTGGCCGACTGAAAACGATACAAATGCTCTCGACAGGGAATATAAATGCCTCATGAATGAAACGTTGAAGTTTAAACGATATGGTCAGTTTTAGCTGACCATTACATGAAATACAACCATTTCATGAAATGGTCGGTCGCATCATGAAGTGATCAATTCTAAGATCAGGCCACGACATACATAAAGATTTGTCTATCAACTTAAATAATTAAATAATCTATATTGCATTATTTTTGTAATTCTCATGATCATTGATATTATTAAATTTTTTATTGGAAGTCATGATAGTAAAATTGTCATCAGCAAATAGTACAACAGAATAGGATAAGAACACTTCTCTGTGAGAACGCCATATTTATTGTATCGGTATTCTGACGAGTACGGTATAGTGACCGCATTTACATCTAATTTATTAACAACTAGCTGTTCCCCGAGACTTCGTCCGCGTAGAATTTATTACGATTGGATTTCATGGTTTTGTTTTTTGCGCGGAACCCTAATTCTTTTTCTAAAATAAGAGTAGGCTAAGTTACCCCATATAACATCAGTCTGGGTTTTTTATATCTAGCGAAAACGAGATGGAATATCGCCATCTATCCGATGTCATTAGATTTTTCCGCAATTTCCCTTAGTCACCTCTCACGTCACGAGATGAAATGGGGCAATAGATAATATATATTATTTATTATGAACGGAATACAACTGCTGGATTTCGAAGGTCAAGGTTGTTTTCAATAAACTGGCATACGTTTTGAATGGAGTCCAAAAGTTGAGCCGTTGGCGATTATTGGCAATAAATTTGCACAAACCAAAGACATTCTATTTTATTTCTATTGCAGCTGTATTCCATGAAGGAATTATAGTTTCTCTTTATAGCCGAAGTAGAGGAAATGTGTTTATTACAAGTACAAATTTAACACTAAAGTGTGAAATGGTTCTTACAAGAAAATTGATACGGTTTATTATCCTTTAGGCACTAGTGTGGAATTGTTAAATGCATTATAATGTTATAATTAATTGAACTAATTCTGTCACCTTAAACACATTGCCACAGAATAGATAATAGTACAAGTATTGCACAAAACGGCTTAAAGATGAAAACGACGTATGAAACTTATAAAATAATCATTTGAGTTTATGATTTGAGTATCAATTATCATAATCGAACGGACACATTAGAATCTTGTAAAACAATCAGATAGTGGTATCACAAATTTATTCTTTACGCGTAGTATTAAAGGTTATGAAATTTGGAATAAAACCGCAAATATTGTCTTTGTTCTAAATTTTATCTGTACTTTTTTCTCTTTAAATTTGGATTGATCCTGACACATCTCTCTTCTTATTTCACATCCACTTCTACACTATATCTACGTTACATGCTCGTCAGTTTAGGGTACTCTTTAGTTGGTCCATCTTCAATATATCGATAATTTAGTTAAATAACTTCTATCTAGGCCGACTCTTCTTTGTTCAACGTGTTGAAACCACTGAAGCATTCCTTTCTTAATCCTGGTCACAAACAACTTGCAAACCGAAATTCTGTGATAAGAGAAATATATATATCAAAAACAATCACTACCATTTTTATACCCCTGTCTTTTAAAGATATGTCCATGTTACTATCATTTGCAACTCACTCGCCGACGACGCAAATATGACGTGATCGTTGGTGCTCAAGAGCCATTTGACAGATGATTTACCCATTATAACTCACATCCTTTGATTTTAGAAATTTCCAAACAACTGTCCATAAATAGACAAAACCTGTTTTTATTGTTCTGTGGATTGAACAGCCGCGGGATGCTGCCCAATCCTGTCTGACACATTTAAGGATGCAAACATAGTCCGTCTAGGTCCTGTGAATCCTAAAACAAGCACTAGAATCCCAATAAAGAAATTTTATTGCTCGTATCAGCCCCCCGCTTACCCCGACGGGGCCAGCTTTATGCTCCTAGCTATTGCTAGCACTCTGTCATAGGCCGTTTCCAAATCTAAAAATGCACGGAAAACCTTTTGGTCTTTCCCCACAAAATTTTCTGTGATCATGCGCATAAGAAATACCTGATCCGTTCACGCCATCTGCTTTCTAAATCCCGCCTGCATATCAAACGTTTCTAAAAAAATCATAATATTTTAAATAACAAATAAATGTATTAAATATATTCCAAAATAAATCAAAGAAAGTGCATTTCTAATGATGCTTTATCATACCCAACTTGCTTACGTGCTTTTAAGTTTTTTTTATTGTTAAGTATGTTAATTCATCCATATTTATCTCCTTCTTTTTCTTTAGTTTTCTGGTTCATTTACTTCGGATGCCCTTACTTTTAAGCACGCTTTCAAAGTATTGCCTTACATCTCTCGAAACGTGAAATTTCTTAGTTCAAATACAACGGTTTCGCACAGCATTAATTCTAAGCTGTTCTGACTCTCCCCTGGCATTTTTGACGAGATTCCAAAACATTTTGATATTTGCCTGAAAATTATCAGATAATCTTTCATTCTTTTCTGTTTTTTTTTCTTGCTCTTTACCTGTACTTATGCGAACAAAGTCAACGTGAAATCTTCTCAATTTTCGGATCTTATACTGGATAGTGTTTTTTTTTATAGAATAAGGGTGACAAACGAGCACACAGTCCACCTGATGGTAAGTGGTTGCTGTGGTCCATAGACATCTATACATCTATCTTCGTTTACGAATTTAAATGCAGATACGTTGTCAGCCGTGAGGACTAAGATAGAATGCCTCCTTTCCAGTAAAAAGGGTCTCCGGTTCTCTATACTCACCATACGAAACACAGCGGCGTTAAACTGCTATTTTACGCTGGTATTCTGTGAGACCGTGCTCCTTCCCCGGTCGAGCCGACCCATTCGTACTGAAATCCAGAATTTCGCAGCAGAAAATCAAGCACAATAACTTTTGTGGCGTTAGCAAGCCTATTTCTTGAATATATATATATATATATATATATATATATATATATATATATATATATATATATATATAATATAGTTCTAGAATTATGTATGACAGCAGAGCAATGTCATTTGTTTATAATATAAAATGTAAAAGTAAAAAAGTAAAGTAACAGCCTATATACTTTCCACAGCTGGGCACAGGCCCCCTTTCATTTCTGAGAAGGTCTTAGGGCAAGAAAATGTCTGCCGCGCTGCCCCAATGAGTGTTGGCGAACTTCACATGTCTACGAAATACTTTTTTTTCTAATAAGAATTGAGAAATATCTCACACATGCAAGTTTCCTCACGATGTTTTCCTTCACCGCCGAGCACGTGGTAAAATGATATAAAATGTACCTACAGCATACTACTTCCACTATTAGGAGTCCCCTATTTTCTAAATGAGTTATAAATGTAAAAATTGAACATCAGCTTACAAGTAATATAGACATTAAAAGTAAATATTGTATATATTTAATTTTTTATATATCTTCATTGCAGGCCGTATGAGAATAAAGTCTACTCAAAGTTACTCAACGAGCGGGAATTTCTCTGCGTGATAAAATTCGTAACGAAGATATTCGCAGAAGAACAATAATAACTGACATAGCTCAGCGGATCATTAGGCTGAAGTGGTAACGGGCCGGCCATATAGCTCGAAAAACCGGTAACCGATGGGAAAGAAAGGTTCTCGAGTGGCAGCCTTGTACCGGCAAGCGCAGTGTTGGGCGACCCACCAAATGAGGGATGCAGATGGTAAGTCAACCGTATTTTATGGCAGTCTATGGGGAAGCCTATGTTCAGTAGGCGACTTGTGGCTGGGGACCTGTGATGGGCTGTTTTTACGATGAAGAAAAAAAAGTTGCTTTTCTATAATTAGCAAATCATGAATATTTATGTTTTGTACCACGTTTTTAGCACTATAATTAATTGATCAAAGTAACTTACCTGTAGGTGTCCTTCGATCAAAATTATATGAAGTTGACGCCTCCTCTGTTTGTATACTATGTAATCATGAATTGACGGACCGAATCACTTGAATTTTAACCTTCCATAGGAAAAATAAGGTTTTTACTGGTATCCCAACTATAGCAGTTCCTACTGGCAACATTATACGCCTCATGTCATTGTGAATTTTTATCATCTAGAATTAGGAAATAATTAAAATGCGAGCAAGCACTAAGGGTGGGTAAGAATGTACAGCAGGGTAGGGTTGTACACAGAGGCGTCAACTTCATAATTTTGATCGAAGGACACTTACAGGTGTTACTTTGATCAATTAATTATATTCGTTGACGCCTCCTCTGTTTGTATACTATGTAGATGTTGAAAGATTAGATTGCTTCATTTTAATTATTTATTGTATTAGTTACATCTCAATTAAACATTTTTTTACAATCAAACAAATACAACTTATACATAAACATTTTAGTATACAATCATAAATCTTGACAAAATTGTTTGTTACATAAACATAAATTATTCTTTCCTATATTCTGTACTATCTAAAATGCTAAGACCGAAGTTATTTTCATTTATTAGTGGCCTGTTATAAAAGTTGGCAAATGTTTTGGATGTACTAGTCCAACCAGCTGTTTTCCTAATATTGTCAATGCTAATACCACTTCTCTGAGCATGAGGTGGATGCATGTCTTGTGCTATGCAGTAAACATTGATGTATCTATGCCTGCTTCTGTTAACATATTTTTAATCCATCTAGCTAATGTCTGACTTGTAACAGCGGTATGAGGTTTCTGGTAAGTAATGAATAAATTTTCAGACTTTCTTAAATTTTTGTGACACATATGTAATCTTTTAAGGTTGTAGCTGGACATATACAAATATTTGGTTTATAGTATGGTATAGTTAGTAAAGGTTGAAAATTGTTTATTTTAGATGTCTTAATTGTATCAGAATTTTAATCTGAATGCTATCTTCATTATATTCGTTGACGCCTCCTCTGTTTGTATACTATGTAGTCATGAATTGACGGACCGAATCACACAATTTTAACCTCCATAGGAAAAATAAGGTTTTTACTGGTATCCCAACCTATAGCAGTTCCTACTGGCAACATTATACGCCTCATGTCATTGTGAATTTTTCGTGCCGAATATACGAATCGAACTCTCCAACTTAAATTGTTTTTTGTAGCTTTTTTAAGTGATATTCCTTTAATATTAGTGATTATATTAGTGAATACTAACATGAGTAAAAAAGGAAACTCTTTGAAACTTTGGTTAGTCTTTTAGACGATTCCAACGAAGGTATATAATTTTTTATATAATGCATAATGGCGGCCATAGACGGCATAACTGCGTAGAAACTAAAAACGTAATAAAATATATATGTATGAGACAGGACGGGAGCCTGTACATACTTACCTTAATAAATATAAATTTTATCATATTTTGAAAATTTTTACAACCTTTTTTGCCATTAAAATTAATTGTCTTGCGGTGCCACGAGGGGGTGCACGAGACATGTAATATTAAAGATTGTCTTGCGGTGCCACGAGCGGGTACACGAGGCATAAAATTCGAAATTTTATTTTATTTTATTTTATTACCAAAAAATGTTTCAATACAGGGCATATTCTACTCGCGGTACCACTGGGGGGGTACACGAGGTTATATTTTTTCTTTTTACAACTGATCTCGCTCAATTTCAGAACCAAAAAAGAAACGCAATATTGTATATTCGAGCGATGAGGAAGATCAGGATTCTGTTCCGCACACCCAAGAAAATGATATAGATATTCCTTAGAAATCAATCCTAAACTAGCAGAACTATGGCAGTCTCTTAAAACCAAGGGCTTAGATAAGGAATCAAAGAGGGGTATTGTGGAAAAAATTCCTTTTATAACAAATTGTCCCTTGAATGCCCCAAAATTAAACCATGAAATTATTGCTACTTTAAGTAGTAATGCTAAAACCAGAGATATAAAGCTAAGTGAAAAGCAAGACCAAATTGGCCTTGTAATTTCAAATTTGAACATTGTACTGTCAGACCTCATTAACAAAAAAGATAAAGAGAACATTGATGTGATAAGTGACAGCATTAGACTACTATGTGATTTACACAACATGGAGTCTATCACAAGAAGAGCAGTTATTCTACCAGGTTTAAATAAAAATATAAAAGAAGCCGTGTCCTTAAAAAATCAAAGGACCTTGAAAGGTCTAAAAAGATTTACTGATCCCTTTAAATTATTGGCGCCGTCTCCATCAGTGATAACTCAATACCAGCTCGAGCCCCTGCTATAGCCCAGCAGTGGGGATATTACCGAGCAGCTCGCGGCAGACGCCGTGTGCAGTCATTGAGGAGGAGAGAATAGAGGTAGAGTAAGAACTGCTGGTCGACTGTCTTTATTTTACTCTAAATGGGTTGATATTATTAAAATAAGACAGTTTTGCAGTGGGTCAAATTAGGTTATAAAATTCCTGTTCATCAGGTGTGTGTCAACCATATCCTCCCAAAATATTTTTAGTCAATCAGGAAAGCTTATCATTAAAACTTGTATTACAGACTTGGAACAAATGGGGCAATAAAGTATGTGATCCGATTATTGGCCAATATTTATCTAGAATATTCTTAATTCCTAAATCAGATGGGTCCTCAAGATTGATTCTAAATTTGAAATCATTTAATAAATTTGTCCAAACCTATCATTTTAAAATGGAGGATATAAGAACAGCGTTGAAATTAATAAGTAGGCAGTCCTTTTAGGTTCCATTGATTTGAAAGATGCATATTTTTTATTAAACATTCATCCAAGCAGTCATAAATATTTAAGGTTTATGTTTGATGATAAAACTTATGAGTTTCAAGTTTACCTTTTGTTTCAAACTTTCCTCTGCTCCTATGTTTACAAAATTGATAAAACCAATTATGTTTTATCTTAGAGAACAGGGCTTAAGCTCAGTTAATTATTTAGATTTTTTGCTTATAGGTAATTCGGAAGAAGAATGTCAGAAAAATATAGATACGAGTCGCAAGGTGCTAGAATCGCTAGGTTTTATTATAAATTTTAAGAAAAGCAATCTGATACCTTCAAAACATTGTAAGTTTCTTGGTTTCATGTTAGATTGTGAAAATTATACCATTTCCATACCGAATAAAAAACGCATAAATATTTTGCATAAATTAGAGTCATTTATTAAATTAAAATCCACAACAATTAGATCTTTTGCTTCCTTAACAGGTACATTAATATCAGTTTCTCCAGCTATCGCATATGTATAAATGTATTCAAAACGCTTAGAGCGTTATAGTATTTATCTTTGAAGAAGAATAATAATAATTTCAATTCTAAATTAAATCTAGAAAATCAAAAAGAGTTTTTGAGGATCTTATTTAGTGGAAAAATCACATATTGATTTCAAGTAATCCAATTAAAGAGGGGGTTTATCAAATGGAAATATTTTCAGATAGTTCACGCAGTGGAGTAGGGTATTGTATGTGGCTCAAAAGACTGCATGGGTTTTGGAATAAAAGACAAAAACAACACATAATTTTTTAGAGTTACAGGCGGTACACTTCAGTTACAATGTTTTGCTAAATACTCCCATGACTGTGAAATACTAATCCGTTGTGATAACACTACAGCTATATATATAACCAAATGGGTGGCATACAATACCCACACTAAGTAACTTAGCTCGAAAAATTTGGCGTTTTTGTGAAATAAGAAATATATTCATATTTGCTTCTTACATATCATCAAATGATAATTGCCTGGCTGACAAAGAATCCAGAAAAGTTAATGAAGAAACAGAATGGGAACTAAATTCTTACTTACTGGAAAATTGTCACTAAGTTTGGATACCCTAAAGTTGATTTATTTGCTACTAGAGAGAATGCTAAATGTAAGAAATTTGTTTCTTGGTATATGGAACCCAACTGTATGTCTGTAGATGCTTTTACTATTTCTTGGACCAACCTAAAATTTTATGCCTTTCCACCATTCTCCTAATTTTAAAATGTCTAAAAAGATAGAAATTGATAGGGCAGAAGGATAATGGTGGTACCTTTTGGCCTTCTCAAGCCTGGTTCCCATACTTTATGTCTTTAAAAAGTCTGTTTTATTAAAATTTTACCCAGATAAACAATTGTTAACATCTCCTTTCAGGAGTTTTCACCCATTGCACAAAACTTACCTGGCTGCCGCAGTGCTATCAGGAAAATATATACAAGAAAAGGGATAACTGATGAAAGCATAAAAGTTATAATTAATTCATTGTCTGAAAACACGATTAAACAATACGATTCATGTCTAAAACAATGGTGGAGCTACTGCAAGGTGAGGAAATTGATCCATTTTATTGAACATTCCTAAGTTTAGCATTTCTAACTGAAAAATTTAATAATGGTTCTGCCTATGGAACTCTCAACTCTATCAGGTCATCATTATCACTCATATTAGATTATGATTTGGGTTCAGATAGAGACGTTAAGCGGTTCTTTTCGGGTATTTATAAAATGAGTAATAAACCCAAATATGATCAAACCTGGAATACAACACAAGTTTTAGATTACATAGTTAAATTTTACCCAAATATGGAACTTTCTCTAGATATTTTATCAAAAAAGCTAATTATTCTTTTAAGTTTAGTAACTGCCCATAGGCTTCAGACTATGTCATTAATTAAATTAAGTAATATAAGTTATAATGAAGATAGCATTCAGATTAAAATTCCTGATACAATTAAAACATCTAAAATAAACAATTTTCAACCTTTATTAACTATACCATACTATAAACCAAATATTTGTATATGTCCAGCTACAACCTTAAAAGATTACATATGTGTCACAAAAAATTTAAGAAAGTCTGAAAATTTATTCATTACTTACCAGAAACCTCATACCGCTGTTACAAGTCAGACATTAGCTAGATGGATTAAAAATATGTTAACAGAAGCAGGCATAGATACATCAATGTTTACTGCACATAGCACAAGACAGCATCCACCTCTCATGCTCAGAGAAGTGGTATTAGCATTGACAATATTAGGAAAACAGCTGGTTGGACTAGTACATCCAAAACATTTGCCAACTTTTATAACAGGCCACTAATAAATGAAAATAACTTCGGCCTTAGCATTTTAGATAGTACAGAATATAGGAAAGAATAATTTATGTTTATGTAACAAACAATTTTTTCAAGATTTATGATTGTATACTAAAATGTTTATGTATAAGTTTTATTTGTTTGATTGTAAAAAATGTGTTTAATTGAGATGTAACTAATACAATAAATAATTAAAATGAAGCAATCTAATCTTTCAACATCTACATAGTATACAAACAGAGGAGGCGTCAACGAATATAATTAATTGATCAAAGTAACTTACCTGTAAGTGTCCTTCGATCAAAATTATATGAAGTTGACGCCTCCTCTGTGTACAACCCTACCCTGCTGTACATTCTTACCCACCCTTAGTGCTTGCTCGCATTTTAATTATTTCCTAATTCTAGATGATAAAAATTCACAATGACATGAGGCGTATAATGTTGCCAGTAGGAACTGCTATAGGTTGGGATACCAGTAAAAAACCTTATTTTTTCCTATGGAGGGTTAAAATTCGTGTGATTCGGTCCGTCAATTCATGACTACATAGTATACAAACAGAGGAGGCGTCAACTTCATATAATTTTGATCGAAGGACACTTACAGGTAAGTTACTTTGATCAATTAATTATAACTTATATAACTTAATTTAATTACTGACATAGTCTGAAGCCTATGGGCAGTTACTAAACTTAAAAGAATAATTAGCTTTTGATAAAATATCTAGAGAAAGTTCCATATTTGGGTAAAATTTAACTATGTAATCTAAAACTTGTGCTGATTCCAGGTTTGATCATATTTGGGTTTATTGGGCCTCATTTTATAAATACCGAAAAGAACCGCTTAACGTCTCTATCTGAATCCAAATCATAATCTAATATGAGTGATAATGATGACCTGATAGAGTTGAGAGTTCCATAGGCAGAACCATTATTAAATTTTTCAGTTAGAAATGCTAAAACTTTAGAAATTTTCAATAAAAATGGATCAATTTCTCACCTGCAGTAGCTCCACCATTGTTTTAGACATGAATCGTATTGTTTAATCGTGTTTTCAGACAATGAATTAATTATAACTTTTATGCTTTCATCAGTTATCCCTTTCTTGTATATATTTTCCTGATAGCACTGCGGCAGCCAGGGTAAGTTTTTGTGCAATGGGTGAAAACTCCTGAAAGGAGATGTTAACAATTGTTTATCTGGGTAAAATTTAATAAAACAGACTTTTTAAAGACATAAAGTATGGGAACCAGGCTTGAGAAGGCCAAAAAGGTACCACCATTATCCCTTCTGCCCTATCAATTTCTATCTTTTTTAGACATTTTAAAATTAAGGAGAATGGTGGAAAGGCATAAAATTTTAGGTTGGTCCAAGAAATAGTAAAAGCATCTACAGACATACAGTTGGGTTCCATATACCAAGAAACAAATTTCTTACATTTAGCATTCTCTAGTAGCAAATAAATCAACTTTAGGGTATCCAAACTTAGTGACAATTTTCCAGTAAGCATAAGAATTTAGTTCCCATTCTGTTTCTTCATTAACTTTTCTGGATTCTTTGTCAGCCAGGCAATTATCATTTGATGATATGTAAGAAGCAAATATGAATATATTTCTTTTTTCACAAAAACGCCAAATTTTTCGAGCTAAGTTACTTAGGTGTGGGTATTGTATGCCACCCATTCGGTTTATATACGATATAGCTGTAGTGTTATCACAACGGATTAGTATTTCACAGTCATGGGGGTATTTAGCAAAACATTGTAATCCGAAGTGTACCGCCTGTAACTCTAAAAAATTATGTGTTGTTTTTGTCTTTTTATTCCAAACCCATGCAGTCTTTTTGAGCCACATAATAATCCCATCCACTGCGTGAACTATCTGAAAATATTTCCATTTGATAAACCCTCTTTAATTGGATTACTTGAAATCAATATGTGATTTTTCCACCAAATAAGATCCTCAAAAACCTCTTTTTGATTTTCTAGATTTAATTTAGAATTGAAATTATTATTATTCTTCTTCAAAGATAAATACTTACAACGCTCTAAGCGTTTTGTATACATTAAACCATATGGGATAGCAGGACAAATTGATATTAATGTACCTATTAAGGAAGCAAAAGATCTAATTGTTGTGGATTTTAATTTAGTAAATGACTTTAATTTATGCAAAATATTTATGCGTTTTTTATTCGGTATGGAAATGGTATAATTTTCACAATCTAACATGAAACCAAGAAACTTACAATGTTTTGAAGGTATCAGATTGCTTTTCTTTAAATTTATAATAAAACCTAGCGATTCTAGCACCTTGCGACTCGTATCTATATTTTTCTGACATTCTTCTTTCGAATTACCTATAAGCAAAAAATCATCTAAATAATTAACCGAGCTTAAGCCCTGTTCTCTAAGATAAAACATAATTGGTTTTATCAATTTTGTAAACACATACGGAGCAGAGGAAAGCTTGAAACAAAAGGTAAAACTTGAAACTCATAAGTTTTATCATCAAACATAAACCTTAAATATTTGCGACTGCTTGGATGAATGTTTAATAAAAAATATACATCTTTCAAATCAATGGAACCTAGAAAGGACTGCCTACTTATTAATTTCAACGCTGTTCTTATATCCTCCATTTCAAAATGATAGGTTTGGACAAATTTATTAAATGATTTCAAATTTAGAATAATTCTTGAGGACCCATCTGATTTAGGAATAAAGAATATTCTAGATAAATATTGGCCAATAATCGGATCACATACTTTTATTGCCCCTATTTGTTCCAAGTCTGTAATACAAGTTTTAATGATAAGCTTCCTGATTGACTAAAAATAATATTTTTGGGAGGATATGGTTGACACACACTCTGATGAACAGGAATTTTATAACCTAATTTGACCCACTGCAAAACTGTCTTATTTTTAATAATATCAACCCATTTAGAGTAAAATAAAGACAGTCGACCAGCAGTTCTTAGTTCGCGAGCTGCTCGGTAATATCCCCACTGCTGGGCTATAGCAGGGCTCGAGCTGGTTGAGGATCTTGCATGTCTTGTTTGTATCTTCTTTGTTGAGACTTTATCCTGTTCAGGTAGTTGCCTTTGCCCGCCTCGAGGCTGGTATTGAGTTATCACTGATGGAGACGGGCGCCAATAATTTAAAGGGGTCAGTAAATCTTTTTTAGACCTTTCAAGGTCCTTTGATTTTTTAAGGACACTACTTAATTCCCCTCCAAATAGGAAGTCTGTAATTTGAGTTTTCAAGGGCTTCTTTTATATTTTTATTTAAACCTGGTAGAATAACTGCTCTTCTTGTGATAGACTCCATGTTGTGTAAATCACATAGTAGTCTAATGCTGTCACTTATCACATCAATGTTCTCTTTATCTTTTTGTTAATGAGGTCTGACAGTACAATGTTCAAATTTGAAATTACAAGGCCAATTTGGTCTTGCTTTTCATAACTTTATATCTCTGGTTTTAGCATTACTACTTAAAGTAGCAATAATTTCATGGTTTAATTTTGGGGCATTCAAGGGACAATTTGTTATAAAAATTTTCACAATACCCTCTTTGATTCCTTATCTAAGCCCTTGGTTTTAGAGACTGCCATAGTTCTGCTAGTTTAGGATTGATTTCTAAGGAATTTTTCTTTAGGCAGGGTTCACCAATCAAACTAAGAATATCTATCATTTTCTTGGGTATGGGTGTGCGGAACAGAATCCTGATCTTCCTCATCGCTCGAATATATAATATTGCGTTTCTTTTTGGTTCTGAAATTGAGCGAGATCAGTTGCAAAAGAAAATATAACCTCGTGTACCCCAGTGGTACCGCGAGTAGAATATGCCTGTATTGAAACATTTTTGATAATAAAATAAAATAAAATTTCGAATTTTATGCCTCGTGTACCCGCTCGTGGCACCGCAAGACAATCTTTAATATTACATGTCTCGTGCACCCCTCGTGGCACCGCAAGACAATTATTAATTTTAATGGCAAAAGGTTGTAAAATTTTCAAAATATGATTAAATTTATATTTATTAAGGTAAGTATGTACAGGCTCCGTCCTGTCTCATACATATATATTTTATTACGTTTTTAGTTTCAACGCAGTTATGCCGTCTATGGCCGCCATTATGCATTATATAAAAATTAGATACCTTCGTTGAATCGTCTAAAAGACTAACCAAAGTTTCAATGAGTTTCTTTTTACTCATGTTAGTATTCACTAATATAATCACTAATATTAAAGGAATATCACTAAAAAGCTACAAAAACAATTTAAGTTGAGAGTTCGATTCGTATATTCGGCACGAAAAATTCACAATGACATGAGGCGTATAATGTTGCCATAGGAACTGCTATAGGTTGGGATACCAGTAAAAACCTTATTTTTCCTATGGAGGGTTAAAATTGTGTGATTCGGTCCGTCAATTCATGACTACATAGTATACAAACAGAGGAGGCGTCAACGAATATAATAATTATCATTATCCTCACTATCCAAAGTCTCTATCTAATTCTCTGGTGACTGACGTTAATATCTCCGAAACAGCTGGACCGATTTTGACGGGACTTTCACTAGCAGATAGCTGATATTATAAGGAGTAACTTAAGCTACTTTTATTTTAGAAAAAGAATTGGGGCTCCGTGCAAAAAATTAAAACCTATGAAATTGTGAACAAAATCCGATTCAAATAAGAAAGTATAATAATAAATTACTAAAAATTATTCTATGCGAACGAAGTCGCGGGCACAGCTAGAAGGTTTATATAATATTCATCCAAACTTAAATCATTAAATAACCAATTATATTTATGTATTTGATCATTTTCAAGTGGAGAAACTTACATAATCGCAAGTGCCAACCAAAACGGCAATATGTTCGCGGTGTACGAGGAACATGCATACGACAAATCGTTTCTTTTACGAGCGAGCTTCACAAGACGTTGATCGCGCGGGCGGGTGTATGTTTACGCTAAAATCACGCACGCGTGACCGCACCAGTGCGATTATTTCCAAAACAATCATGTTCGCCGGAGGCTGACCGGGGATACAGCTCCTTACCAGACCTTACGTAGGTACAGTTCACAGTAATCCCTTTTCGGTGCGGAATTTTCGGAAGTAAGGCTTACAAAAATAATAAATAAGATATTAGATACTACGAAAACCTTTGTCTGGCACTTTTATTGAAAGTATAGTTCAAATTAATATGAAAGTTTTTAGAATTTTTTAAAATTGTAAATGTAGATATACGTAGATGGCACTGAAAGTTTTAGAATTTAAAAAAAAACCTGTATTGCTTCGTCGTGTTCGAAGGAGCCACTCAAACAAGTGGGGCCCTCTTTCTTGAGGGCTCAATTCCGCGATCTTTTCAAAGGCCGTACTGTATCTTCAGTGTTCTCAAAGCAAATATCTTCAAGATTATCTCAATTTTTACGAGAAAAAAAAAAACTGCAAGGTGCCAGGTCAGATGACTCACTGCACTCTACGCCTACCGTAGTCAAATATTTTACAGTTCGCCAGGTGGAGTGCGCCGACGAGTTTTCGTGGTAAAAGAGGATTTTCGAGATTTTTCGAGAATGATTCGAGACAACTATTGGGCAGAATGTATTTAGTTTTTAGTTAGAAAAAATTACTTATAAACTATATAACTATAACAAAGACTTAATTGTAACAGTTATATATACTTTATTATTAATTTTTTATGTCAATTTGTTGGTCATAAATAAAACATTAAAGATGTTAACAATTGCGTATTGTGTCCTATATGGTCTTCCATTTATTGGCATACAAATATATATGTAAATAGAATGAATTGTCCAAATAATTGCAATAGCAAATTATTACTAATTACTAGGTTAATACCATTAAATCATAATTATATAATTTTTGTGGATGTCAAAATGAAATAGGGGTATTTTGTATTTACTTTATTATATTTCATTGCATTTATTTTAAATAGGTGATAAAACAATTTTCTAAATAAACGTAAAAGTTTTACAATTTTTCATTAATATATTCTTGTATTTGAATGGTAAACTTTTTCAACTAATAGAACTTTAAATTAATTATCATATACATATTATGTATATATTTTTGACTAATTCTTGTAAAGATCGATTAAACACTGTATATTCATCCCTTAATTCCGATTAGGCACTAGAAAACCACTAAACTAAAATACTACTATATTAATAATTTTTTATACGTGGTAGAGCCATGTTGCAGCTATATTAGTAGTATAGTTGTAGCACGAATGAGTCAGCTCGACCGTGAAGGACCACGCTTTCACAGAATACCAGCGTAAAATAGCAGCTTTATGTTGCTGTGTTTCGTATGGTGGAGTGTAGAGATCCGGAGACCCTTTTTACTGCAAACGAGGCATTCCATCTTAGTCCTGAGGGATGACAACGCATCTGCATTTTAATTCTTAAACGAGGATAGATGTGTGAGCACACAGTTCACCTGACGGTAAGTGGATGCTGTGGCCCATAGACATCTACATCTATCCTCGATTCAGAATTAAAATGCAGATGCGTTGTCATCCCTCAGGACTAAGATGGAATGCCTCGTTTGCAGTAAAAAGGGTCTCCGGATCTTTACACTCCACCATACGAAACACAGCAGCATAAAGCTGCTATTGTACGCTGGTATTCTGTGAAAGCGTGGTCCTTCACGGTCGAGCCGACCCATTCATGCTACAACTACAAAATGCAGGCAGCATGGCTCTACCACGTGATTTGTCATTCTCCATAAATTTTATTAATATGGCATTTAAATTTAATCCTTTGCGAATATTTCCATCCGTGTGTACATGACTTTAGGCTGCTGCATCGTTTTCCGTTGATTTAAATTCATGTTTACTCGCTAACATCCTGAGCGTATCGACGCGATCGAAATTGTATTTACGACGCTTTCAATGTAGCGACGGCTTTGTAAATCGTGATGGAGGTGCAATTGACCTGGACTAGCGATGGACGGCTACTTCGTTTAATAAGGCTATTAGACGTGGTGGGTAAGTAGAAGCATTTATATATTACTAACTGGCCAGGCAGACGTTGTTCTGCCCTTTCCGACGACCCTTTATTCTTTAAAAAAATTCTTAAATTCGCAATAAAAAACTTTGAGGGTCACTTATCGGGTTAAAAACTATCCTATCTCTCAAGTTGGATCAAACTGCACACAGTGTGCAAAATTTCATTGAAATCAATTCAGTAGTTTAGGAGTTCATCGCGGACAAACAATGTGACACGTGATTTTTATATATAAAGATAAATAGTCTGCCCTACACTTCGCTTACCGGTACGAGGCTGCCACTCGATAACCTTTCTCCCCAATCGGTTGTCGGTTCTTTGAGCTATATAGCCGGCCCATTGCAACTTTACCTTACTGGTCTAGAAAGTCAATAGATGCAGGTGGCTCAGCAGTAGACCTGTGAAGGGCTGTGATGATTATAATAAAATAGCCTGCTAGATTTAAAGGATACAAGGAATGTGGAGTGATCGATATGATTTAAAGGAAAACTTTCAGCGTTTGTTAAATAGATTTCTTTTTTTTCTATGATGTATCTGAACAAGTGGTAAATTTAAAATTTTGGACAAACGACTTCAATATGAATATAATTTACTGTTGATTTTTTTAAAACCCCTCGATATCGATATTTCGATAAAATTTTAATGCGACCACCTGAAGTATACCCTTTGAAACAAAAAAAGAATTTTCCAAATCGGTTCAGGCGTCTGAGTAATCGGTGAACATACATAAAAAAAAAAGATTCCGACGAATTGAGAACCTCCTCCTTTTTTGAAGTCGGTTGAAAAAAATTGATACTTTAAATGATTGAATATCACAAAATCAACGATAAAGTTCTATCACGAAATAAGTTATATAAATATTTATTTACATAGAGTCACAATGCAAGCTTGGTTCCATAACGGGTTTCAGGTATTAGTGGCGGTGTAAGAACATCCGCTACCCCACATCGTCCCATGGATGTTGTAAGATGTGACAGAGGGAAACTGAAACAGGAGATGGGCAGCAGCATCTTCTTGATAACAACACAAAATAATAAAAAACTGCGGTTTCCATCCCGTCAGCCAAGTGTGGCAACTATGGCAAAATCACCCCTATGAGGCAATCTATGGGAGAGGCCTACGTTCAGCTGTGGACTTTTATAAGTCGTAATGGAAGGTATATAGGTATCGAGTACATAATCATTTCAAGAAGACATCGATAATATCTTGAACATTTTCCAGTCCACATTTAACAAAATCTGTAATTGAGAGAACTGCTTATAGCTCGGGATGACTGCAACGACAAGTCTGGAGACATGCAACAGAATCCTCTGTTGCATGTGTAAAGTGCTCACAAAAGAAGCATAGCGTTAACTACCCTACGCTATTGTGACCTTGCGCGACAAATATACTCAAGACAGTAGTTTAAGAAAATATAGACCAAATAAAAATTCCCAGCAAAATGTAATAAAAAATGTAATAACTGTGACAAAATTGGAGTTTTAAGTCCTTTGTCAAAAATAAGCAACCAAAATATGTTGAAAATCAAAATATTTAGATAGCACAAGAAATCTATTTTAGAATGACTTTGTACTGTTAGCCAATAAAAAAAGGAAGTCCGTTATATAACTTCAAGCCTCCGTCATGAATAAATGACGGTGACTCGATAAATGTAAAGGAGAATACCTACTTTGAAAAGTGATAAATAATTTCGATAATTTTTACGTGGTAAAGCCATGCTGAAGCTATATTGTGGTTGCAGCATGAATGGGTCGGCTTGACCGGGGTAGGACCACGCTTTCACAGAATAGCGGCGTAAAATAGCAGCTTAATGCTGCTGTGTTTCGTATGGTGACTGTAGAGAACCGGAGACCCTCTTTACTAGAAACAAGGCATTCGATCTCAGTCCTCAGGGGTGACAACGCATCTGCATTTTGATTCTTAATTGAGGATAAATATAGATGTCTGTGGGGTATGGGCCACAGCATCCACTTACCATCAGGTGGACCACAGTCTAACTACTTTCTTCTTAGGCTGTGGGCGAACTGTGTGCTCGTTTGTCACCCTTATTTTATAAACAAAAAATAAATATAAGTTACGCAAAACTTTCAGTGTATCGAACGTAAGCAAATGTCACAGAACTTGTTGATAGTAAAATAATATTTCTTAAGAGAACAGTTTAATGTACTTGGAAAACTAGATATTGTACATTAACAAGAAACAAGTCACCATCTAAATAACTTTAAATGATATTTATTCAATTATGCAAGCTAGACTAACTTGAAACTCAAACAGGCTTATATAAAAACACAAAGCCACTAACGATTTAAATGATCCGACAGACATGATCTTAAGGACATTCGCAACGTATGTGGCCCCGACTTAGGTGACATGCTCATAAAAAGTATGGACCGTTAATTTTTATTGTCGCGCTGCTAAAAAGACGACACCCTTAAAGCCAACAAATTTTTAATAATTCATACGTACCACGGACAAAGATAGGCAAAAGTAAAATAACAAATCACGCTTCGTGTTCAGAAACTCACTTTACATCTGGGCATTTGAAAAGATTGGAGTTTATGTTTTTGATGTGTTAGTATTATTCTATGCTGTTAAAGGACTAATAATCTGTGGAATAGATTTGTAATGGATTTGTTATGAACTATTTTGTTACAAACTTAACCGTGTCGTTTCGCTGTAAGAATATCCACTAAAAATAACCATACGGTAAGCAACCCGCTTGCCAAGACTGGCAACACAAAGCCACTAACGATTTAAATGATTCGACAGACATGATCTTAAGGACATTCTGGCAACTGGCAAGTATCACCACTATGAGGCAATATACGAGTTCAGCAGTGGAATTTTCATATGCTGTAACGGTTGCTATGAACTGTTGAACTTAATCCTATGAAATCTATAGTTTAACAGGGTTTTCTGCTTATAAAAATTAAAATAAACAGTTTCTATTAACAGGTAATTTAACTATAATAATTTTAAAATTGTAATAACCCGTTATTTTTTTTTTTTATATAGGATGGGGTCTCGAACGAGCACACAGTCCACCTGATGGTAAGTGGTTGCTGTGACCCTCAGACATCTACATCTATCCTCAATAAAGAATCAAAATGCAGATACGTTGTCACCCGTGAGGACTAAGATGGAATGCCTCTTTTCCAGTAGAAAGGGTCTCCGGTTCTCTACCCTCACCATACGAAACACAGCAGTGTTAAGCTGCTATTTTAAGCTGGTATTCTGTGAGAGCATGGTCCTTCCACGGTCCAGCCGACCTATTCGTGCTACAACTATACTACTAATATAGCTGCAGCATGGCTATACCACGTATAATATATATTAACTAGCAACAAGGATTTATGCATCTCCTGTTTAAATATCGGCCGTACTTTTTTGTATATCAATTTGACTTAAGAACTGCTGACAGGTTTATCTATAATTAACACTTAAATTAAGTAAGCGATAATCAACGATTATAAGTAAGGGCGTAATTGTCTACTACAAAATAATGTAAAAAGGTCTTTACGTGTTTGAGCCACGCTGCGGCTATATATAGTTGCACCACGAATAGGTCGGCTCGACCGGGGAAGGCTCTCACAGAAAACCATCGTAAAATATCAGCTTAATGCTAGTTTTTCGTATGGTGAGAGTAGAGAACCGGAGACCCATTTTACTGTTAACGAGACATTCTATTTTAGTTTTCTGGGGTTACAAATTACAACGCATTTACTTTTTGAAACCTAATCGAAGATTAAACTGATGAAATTAATAAGACTCCGAGCTCGTTTCTCGCCCCTATTCAATAAAAATTGTAAAGTTTAATTAAGAAGTCATTAATCCAAAAGAAAAACTAATATTTTTTAATAATTTCATCGCATTTATTTTAGCTAATCACTTGTTCCTCGCCGATGTGTAGTATTTCCATAAAGAAACTTTAGTCATTAGTTACGTGTTTCCTTGACAATAAATTAATCGGTATAACATTTAATTAATATTAGAAATCAGTAAGTGTTAGTTCTATTAAACGTGACAGATTAATAAAAAAGCGATAACTCGAGCTTTGAATTTGTTGCGTCATTTCATACAACCACCCAAGCGTTAGCTTGTTTCTTTGTGTTTATTAAATGTAGAACATTAAAACGGGACAAACATTTACGACCGGACACGTGTAACAAATAGTTCGAGACATTTAAAAATTTGTTCCCCCGTCGTAAATCAAATTGGATATGTAATGTTGCCGTGTGAGCTGTAACTTAATAAGTTTCGGTAGTCATTGTTTGAAATGGATGGAAACCAGTCCGATATTTCGGTAAATATTTAGCGAGGTAGAATTATTGCGAACTACAATTGATCGGATGAATCTAAATTAAATTAATAATACATATGATATACAATGAAATAGGGATATTTTCTATTTATTTAACTATATTTTATTGCATTTATTTTAGTAAGTATATACTTTATTCTATTGTTTTTATGTTTATATATTCCATAAGAATTTAAGTATCCCAACCGAACGAGAAAACAGTAGAAATATAAACATAATATCATAAAAAATTAATAGATCTACAGCAAACAGCATACAGCATGGCACTACCACGTGTAAAAAAAAATTTGTACGTGGTAGAGCCATGCTGCAGCTATATTAGTAGTATAGTTGTAGCACGAATGGGTCGGCTCGACCGGGGAAGGACCACGCTCTCACAGAATACCAGCGTAAAATAACAACTTAACGCTGCTGTGTTTCGTATGGTGAGTGTAGAGAACCGGAGACCCTTTTTACTGGAAATGAGGCATTCCATCTTAGTCCTCACGGGTGACAACGCATCTGCATTTTGATTTGTAATCGAGGATAGATGTAGATGTATATGGGCCGCAGCAACCACTTACCATCAGGTGGACTGTGTGCTCGTTTGTCACCCTTATCCTATATATATAAAAAAGCAAAATTTGGCAAATTTCAACTTTTACAAATAAACCCCTTCAATATTTTCTACATATATTTGTAACAATATAATAGTAACGCCAATTTTTGATAAATGTTTCGATAAGGTAAAATAATAATCTTTATAAACAGACTCCTTCTCGGTTTTCAAAAGCATTTTTTTAAATAGAAGTAAGATTGACAAACGAAACGGTCCTCCTCATGAGAAGCGAATGTTGTAGCCCATAGATACATCTGAATCAAAATGAAGATGCGTTATCAGGTCTGTGGACTTAGATGTATGTCTTGTCTCTAGTAAGGTTATCCGGTTCTCTACACTCACCATACAAAACACAACGGCATAATGCTGCTATTTTATGGTACGAGTAGTATTCTGTGAGATTTATACCCAGTCGAGCTGACCCATTCGTGCTGCAACCATAAATACAGCTGCAGCGTGACTGAATGCGCAGGTAGTATTTTTGGCAATTGTCTAAAATAAGGAATAAATTGTAAAACTAAAGTAAAAGTAACGTTACAGCCTATATACGTACCACTGCTCGGCGCAGGCCTTCTCTCATTTCTGAGAGGGTTTTAGGGCAAGGAAATGTCCGCCGTGCTGCCCCAATGCGTGTTGGCGAACTTCATATGTCTTCGAAATTTTTTTTCTTATTTCTGTTTATTTTCCTTACGTTGGTTTACTTAACCGCCGAGCACGTGGTAAATATTAATTAGCGTAAAATAGCAGCTTAATGCTGCTGTGTTTCGTATGGTGAGTGTAAAGAACCGGAGACCCTTTTTACTGGAAAAGAGGCATTCTATCTTATAATAGTCCTCACGGCTGACAACGCATCTGCATTTAAATTCGCAAACGAAGATAGATGTAAATGTCTATGGGCAACAGCAACCACTTACCATCAGGTGGACTGTGTGCTCGTTGGTCCCCTTATTCTATAAAAACAAAATATGGCAAAATAAGAATACAGAAAACATTCTCAAGTAATATGAAGTTAATCTTTGGGGTATGTTATTCTTAAAAGAAAAAAATTGCCACTAAGTTATCTTCATCTTCATTAACCTTTTATACCCATCCTTTTTATACATGGTAGAGCCACGCTGCATCTATATTATGGTTGTAGCACGAATGGGTCGGCTTGTTCGGGGTAGAACCACGCCCTCACAGAATACCAGCGTAAAATAGCAGCTTCATGCTGCTGTGTTTCGTATGGTGAGGTAGAGAACCGGAGACCCTTTCTACTGAAAAGAGGCATTCCATCTTAATCCTCACGGGTGACTGCGTTGTGGTTCTTTATTGAGGATAGATGTAGATGTCTGTGGGTCACAGCAACCACTTACCATCAGGTGGACTGTGTGCTCGTTCGAGACCCCATCCTATATAAAAAAATAAGTAACGGGTTATTACAATTTTAAAATTATCATAGTTAAATTACCTATTAATAGAAACTGTTTATTTTAATTTTATAAGCAGAAAACCCTGTTAAACTATAGATTTCATAGGATTAAGTTCATGCTGCTGTGTTTCTTAGTTGAGTGTAGAGAACCGGAAACCCTTTTTACTTGAAACGAGGCATTCCATCTTACTCCTTAGGGTAAATGTAGATGTGTATGGGCTACACCAACCACTTACCACCAGGTGGACTGTGTGCTCGTTTGTCACCCTTATTCAAAAAAGAGCCTATATAAGTTTTGGGTCTTTCCCGTTGTTGGGAGTAAAGGCCTATCATCGCGCTTATCTTGCAGACGGATTGATGATCGTAGTACAGGATAATATCTCAAACCTTTGTTGCTGCCCGTCGTCGCTCTTTGTATTTTACATGTGGCGTAAACTATGTGGTATATCGCTATCTATCGGAAAACGTAAGATTATGACACCCATGGAATGAAAGTGAGTGATGATGAATTCATTTACGTTGCCGTACATGGTCGTCGCTAAGGTATAAGTTTTAGTAATTAAATTTATAACTTAAGTGTTAAGAGGCGCGAGAGGGAAACTAAAACAGAACTAAAAGGAACGAAAACCTGGAGATAGGCAGCAGCATCTTCCTGATAACAAATCAAATAATAAAACACTGTGGTCGCCAACTTGCCTGCTAAGCGTGGCAACTATGACAAATTCAATATATTATCCACTATAACACAACACTATAACACACTGAATATTTGTAAAGTCAGTTACAAGATCAGAAAGCCCCGCTGTCAACGTGTCTCAACTGCCTAATCTGTATTGAAAGGGAACATTGTACGTTCATTTTATCGTGTGTTTTAATAGAGATTTGACAGGCGTGTCCTCTCTCAGCCGCCAGCGCCGACTCGCGTTAAAAATGAATAAAATTTCGAATATAATGTCGAGAACTTTTGAAATTTAACAACGTTCGAATTAGGCGAGACGCTATAAAACTTACACTGTTCCTTTGATAGTCTTCCGTTAAGAAAAAAAGAAGATTGACAGCTGTGTTCTAAATTTAAATAGATAAATAGAGTATTGTAATGTAATGTTATGTAATGAAGCGAAGGGTAATGTAACATTTATTTAAAAATATTTTTTTTGCCTAAATTAGAAGATAGATGGTCAAAAGAAAAGCTACAGTTTATATATGCCCCACTCCTGGACTCAAGCCTTCTCTGAAAATTACTGAAAAATGGGTGACGACAGAACCTGACCTTAATTATACACTGTGTGTTGTTCAGTTAAAACGTTTCTCTAAATGGTTTCAATTATAAACTAGTCGTAGCCAAGTGTTCGAAATCCGACCGTATATAAAAACTTATGATCGTATATTTGTACCATCATAAATAATAAAGCACAGATATTTAATATACAAAATATAAAACTACTTTTGACTATTGAAAAAAGAACATTTTAAATCACACATAATTCACATCCCATTCAGTCAATTAATTTAAAATAAATTAATTTAATAGACATTGTAGCGAAATAATTTTACTGTGTGATTGTTTGAGCACAGAATATTAAGTGGTTGATATTAAGAGGACGAACGTAAACACGATAGACTAATATGTGTTTGACATTGGCATTATGAACGTAAACAATGAATATTTTATTTTATTTAATGTATTTGTAACAAATATTATAAATAAATTTTAGCTTTCTGCACTTCTTCTTCATATAATCTTTAACTATGCTAAATATCACACTCCTCCGCAAACGCAACATGCTTACAAACGAGAACAAAGTTTTCTCTTCATGTATTAATATATAGATCACAAAATTAAAACAATTATTGTCGGCATTTTATCAAGTCCTAATATGAGATATGCGGTGTAAGCTACGTATTAACTATTATCTAATCTGTGGCGTAAGTGTGTTTAACAAAATTCTATCATAGATTAGATAACAGTTACTACTACGTAAATACTGTTCAGACATAAACTCATCTTACAGATCGATTTTTGCAGAGATTGCTGCAAGAATTTTATTATTTTCTTCCTTGTTCAAATTAAAGCAGTCGGTTAAAGTTTTGTAGATTCCGTCAAATAATAACACAGTCGAGACCTGTGTCTGCAATTCTATAGCTTTCCTAGCTTAAGTAATAAAATCACAAGACTCGATGCAGGGATTTTAATGTCAATTGAAATATTTTCTTAGTACTAAAAATTGTGTAGTTGCGCATACTGGCGTAAATACCGACCGGTAAAAATACCGACAAACATAGACGGACAGGCAAATGTTTCGGGACTGTTAGCTATACTAAGATATTAAGTATCAAAATTAGCTACATTGTTGCAAGTTAGGTAGTCTAAAATACTCAATGAGGCGTATCAAATTCTAATTCACTTATTATAGAATACGATTACAAGACGCGTGGCTTAGCGGTCTCAATTCGCGGTTACCAAGAAACGTGTTCGCTAGATTCGGGTTCCAGCCAGCACCAATAGTTGTGAAACACAAACTATTACCTTTGGGTGTGAATGTCCCCACCTATCTAGCTAGCATTACATCGATTCCACTTATTGTATCGATTTCTTATTATTGGCTAATTCATCGTTTATTGTTTACATTGACTGTTACTAAATATTTCTGTACAGATTCAAATGGAAATGCGAGTACCTACCTATATTATGACCGAGTGATTTAGTGGTCAAAGTGTACCTACATACGAAGATACTGTCTTTAGTTTCGAATCAGTCAATATTAGTGCAACAACAAAAATAGCATGGTAGCTTTCTGCTTTGTTAGAATTGTATTGCATTCGTAATTATGACATCAACTTAACCCTTGATCTCATCGCAGATGCGTTGTTTCGATTATATTAGCATCTTGGCATCTTCCCAAGGACTGATACACACTTTCTAAAATGTAAACAAAAACCCTAAAAGCAAATTTAGAATTTGTAAAAGACATATAAAAGTTGTGACAATTCTATGTATGGGAATGTCCCTAAATACTTACTTCTTATAAAAGTTAAGTTGTCTTTCCATCCGATTACATTGTGGGTATCTTCAAGGCAAGAGTGCATAGGCTTTTTAACCGACTTCAAAAAGGAGGAGGTACTCAATTCAACTGTATTTTTTATGTATGTTGCCTCATAACTTTTTTCCAGGTGAACCGATTGTGATGATTCTTTTATTTGAAAGATGATGCTTCTCATGTGGTCCCATATAAATTTGATCAAGGTCTGAGCAGTAGTTTTTGAGTTATCCTTAATAATTTATATCGAAGTCGGTTGTACAATTTTTTAATTTTACCACCTGTGTTATGCTAAGTCAGTGCGCTTTGCCATCTTTGTCTGTAAAACCAATTACCATCAAGTGGGATAGTAGTCAATCAATGGCTTAAAATAGTTAATAAAATTAACAGAAGTTAATTATGGTAGTAAGTTAAGGTAGCTCTGGGGTTTAGCGTTGTCGTAAATAATGTGCAAATTTATACGTGGTAGAGCCATGCTGCAGCTATATTAGTTGTATATAGTTGTAGCACGAATGGGTCGGCTCGACCGGGGAAGGACCACGCTTTCACAGAATACCAGCGTAAAATAGCAGCTTAATACTGCTGTGTTTCGTATGGTGAGCGTAGAGAACCGGAGACCCTTTTTACTGGAAAAGAGGCATTCCGTCTTAGTCCTCACGGGTGACAACGCATCTATATTTTGATTCTTTATTGAGGATAGATGTAGATGTCTATGGGTCACAGCAACCACTTACCATCAGGTGGACTGTGTGCTCATTTGTCACCGTATCCTATAAAAAAATTTATCATAGTACGCGAGCGACCCGAGTTCAATCAGCACTTAAAACTGAAATTGCTAATTTCAGTTTTAAGTGCCGATTTAACACCTGCTTGGCGGTAAGAAAAAATATCTTTAGGAAACCTGAATGTCTAGAAAATTCTAAGACATATGAATTCCGTCAACACGAACTGGGGCAGTGCGGTGGATATTTCCTTGCCCTTAAAACCTCTCAGAAATTAAAGGAGGCATGTGCCAAGGAGTGAGACGTATAAAAGCTGTAATAACAACAAACTGCTGCATAAAAATGCGTTGCGATGCGACGAAATATTTAAATATACTCTCTCATTACTTATTACAATATGGATCAAGCCACTGCTTTTGAGAAAATTTGCCTCAACTTGTTAAATATTTTTGGATTAAAAAAAATACATCACGGTTTTTTATTTTTGTCCCTCAATATTGGTTTACATAATTTCACTTCACTTTTTAGGTATTTATTTCATAAACTTTATTTTTATATACTCGTATATCAGAGCTATATTGGATATAGCTGAACTTTTTTTTTATAGAATGGGGTGACAAACGAGCACACAGTCCACCTGATGGTAAGTGGTTGCTGCGACCCATAGACATCTACATCTATCCTCAATAAAGAATCAAAATGCAGATGCGTTGTCACCCGTGAGGACTAAGTTGGAATGCCTCTTTTCCAGTAAAAAAAGTCTCCGGTTCTCCACACTGACCATACGAAAGACAGCAGTGTTAAGGTGCTGTTTTACGCTAGAATTCTGTGAGAGCGTGGTCCTTCCCCGGTCGAGCCGACCCATTCGTGCTACAACTATACTACTAATATAGCTGCAGCATGGCTCTACCACGTATAAAAACTTATCGTGACGTAATGATGTGTGTTTTTTTATCAAGAATTTACCAATAAAAGTTACCAATGGATCATCTCGTAGGTGTTGTAAGAAGAAACAGAGGGAAACTGGAACATTATATGGGCAGCAACAACTTCCTGATACCAAAAAGCCTGCAAAGCGTGGCAACTATGACAATATCTCCCTTTGAGGTAGGTTATGGGGAAGGCCTGTTAGAGATATACTAGGGTGATCAAATAAAAAAAAAATCATGATTATGCCGAATCATAATATAGTACCTATATTATTTGTATATATCTTATTACTTGGTTATTGACAATCACATCCTATTAACCTGGGACCTCGCGAGTTGGGACATGAACTATTAATTTAATTAATATTTTTAAAACCTTCCGTCTCAAAATTAAAAATACAATAATTATGTTATGATAAAAAAAACTACAGGTTTTACTCTGTCTCAAGAAAATTCTTTGAGTTAAATAATAGGTCGGGTAAAAGTTTCTTCGTATTTTGTTAGTATAAAATTGAAGAAAAATCTCTTTAGGTGTACAGTTTGTATCTGGCTGGTTTTAATATTAATACATATACGAGTAGGACATTAGGAAAAAGAAAAATGAAAAGTTAAAACACTTCCCGCCATTTTTTAATTGTTTTTCTGTCCGCCAAAATGAGTGAATCTAACGAAGAAATTAGATACATTTTGAAGTTTTATTACAAAAAAAAAGGGCGACCCCCCACTAGATGGAGTGACGAACTGGTAAGACATGCAGGAAGTCGATGGATGCAGGTGGCTCAGGACCGTGCTTTGTGGCATTCCTTGAGGGAGGCCTATGTTCAGCAGTGGGCTTGTGAAGGGCTGTAATGATGATGATGATGATGATGATTACAAAAAAGGAAAAAATGCGACTCAAGCCGCGAAAAAAAATTGTGACGTTTACAGACCTAATGCAGTGACAGTGAATGCAATGAGTAGTCAAACTCCGCATACTGTAGCAAAACCCGGATTAACACGCAATAAGGTGATGCTGTGTGTATGCTGGGATTGGAAGGGCATCGTTTATATATATATATATGAGCTTTTACCGCCGGGCAAAAGCATCAATTCGGATCTTTACTACTAACAACTAATGAGATTCAAGCAAAAAATTTAAAAAAAAAAACAGCCGGAATTGATCAACAGAAAAGGAGTGGTTTTCATCATGATTTGGCCACTCAGCAAAAATTGAGAGAGCTTGGTTGGGAAGTGTTAATGCATTCACCATATAGTCCTGATCTTGCACCCTCAGATTTTCACCTGTTTCGATCTCTTCAGAATTCTTTGGCTAGTGTTAGGTTAACATCAGCAGAAGACTGTCAAAACTACTTGCCGCATTTTTTTTGATCAAAAGTCCCAAGATTTCTACAGCAACGAGATCATGTCACTACCTACAAGATGGCAACAAGTTATGGAACAAAATGACACATATATATTATAATTAAATGTAATTAAACTTTCAAAAAAAGTCTTGAATTTGTATATATAAAGTACGAAGGAACTTTTTCCCCGACCTTTATAAATTAAGCTTTAGTGGCTACAATGCCCTGCTCAGTTGACAGCTTTCGATAGCATTCGGAATTTACCACCGTAATCAACTGCTAGGAGAATAAAATTAACGTCGTAAAAAGTGCTATTAAAACGATTATTAAGTAAAGACTATTTTTTTGTAATTATATTTTCTGAATATTATCGATAAAATACCGACATAAAATAATGATAACACCAACCTTTTACGGATGACTTGTTTCGAAAATGACAAAATAACTAATTTGGCGCGATATAATCAAACGTTAGCTCTCGATTCTCGATGTATCGATAAAAAATCGAGTGTGTATAGCATTCCAATGCCCTTATTTGGCGAGGCCGATGTAGTTTGCAACATTGTTGCAAGCAAGCTGGTCCAAATTAAAACATGAAGCGATAGATAGCGTTTTAGTATGATTGTCCTTTAGTTATTTGATTATTATCGCTTTCGAAAGAAAATTATGGAGCATAACGTGGACAATATTGCAAATGTTACTTACTATTAGTATGAAGTTTTCATTTTAATATTTTACTCCATATTCGCTTTATTACAAAGGGGTTTTTAAGTTATTTTATTTAATACTAGCTGGCTAGGCAGACGTTGTTCTGCCCTTTCCGATGACCCTTTGTCTTATAAAAATCCATCAATTCGCAATAAAAAATATTGAGGGTCACTTATCGAGATAAAAACTATCCTATCTCTCAAGTTGGAGCAAGCAATACACATTTACAACATTTGATTAAAATCGGTTGTGTGGTTTCGGAGTTCATCGCGGACAAACAATGTGACACATAATTTTTATATATAAAGACTAGCGATCCGCCCCGGCTTCTTTTTTATATATACTCGTATGAGGGGGCAAACGAGCATACCGCTCAGCTGATGGTAAGTGACTACTGCCGCCCATAAATAACTGCAACACCAGGGGAATTGCAGATGCGTTGCCGGGTTTAAAAAAATAGTAGGTTCTTTTCTCGTTTCGCACGGGTGATTTCTGGATCTCGACAACAGCACCTCTTGTCAGCGTCTCGAATCAACTTAATCACACACACAATATTTCATCAGTGACATACACACGGACTGAAAAATTATATATATATATGTAAAGATGTTATTAATTTAGTATTAAAACAAAGGTAGAAATTAACAGAATATAATAAATAGCTGTATAAATTCATAACTAAAAACGCTATAGCTGTTGTAGCAGGTGGCCGAGACCTGAACGTTTAGTGCGCAATGATCACCGGACAAGCGGCCGACTCAGTATCCTATGTCTGCACAATTATTTACGGTTAATTTGCACTTCTGTTAAATGCCAAAATGTCCGACTAGAGTTTTAAGACCTTAATATAAGAAAAATCGTAAACAGATTTTTTCTCTGTTTGTTTATGCACACTAATCGGCACAATGGCTTAATCAATTTGAATGTGGATTTTTGCGATGTATAGAGTTAAGCTTGGGATAACCTGTTGTTTTATTTGAAACGGTTCACAAATAAAAAAATATGTCAATTTTAAAGAGCACCTCTCGCACGCCCGTCCTAACGAGTGCACAAGTCAGAAGAAAGGTCAACTCGGCTGCTTTTTACGCTATTAATATATATATATATATATATATATATATATATATATATATTCACACTCACGCCTGTCACCCAGAGGGTAGGCAGAGACTATGGACTTCCATTTGGCACGATCCTGACACACCTCTCTCGCCTACTCCACATCCATATACCTACTCATACACACTCGTAGGTTAAGGGTACTCTTAATTTGGCGCATTTTCAATATATCGCCAATTTGGTCGATAAATTTTCGCCTAGGGCGTCCCTTCCAGACTCTGCCGTTCATCTCTGCCACATAAATTTGCTTTGTCACTCTCCTCATTCATTCTTTCTACATGACCAAACCACCGAAGCATTCCTTTCTTAATCCTGGTCACAACATCATTTTGCAGACCACACTCTTCTCTTATCACACAATTTCTCAATCTGTCATTCAGATTCAGCCCTAACATACTCCTTAATGACCGCATTTCTACAGCATTTATTCTACTCTCGTGCTTCTTCTGCCACACCCAACTTTCACTACCATACATTAAAGTAGCCATACGTGCCTTTTTGGACACATTCTGACTTTCCACAACAGAGTGTAGAGCCCCATTTACTTTATTTCCTGCGTTCACTCGTCGTTCTATATTCTTATCATATCTACCATCCTTGCTAAATACATATCCCAAATACACAAACTCATCTACTTGCTCGACCAATTATTAACTTGAATTTATTATGTATTTAAGACGATTTAATTAAGTATGTGCATATTTATTAAGGTAATAAATAAAATAGAATTGTATTCAATATAGATTATTATACGAGATACATGTAAAGTCATTTTTTTATTTACTACTGGTTCCAAAAATGCCTCAACCTGGGAAGAACCGGCGAGAAACCCAGCGGCATTCTTTTTTAGACATAAAATTTTACAATAATTTTGTGAAATTATTTACATTAATTATTATTATAGAACCAGCATCGTAGGGATCACCTCATTCCCAGGGTCATTTTTACAAACATATATGAAATACTAATTGTGGGGAGTCAGTAAATGGCATTACAAAATTGGGTTTGTTCCTAGTATTTAAATTATGAAGTAAAGTAGTAAAAAGAAGTTATTATCCCTAATACACAAGAGAAGAAGAAGAGTTTCATTTGTATATATTAGTAGGGTGCGTAGTTGATACGTACATGTTTGCACAGACAGTAGCTAAGCGTTTAGTTGAGTAGCGCCACAACTTTCAGGTGGTGAGTTTGATTTTAGAATTTAGAATGTAATAAAAATATTTCCACCGCAAAATATACACTTTTAAACGTTTATGTTTTTCACTTTCACACAAAAACAGTTAAATTATAGTTAGCTATAATTTAATACGACACCCATGTGATGAGACGGAGTGATAGATTCCCTTAATTCACTTTCACTCGTAGAATGTTTAAAACAAGTTGTCAAGGATTATACCGTAATGGGGAAATTTGCCATAGTTACCACGCTTGGTAGGCTGGTAGGCAACCGTATTTTATTATTTTTAGTTACCTCTGTCGCACTTACGTCACCCACAGGATTATATGGGGTAGCGGATTCCCTTGCGCCGCCACTACACAGCAATGCATATTCCATGGCATGTTAGGTACACTTTTTTTTTCATAAAAATTGTATTTCGGTCGGGGAAAAACTATCTTCGTATTTTGTTTGTATAAAATTGAAGAAAAATCTCTTTGGTTGTATTGTTTGTATATGGCTGGTTTTAATATAAATACATATAGGACATAAAGAAAAATAAAAATAAAAAGTAAAAAACACTTTCCCGCCATTTTTCAATTGTTTTTCTGTTCGTCAAAATGAGTGAATCTAACAAGGTAATTCGATACATTTTGAAGTTTTATTACAAAAAAGGGGAAAATGCGACTCAAGCGAAATGAACGCGAAAAAAATTGTGACGTTTATGGACCTAATGCAGTGTCACTAAGAGTAGCACAAAGTTGGTTCAAGTGTTTTGAGTGCGGGAATTTTAATGTCGATGCCATTATTGAAAAAGTGGAGCAAGATCGGCATATTAGTAATTACGACATAGCCGATGAATTGAGGATTGACCACAAAACAGTTTTGACCGATTTGAAAAAGTCTGGCTATACAAAAAAGCTCGATATTTGGGTACCACACGAGCTCACTGAAAGAAACCTAATGAATTGTGTACTCATTTGCGATTCTCTATTGAAGCGTAATGAAACCGAACCATTTTTGAAAAGATTGATCACTGGTGATGAAAAGTGGATCACCTACGACAAAAATGTGCGAAAAAGATCATGGTCAAAGGGTAGTCAAGTCCACAGACTGAAAAAGATCATGGTCAAAGGGTAGTCAAGTCCACAGACTGTAGCGAAACCCGGTCTAACACGCAATAAGGTAATGCTGTGTGGGATTGGAAGGCCATCGTTTATTATGAGCTTTTACCGCTGGGCAAAACCATCGATTCGGATCTCTACTGCCAACAACTAATGAGACTCAAGCAAGAAATTGAGAAAAAACGGTCGGAATTGATCAACAGAAAAGGAGTGATCTTTCATCATGATAACGCCAGACCACACACATCTTTGGCCACTCAGCAAAAATTGAGAGAGCTTGATTGGGAAGTGCTAATGCATCAACTATATAGTTCTGACCTTACACCCTCAGATTTTCACCTGTTTCGGTCTCTTCAGAATTCTTTGGGTAGCGTTAGGTTAACATCAAAAGAGGACTGTCAAAACTACTTGTCGCATTATTTTGATCAAAAATCCCAAGATTTCTACAGCAACGGTATTATGTCACTACCTACAAGATGGCAACAATTTATCGAACAAAATGGCACATATATATTATAATTAAATGTAATTAAACTTTGAAAAAAATGTCTTGAAATTGTATATAAAATTAAAAAAAAATCCCCGACCTTATAATACGTTACCCACACACTACGAATTTTTTCCTGTATCGTGGAGGCAGTTTACGCACACATAAATTGCACAAGGACAAACATCAAGTCCGGGAACAATTACTTGTAGGCTGTACAAATACTTTTTCCGTGCGGGATTCGAACTCGTGGCACTCAGCGCCGTAACTCAAAACGTACCTACATCATAATATGTGAATGCACTCAAATGAGCGGCTACAATTGAAACACTTATTCCGCATCTCTTAAGAGGTTATATTTTCGGAACATTAACCGAACGCTGAATAAGTACCTAGTTTGATATGCAATATATCGATATATATGACTCACTAGAGTAATTACCATTCCATATTCATTAAATTTAAGTTAAATTAGAAGTATTTTACTTATTTAAAACATTAACTGCTTAAAATAGCTGAAAAGCAAGCTCGAAATGAATTCTCGATAAAAAGGTAAAATTTAGTTGTAATGCGTACCTATACTAATATTATGATAAGTGCATCCTTGTTGCAGTTAGAGGGAAAGAGAAAGAGAGAAATTCTATGTCTTACACAGTTGTCAATATTTTAAGCACTTACTTTTAATGGTTAAATAGTAAGTAAATATTTAATTTATTAATTTATTTGTAACACCTTACAACTAAGGTAACAATGGGTGAAATTAACGCCTCTCAGCATTCTCTGCCAGTTAACCTGTAGCGTGGCGACCTATTGTGGCAGGTGTGAACTTGCCTTATGATCTTTAAAAATATATTAAAATATTAATAAACCTATGCATGTCAATACAAACTATGTATGTATATATATCTATTATATAAATACACATTTACATACATACCATATCATATAACATAACATGAGACCATTCTTGTCATGAAACAATGTCTTGTTTCAAAATGTGTTCACGAAGTAACCTCTTGAACGAGCATTTGCTTGGCGCTTTTCGTATGTCTTCGGGCAAGGAATTCCAGATTAGAGTGGCCACAATAGTAAAGGATTTCCTGGTGAATCCAGTGAAATCAGTGAAAACACTAATTTTATGATTAGACGGGACCTCTCTCATGAGTTGAAAAAGAAATTGAAATCTTTCCTTAAGATATAAAGGAGAAGCTGGATTGTTTAATATAGAAAAAAGAACAAGTAGAATTCTAGAATTGCGCCTCTGTTTGATTGTAATTGTCATTTAAAAAAAAGTAAAATAACAAACAGCCTATGTTTATCCCACATCACAACAAGGGACGCCCCATTATTATGAGTGAACAAAATTAACCTTGGGTGTTAAATTATTTTATGATTAAGCTATATTAACAACTTCACTTATCTTTGTTGCAAAACGAACTAACTCTGAAAGTCAGGCTAACGTCACGTTTAAGAGGCGGAAATCGTCTGAGAGTCTATCATATGTGTATTTTGTTCTAATGGTCTTAGTTAACTGCAGGAGCGCATGTACAGGCGAATAATTGTTTCATTGTGTTTTTGCTGTAAAACCTAATACACTGCAAAAGATACGAGAAGGAAATTCTTCATTTCTGACCTCTGCTACAAAGAGGATTTCCACCCCAACAATGTAAGTGTTAAGTACACCGTGTAGTGGCGATGTAAGAATGTCCACTAGCCCATATCTTCCCGTGGTTGTCATAAGAATCGACATGGAAAACTGGAACAGGAGCTACGAGGGTGACACTGAAAGTTCTTAGAAAATCAAAAACTGAACAAACTAGCAAGCTATTACTTTTATTATATCTTTTCACAATAGTGTCCATTTACATCAATACATCGCTGCATCCGATGGAACCACTGAGAAAAGCACTTTGCCCACTCGTCCTTAGGGGGTCTCTTCGACGGCATTTTGAAACGCAGCCACTGCTTCCTCGGCGTCCATAAAACGTTTTCCTCGAAGCTTTTCTTTTATTTTCGGAAATAAATGAAAATTGCAAGGTGCGAGGACGGGGCTATAGGGCGGGTGACCCAGTAATTCCACGTCTGACGTCGCCAAGTAGTCGATTGTTTGCTTGGCGGTGTGTGACGAGGCGTTGTCGTGGTGAAGGAGGATGCTACTGCGAGGTCGTTTCTCCCGAACTTTTTCCAAGACAAGTGGCAAACAATTGTTAGTGTACCACTCTGCAGTAACTGTTTTTCGATCCTCTAAAACAATTGTTGCGTAATGACCTGTCCTTCCGAAGAACGAGGCCACCATCTTTTTACCCACGCTTCGACCTCTGTTCACTTTAGTTGGCAACTCCTCGGAAGAAAACACCCAGACAGCAGACTGTCTCTTAGTTTCAGGATTATAACAATAAATCCAGCTTTCGTCACCCGTAAGTATGTCGAACACAGCATATGAGTCACCTCCGTTAAATCTTTGAACCATTTCACGACACCAATCAACAAGACGGAGTTTTTGGGCCTCTGTCAAATTATGAGGTATCCACCGGGCACAAAGCTTCTTGACCGCTAAATGTTCATGGAAGATTTTGTGCACTTGACTCATATCGATGCCTAAGCTTGTCCGAATCTGCTGAGAATAAGTCACTCTTTTGTCAGTCTCTATCATACGCCGCACAACACTGATGTTATCTTCAGTCGTCGCCGTAGAAGGGCGTCCCTCACGCAGATCATCGGTGAGATTAGTGCGACCACGTTTAAACTCATTAAAGCAGTTGTAAACAGTGACACGAGATGGGACTATCATATCTTTCTTATTGACTTCAATGACATCGAAAGTCATAAAAAATCATTGTACGAAAATTTTCTCGCGTTAAATTCATGCCGACGTGACACAGACAATTTTCAATTTGCCTCCAAATCGTAAACAAGTGACAAATTAATAAAATACATACACAATAATATTGGCAGAGAGTTCCATTTTCAAAATTTGAACTTATTTTTTTATTATATCGTTTACAAGTGGCCAGTTCTAAAAACTTTCAGTGTCGCCCTCGTGTCTCCTGTATCAGGAAGATGCTCCTGCCTATGTTGACAACACAAAATAATAATAAAAACTGCGGTTTCCAACCCGCCTAGCAGCATTCGCAACTTGGCAAATATCCGCTCTATTAGGCAATCTATGGGGGAGGTTTATGTTTAGCGGTGAACTTTTTATAGTCTGTAACAAATGAATGAATAAATAAATGTGTATGATAACGCAAAATATGAGGCAATCTATAGGGGAGGCCTTTGTTCAGCAGTGGACTTTATAGGCTGTAGTAGATGGATGGATGGCAGGTAAGTCTTACACAATGGCACAAAACGATTTACTTACACTATTTAAACACTTTAAGAATGGAATGTTGTAACGGCGTATGTCTTCTAACTAAAAACTTTCTTTTAAATAAAACTAGTTTTACGGATTTTATCGCGTATATTAACTTATTTTATATACCCGACGTTTCGAGTACTTTACAGCACCCATGTCAAAATATCCACCAAAAAAGACATTCGAGGAAGCGCTAAGATCTTAAATCAGGCAAGTAAAAGTTGTTACGAACGGTAATCCAACAAAAACGCTCCGATCTACATGACATAAACAAATCCATAGACACATCATTCAATGAGTTAAAGACAGTCTTAACGACATTTGATTATAATGTTTGCATCGAAACGTTAAATAAACGAGAAATTAATAAATATAACGAATGCAAAAACAAACATATAGTAAAATATCAAAAATTAACGACCAAATTAAATGTCAAACATCTGTGTCAACGTGAGAACGAAGCGCAACCGTTGACCACAAATACGGATCATAGATTAAACGCGGTCTATAATCTGTCAAAACAAACTCTGGATGATGCAACAATTAGAGTATTATCGAAAGGCCTTAATTTCGCCCTAACACCGAAAAAATTACCGTACGAGGAAATTATCTGCAGTGTCGAGGACTATTTATTTAAAAACAATATGCAAAAGGAAGATTTGGAAGCGATACGTCAAGACATTTCGTCTATATTACGTCGAAGTTCAGCGCCGAAACAGAATCTACCTAAGGACGAATTTAAAGCGTTGAATAACCTACGCAATAAACCAGAACTCACGATTCTCCGCGCAGATAAGGGAAATGCTACGGTAGTCATGGATACATCAGATTATAATTTTAAAATACAAGAACTTTTGTCGGATTCAAGCACTTATAAAAAAGTTAAAAACGACCCAACAAATAACACACTTAAAACAACTAGGGATCTCATAAAGAAACACTCCGAAAAATTAAATCTGGACGTAAAATCGATAATACCTACGTGTGCCAAACCACCGAAGTTGTATGGGTTACCAAAAATACACAAGCCCAATGTTCCACTACGTCCCATGGAAGACTTTGAGGAGAAAGCCCTACTTACTTCTCCCGTAAATTAAAGATTCTACAAGCGGTACGTAGACGACACTTTCACAATTCTACCTTTAGATAAAGTAACTGCATTTTTAGACCATCTTAACTCCATAAATTCTAGAATTCAGTTCGCAATGGAGTTAGAGGCAAACAACTCTTTAGCTTTACTAGATGTGTTAGTAATTCGGAATCCTGATAACACCTTGAGCCACACTGTGTATAGAAAAAAGACCCATACAGATAGATATTTAAACGGTGACTCTCATTACCATCCTTCACAGTTAGTTACCGTGGGTAAATCTTTGTTTCAGAGAGCACGAGGGATCTGTGACAGTAAACACCTGGCCGCCGAGCTCGACAATAAGCTTCGGGTCCCGCGCCTACGTCACAGTGAACGAGTGAAGCCGGCCACAGTTGAGCGAGTGCCTGCTGTACTGCCATATGTCAGAGGTGTCACTGACAAGATTGGCTACATCCTGAAGCGTGATTCCTTTAAAACATACTTCAAGCCGCCGAAGAAGATTAGTCAGTTTTTACCATCAGTCAAGTGTAATGTCCCTCTGCAAGATGCAGGAGTGTACAAGCTTGGTTGTGAATGTGGTCTCTCTTATATAGGACAAACTAAAAGATCAATTAAAACCCGCGTTAAAGAACACATAGCTGATGTGAAAAATCGACGCTCCGGGAAGTCTGCAGTTTGTAAACATGTACAGGATCGCCCCCGTCACTACATTAGATTTGATAGACCACAAATCCTCGCTAAAGAACACCGATTCCTTCCAAGGATGATTCGCGAGGCTATTTAAATCAAAAACATCCTAATTTCAATAGAGAAGATGGCTGGGTGCTACCATCTGCTTGGGATCCTATAATTAGTAAAATTAAATCCCAACCCAAGCATACAAATGCAAGACTTCAAGATACTGTAAGTTCATACTGCGTAGATCGGAACAAAAATTAATAATTTTTAACCTGGAGGTAACCGTGGTTAACTATGACATTGGGACGTCAAATACCTCAGTCCCCCTCGTGACCATGGGTGCTGTAAAGTACTCGAAACGTCGGGAATATAAAATAAGTTAATATACGCGATAAAATCCGTAAAACTAGTCTTATTTAAATGTGTATTCTTGACTCTCTTTTTTTATTGTAAATAATATTATTAAACTAGATTGTTGAAATGCGTGGGATCCATTAACTTCTCATTTACCTATGAAGACGAAACAAATAAGTATTTCGCCTTCATTATATATCAACATAGATAATCTATAGATTTTTTATAGAAGATTGACAAACAAGAACACAGTCCAATTGATGGTATGTGGATGTATTACACACCTTCATCTATCATCGATTAAGAATGGAAATGCAGATGCGTTGTTACCCATGAAAAATAAAATGGACTGTCTCGGTATCCGAAAGGAATGTCTCCGGTTCACGTCATTAGAATCTATTAAAATTGTAATAGCGCAGGAAAGCGTCCAATATCTCTTCTTGAACCTCCTTATTATTGTAATTATCTTTAGACTAGAATGACGAGACGAGTGCGAAATTTTAACTTCTTATTTAGGTATAACAAAATTCAAGAGATAATTTTCTTATAGAGATAAAGATGACAAAGAAGGACACCGTCCACCTCATAGCAAGTGATCTATCTAGACCTACATTTATCATCGATTAAAAACCCAAAATGCAGATGAGTTGTCACCCCTAAGAAATAACATGGACTAACTCGTTACCAATATAAATGGTCTCTGGTTTTCGTTACTCAAATAAGAAACTATTAAAATTATTATAGTATGAGACGTTTTTAATACGCACTTAGACATATAGATAGAAAATTCTTTATTGCACTCAAACAAACAAACATTTGGTACAAAGGCGAACTTAATGCCGAAAAGGCATTCTCTGCCAGCTAACCTTTGGTAGTGTGGTGAGAGCTATGGGTAGAGCCGCAACAGAAAAAACTAACTTATTTTCACTTAGTCACCATTACAAAAATATCACAGCGAACAATGGTTTTCTGGTTTTCCCGAATTCGACTTTAAGAGCAGCTGCGAAAACCGTCACTAGGGTGTTTATTGTGTAACTCTTGGTGGTATCGTTGCCGGAGGAAATCATTCCGGAACTGCGATATGTTTTTCATTATCATAAAACTTTGTAATATAAGACAATAATATAAGACATCCGCTTATAATCGATATTTATACATACGAATATACACAATATAATTGCACCGCTGCAGATGTTATATAGTAACGTTAGTGGATCGAAAACTGATCGAAATTCAAAAACAGAACATAAATTTGTACGTGGTAGAGCCATGCTGCAGCTATATTAATTGTATAGTTGTAGCACGAATGGGTCGGCTCGACCGGGGAAGGACCACGCTCTCACAGAATACCAGCGTAAAATAGCGGCTTAATGCTGCTGTATTTCGTATGGCGAGTGTAGAGAACCGGAGACCCTTTTTACTGGAAAAGAGGCATTCCACCTTAGTCCTCACGGCTGACAACGCATCTGCATTTTGATTCGCAAACGAGGTTAGATGTAGATGTCTGTGGGATACAGCAGCCACTTGCCATCGGGTGGACTGTGTGCTCGCTTGTCACCCTTATGGTATTGAAAAAAAATAGTCGGTGTTAAAACATATTGCGTAGAAAAATTAGTCTCGACTTCTTAAATCTTCTAAAGTCGGCTTTAAATCTTTATTGAAAGTTAAGTTTTTTTTACGCTTTTGGGTGCACTTAGGCCTATCAGAATCTTAATGTGATCTAAATAGTTCCATCAAAAACTTCATTCCCAATTTTGTCGTCCTGAGGGGTGGAATCTCCAAATTTATCTCTCCTATATGGGACCACCCTTGAAGTATAACTTATTTAATAAAGTAAGAATCTTCAAAATCGGATCACAATAACGAAGATATCGCGTAGCATATATACAAAAACAATACGTGTTAAAGTTTATACGTGGTAGAGCCATGTAGCAGCTATATTATGGTTGCAATGGGTCGGCTCAACCGGGGAAGGAACATGCTATCACAGAATACCAGCGTAAAATAGCAGCTCAATGCTGCTGTGTTTCATATGGTGAGTGTAGAGAAACGGAGACCCTTCTTACTGGATACGAGGCATTCCATCTTAGTCCTCAGGGGTGACAACGCATCTACATTTTGATTACTAATCGAGGATAGATGTAGATGTCTATGGGCCACAGCGTAACATAAAATAAAACCCCCGTTTTTTGAAGTCGGTTAATAAGGACAATCGATCTAAATCCAAAAATATTAAAAATAAAAGTAATAATAAAAACTTATTTTTATTTATTGTACAATTTTTTGACGTGTCTAATCTTCGGAATACATTTTTATAAAACTAAACACGTAAATCGTTAACCAGTGTAGATAACAACATGTACGAAAAGTTATATTACTTAATATAGTACCTTATATCTTGTTTCTGCGAACCTAATTGAAATCAGTTTTATGTCTACCTGGAAACTTGTATATTGGCTATAAAGGTTGCTTATTGCTCTGATGTTGCACATTATAATGACGATTTTATTTTTAAATTCTATTTTGCATTCAGTAGTGCCGCGATGGAGATTTTTTTTTTAAAAGTCCAGTTATATAGTTTTGTATTCTTTTCGAAATACTTAGAACGGTTTACTAGGTAAATTATTTCAGCATTCACAAATAAAAAGTACAATGAATATTCAGATTATGATGACGATCTAACTTCAAAATCGGGACTATTGTAATTAATTATAAGATTGTAAAATATGTTTAAGCGGTAGTACCACGCTGCAGCTATATAACTGAGCCTGCAACACTAATAGCTAATAGGTCGGTTAGCCCGGAAAAATACACTTAGGGTCAGCTCACACCGAGACGCGACGCGACGCGACGCGGCGCGCACTTTTTAAGATAGTGATACAAAATATTACTTTATTTACTACACAAAAGGATACATATTTTATTGAGATAATTCGAAAATGCGTCCCGGCGTCGCGCTACGCCGGTAGCACGAGCGCCTACCGATGCATCGCGTCGCAGCGGTGCTTCGTCGGTAGGGGCAGCGTACAAAAGCGGTGCGCTGCCAGCAACAGCCTCCCACTGGCCGCTGGCCTCTTCAAACCACTGGCCTCTTCAAGCGTCTCGGTGTGAACTAACCCTTAGCGTAAAATAGCTGTGCTGCGTATGGTGAGTGAAAAGAACTGGATAACTTTCTACTCGTAACGCGGTATTCCATCTTAGTCCTCTGCTGCTACTACTGCCGCCTATCAAAAGTCCTTTGCTGAGCATAGGCTTCCCCCACTGATTGCCACCAAGTACGGTCCTGAGCCATCTGCATTCGACTAACGGTTTGTTTCATCGTGTCGTCCTCCATCTAGTGGCAACACTGCGCTTTCCAGTACGAGGTTGTCACTCGAGAATATTTTTTTAACATTGGTTGTTGGTTTTTTGAGTCATCTGTTTGGGTTATTGTTACTTCAAATTACTGATCCGTTGGGCTATGTCAGTTACAATTATTCTTGTTTCACGCATTTTATCCTGCAGAGATTCATAGAGGGGATATATGCCATAGTTTCCACGTTTAGAAAGCGTGTTGGAAACCATAGTCTTTTCAGTGACGCTCCATTTATCTTAGTCCTCAGGGGTGACAAAGCATTTGTATTTTTATTCTTAACCGATAAACAATAGATGTTAGTCTTAATGAACACAGCAGCCACTGGACTGTGTGCTCGATTGACACCCATAAGAAAAGTAAAGAAAAAGTAATTATTGTAATATAAATAATAATATATTAATATTCCTTAGATGATGTCAGACCAATTCTACAAGGATTGCATTATATTTAAGAAGGAGACTTAGTTGTAAAATGTCATTACTTGATTTAAAAATCCTTAAAGTCCGATACGTCTTTTGACTATTTTGTCAATCTAACAGTGACTGATATTGCGGTCATTGTAGCCTATATTTATTCATAGACATCAAATCTTTTATTCTTCCTTAGATCTTTGACGAACATGGACTCCGTTATACTTAAGAAGAAGACTAATCTGTGGCGCAGTGGCTTAGCAATGAGTTGCAGCGCCTAAGGGCCGCGGGTTAGAATCCCGCTCGAAAAAAGTATTTGTATGGTCTTCAAATAATTGTTCCGGGTCTGGATGTTTGTCCTTGTGAAATTTATATATGTAAACTGCCCCCACGATGCAGGAGAAAATCCTAGTGTTGAGGTAACGTTTTTTAAAAAGAAAACAAAATGCTTAAAACAAAACTTGTAAAATGTCATTAATTCATTAAAAATCCGATGATAACGATTTCGTCAATCCCACAACGACTGATATTGCGGACATTGTAGCCAGTCGTACGCGCCAATATGCATATTCATTTACAGACACACTCGCACAAAGTATTGATTGTACCGAAGTTCTATTTTTACTGTCTCCGCAAGATTGCCTCGTACACCGGTTTGATTCTAACGTGACCATTATATCCCTTTCCATTGGTTTTACTAGATGTTCTTATGAACATTATTACGTTGAGATATTACATATCATTTGTTATGGGTGATATTATATACGAATAAATACAACGTTGAATGATTTCTTACTTTTTTCTGATAAGAATCATTTGAAGAAAATAATCACACTAATTTTTATTTGTCTCGATAAAATTTGGACATCCCATTACCTATATAAAACATAAACTGAAACTTTCTTTAAAGTTAATTTCATTAGAATTACTCATCAGAATTAATTTCATTAGTATTTTACATACTTAAATTGCAAATAGAAAAACACTTGGAACGGTTATTTGGAGGCCTCAAAATATCTGTTTCATTATCTCTATCTTAATGTTAAAATAATTTCTTTTTTAAAGATTGATTTGCTTCGGTGAAAGATGTCAGTCGAAAAAAAAAAATTATTATAGATTTTAAATATGCGACATATTACATAATTCTGTGCATTATTTAAGTGACTCGAAGGAACATGAAAAAAGGAAGTAAGTTACATTTATTATGTTACAGGACTATTTTTTTATAGTATAATTGTGATAAACGAGCATACAGTCCACCTGAGTGAACATACATAATATATACATATATACAAACATACATATGTACAATGTGTATACATGCATAATATATTAAGTTTATAGCTTAATGTATAATATGTATGTAGTAATATATTGTGACTCAAACATACTGTACATCATTAAACAGCAAGAAAAATACCTGTTTAAGCCTGTTATTTGGACCTATCGAAAGCATTTGATACGATATCGTATAATGTAGTGTGGAAAAAGCTACAACACGACACTAATTTGCTCCAAGAGATTATATTTGTATTGAAATATTGGTACAGTCATGAGAAAAATTGTTTGACAAGGGTAAAAGTACTCTCAAAAGTGTACTTGTAGTGTGTTGTAGTGTGGAGTATGACAGGATGGGTTGACTTCTCCTTGTCTCAACCTATACTTACTCGTATAAGAATTAATTGAACGATGAACTTAGTAACACCAATGTCATATTGACAGTGTATGAATCAATAATATGAGCTGTGCAGACGACATGGTCTTGCTCTGCATGTTCTGCATGGACTATCGATTCGTGAATTGAAGAGACTGATCAGGATATGTGATGTGCGAGTCTTACACCGAGGCCCACGGGTTCAAGGATAACACACAGAATAGTGAATTAATCGTTTTCAAAGCAGACAGCAAGTGCTACTTACTACCAAATGTCATACTCTGTGGTAGTAGTCTGAATAGAGTTGAGAAATTAAGTACTTGCGCCACTAGGTCTCCGAAGCCCTGACTGATAATACTGATGTAGAGCGAGAGCGCAAGTCGCTGGCTGTCCGATGTAATATGTTCGCTTGCAAGTTTGCAAGCTGTAATAAACAGGTTAAAGTTACGCTTTTCAAAGCCTATTGTCAGTTCTTCTGTAAATGCAGCCTGTGGATTAACTATACACGGCGGGCATACAACGATTTGCGAGGCCAATACAATAATGCTTTCAGGATTCTAATGGGGTTGTCGCGGTATTGTAGCACCTTGGACATGTTTGCAGTCTCATTTTGATGGGTTCGAAGCCATAGTGCGTAAAGGTATGCCTCTATGCTGAGTCGCATGTGGGCTAGCATTAACATCATCCTGAGTTTACTAGCGGACAGATGGGATTCACTAGTTGAGGCGTTGGATAAAACTGCATACTGTATAAATTAGATACACCATGACCTTGGCTTGTTTATTAATTTTAATTTTATTTAATGTAACTACTGACACTAGGATATACGTCTTTACCTTTAACCGGGAATTTAAAATAGGTTAACATAAATTCTATAAAATCCGAAAAATTACATTGTTTCATTCATTATTTCCCACAAGATTAATGTGCTTAGAGTACAATGAAAATAGCTAAAATAACAAAGGTATTCAAAATATGCGTCTGTATTATTAACACAGAAGTTTATTTATGCAAATTCAATTGCTCTTTTTCCTACATAATGTAATTTTCAATGAAATAACCAGTTAAATTGATTTCCTTCCATTAGAAGTAATTGGCATAATCGGATCGAGAATTACCAGCAATAAATAAAAAGTAAAAATTGTATGTTTGGTTGGTCTTTAATCATCAGATATATTAATGTTGTTCTTTACAATGTTGGGTAATGTTTGATTATCAAACCTGATTTTTTTTTAATCGATTCTTTATAATGCACCGGCTGCGTTTTGGTACAGTTAAATATTAAATATAGAGTAAGTTCGAATAAAAAATTATGGTGAGTTGATAAGTTTTTTTTAAATTATACATGAATGCCAGTAAAAAGTCCATCCATTACAGCCTATCAAAAATCCACTCCTGAACGTTGCCTCATTTAATTTTTTTTTTTGGAGTTTATGGCCTGGTATCTAGACCTTTAGGCCAAGTCTTAGGTATTTTTATTCGGTTTATTATAATTTCCCCAAATGTTTATTCATCCTTCCTAGTACACTGCTTCACAATATGTTGATGCGTCACATTGTGCAGCCCTTTGGAGATTTTGACGGCAACTTGAATCAGCAGACAGCTGACAGTTGGCGATGGTATCTCAAGGCGCCTAAGCAGATAGACACCTTATCTTGAGAATCACATCACCATCAGGGCACTTGTTTCACCGTTTCCACTAATAGTTTACATGCGCAGACACTTAATACACAAATTCGCACCACTTTTACATACCAAAATCCACTTCAAACCATTATTCAAACAATAATACAGGAGCAGCAAACCGCCGCCGATCAAGTTCCCGCCAAAACTTTGCCTCATTTAAGGGATTTCTCACAGTTGCCATTTTTAGAAAGCAGGTTGACAACTGTAGTTTATTGTTATTTTGAGTTGTTATCTGTTGCCCATCTCCTATTTTATTTCCCTCTATCGTCCCTTACGAAACTCGCGTGATAATACGGGGTGGTGCAATCTATTTTTAGGTATAGAAGATCACGATAGTAAGTGATCACCGTCATCCATGAGTATCTACAATAATCACAAAAATAACAACAAATCAATCTCTTACGCCGCCATTACCTACACGGTAAGTTAGTTAAAAGTAATAAACTAAAGTTGACAGTTATTTCGAAAACACCGAAAAAATTATTATATCGATTGATCTATTATTTGATGCATAGAACTAGAAGAAATGACGTATGTCATCAATTCATAAATAACCTAATTGAGCAATCAGGCATTCGTATGCCTCAACCTAATCGATCTGCAGCAGTTTAAGAAAACAAAGTTTATATTGCAGTGGGTATTAAGACTACCTACACATCATCACGCCGTATTATTAAAGTGCGAACAAAAAGCAGCTATTTTATATTGTATACGTAACTACACATTAATGTAATGTATACCCAAGCGAAGCCGCCGGCGAAGCTAGTTATGCCATAATTTACGAGCAGTTTCGAAAGTGAATCAATCCCACAAATTGCAACAATAATGTCGGTGAAACGAAGATGAAACTTTCAATGTACATTCTTCCACGTTTAACTGCAGTTCTCTAAATACACGTTCACACGTTATAAATATCCAGCCGTATAATTTAAACTGGTACAAAGATCGCATGCAATCAAAATATCAGACATTTAAAAAAAATACAGGTCCCAGCTTTGTCATTGATTTAAGTGTTTTCTGTCCTTATTTTGTTGCGATTGATGCCTTAAACGACATAAAAGAGACAACAAAATAAAAAATAAAAAATGCATTACAAAGTAAAATAACAATCCTAATGGGCTGCGTAATACTATTAAGGTATTATGTTATAAGTAATACTATTATACGAACAGGTACACCTGAGGCATTGCGGATGACAAATTTTTGTTTTTCATTCACTGTTTCTATATAAAATTTTAAAGAAATGGGCGCTGTAGTCCAGTTATTCTTCAAATTCTATATTTATGGACCAAAATGACTATATATAGAGGGTTATTTTGCAATAACCGGCCAAATTTGCAGAGAAGGTTCAGAATAAGTAATACAGGCAAATGGTGTAGAAAAATTTCTGTCCTTTTTATCTTTTAAATTTAAAATGCGTGGTAATGCATTATTTTAACTGATTTTACTGCGCACGCACACATACGTAAGGGTCGATCGCTAGGCAAAAACGTTGTTGCCCATAAATCACATTCAATTTGGGATGATTTCAAATAAAAGTAGAAGCCTCATTTACTCGTATTTTCAAAAACTGCAATAACGGTATATCATTATTTATATATTTGAACTTAAGTTTAAAATTTGGCTACTCTTTGAAAAATAACCCAGAATAAGGCCAGAAACTATAAAAAAATATATATCCATGGAAGTATGGAAGGCAAATGACATTAAAAAAATGCTGAATTTGCTACACTTGAACCGTTGGGTACTTAAGGAATAATCAATTGGTTTTTTTTCTAAGAATATTCATGAATATTGAGACTTGCTGACACGTAGTATGAATCATGAAAGGGTGTGCCATTTTATTTATTAAAAAAAAACTTAAGCCTTAGCGATTTGGAGGAAAATTCTGTATTAAGATAAGGATTTTTCTTGCAAGTTTATTTAGATAGGTGTTATCCGTGAGATTATTCTTCAAACGCTCAGTAACAATGTCATACTAAAACCGCGTGATGATTGTTTCTATCTCTAAGTGTGGTCAACACTATCAGTAAATGAAAGTGTATTTTATCTTTACAAAGGTTAACTCGGTTGGATAGCGACTTGCTATTTATTTTCGAACATATCCGTGTTAGGAGATTTTAATGGAAGGGTTAGCGTGAAGAGGCTTGGTTATGGAAGGATATTGGGAACGTTTGGTGATGAAAGTATAAATGAGAATGGTGAAAGCCTCCTCACCGTATGTGGAAAAGAATATTTTGTGACGAACACTTTTCGTCATAAGAAGATTCACATGTATACATGGGAAAGAGGTGATGATAGAAGCATGATAGATTTCATAATTGTGGATGAAAGAATGAGGAGCGCAGTTGTAGATACAAGGGTTTACAGGGGTCCAACGTAGGGACGGATCATTACTGGTCTTATGCCGAATTAATGGTCTATTCAGACGTTGGCGGCATCGGACATCTGTCTACCACTGCGTTACAGCGTATAAGAACAGAGAGGTTACAAGATGAAGGTGCAAAAGAAAGTACAAATGTAGACTGAGAGAAAATATAAGTGGTATGGATGAATTGTGTATGAATGATTTAGACTTGGAGACTGTGTGGTATAATATCAAGAAAGGTTTGGTGGATGCAGCTACCGAAGTATGTGGTGTAAGTAAGAGAACGAATGAAAAGAAAAATAACACTTTATGGTGGGATGATGAGGTACGGATGGAAGTAGAAGCAAAGAAGAGAGCATGGCTAGATTTACTAGCAACCAAGGCAGTCTTTAGACATCTAAATAAGAGAGTAAAAGAAGTAGTTGAAAGGAAAAAGCAAGAAAGAACGGAGAAGAATGATAGAAGAATATCGGATAACTTCCAGGCAAATATTAAAATGTTCTGGAAACTCGTAAGAACTGCCAGGGGACATTCAAAACAGCCTAGAATGGATGCTATACGAGACCAGAATGGCTGTATTCTGAATGACGAAGTGTCGAGTTTAAGGAGATGGAAGGAATACTTTGAAAGCGTGTTTATGAGTGATGAGACGTTTGAATTAAATGAAATAGAAATTCGAAAGAAGAGGAAAGAGATAGAGATAAGTATAGATGAAATAATGAAAGCAATGAAAAGTATGAAAGCAGGTAAGGCAGCCGGATATGATGAGTATCACTCAAATGCTAAGGGCTGGAGAGGAAGTGGTGGCAGACCTGCTGTACACTGTTTAATTTGTGTTGGGAACTTAAGCGGGTACCGGTAGGCTGGTGCAAAGCCGTGATAGTCCCACTATATAAAGGAAAAGGAGCGCAGGACTGTAAAAACTACCGTGGTATCAGTCTTCTTAGCATTGTGGGAAAACTGTATGCTAAGGTACTAATTGAAAGAGTTATGAAAGATACTGATGGAAAAATTTGGGATGTGCAAGCCGGATTTAGAAAGGGAATGGGATGTACGGATCAGGTCTTTTCCATGCGCATGATTGCGGAGAAGTTTTTGGCCAAAAACCAAAAGGTTTTTTGTGCGTTCGTGGACTTGGAAAAGGCTTAAGATAGAGTGGACAGGGATGTATTATGGCAAACACTGAACTCATTTGGGTTGAGCGCTGGGTTGATACAGGCATTGAAGTCTCTGTATAGGGACTCCAGTGCTTGTGTCAGGATCAACGGGGCCTACTCGGACTGGTTTGGCATCCATAAAGGGGTCAGACAGGGCTGTGTGGCTTCCCCGTGGCTGTTCAACCTATTTATGGACAGTTGTTTGGAAAATCTGAAAGTTGAAGAATGCGGGTTAAGAATGGGTGAGTTAACCGTCAAATGCCTTTTGTACGCCGATGATCAAGTCATACTCGCGTCGTCGGCGGCCGAGTTTGAAATGATGGTTACATTAATGAACATTTCATTAAAAAAAAGGGGAATGAAAGTGAACGCAAGTAAGACGAAAGTTATGGTCTTTGAAAGAGAAGAAAGTAAAACAATATGTGAAATAAGAATAGAAGGGGAATTGGTCGAGCAAGTAGATGAGGTTGTGAATTTGGGATGTATATTTAGCAGGGATGGTAGGTATGATAAGGATATAGAACGACGAGTGAACGCAGGAAATAAAGTAAATGGGGCTCTACACTCTGTTGTGGAAAGTCAGAATGTGTCCAAAAAGGCACGTATGGCAATTCACAATGCTGTGTTAGTCCCTACTTTAAAGTATGGTAGTGAAAGTTGGGTGTGGCAGAAGAAGCACGAGAGTAGAATAAATGCTGTAGAAATGTGGTCATTAAAGAGTATGTTAGGGCTGAATCTGAATGACAGAGTGAGAAATTGTGTGATAAGAGAAGAGTGTGGTTTGCAAGATGATGTTGTGACCAGGATTAAGAAAGGAATGCTTCGGTGGTTTGGTCATGTAGAAATAATGAATGAGGAAAGAGTGACAAAGCAAATTTATGGCAGAGGTGAACGGCAGAGTCGGGAAGGGACGCCCTAGACGAAGGTTTATCGACCAAATTGGCGATATACTGAAAATGGGCCAAATTAAGAGTACCCTTAACTGACGAGCGTGTATGCGTAGGTATATGGATGTGGAGGAGGCGAGAGAGGTGTGTCGGGATCGTGCCAAATGGAAGTCCATAATCTCTGCCTACCCCTCTGGGTGACAGGCGTGAGTGTTTATGTTATGTTATTATATATCCGTGTTTCTGGAGGTAGTTTAATCTGATAACCTGGGGCCAATGTAGCCAACGTCGAGTAGTTATTAGTTGTTATATCTGGCCGGAAGCTCTATTTAAGGCCTATAAAGTCCACTGCTAAACATAGGCCTCCCCCATTGGTTTCCCTATAGGGTGATATTTGCAATAGTTACCACGCTTGGCAAGCGGGTTGGCGACTGCAGTTTTTTATTTTTACTCACCTGTCATCAGGATGACGCATTTTAAAATATTTTGAGGATTTTTTAGTTTTAAATTTTCTGTTAAAAAATCAAATCAAAAATATGTTTAAAGCCATCTGTTTCAACAAGTAAATTTTTAATAAATACCAATGAAACCAACTGCAGTGATCTAGTATTAACTAATGAAATGCTTCAAGAAAATGGGTAGTAAAAAAGAAGTCTATGACACTTCGTAGATGAGGACGAATCTAATAATGACACCTCGCTTTACACCCCAAGAAAAAGTTTTTAAAACTAAAATTTTTACACCACTAAAGCAAAGTTAAAAACCTATATCAAAGGCTCAGATAATAATATAGAAGATAAAGGAGCCAAAAAAGTTAACTATGTTGACCCCGTGCTTTAGAGATTTTCAAGAGTCCTCGAAGTATTTTATTTCTCAGACTTATAGACGCATAGAGATGTGTAGATGTAATAAAATCATAACAAAGTAAAATTGATACGATTTGGTAAGTGATGCAGGAAGTCGATGGTGCAAGAGGCTCAGGGCCTCGCTTTATGACACTCCTATGTTCAGCAGGAGACTTGTAATGGGCTGTAATCATAATGATGACGATAACGAAAGTAAAATCTACAATAAATATATTTTCTGAAGAATTGTTGTTCCTTGTAAGGATATTGGTGTTAAAAGTCATTTTTTTTAATTCTACATGCTCGATCTCTTGAAACCGCTTAAGAGTGGGAGGCTCGACTATCTGTTACACGATAGCGCAACGAGCAAACACTGGCTGCTGAAAGTCACACTGTTGCTATGTGATCAGTGTGGTGTAGTACCTAACGACCACGATGCACGCCTGAGGCCTAACCGAATTTCAGATCTTAGAGATATCTATAAAACCTCGGAGTTCCCTACGTTTGTATAATGCTATTTCTGGATCGCTTGAGTGTAGTAAGGAAACGTAAGAAAGGAACACTTCTCGGTCACTTGGTCACTTTAGTATCCTAAGTAGCAAGAGATGCTCCTTAATGTAGACAACTCACAGCATGAAGACAAATACTGTGCGATATTTACAGCGATATCGCAAGATGCGTAAGAACGATTCAGGAGATTTAGGTCACAAAGTCTTATGTATTTTCTAAGGCCCAATTATACCATAATTTTCGTTGTAGCTTGAACAAACTGTAATGAGTTCCTGCTTTATGACGCTAAAAAGTACCGTGACGAAGAAAAAATGAATGATTTTTGCTAACAACATATCTTAACACTTTCACTGTCCGATTTTTAGACATAATAGTAAGACAACAGCAATGAACTATATGTAGTTCACGGGACAATGAAAGGGTTAGTAATAAATAATGCCGTCTACGGAAAACAATGACCGGATACAATTCCGCTCATTGTCAAGCACGGTTCGATTAAATTCTGTAAATATCTTCCAGATCTGCTTGAAATTCTTCCTAATAGCCCTTTTCTTAAGTCAAGTAATTTCCTCTACAATATTTTAAGACCTCTAATAGCACCATTTAAACGAGTTAAGTTTGAAATGCATTCGATAATTGAACACCATATCGCATTTTATAAATTTATTTCATAGTTGGTAGAGCTTGCCACAAGCTTATGTATTCGTACTGCCTGACTCGATGTACCGAATCGGTACACCTAACTATATTTCTTTACAATTGTCGGTATTAGAGTACAATATTCATTATACATTTATTATTAACCTACAAGTAACGAAACTGAAGTAATGTGCCGAAATATAGAATGTATACGAACTAGTACGAATACAAGTCGAAAAGTAACGTTTATAACGAATACATATTTCTTTAAATTAACGAATACATACAGGTGAACTCTTTTCGTTATTTTTACAACTTTAATAGTTGGAAATGCTAAGCAAGTTACTTTTCGATTTCGACACATACCAAACTTTAATAGCAATTTCGAAAAATAGAGTATGATTTAAGACAAAACTAAGCACCCTTTTTGAGTAGTAAAAAAAAGTAAAGTTACAGCCTATATACGTCCCACTGCTGGCCACAGGCCTCCCCTCATTTCTGAGAGGGTTTTAAGGCAAGGAAGTGTTCGCCGCGCTGCCCCAATGCGTGTTGGCGAACTTCACATGTCTACCAAATTTTTTTTTATTCCACAGACATGCAGGTTTTCTCACGATGTTTTCCTTCACCGCCGAGCACTTGGTAAATCAGCACTTAAAATTGCAATTAACAATTTCATTGGTGCCGACGGGGTTCGAACCCGGTTTGCTCGCGTACTGTGAAATTTACAGCGAGTGCTAACCACCTGAGTTACCACGGCTCTTTTTGAGCAGTAAATTGAGTTTGTTTCAGTGAACAGTAAGTGATTTATTACTGAAGAATAAAACTTGTCTTGCTAATTTTATGATTGTTGAGACGTTGAAGTTATCAGAGTTTTACTCCATCAAATACTTAAGTTTTTAGCCAAGGAAATGAAAGATTTTGGAAACAAATAATTAATTTAAAATCGTTGTTATTTTTTAGCTAGGTTGACATGTTACATAAATACTATACACATAAGTGGAAGAGCCACGCTGCAGCTATATTATGGTTGTAGCATGAGCGGGTCGGCTCGACCGGAGTAGGACCACGCTCTCACAGAATACAAGCGTAAAATAGCAGCTCAATGCTGTTGTGTTTCGTATGGTGAGTGTAGAGAACCGGAGACCCTTTTTACTGGAAACAAGGCATTCTATCTTAGTACTCAGGGGTGACAACGCGTCTGAAATTTGATTCTTAATCGAAGATAAATGTAGATGTCTATGGCCACAGCATCGTCTTACAATTTACGGTGGACTTTATGCTCGTTTGTCACCTTATTCTATAAAAAAAACACTAGTACATGATCAGCACCGTCACTACACGGTCAATTAGTTGTACAATGACATTGTTTTATCGATTTTGTTTCCAACAATATTCAGACAAGAAATTTTTACATGCGTAGAAAGCTTTTTCTAGGTGGTAGGAGTCTTTGTCTGTTTAGGAGTCTATCTGGGCTCACCCAGGTACCTATTCTACCTGTCTGTTCCACCGCCAATTCCAAATAGCTGTATTTGCACTGCTGTGGTCCGATCGGACGGGTATAGAGAGCTAGTATAATTAGAGACTGTGAGGTATTCCACCTTAGTTCTCAGAGGTGTAGTTGGCTGCAGGTGCCTATGGACTGCAGTAGCCACTTACCATCAGTTGACTGTAAGTTCGTTTGTCACTTCAGCTTTATAAAAAAAACAATCTAAAGCTGTCCTGTTTTCGATGAAGAATACTAATTACGTTTTTGCTACAATCCCTCTGCTTTTATTTCAAATTAGACGTGACATATATCCACAAGTTTTATATGTACAGATTGAGAGGATGAAATATACTGGTAGAGGACTAATTAAATACACGTACATATGTACAATATGAACGTTTCCTAATAGGACAAACCAAAACCATTACCACTCAACGTTAGGAACGAACGGACGTAAACGAATCAACAGTGTTCAATGCGCAAAGTACAAAAATTAATGGATGGAGTGTAGAAAAAAATGACTACGAGAATTATTGTGAATTAATGTCAATAATTTGATTAATGATAATTTAATTCGTGGATCGACGAGTTAAAAATAATAAGTGTCACCTGTAAGGTATAATAAATTAATTTGCGTGCATTCTTTTTAAACATTTAAAAATGTTTTTATACTAGTTAAAGACTTATTTAGTATTCTCTTGGGTTAACCGAGTTAACAGTATGAATTTATAACGTGTATTTATGTTGCTTAGTACCAGTGACCGCTTAACATCAGGTGACGTATGCTCGTTTGCCTCCTCTTCTATTTATTTTATTATTCTAAAGGGTTATTATAATATTAAGGAATGTATGGATGATAATAACCCCTGGGAATGAGGTGATTGCTACCAAGCTATTTCTAATTAGTTTTATGTTGTTAATTGTATAACATACATGATTTTAAGCTGTTATTTTTTTTTTAAAGTCCCGCTGGGTTTCTTGCCGGTTCTTCCCAGGACAGAGGTTTATTTTTTCCGAACCAGTGGTAATTAAACATAAGAGTGACTTTCAATAAGTATTATTTATAATCTACATTGAATAAAAAAGTTTCTGTTTCTGTTTCTATAAAAAAGTTATTATTTTCAGTTTCCATGTTAATAACCTTAATTATAAAAGTTTGTTAAATTTTAATCATGATTTACTGTTTACCAAAAACACTTTTGTACTTAAACTTCATCATTTCTATAAACGTTACTTAATTAGCTTTCAAAGAACACATCAGCCTTGTTTTGTTTAAAGGCCTTATAAGAAATGGCAACGAAGTAATAACTGTAGGTAAGTATGAAGTGCAGTCAAAATGTATTCTTCTCTAACCCTACAAAATGAATATTTTTAAGAACGTGTTTGCAGTCATTTCGTAACGATTAACAAGATGCAATATTTTTTGAGACATGCGTACCATTTTTCAATTCACATCAAATTTTAATTTAAAAAATCACCCTGATTATCAGAGCGTGATCAAGCAAGCATTGTTGAGACATACCATAACATAATATAAACTCTCAACACATTTAAATTAATTCTGGAAGACAAACATAATTTATACATAATATACTGTTACAATTCAATGACCCAAAATGTCAGAACCCTTTCGAAGTTTCTTTGTATATCTACTACATTACAATTTTTTAACACCTATAATATTGTACGGAACCCTCGTTGTTAAAGTTATTCATGCATCTAATATCTCGCATAAACAATTAGGATTTAAGTTAGGACAGTGGTATAGTTTATAAAACTAAAATTAACCTTAATTAGCAAAGCTTCAAATCGAGTAAATTACCAATTTAATACAATAATTTGATTTCCTTATATAACACAATATCGAAGAATAGGATTCTGTGCGAAAGAAGTCGCGGGCACAGCTAGTATAATGTATAACAAAAATAATAAGAGCCTTGGTAGCTCTTGGGCTAAATGCTCGCCGTAAATTACACAGCGCGCAAGCAATCCAAGTTCCAACCGCGCCGGCACCTATGAAATTGTTAATTGCAATTTTAAGTGCTGATTTACCACATGCTCGGCGGTTAAGAACAACATCGTTAGGAAACCTGCATACCTCACCAGAAGAATAAAATATTTTGAGGACATGGCGTAAGGTCCGACGCACTGGACCAGCGCGGCAGAATAATTGTTCCTTAAGAGTGGTACGTACAGAGGCTGTAACTTTTTAATATCTTTTATCGCGACAATTTAAAAAAGTGACATTGGCACTGGTACAAAACATAGCTGCAGACGATAACACTTTTTTTAATTGTGTACGAGCAGCTATGCAGGTCTAGAGAGACAAGTATCACTGCGAACTATCGATAACACTTTGTTTTCGTTACATCATTGGATTTTTCGATCAAGGTGGCAATGTTTTTATACGTAATTATACGTAATAGAGACACGTTGCAGCTATATTATGGTTGTAGCACGAATGGATCGGCTCGATCGGGGTAGGATCCCACTCTTACAGAATACCAGTGTAAAATAGCACCTTAATGCTGCTGCGTTTCGTATGGTGAGAACAGGAGACCCTTTTTACTGGAAACGAGGCATTCCATCTTAGTCCTCAGGGGCGACAACGAATCTGCATTTTGATGCAAGGATAAATTTAAATGTCTATGGGCCAAAGCATCCACATACCACCAGGTGGACTATGTGTTCGTTTGTCATTCTTATCCTATAAAAAAATCGTTAATTAATAATAATGTCCTCCAGAACGAATTTTGGTCACTGCGGCCGTTGTCGACGGTCTCAAAGGAGACTAGCCATCGACATAGGACAAGGTTATAGTGAACTAGTGTGTGCGCAACACAGGTTCACTCTCCATTCCCACGACACGACCGGAGAGACCAGTCGCAGGACCAACGACTTTATGTGCTTTCCTAGGCAAGGAATTAAAACATAGCCAACTTCCCGATTACGGGCTGCTACTGAGAATTTCTTCACAGAAAAACCCAATAACTAATTTTGGCCAGACCAGGGATTCGAGCCCGGGACCACTAGGCCAACAAGACGTTGATTAACTTATTATTAATTACCTGAGGTAATTACAGTCTAATTAATGTTCGTAAGTAAAGAAAACTTTGCAATAACTTATTGTTTTAAATTGTAGTTAGATAAATAATTTAAACGTTGACGTGAAGTTTAGGTTAGTTTATTTAAAAAGGCTATAAGATTTTAATGGCCTATTGTACTTCTTAAGACGTTTTAGATTATATTTTAAAAAAGGTGCATAGAAATAGCATTCACTTTCTACATCAGTCATCTGTCGTTAAAATGGTTAATAAGTTCTTTCGGATGGGATTGGTAAGCACTTTTGCAACGTCAATTATTTGTAATTAATATTAATGTATTAATATTTGGCTTAGCAACGAGTTGCAGCGCTAAGGGCCTCGGGTTCGGGAGCACGGAACAAGTATTTGTACTCGCATGGCCTACAAATAATTGTTCTGGGTCTGGATGTTTGCCCTGGTGAAATCTATGTATGTAAACGGCCACCGCGATACAGGAGAAAATCCTAGTGTGGAGGTAACGTTTTTAAAAAAAAAGAAAGAAAGAAAGAAATATTTGTAGTCTTCTAGTCTAATGTGTGAATAATTCGTAAAAAGACTTATCGTTAACTTAACTCGTACCTTTGTGGCAGCGCTTACGTCTGAACTCCTTGCCCGGCAGGAAAATTCCCCTTTTCCTACCACGTTCAGTGTTGCATGTTAATCAAACTTTTACACGTGGTAGAGCCACTCCATAATAAAAAAAATATAATCGCCATATTGAATTTCTTTCTAGACCGATTGCTTTGAAAATCAATATCTGAGACCGAGAGTTCAATTAGTCTATGAATGGAAATTCGTAGTGAAAAAACTGTTTGCATGTCTGAAAAATAAAAAAATCGTGGAAATGTAAAGATATTGTGCGGCGGACATTTATTTGCCCTGAATCCTTCCCAGACAGTGAAATTAAATATATTTATTTCTTTAAATTAAGAAAATGTAATTTTGCTTGTCAAATGTAATTTCTCTCCAAATCTATTAACTTCCATTTTGAAACGAGATTCCTCTTACCGAAGAGGTGAAAAAAACACCGCAGGTATCCTCCGCAATAATAAGAGGTCTGCACTCAACAAGTAACAACTACATACACACTATGTTGGTTGTCACTCCACGTTTCACTATACGGTAACACGTAAAATTTTACACTTTAATTTTAGTGTTTAATTTTTAAAAATCTGTCCAAAATAAAATATTTTGACCATTGTATGTGGCCAATTTAGTCTCTTCTAACCTAACAAATTACTTTCATCACGTCAATTCATTGAAGGTGTAACACACTTGTCAAATCGCCTCACTGGTGTCAACAGCAAAATACGAGCAAAATATTTCATCATCACGCGCCACTTCAAAGGATGTCGCCGTGATATACCGGAGCTTTTTAGTGGATAATTAAACATGCCGGTCATATGACACCCGGTGGTAGACTAAAGAAGCTAGTTAATATTAACTTTACGTCGTAAACTACATATACAAAATGTAGAAAACTTGCTGGATAAACGCATGCAACTGGTTGTTAATAATTGAGATGACAAAGTTTGAAAACATTCAAGAGTGAATAACCCTTGACAGACATGTAACAAATCTATTAATATTTTTTTATAGGATAAGGGTGACAAGCGAGTACACAGTCCACATGATGGTAAGTGGTTGCTGTGGCCCATAGACATCTAATTCTATCCTCGTTTGCGAATCAAATGCAGATGCGTTGCCAGCCGTGAGGACTAAGATGGAATGCCTCTCTTCCAGTAAAAAGGGTCTCCGGTTCTCTACACTCACCATACGAGACAGAGCAACGTTAAGCTGCTATTTTACGCTGGTATACTGTGAGAGCGTGGTCCTTCTCCGGTCGAGCCGACCCATTCGTGCTACAATTATGCAATTAATATAGCTGCAGCATGGCTCTACCACGTAAGCCACCACTACCACGTAATAAACAATAAAATATTACTTTAGGACGTGCTAACGAAGAAGTCTTAAATGACATCACGTAAAAAGTGTTTATTTTACATGTAATTCAATTATCAATCAATTACAGCCTCCAAAAGTCCGTAGATGAACCCAGGCCTCCCACATAGATTGCCTCATAGGGCTTTGCCATAGCTGCCACGCTTGCCAGGCGGAGCGGCAATCGCAGTTTTTATTATTTTGAGTTGTTACCAGTAAAATGCTCCTGTACATCTTCTGTTTCATTTTCCCTTTGTGGATATTCTTACACCGCCACTACACAGCGTCCAGACTTATTTCCTATAAACCAGTTCAAACATTATTTTTTATGCCCGCTTCACACTTAAGACAGCGAATTGCGCGCAACGTCTGTGTAGGGGCACGAATATTGAGCAGTAAGAGCGTAATGTGAGACCGATTCGCACCTATGCGTTTTCATCGCGCATTGCTCTATCGTACGCACCGCTCAGTTTAATATCTTATTCATGAGTAATACACGACAACCATAAATGGTTATAAATGTCGTATACCGTTTCAAGGCACTCAACAACCTTTCTTCCTAGTCGTTTGTAGTTTCATGATATGGACGCTAATCTTTTGAGGATATTTATGTCAGTAACTCTGATTCTATGGCCATTCGTTATGAGGATCCTCATTAAGGATTTAATAACACAGAAATTTAGCCCTGGTACCTCAGGGGCTTAGCGCTCGCTGTAAATTTCACAGTACGCGTGCAACACAGGTTCGATCCCCGCCGGCACCAATGAAATTGTTAATTTCAATTTTACGTGCTGATTTACCACGCGCTCGGCGGTGAAGAAAAACATCGTGAGAAAAACTGCATGTCTGAGAAATAAAAAGAAATTTCAAAGACATGTGAAGTCCTTGGTGGACTTGGTGGACACGCATTGGGGCAGCGCGGCGGACACTTCCTTGTCCTAAAACCCTCTCAGAAATGAGGGGAGGCCTGTGCCCAGCAGTGGACGTATATAGGCTGTAACTTTACTTTACTTTAGGTACGTTTAACACAGAAATGCTCAGTATAAAAAAATACACCCCAAAGCTAAGCTTTTATATATTTATTATTTAACATTAATATAACAATTTCTATTCAGACTTAAAACCAAAAATCGATTACCTAACTGTAGACAGAATATCCACTGAACCAGATAATCTTTACTAAAGTATTTGTATTAATTAATTTTTTACATCCAACACGGAATTCAAAGATCCGCTTTCAGCGCTTGAACTTGAATCTTATTTGAATTAAATATAACAAGGCAAATTCAGAATATCGCGAGATACATATAGTTTTTGAATAAAATACCTGATCTAAAAACAAATATGCGAAACAGTTGAGCAGTATTTTATGACTTATTTTAGGTAGATACGTTTTACGACCAGAGACGGGACGCTCGACTCTGTCTAGATTTTATATTGCCAACGTAAGTCTATTTCTGTACGAGATAATGTCATGCTTTTATTTTGTTCTCTTAAATGTGGACAATATGCCAGGAGATTGTTATGGATTCGTACACTAAGAAAAAAAGATTCGAAAACAAATTAAAAAATTATAAGGTTTTGTATTTTACTTAGGTTATTATTATTACCTTAATTTTAAAACATATCCACAAAATTAATCAAAAAGCTTCTGTCATTCAAATTTATATTGATAATTATAAAAGTTGAAATTTTATCGAGACATAATAAATTAGGTCTTGAAGAAAGTACAAAATAATAATAGTTATAGTATATTAATGAACGCAATTTATAATCGTACTTGGGATTAAAAACTTGCGATTAAGTAAAGCTTCACCTTAAAATGTTAAGTTGAATCCTAACTTAGCGTAGATTGTTACTTAAAAACAAATGAATAATAAGTTACTTTCTATCATTCTATACTTTAAGTAAGCTATTCTTATATATAAAGAAAAATATGTAATGTAATTGGTTTCTCCGAAATGGCTTTAAGACTATAACTATTTAGATGAAATTAGATAATGTTTTACTTTACTTTTTTTATCTTGATAGGTTTCTTCCCTGAAATATTTTTTTTCTGTTTCTAACGTCGAGCAAAGTTTGTTGGCCTAGGTAGATACTATTATACGTACAGATTGCCTCGTTGGTCTAGTGGCCCGGGTTCGAATCAGCTGAACCACAGAATGGATAACTGAACTGAGTAAGTGGCGCAAATATATAAATTAATAATATATAAATTATAAATAAGTCTCTGAGAGATGACATGTTTATGCCATTTGCTGTAGAGACTATCGGTCCGTATGTTCCACGTGCGGTGAACTGCTGGTGATAAGAGGGCTGGTTCTTTTCTCGCTCAAAGGTTAAGTATAGCCATTCAGCGAGGAAACGCAGCCGGCGTTCTTGGCGCTATACCGCGAGTAGTAGGACTGTCTGATAGTGTAAGTTTTAGTTTTAGTTTTTTTTTATAATGAGAATAAATATTGTATATATTTGAATATTATGTATGTAAATAAATGATATATTTATTATAAAAAATCTGAAGACATATTTTTATACATACATACATACATATAATCACACCTCTTTCCCGTAGGGGTATGCAGAGACCACTTCTTTCCACTTGCTACGATCCTTACACATATCTACCTTAAATAACTTAAAACATTTGTGTCAAATAAGTAGCAATGGCTGCTCTATGGATAAGAACTGAGGCCTAACCGGTCCAATGTAATTTGAGCCAGCTCATATAAAATAGCCTTCCATCATCGGTAAAGTCTGCAATTAAGCAGGATGTCATGCGGTCAGCAGAGGTCGTTGTATATACTGTTTTTTTTTAAACTGACCCTTATTTTATAATTTACATTGTAGTAAAATGCAAATGCTTGGTTATTTTTCAATTTCAAATAAAATACAAAATGGTTTTCAATGAAAGTATTTAAACACAATATGCAATACGTAGTTTCATACTTAAATAGGTTTTTCAAATAAAATACCATATTTTCACCATACAGGGTTATTTTGCAATAACCGGCCAAATTTGCAGAGAAGGTTCAAAATAAGTTATATAGGCAAATGGCGAAGAAAAATTAATTAAATAAAATCTCAAACATTCTGTCCTTTTTATCTTTTAATTTCAAAATGTGTGGTAATGCATTATTTTAACTGAATTTACTGCGCACGCACACATTCGTAAGGGTCGATCGGTAGGCAAAAACGTTGTTGCCAATAATTAACATTCAATTTGGGATAATTTCAAATAAAAGTAGAAGCCTTATTTACTCGTATTTTCAAAAACTGCAACAACTGTTTATCATTATTTTATTTGAACTTAAGTTTAAAATATAATCTACTCTTTGAAAAATAACCCTGTATATACTATTTCATTTCATTGGTTTTGACACTAGTATTTGTTCAAAGAGTTCATCTTTCATATCCTGCGGCCTCGTAATCATTCAACAGGTGCAGAACTTGGTAAGCAAGTATTATATTCAAGGAAGAGTTGAATGTCAATGTATAATGTATGACTTTTTTCTTTCTTCTGGCGCGGCGATCACATAAATTTGTCATTGGTTGTTTTGTTCGACATTGACAAATACACAGAAACAGTTCCAAGCGAAGGTTCCAAGGGTATTTCTTTAGTAATCTGCGGCATGAATATATGGTCGCCGAGTGGGCGGGGAGGGAGGGTGGGAACCTCCTAAAAATTAAGTGCCGGAAACCCCCCCTTTTTTTTAAATGATTTTTTAAAGTTTTGTGACCTATTGAGGCAAATAGTAATCTGCTGCATGAATATATGGTCGCCGAGTGGGCGGGGGAGGGGGGGGGAGGGGTGGGAACCTCCCCCTAAAAGGGTTAAGTGCCGGAAACCCCCCCTTTTTTTTAAATGATTTTTTAAAGTTTTGTGACCTATTGAGGCAAAATTGATTTTGAGGGAAAAAACCGTGCGAATCAACACTATTTTGATTCTGCTTCTGCTCCAGCGCTGCGGGAAGTGCAGCCCGTTCGCCCTTGCGTAACTAAGCGCAGGCAGCATACGAGCCGTAGCGGCTGAGGCTGGTCGCCGAAGGCGACCAAACAGCCGAAGCTGCGCAGGTGAGCTTAGCTACAGCGGGCGAGGGCTGCCTCCGCGCCGGGTTTTCATACACCTAGGGTAGAGCGGAAAGACCACGTGGAAGACGGGGTTGACAGATTCGGTTTTGTGATTTATACCTTCTGGTACTAGGTTTGATCAAAAGAAACGACCAAATATAATATTATTAAAACATTTATTTATAAACATGTTTAATTGCTTTAATTAATTCCATAAAAGGATCTTTCTAATTGTTAATTGTTGTTGCGTGTTATTTTTTAAAACAGATACAGACCATGCTCTATTTCTATCTCTTTCTAATAATTATATTGTTGTTTCGTTTTCGTATCATTTTAAATGGATATAACCTCAAAATTATAATTATCGATATCTCGAAAACTAAAGTTTTCCGGCATAAAAAGCAGCTAGATGGTAATCAATAGCATCATTGCCTGTCAACTAAAGCTAAAATGAACACTTAAATCGTGCCGCAGATTACTAAAGCCGACCCGTTCCAAGTAAGGTTCCAAAGGTTCCAAGCTTGGGTTCAAAGAGTTTGAATTCAACTTGCAATGTTGGCATTATTGTTGTTGTCGCCAACATTTAGAAAGTTTGGCGTTCATAAATAAAGTAATTTTCAATATAAGAATGAAAAATATGAATTAAAGTATTTCAAATAAAATATAAAATAGATTTAAAAAAAAGTATTTCAAATGCAAAAACTAATAGATATTTTGCATTTTGTATTGGCATTTTAAATATATGTATTTCAAATAATTCACATCTCTGCTATTAGCAGAGTTATATTTTTAGTTTTAATATATCTTTATTATTAATATCTCTAACAATTATTGAAACATGCATATTTCAGAGAGAGAGAAGGGACATCTAAATTTACAATACAGACTCATTGTGTAAAATTACCAATAAAATAAATTGAATCAAAGTGACTACTAAATTAAGATTATTTACACGTATTAGGGTTTCAATGTCATGCAAAGAATACATAAAATTTGATCTATGAGTTTGTCTTAATATTCGTAATCGTAAGTCGTAATATTCGTAGCTTTAAATATTGCGGTCGCAAGTTTTTCACGAATTTAACGTTATTATCTCTGCGTCGTGTGTCATAGATTTTTTAAAAGATACGATGAAGGAGACAAAATTTGCGTCAATATAAAATATATATTTTTTTAGCGTTGTTCCAGTCTTCAACACTTATCTTGTATAATATATGCATTAATTGTAACAACACTGATGTTTTGCTATTTCAAAATAACAAGCGGAAATGAAGCTTTTAATTTTTAGTACGACGATTCACAAAATAAATTCTATGCAGCGCTACAGATGCTAACTTTCGCCAAAAGCGACGTTTACGCGCGAAAAGTTTTACGACCCGCAGACGACGTATTACAGAAATAGTGACGTCATGTTTTACTGTCGATATTAAAACCCAATTTTTATTTTTAAATGTACTGTGGAATTAAGTAAATGTGCAGATTTTTCAGGAATAATGTGATGTATATTTTAGCTTTACGACATAATACAACACTGCATTTAATTGCAGCTTGTTGCAAAAGATTTGCCAAATGCTATGAATATAAATTAAAATGATCGTCACTTATGAAACTTCATATTATTATATTCACAGCGCTCATGGCTAATTCTGTCATTTGCACATCAAGATTTTTATCTATATCCGTCGATTAATTCATGTGATCCTTCACTAAACTACTATGACTGAGTAGTTACTGCAGTATTTATTTATTATATTTTACAGGCATTTCGGTACAAATCTCTAACGAAGTTTCTAGATAAATTATAAGAAATAAAAAATGTGAATTTTACGACAGCGAAAATCGGCTTAAATTAGAATATTTATAAACATATTAGTTAAAACCACAACATAATATTATTTATTTGCGCATACCATTTAAAGTAAATAAATTAAATTTTCTTTTGTCGATATAAAGAAAAGTAAACCCTCGAAGGTTCGTTTTACGACCGTCTGGTACCAGTGTTCCATTTTTAAATGGGTCTCGCCTTGTGGTAGGTCATTGAACAAATACTATTAAATATCTTTGTGTATTTTACTGCCTATCCTTGACTATAAAAGGTGATATAAATGAAATGTAATTGTTTGAGTAATGTATTTAAAATCGATAAGCAGTCTTACTACTAGCCAGTACTAGCGGATTTAAAGTAGGCTTAATAATTTAAGCCTACTTTAAATCCGCTAGTATATTTCTATTTAGAGAATAATTACAAAAAAGTGTTTAGTTAAATTCGATTTTTTTATTTAGATTTTTATATTTCGAAGTTATATTTAGTGATCTCCGAGTCTCTGTTGTACCTACGTCATATTTATTTATTAATAACATTTGAAAATAAAAGAGGTGTAATTTTATATTTGTTACTCTTTACCTATCTTTTATGCATTGTCTGTCTTCAATCCTAACTGATATGAGGCTTAACAAAAGCTTTTCACGTTCGCCTTGAAGACACATTGTAAATCTGATGAAAGGACTAACACTGGCAAATTATATAACACTTATGCTTTGTGCATTAGTAAATATTATGAAAAAAAGGATTCTGGTACCGTACCGAGAGTTATCGAGAGTGGCTATTAACCCCGTGCTTATTCTTGAGATTAGTAATAAGTTGTTGCTGGCCTGTGAAGTCCTCCTACTGTAGTAGAATTTTTTTATAGTAACCTCTCATAGTATAAAACAAAGTAGCTTTCCTCCCTCTGTACGCTTAGACTTTTTCAACTACGCAACGTATTTTGATGCAATTTTCATCAATAGACAGAATCATTCAAGAGGAAGGTTTATATGTATAATGCATGCTTATTATATATTATATAGTTCTTCTGTCCGTGTGTATGTGACTGAATTCCTACTAAACGGCTGGACCGATTTTCATGAGTTTGTGTGTGTGATTAAGTTGATTAGAGAATGGTTTAGATTGACACTTGGAACCGGTAGGTGACGTTATTGTCGAGATCCAGAAATCAACCGTGCGAAGCCGGGGCGGATCGCTAGTAAGTACATAAGTCTGTGAGTTTGGCACAGTCTAAAGTTTAATCAAATAAAGTATAAAATACAAATCGCTTTTAAAGTTTCCTCGACGCGAGACTGCTTATAGTTTACGAGTGCTGTGCAATAAAACTTTTTGTTACGAAAAATGGCGGGCCGCTATAAACTTCTTCGTCTCTTTCTCGCTTCGGTTTACGAGCGTGCAAGTACGAGATAGGTATTATTGCGCCGGTAGTTTTATGGTGGAGGCAAGTACAGAGTAGTGCACTTGGAAACCCGGTTGGTAGGAAATAGGCAGTATGTACACGTCACGCTTGGCAGACCTTTGGCCCCTAAATAAATTCACACGAACCGAGGTGCTCACTTTTAGTGTGTACCTATATAACTCACCTGTATAACTGTGACTGTGTTTTATTGTTTTCGGAGACCATAATATAGGATATGTACTAAGAAAAGAAACTACATAAATATGCTTATTTGTCGTGTAAAAAATGTAATAGTACCTACAGTGTAACAATATCCGCAACCCCATATCGTCCCGTGGGTGTCGTACAGAGGGAAACTGAAACAACAGATGAGCAGCAGCACCTTCCCAATATCGAAACGTGGCAACTATAGCAAAATCCTCTACGAGGCAATCTATGGGGTAGGCCTATATTCAGCAGTAGACTTTTAAAGGCTCTTGTAGTTGTAGTTATGGATTTTTGATATAACCTACCTATAACATTAAGAGAAAATTGCTTAGGAATTTTTTAATGAAATTAAAATCATGAGTAAATAGTAACCCTATATTGTAATCACTTATATTAAAATAAAATAAAATAATATGCCGAAATGCGGCGGTGTAGGAGAATATCACCTTATTTCGTGCCGTGGCGACTTTGAGCAAGAAAATAAAGATGTTATGACTTCCAATATATGGCGGCAAGAGATGGTCTCTAAAGACCATCTCTTGCCGCATTATATTATATAAATATTGCCGACATAAATGTCAGGAGTAAAAAACCTAGCCTGGTGACGGGCAGCAGTGTCAAAGATACTGCGATCATCAATACGCCTGCCTGACGATCAAGGAAAATACTCTCCCAAACGGGAGAAGGCCATATCCAGCAGTGGAGTTTTACGGGCTGGCAATGCCGAAGAATAACATAAAAATTATTATACGACGCAAGGAAGCGTGCTGCAGGCTGTATAAACCAGGAAACATAATATCAGCGTGAAATTGCAGCAAAATGCCTGCTGAATTTCGTATTGCGAGCGACGAGAATCGGAGTCCGTTTTACGGGTAAGCATTTCAGCCCGCAAAGGTGATAAAAGTTACAGCCTATATACATCCTACTGCTGGATATAAGCCTCTCGTTTCTGAAAGGGCGGCTATGGAGCAATAGGTGCTTCAGTGTGTCTAAGCGGATTTTTTTTTGGCAACAAACAGTCGTATACAAAAGAAAATAAAATACAAACAACTTATCTGTTAGATATTGACCTACAGTGCCGAAAAGGTAAAATACACATAAAATAACTATATTGCCGAAAAACATGTAGGTTTACCCACGATGTTTTCCTTCACTGCCGACCATGTGGTAAATCAACACTTAAAATTGCATTCTGCTTCATTGGTGTCGGCGGAGATCGAACCCAGGTTGCTCGCGTACTGTGAAATTTACTGTGAGCGCTTAGCCACTGAGCTGCCATGGCACGGCAGCACACGCATATACATTTTGATGCTTAATTGAGGCATGCAGGTAGGCATTCATTTATCATCTTTTTGAAGATGGGCGGTCCACCACTTTGCGAATTACTTCTTCGGATAACTTCCTTGTGGAATCGACTACCACCAGCGATTTTCCGGACCGATACGACTTTTTTAAATGGCCGGCAACGCATCTGCAATTCCCCTGGTGTTGCAGTTGTTCATGGGTGGCGGTAATCACTTACCATCAGGTGAGCCGCATGCTCTTTTGCCCCCTTTAATATAAAAAAAAAAACATAATAGAAGAGCGTGTTTCTCATACACGTCGAACGACCCGCCTGAACAAACTCTTTCCACTGAAGCCTTACCTAAATGTTATATATCTCGTAAGCATGTATTTTGCTCCACTTTATACAATGTAACAGATACGATCGGATCAGTGTCAGAGAGGTGATAAAAGCATTATCTCCTTGACTCGAAACTAATGACGTGCAACGAAAACATTAGTGGCGAGGCGGTATCAAAACAAAATATCCTTGAATTCTGTCACCGCAATGAGTAAAATATTATATCTAGAAAACATGTAAATTAAAGTGAAAAGTAAACCGGATAGTGGCAGTTTAAGAATATCCACTACTCCGTATCGTTCCGTGGGTGTTGTAAGAGGCGACAGAGGTAAATGCAACAGGAGATGGCAAGCAGTAGCATCTTCCTGGTAACACCTCAAAATACTAAAAAACTGCCTATAAAAACTACAATAAATATCCTTCCTCCCTTCTACCTTCTAAGAGGCAATCTATGGGGAAGGCCTATGTTCAGAGGTAATCTTTTAATAGCCTGTAATCATGACGATGATGATAAAAAAATGGATGGTAACATGAGCAGCATTGTCACAAAAGAATAGACTAGGTAAGACGTTCGAAATGGTGTTACTAATAATAAAGTTAAAGCGAGATAAACAGATTTACCCAATCATAAGCATCATGGAATGCTTTTTATAATAAATATTCGAGTGACAAGGACAAGAAATCAAGTTGGAGACGCTGGACATAGCACTTTTCTCTGTTGCCGTCTCAGAAAGGCTGTCACTTCACTTTAATAGAATGGAATATTTTTTATTTTTTAACTGCTGATTTACCACGTGCTCGGCGGTGAAGGAAAACATGGTGAGGAAACCCGCATGTCTGAGAAATAAGAAAAAAAAATATTTCGAAGACATCTGAAGTTCGCCAACACGCACTGGGGCAGCGCGGCAGACATTTCCTTGCCTTAAAACCCTTTCAGAAATGAGAGGAGGCCTGTGCCCGGCAGTGGGACGTATATAGACCGTAACTTTAACTTTAATTTTTATTCAATATAAATTATATAAATTTTTATAAAAAACCCTTTTGATGTCAAACATCTATAGCGGCGATTCAGACTTCAGACCGACTGTTGCATGCGTCGCCACGCTATATGATTGTATGTATGTATGTAGTATGTATGTAGTAGTATGTATTAGACATGTGTCATTCATTAAAAAAAAGTTAAACCAAAAAAATAAAAACAGATATTTATAAAAATCAAGAAACTTTACACAATTTTCAAATAAAGTTACAGCCTATATACGTCCCACAGCTGGGCACAGGCCTCCTCTCATTTCTGAGAGTGTTTTAGAGCAAGGAAGTGTCCGCCGCGCTGCCCCAAAGCGTTTGGCGAACTTCACATATCTTCGAAACATTGTTTTCTTATTTCTCAGACATGCTTACGTGGTAGAGCCATGCTGCAGCTATATTAGTAGTATAGTTGTAGCACGAATGGGTCGGCTCGACCGGGGAAGGACCACGCTCTCACAGAATACCAGCGTAAAATGGCAGCTTGACACTGCTGTGTTTCGTATGGTGAGTGTAGAGAACCGGAGACCCATTTTACTGGAAAAGAGGCATTCCATCTTAGTCCTCACGGGTGACGACGCATCTGCATTTTGATTCTTTATTGAAGATAAATGTAGATGTCTATGGGTCACAGCAACCACTTACCATCAGGTGGACTGTGTGCTCGTTTGTCACCCTATCCTATAAAAAAAAAAAAAAAAAAATGCAGGTTGTGTGACCTCACGATGTGTTCCTTCACCGCCGAGCACGTGGTAAATCAGCTCTTAAAATTGCAACTAACCATTTCATTGGTGCCGGCGGGGATTGAATCTGGGTTCAATCATCAAATGTATTATTAATTAATTTTAATTTCATTCTTATTGAAAATAATGCACTAAAATAATTGCTTGAAAAATAAATTTAATAACGACTGACAAAATTGTATTTCAAAATCAGCTGATAGCAAGTGGCGCAAGAATGTTATTCCTATTTGTTTTTAATATGAACATCAAAAAATTAAATTATATAATCATGTTGGAATTTATATTTAAACATTTATTATTGATATATATTATTATTCTTTGACGCGAATTTTTGTTTTTTGTATTTAATGAATATAAATGTTTATTAAATAAACAGTCATCTTTTTCTTGAAAAAATTCTTAATATTTTATTTTTCATTATGCCATATTTATTTCCTGTCGTAAACTATCCTTTTATGCATATTACCTGTACAAAATAATTTCGATGTTTCACATCTGCCAGGCGTCCCGCGACGGTGCACAATTTTTTTACTTTTACAACTGTTTCGGAAAAACTTCTGTCCTGAAGAGAACGAGCAAGAAACACAGGTTGTAAGTACAAATTACTTACAAAACATACTCGTATATGAAACAGTTTGGAAGAGACCACCTTATTCTCAGGGGTTATTACCAACCATACCACCAATTCGTTTATATTTTAATAACCCTTTTTATACAGTTTTTGTTTAATAAAATATTTATTAATTATATATTTTATCTGGGACTTTGTTGTAAAAGCGTCCCAAGAATGAATTACTGCCTCTGTCGAGTCGAGAAACTGTTATCACTAGCTTGTGTTTATTCCTGGTCACTTATTTTATTAAAACTTCTTTTATTTTTTGGACATAGGTACATTAAATTTTGGTAAATATACTGAGAGGCCAAAATCATATAATCATGTTGGTTTTCTGCAGATAGAATGGTCATCTCGACCGGGACAATCCCACGCTCTCACAGAATACCCGCGTAAGTATCAGGTTGATGCTGCAGTGTCTCGTTTGGTAACAAGAAATCTTAGTAAGGTACATGAGGGTAATATCTTGACGTTAAAAAACCTTAAGCTTTGCCGCCATATAAAACCTAAATTAGGAGGTGGACAGAGACAAAAACACAGAGAACAGAGACACAGAGAAATTATAACTAATAACTAATATATTAAGAAAAAAATAGCAAACAAGGTTTGGCAATAATTAAGAACACTTCGAAAAATCAACTTTAAGAAAATAACTAACACAATACTAAAATCGACTAAAATATTTACTATAATGTCCACTGTTAAAATGGCGTCGATAAAGCAGTGCCCTTTTGATCCTTTATTATTTGATTGACTGATGAAGAGTTATCGTATCGTAGAGCCATCTATGCAAATAAGTCTGTAGTTTTTGAGTTATAAGAAAGTGACCATATTTACCGGATAGCCATACCACCTTTACATAGCTTTTCTACTTGGCCTCGATCTCCATCTGCGTAACGAACTCCCACGAGTGCGTTACGCGGAGGTCATGGGGCCTAAAAAATGTGCATCCTAAAACATCAGTCTTCCTTGCTCAATGATTCTAACGTCTCATACATAGTCCAGATAACAACGTCGACAAATATAGCGTCAACGAGGACTACCGTCTCTTTAGACTCGATACGCAATATACGGAATTATTTTCACTCCTTTATAGGTAATAACACTGGACGAAACTGGTGTTTACGGTACCGCGTTGCACTTTATAGTTATCACTAGAAAGACTTTACAACCTATCATTCTGGCTCTTCGCTGAATTGATGGCGTCGTTAAGATAAAGGTCTGGGCATATATTCCGCAGGTAGAGGCGATTGATATGAAAATTAAATACTAAACGTCACTTTTTATACTGTATTAGTATGAATCGAAAATTAAGTGAAATTCGTTATCAAAATCTGGCGTAGGGTGGTGACCTAGAAGAATCTATCACCTTATTTTGCCGCGTTGTTTACGTAATAGACGACAATACGAAATACAAAAAAAACTTACGGCTTACGGACTAGACGGATAGATGGCGCCATAACAACCTCGATTACGTCAGGCGTAAAATACTCTGGGTATTTTACGTCCGGTAACGGGTAGCAGCGTCAAATATGTCAGACTGCTCAAAGTTCATATACTTTATTAAACTAAGTTTGTATAAAAAGGGTTATTATAATATTAAGGAATTTATGGATGATAATAACCCCTGGGAATGAGGTGATCGCTACCAAGCTATTTCTAATTTGGTTTGTGTTGTTACGAGGGCGACACTGAAAGTTTTTAGAACTAGCCACTTGTAAACGATATAATAAAAAAATAAGTCCAAATTTTGAAAATGGAACTCTTTGCCAATATTATTGTGTATGTATTTTATTAATTTGTCATTTGTTTACCATTTAGCGTCAAATTGAAAATTTTCTGTGTCACGTCAGTCACGTCACAATGATTTTTATGAATTTCGATGTCATTTAACAACAAGAAAGTTATGATAGACTTCGACTGGCCTTTCACGATGAAGCGTCATCTCGTGCCACTGTTTAAAACTGGTTTAATGAGTTAATCTCACCGATGATCTACGTGAGGACGGCCTTCTACGACGACGACTGAAGATAACATCAGTGTTGTGCGGCGTATGATAGAGACTGACAAAAGAGTGACTTATCAGCAGATTTGGACAAGCTTAGGCATCGGTATGAGTCAAGTGCACAAAATCCTCCATGAAAATTTAGCGGTCAGGAAGCTTTGTGCCCGGTGGATACCTCATAATTTGACAGAGGCCCAAAAACTCCGTCGTGTTGATTGGTGTCGTGAAATGGTTCAAAGATTTAACGGAGGTGACTCAAATGCTGTGTTCGACATACTTACGGGTGACGAAAGCTGGATTTATTGTTATGATCCTGAAACTAAGAGACAGTCTGCTGTCTGGGTGTTTCCTTCCGAGGAGTTGCCAACTAAAGTGAAGAGAGGTCGAAGCGTGGGAAAAAAGATGGTGGCCTCGTTCTTCGGAAGGACAGGTCATTACGCAACAATTGTTTTAGAGGATCGAAAAACAGTTACTGCAAAGTGGTACACTAATAATTGTTTGTCACTTGTCTTGAAAAAAGTTCGGGAGAAACGACCTCGCAGTAGGATCCTCCTTCACCACGACACGAGGCGTTGTCACACACCGCCAGGCAAACAATCGACTACTTGGCGACGTCAGACGTGGAATTACTGGGTCACCCGCCCTATAGCCCCGACCTAGCACCTTGTGATTTTTATTTATTTCCGAAAATAAATGAAAAACTTCGAGGAAAACGTTTTATGGACGCCGAGGAAGCAGTGGCTGCGTTTCAAAATGCCGTCGAAGAGACCCCTAAGGACGAGTGGGCAAAGTGCTTTTCTCAGTGGTTCCATCGGATGCAGCGATGTATTGATGTAAATGGACACTATTTTGAAAAGATATAATAAAAGTAATAACTTGCTAGTTTGTTCAGTTTTTGATTTTCTAAGAACTTTCAGTGTCACCCTAAGCTGTTTTATTTTAATAGTCCCGCTGGGTTTCTTGCTGGTTCATCCCAGGACAGAGGTGTTTTTCGGAACCAGTGGTAAATTAAACAAAAGAGTGAATTTCCATAATTATTTATAATCTATATTGGACAAAAAAGATTTTGTTTCTGCAATCGTCAATTCGCTTACAAAGCGTGACGATTGGAGGCAAGCCCTCCTACAACGGGAGAGGTCCATGTCCAGCAGTGGACTTTTGCGGGCTGAAAGTAGCTGCTGACATAAAAGTTGACACTTTTCATAAAGGTAGATATACCTTTATGAAAAGTGTCAATGGATGAATAACAGTGGTAGAGCCGCGCTGCAGCTTCTGCTGTAGCATGGATGGGCCGGCTCGAACCGGGGCGGTACCACGACCTCACAGAATACCAACGTAAAGTAGGAGCTTTGCTTCTGCGTTTCGCTTGGTTAGTGCAGGTGGCCGGAGGCTAATCCCCATAACATGGTAGCGGAATTTAAAAGAAAGAACTACCCCAGGAGGTACCAGCACCCTGGTAATGGAGAATCCTCACTGAGCATCCACGGTCAAGCTACCTCTTCCTGAGCGTGGGTGCTCAGGCTGCCCCGCGTATTCTGGGGGCAAAATCCCGCTCTATACTAACACTGCACGGAGCAAACAGAGCAATAAAACCATGGCGACCCCTGCCACGCTATCCGTGGACTTCTGCAACATCAGGGACTTCACTCGAACCTTAACGCTGTCACTACCATCTAGAGACGGCGAAGCCAGCCTTGCTCTTTGACCGAGACGCAGGTGTCCTCTCCGGCTGATACTTCGTACCTCTCTACCGGGGTACAAATTAGAACACTTCTTTGTGCCCCGGCTGGAGTTTGCGTATACGTCGGAGGGATATCTGTTCTCGACGCCTCGGCAGTCTTGAAGGTACGGACCTGTCCATCCTATGGCTGCGCGTAGACAGCGACGACCATCCCCGCGTCTACGGGTGCCTGTATAGGTCCCATAGCGGTAATGCCGACACAGACCGACTCATCGACCACGTCCAAATGGCTACAGATTTCTTGCTACTATAATGTCCACTGTTAAATGGCGTCGATAAAGCAGCGCCCTTTGATCCTTTATTATTTGATTGACTGATGAAGAGTTATCGTATCGTAGAGCCATCTATGCAAATAAGTCTGTAGTTTTGAGTTATAAGAAAGTGACCATATTTACCGGATAGCCATATTACCCTCATGTAGCTTTTCTACTTGGCCTCGATCTCCATCAGCGTAACGAACTCCACGAGTGCGTTACGCGGAGGTCATGGGGCCTGAAAAATGTGCATCCTAATACATCAGTCTTCCTTGCTCAATGATTCTAACGTCTCATACATAGTCCAGATAACAACGTCGACAAATATAGCGTCAACGAGGACTACCGTCTCTTCAGACTCGATACGCAATATACGGAATTATTTTCACTCCTTTATAGGTAATAACACTGGACGAAACTGGTGTTTACGGTACCGCGTTGCACTTTATAGTTATCACTAGAAAGACTTTACAACCTATCATTCTGGCTCTTCGCTGAATTGATGGCGTCGTTAAGATAAAGGTCTGGGCATATATTCCGCAAGGTAAGAGGCGATTGCTATGAAAATTAAATACTAAACGTCACTTTTTATACTGTATTAGTATGAATCGAAAATTAAGTGAAATTCGTTATCAAAATCTGGCGTAGGGTGGTGACCTAGAAGAATCTATCACCTTATTTTGCCGCGTTGTTTACGTAATAGACGACAATACGAAATACAAAAAAAACTTACGGCTTACGGACTAGACGGATAGATGGCGCCATAACAACCTCGATTACGTCAGGCGTAAAATACTCTGGGTATTTTACGTCCGGTAACGGGTAGCAGCGTCAAATATGTCAGACTGCTCAAAGTTCATATACTTTATTAAACTAAGTTTGTATAAAAGGGTTATTATAATATTAAGGAGGTTAGGTTAAAAGTCTTTTGTGATAATAACCCTGGGAATGAGGTGATCGCTACCAAGCTATTTCTAATTTGGTTTGTGTTGTTACGAGGGCGACACTGAAAGTTTTAGAACTAGCCATTTGTAAACGATATAATAAAAAATAAGTTCAAATTTTGAAAATGGAACTCTTTGCCAATATTATTGTGTATGTATTTTATTAATTTGTCATTTGTTTACCATTTAGCGTCAAATTGAAAATTTTCTGTGTCACGTCAGTCACGTCACAATGATTTTTTATGAATTTCGATGTCATTTAACAACAAGAAAGTTATGATAGACTTCGACTGGCCTTTCACGATGAAGCCATCTCGTGCCACTGTTTAAAACTGGTTTAATGAGTTAATCTCACCGATGATCTACGTGAGGGACGGCCTTCTACGACGACGACTGAAGATAACATCAGTGTTGTGAGGCGTATGATAGAGACTCACAAAAGAGTGACTTATCAGCAGATTTGGACAAGCTTAGGCATCGGTATGAGTCAAGTGCACAAAAGCCTCCATGAAAATTTAGCGGTCAGGAAGTTTTGTGCCCGGTGGATACCTCATAATTTGACAGAGGCCCAAACTCCGTCGTGTAGATTGGTGTCGTGAAATGGTTCAAAGATTTAACGGAGGTGACTCAAATGCTGTGTCCGACATACTTACGGGTGATGAAAGCTGGATTTATTGTTATGATCCTGAAACTAAGAGACATTCTGCTGTCTGGGTGTTTCCTTCCGAGGAGTTGCCAACTAAAGTGACGAGAAGTCGAAGCGTGGGGAAAAAAGATGGTGGCCTCGTTCTTCGGAAGGACAGGTCAATACGCAACAATTGTTTTAGAGTTTCGAAAAACAGTTACTGCAGAGTGGTACACTAATAATTGTTTGTCACTTGTCTTGAAAAAGTTCGAGAAACGACCTCTCAGTAGGATCCTCCTTCACCACGACACGAGGCGTTGTCACACCGCCAGGCAAACAATCGACTTGGCGACGTCAGACGTGGAATTACTGGGTCACCCGCCCTATAGCCCGACCTAGCACCTTGTGATTTTTATTTATTTCCGAAAATAAATGAAAACTTCGAGGAAAACGTTTTATGGACGCCGAGGAAGCAGGGCTGCGTTTCAAAATGCCGTCAAAGACCCCTAAGGACGAGTGGGCAAAGTGCTTTTCTCAGTGGTTCCATCGGATGCAGCGATGTATTGATGTAAATGGACACTATTGTGAAAAGATATAATAAAAGTAATAACTTGCTAGTTTGTTCAGTTTATGATTTTCTTAGAACTTTCAGTGTCACTCTCGTAATTGTGTAACATTCATGATTGTAAGCTGTTTTTTTTAATAGTCCCGCTGGGTTTCTTGCTGGTTCATCCCAGGACAGAGGTGTTTTTCGGAACCAGTGGTAAATTAAACAAAAGAGTGAATTTCCATAATTATTTATAATCTATATTGGACAAAAAAGATTTTGTTTCTGCAATCGTCAATTCGCTTACAAAGCGTGACGATTGGAGGCAAGCCCTCCTACAACGGGAGAGGTCCATGTCCAGCAGTGGACTTTTGCGGGCTGAAAGTAGCTGCTGACGTAAAAGTTGACACTTTTCATAAAGGTAGATATACCTTTATGAAAAGTGTCAATGGATTCAGAAGGACAATTAAAAAAAAGTAGTTCACTTTTTATGCCTCTTTCAAGACCATGATAAGACCGTAATATAAAATTAATTTATTAGTTCCATATAACTTTTTATTCTTTCAAGCTATACAAATAAATAAAATTGAAGTGTCTGTTTGTAATGTCAAAATAACAGTTTTTTACTAAATGTGTATGAAAGTATTTACGGTACTTAAAACAAAAAAACAATTTTTTAAATTTTTGTCTGTCTGTCTGTCTGTTCCGGTTAATCTCCGAAACGGCTGGACCAATTTTGACGGGATTTTCACTGGCAGATAGCTGATGTTATAACGAGTATGTAACTTAGGCTACTTTTATTTTAGTAAAAGAATTAAAGGCTTCCGCACAAAAAAATTTAACCCATGAAATCCAATCGTAACAAATTACACGCGGGCGAAGTCGCGGGGACAGCTAGTAAAAAGTAAAATTAGTATTTAAATATGTTTATCTATAACTGAAAATAAAACATCAATTTTATACAATATTGTTTAAAGACGTCAAAAAGGTAGAAATAAGAATTAGATTTAATTTTTTATAACTGAAACATAAATTTTTACTTGGCAAATTATACACAAATAATTTTTTTATAGGATAAGGGTGACAAACGAGCACACAGTCCACCTGATGGTAAGTGCTTGCTGTGGCCCATAGACATCTATTCTCGATTACGAATCAAAATGCAGATCTACTGACACCCGTGGGGACTAAGATGGAATGCCTCGTTTCCACTGTTTAAAACTGGTTTAATGAGTTAATCTCACCGATGATCTACGTGAGGACGGCCTTCTACGACGACGACTGAAGATAACATCAGTGTTGTGAGGCGTATGATAGAGACTGACAAAAGAGTGACTTATCAGCAGATTTGGACAAGCTTAGGCACCGGTATGAGTCAAGTGCACAAAAGCCTCCATGAAAATTTAGCGGTCAGGAAGTTTTGTGCCCGGTGGATACCTCATAATTTGACAGAGGCCCAAAAACTCCGTCGTGTTGATTGGTGTCGTGAAATGGTTCAAAGATTTAACGGAGGTGACTCAAATGCTGTGTTCGACATACTTGCGGGTGACGAAAGCTGGATTTATTGTTATGATCCTGAAACTAAGAGACAGTCTGCTGTCTGGGTGTTTCCTTCAGGAGTTGCCAACTAAAGTGAAGAGGTCGAAGCGTGGGAAAAAAGATGGTGGCCTCGTTCTTCGGAAGGACAGGTCATTAAGCAACAATTGTTTTAGAGGATCGAAAAACAGTTACTGCAAAGTGGTACACTAATAATTGTTTGTCACTTGTCTTGAAAAAAGTTCGGGAGAAACGACCTCGCAGTAGGATCCTCCTTCACCACGACACGAGGCGTTGTCACACACCGCCAGGCAAACAATCGACTACTTGGCGACGTCAGACGTGGAATTACTGGGTCACCCGCCTATAGCCCCGACCTAGCACCTTGTGATTTTTATTTATTTCCGAAAATAAATGAAAACTTCGAGAAAAAAACGTTTTATGGACGCCGAGGAAGCAGTGGCTGCGTTTCAAAATGCCGTCGAAGAGACCCCTAAGGACGAGTGGGCAAAGTGCTTTTCTCAGTGGTTCCATCGGATGCAGCGATGTATTGATGTAAATGGACACTATTGTGAAAAGATATAATAAAAGTAATAACGCTAGTTTGTTCAGTTTTGATTTTCTTAGAACTTTCAGTGTCACTCTCGTAATTGTGTAACATTCATGATTGTAAGCTGTTTTTTAATAGTCCCGCTGGGTTTCTTGCTGTTTCATCCCAGGACAGAGGTGTTTTCGGAACCAGTGGTAAATTAAACAAAAGAGTGAATTTCATAATTATTTATAATCTATATTGGATAAAAGATTCTGTTTCTGCAATCGTCAATTCGCTTACAAAGCGTGACGATTGGAGGCAAGCCCCTCCTACAACGAGAGGTCCATGTCCAGCAGTGGACTTTGCGGGCTGAAAGTAGCTGCTGATAAAGTTGACACTTTTCATAAAGGTAGATATACCTTTATGAAAAGTGTCAATGGATGAATAACAGTGGTGAGAGCCGCGCTGCAGCTTCTGCTGTAGCATGGATGGGCCGGCTCGAACCGGGGCGGTACCACGACCTCACAGAATACCAACGTAAAGTAGGAGCTTTGCTTCTGCGTTTCGCTTGGTTAGTGCAGGTGGCGGAGGCTAATCCCCATAACATGGTAGCGGAATTTAAAAGAAAGAACTACCCCAGGAGGGTACCAGCACCCTGGTAATGGAGAATCCTCACTGAGCATCCACGGTCAAGCTACCCTCTTCCTGAGCGTGGGTGCTCAGGCTGCCACGTATTCTGGGGGCAAAATCCCGCTCTATACTAACACTGCACGGGGCAAACAGAGCAATAAAACCATGGCGACCCCTGCCACGCTATCCGTGGACTTCTGCAACATCAGGGACTTCACTCGAACCTTAACGCTGTCACTACCATCTAGAGACGGCGAAGCCAGCCTTGCTCTTTGACCGAGACGCAGGTGTCCTCTCCGGCTGATACTTCGGCCTCTCCTACCGGGGTACAAATTAGAACACTTCTTTGTGCCCCGGCTGGAGTTGCGTATCGTCGGAGAGATATCTGTTCTCGACGCCTCGGCAGTCTTGAAGGTACGGACCTGTCCATCCTATGGCTGCGCGTAGACAGCGACGACCATCCCGTCTACGGGTGCCTGTATAGGTCCCATAGCGGTAATGCCGACACAGACCGACTCATCGACCACGTCCAAATGGCTACAGATTTCTTGCTACAACAGATCCCATCCGTAGAGATCGTGATACTTGCGATTTTAACGCCCACCACGTTGAATGGCTCGGTTCACGTTTAACCGATCATGCGGGAGATCTGTTTATGACTTTGCCAGCATATGGTCTGACACAACTGATTACTTCGCCTACACGGATTCCAGATGTGGAGGATCATACACCTTCCCTGTTGGACCTTCTGCTGACCTCTCATCCGGACGGATATCAGGTTTCCGTCGATGCCCCTCTTGGCTCTTCGGACCATTGTCTGATCCGGAGTGTGGTGCCACTCACGCTCTCCTCGCGGTTGCGTTCTGCAGGTTGCCGCCGTGTTTGGCATTACAGGTCGGCGGATTGGGATGGAATGCGGTCTTTTTTTGCATCCTACCCATGGGGGCGGGTTTGCTTCTCGCCGGATGATCCCAGCGCTGTTGCTGACTCTGTCACCGATGTGGTGCTACAGGGAATGGAACTATTTATTCCATCATCTGTGGTACCCATCGGCGGCAGATCGCAGCCTTGGTTTGGTCGCTCCTGTAAGACTGCATTACGCAGTAAGCAGGAGTGTTATCAGGCCTGGGCTGAGGCTTCGGCGGCTCGGGATGTAAACACCAGCATGCTTAAAAAGAAGTATAACTTCGCCTCCAGGTCCTTCAAAAGAGTTATTGCCAAGGCAAAGTCAGAGCACATAGGCAGAATTGGCGAGAAACTAGTTCGCCTTCCTTCGGGAACCCGTGCATTCTGGTCTCTCGCCAAGGCTGTCCAAGGAAATTTCTGTAAGCCATCACCATCTCTGCACAGGAGGATGAGTCACTGGCCCACGACGCAAAGAAAGCCGACCTTTAGGCTCCTTTTGCGTCAACTCGACTCTTGATGACAGGGGAACACACCGCCGACCATCCCTCAGTGTGAGTGCTCTATGCCTGATGTGCGTTTCACACAGTGCTCAGTACGCAAAGCACCTCTCCTGGACATCCACAAGTCAGTGGGCCTGATGGAATCCCGCCAATTGTGCTGAGGACGTGCGCTCAGAGTTGGCACCGGTTCTAACGCGTCTTTTCGGTACTCCTACTCCCTAGGCGTTGTCCCGAATTCATGGAAGACAGCTTTCGTGCACCCGATCCTAAAAAGGTAACCGCTCTGATCCGTCCAATTACAGGCCTATCGCCATCACCTCCTTGTTCTCGAAAATAATGGAGTCAATTATTAACTGCCAGCTCATGCGGTACCTTGAGGAGCACCAGCTGATTAGTGACTGCCAGTACGGTTTCCGTCGGGGTCGCTCAGCTGGTGATCTTCTTGTTTACCTAACACATAGATGGGCGCAGGCGATCGAGTCAAGGGAGGCATTGGCCGTTAGTTTGGACATAGCGAGGCCTTCGATCGGGTCTGGCACAAAGCGCTTCTTTCGAAGCTTCCTTCCTATGGGCTTCCTGAGAATTGTGCAATTGGATCACCAGTTTTCTGGCTGATCGGAGCATCAAGGTCGTAGTAGACGGTGCGTGCTCCGATTACAAGACTATTAACGCTGGTGTTCCACAAGGCTGCGTGCTATCACCAACGCTGTTTCTTCTGCATATCAATGATATGTTGCAAACCGGTAACATTCATTGCTATGCGGATGACAGCACTGGTGATGCTCTATACACCGGCCATGCCAATATTTCTCGAAAACGTCGCCGAGTACCGGAACAAACTTGTCTGAAGTCGAGACTTTGTTGGACAAAGTCTCGGATTGAAACGACTAAATCTAGTCAGTTCAATCCCCAGAAGACACAAGTTTGCGCGTTTACCGCTAAAAGAACCCCTTTGTCGTATCTCCTCGGTTTCAAGGCACTCCCTTGTTGCCTCAGCCAGTATCGGAATCCTCGGCGTTGACATATCGAGTGACGTGCAGTTTCGTGGTCACTTGGAAGAGAAGGCAAAATTAGCCTCTAAAAAGCTTGGCGTGCTCAGTAGAGCGGGGCAGTATTTCATGCCGGCACACCGCCTGCAACTTTACAAGGCGCAGGTTCGGCCTCACATGGAATACTGTTCCCATCTCTGGGCAGGGGCTCCCCAGTGCCAGCTCCTTCCACTTGACCGCATTCAGCGCAGAGCGGATCGAATCGTCGACGACCGGGTTCTTTCCGATCGGCTTGACTCACTAGCTTTGCGTAGAGATGTTGCATCTCTTTGCGTATTTTATCGCATGTACCACGGGGAGTGCTCTGAGGAATTGTTCGGACTAATTCCAGCCGCTCAATTTGACACATCCATACCATCTGGATGATTGGCGGTCCACCACTGTGCGATTTAGAAGATGTTTTCTTCCTCGCACAACTTCCTTGTGGAACCGATTACCACCAGCGATTTTCCGGACCGATACGACTTAGGGACCTTCAAGAAAGAGCCTACTCCTTTTTAAAGGCCGGCAACGCATCTGCAATTCCCCTGGTGTTGCAGTTGTTCATGGCGGCGGTAGTCATAACATCAGGTGAACCGCAAGCTCGTTTGCCCCTCTCCTATAAAAAAAAATTCAGAAGGACAATTAAAAAGTAGTTCACTTTTTATGCCTCTTTCAAGACCATGATAAGACCGTAATATAAAATTTGTTTATTAGTTCCATATAACTTTTTATTCTTTCAAGCTATACAAATAAATAAAATTGAAGTGTCTGTTTGTAATGTCAAAATAACAGCTTTTTACTAAATGCGTATGAAAGTATTTACGGTACTTAAAACAAAAAAACAATTTTTAAAATTTTTGTCTGTCTGTTTGTCTGTTCCGGCTAATCTCCGAAACGGCTGGACCGATTTTGACGGGATTTTCACTGGCAGATAGCTGATGTTATAACGAGTTTGTAACTTAGGCTACTTTTATTTTAGTAAAAGAATTAAAGGGTTCCGCGCAAAAAAATTAAAACCTATGAAATTCAATCGTAACAAATTACACGCGGGCGAAGTCGCGGGACAGCTAGTAAAAAGTAAAATCAGTATTTAAATATGTATATCTATAACTGAAAATAAAACATCAATTTTATACAATATAAACAATATAAACAATATTGTTAAAGACGTCAAAAAGGTAGAAATAAGAATTAGATTTAATTTTTTATAACTGTAACATAAATTTTTACTTAGCAAATTATACACAAATATTTTTTTTTATAGGATAAGGGTGACAAACGAGCACACAGCCCACCTGATGGTAAGTGGTTGCTGTGGCCCATAGACATCTATTCTCGATTACGAATCAAAATGCAGATCTACTGACACCCGTGGGGACTAAGATGGAATGCCTCGTTTCCAGTAAAAAGGGTTTCCGGTTCTCTACACTCACCATACGAAAAACAGCAGCATTAAGCTGCTATTTTACGCTGGTATTCTGTAAGAGCGTCGTACTTCCCCGGTCGAGCCGACCCATTCGTGCTACAACTATACCAGTAATATAGTTGCAGCATGGCTCTACCACGTGAAAATTACATTGATATTAGATCAAATTACAATCCTACCATATTAAGATTTGGCGCTTAACCATTGTTTTTCGTATTTGCAAAGTTAACTTTTCAGTATATATGGGTCAAGTATCCAAATAAAAGCAACTCGGGCGTCACGTCCGTAAAGATTAAATAATCTGATTGAGTCAAAATGTTACATAAAATGTTGTTTATGCGTAATTAAGTTTTTTTATAAAATGGTATCGCCTGTGGCCGAAAGAAGACTAATTGTGCGAAAACAACATGAGGTATTTGTTTATATAACTTTTTTTGTAACTTTTGTAACTTTATTTGTAATATTTTCCAGAGCAGAGAAGGCAAAGAGATCTTAGTTCATACAGACATAAACATGATCAAAAAGCTTTTAAAAGAGTCTCGTATGGAAAAATCATGTGTATGTAGGGTTGCCATCTCCTAAAATGAAAAAGCCGGACTCGGCGCTCCAAAAAGCCGGACTTTTGGCCCTAAAAGCCGGACAGTAATTTTTAGAAAGCCAAACATAGCCAAACAAGCGCGGCGGGGCGGGGGCCCCACTCCCGTGTCGCGCGCACCGCACTGCTCTTCGCCGCCCGCGCCGTAGCCATGTTTAATATAGTATTGGCTGGTAATAATGTATATGGATAGATAAATTCGGCATTGCTTCGCTCATTCTGCAAGCGATGCGTGCAACGCGTTACACTAACAAAAAGCCTAACAAAAGCCGGACATTAAAATTTGGCCGGACACAACCCGAAAAAGCCAAAGATGTCCGGCTAAAGCCAGATGGCGACCCTATGTGTATGTTCACTTTATGCCTTTCCGGCAAAATACACACATGATTTTCTTTTTCATGCACATCTATGGCTCACTGCTTTTCGAATGTTACAAGTTCCACGGATAGGCTTTTATAGTGAATACTAAAAATAGTTACCTCAGTTTTATTTCATATAATAATAATTTATACACGTTTTCCCTTTTTCAATTTACTAAAGCTTTTTATTATATTATAATAATACATCATTTATTAATTTTTTTTTAATTGAAACTCATTTAAAAATGTTATTAGTTACAATAAAAATATTTTTATTATTTTAACGATAAATTCCAAACAAATTTCAAATTTATTAGACTTTGCCAATATGTTAAGATGCTTGGCTTTTAATATAATATATTTACTGTAAGTGAACATTATGTCGAAAATTAGCCTACAAACAAAACTAAATGTAAGTTTCACTGGTTAACTATATATAGTATATCCGTATAGTAAAACCAAAAAGTTTACTGCAAATGAACATTATGTCGAACATACCTAAGAACAAAACTGAATGTCAATAGCTGGTTTATAGCCGTAACAAGTCTAAAACCAAAAACAAATAGTGGACGTACCAAGTCCGGCGCGTGGTCGCAGCGCTACAAGTGCGCTGGTGGCGGCGAGTGGCGCTGCGTGGTCAGCTGCAGCGGCAGGAGGTGCGGCGCGTACTCCGGCGCGAGCACGTACCGCGGCGAGCAACAGTACGCGCCCTTGCGCGCCTGCAGCTCCAGCAGCGAGCACAGCGACCGCTCGTACAGTCGCCACTGGTGCACCACCCAGTGCGCTGCGAATGTACGCAAATGTGTTAATTTTAAACTGTAAACCGCCGCTGAGCAGTGGCTCCAAGGTGGGACACTTGTTGGGACACACTATTCCCCTGATATTAGCATTCTACCTGAATAAGATTCGTAAGTGTTATCACATGTATCGTGTTGATTAATCTTGTGCATAAGACATGTTTAGTTTAAATAATACGTAGCACGCTGTTTTCTTGGCAGTAAACAATGTTTCTATAAAAGACTTGAAACCACGAGGCCAGGCAGGACACACGAGTACGTCAGACAGTAATGACAGAGCTGATGGGTCATAACGGAAAGCTTTATGACTTAGCCGACAGTTAAAGTTTCACTAACTTTTTCTTAAATTGATGATTACTTAGAATAAATTTTAAAATACGAACGATTGAATTCTCAGGCAAACATAGATTATGTTGCGATCTCATATCTGATGGAAAATGTAGCCTAATGGATTTTGGTTGCAACATTAAAATTCGATGTATTTACAGTATTATAGAAACGGATTGAGTAACGTAAAAAGAACTCACAAAGCTACTTTTGAGATACTGATTTTAACTTTATATTTGAACAACTAAAAATGGCTTCCTTCTTTGCTGGTATTGCCTATCATGTATAAGAATCGAGATTCTAAGGAATATATTGGCATATTCATCGCATTTTGACCTCAGTGTAGGTTGTATCCTCTTTCATATGTAATAATCAAGCAAGGCGCATCAAAACAACATATTAAAATTATGCAAAAAGTTCATTTATGTATAAAAATGTGATAGTTCTGTATTATATTAACTTACGAATAGCCCTATCTTGACGCATTGAAACAAACTTATCTAAAGTTCTATTTTAATTATTCCTGGAGCAATTTACCTTTTGAAATACAATGTAATTCCTATATTTAAAACAAAAGTGCCACTTTAAAGGTGGCAGGTGGCTCTTATGTTTAATATTTTGTAAAATGAACAATGAAAAACAACTCACAGAAACCGATTCACTATTAATTCAAACTTATATTGATTTGAAATTTAAATCAAAACGGCATCGGTGCCATGACTAAATTGCGTCTGTATTTCATATCAGGTTTCATAGTAGGAATTTTTATTTTTTATAAAACTGAAGTGACAATTGACCTGATGGTAAGTGGCTACTGCAGTCCATGGACACCTGCAGCCAACTTCAAACAAAGAAGGCTACATATGTGTTGTCACCTCTGAGAACTAAGAGGTAATACCTCACAGTCTAATTAAACTGGCTATCTATATCCTTCAGATCAGAACACAGCAGTGCATTGGTATTTAGCGGCAGAAGTATGTAAGAGGGTGATACCTACCCAGGCGGACTTCTAAGCAGAAATGGAGTTCTACCTCTAGAATCCATTAAAATTAATCAGCTAGTTTCTATTTAAATGATAAAATGATAGTGATAAATATTGGACCATCCGAGACATATAAATCGAGCCATCCTGCATTTTTATTTTTAGAGAAATGAAACATGAAAATGATGGTAGTTCAAAGAGAAAAAAAATTATGCTGTTTGGAATTTGGTATGTTCATGATGCTGAGAAATGGCGGCGTAAGAAAATCCACTACCTTATATCATCCCGTTTTATAGGCAAAAATGATCTGGGAAGGGGCGACAGAGTTAAACTGAAATAGGTGGGCAGCAGGATTTTCCTGGTAACAACACAAAATAATAAAACAACTGCGGTTATCAGCCCGCCTGCCAAGCGTGGCAACTGTGGCAACTATCCCCCTATAAGGCTATCAGTAGGGGTAGCTATCGCATTTTTCGTCATCATAGATACGTTAAAAATTCGAGTAATTGTGGAATAATGAGTACCGTCGTGGCAGCAATGCGGCACAAGCGGCATGCAACATCAACGACGTTTACGGAGCGAATACTACAAACAACGTACTACCTGTTATTGGTTTGCTCGCTTCCGTTCTGGAAATTTCGACCTGAAAAATGAACCCCGTGGCCGTCCGAAAATTTTGGTCGACAATGACGTATTAAAGGCGATTGTGGAAGCTGATGAAACTCAATCTACGGCTGAATAAGAAGCAGCTTTCGACGTTAGCATCAAAACAATATTGGTCCATTTGCGTCAAATTGGCAAAGTAAAAACTTGACAGATGGGTGCCCCACGAACTCAATCGGTTTAGAAGTAATATAATAAAAGACTTCCATCACTTTCATTTAAAAATAGTGCTAATTATTTGTATAGTATGTTATTTAAAATTATAACTTGTGAATTTAGTAGAATATTTACTTCTAAAACTTTCTCTTTTAACAGTCGCAAATCATTTAATGAATGGGCGACAGTAGGAATTATAAAAGTAGGCGAAAGTTATATGAGCTTTATAATGAAAGATCATATAATACTAGTGTTATATTTAGAGATTATGTAAAACATATTCTAAAATATTTAAAAAGTGTGCTACACAGCTAAGGCTTTACATTTAAGTAACAAAATTAAAACTGCATCCAACAAAATTAAAATGACCTGGAGAATAATAAATAGTGAAACGGGCAAGGTCAAACCGCGCAACTCGGATTTTCAATTGAATATTAACAACAGTTTAACTCGATCTGATCAAGAAGTTGCTATGGCTTTTGAGAAACATTTTACTGATGTTCCTTTTTTGACAACGAAATCATTAAATTCTTCTCCTACTGTCGCCGAATCATTGCTTAAACAAAATGTAAAGGCTTGTTCAAATACTTTTAAATTCCATAGAGTATTGCCAAAAGATATCGTTAAATATTTTAAAACAATTGATGTTAAGAAAACGGCAGACTTATGGGGGATTTCCGTTAAAGTTATTTTATCTATAATAGATATAATAGCACCTTATCTAGCCACTATATTTAATACAAGCGTCGAATCTGGTGTGTTTCCTGATTTAATGAAACATAGTAAAGTCATACCTTTATTTAAATCTGGTAGTACATTAGACCCCGCCAACTTTAGACCGATTTCTGTACTACCAACATTTAGTAAAATTTTTGAAAAAATAATTTTAGATCAGATCTTAAGTTTCTTTAATATTAATAAATTGCTACATAAAAATCAATTCGGTTTTACAAAGGGTCGCTCGACAACTGACGCTGGAGTTGAGCTTATTAAACATATTTTTTGTGCATGGGAGAATTCGGAGGATGCTTTGGGTATATTTTGTGACCTTTCCAAGGCCTTCGACTGTGTTCACCATGAGACATTAATCAAGGCTACAGTACTATGGTGTCAAGAACACAGCCTTAAACTTATTATTTCATATTTAAGTAATAGAATGCAGAAAGTTATTATCAATGGTAAAAGTTCTTCCGGATCACCTGTACTAATGGGTGTCCCTCAGGGCTCGATTCTCGGCCCATTCCTATTTCTGGTATATATTAATGACTTACCTTCCCTTGTAGGGGATAATCATGATATAGTATTATTTGCTGATGATACTTCCTTGATTTTTAAACTTAAACGTCAATCATTTAAATGTGACGAAGTGAATAATGCTATATCAAAATTAGTGCATTGGTTTAACGTTAATAATCTACATTTAAACGGAAATAAAACTAAATGTATTAAATTTACAACAACGAATGTTAAAAATCTGGGTACCAATGTGTTTTTAAATGGGAAGAACTGAGCCCTGTTGAATCCACTGTTTTTCTTGGCATCACTCTCGACGCAAAGCTTCAGTGGGGCCCCATATATCAAACTAGCAAGCAGACTAAGTTCTGCAGCCTATGCTGTAAAAAGATTAGAGGTCTCACTAGTGTCGAGACAGCTAGACTAGTTTATTTCAGTTATTTCCATAGCATAATGTCTTATGGGATTTTGCTATGGGGAAATGCAACTGATTCAGAAACTATTTTGTTTTACAGAAGAGGGCCATTAGAGCTATTTACAACCTAAAACCGAGAGAGTCTCTTAGAGATAAATTTAAAGAAATAAATATATTAACTTTGGCCTCTCAGTATATTTACGAAAATTTAATGTATGTTCACAAAACAAAGGTAGTTTTAGTAAAAAGTGATATACATTCTGTAAACACTAGGAACAAACACAAGCTAGTGATACCAGTTTCTCGACTCCATAGAGTCAGTAATTCATTCTTGGGGCAATGTATACGCTATTACAACAAGGTCCCGGAAAGTGTACAGGCTCTCTATTACCAAGTTTAAATGTTTTGTTAAGCTGAAACTGTATAAAAGGGTTATTATAGTATAAATGAATATATGATTGATAATAACCCTGGGAATGAGGTGGTCGCTACCAAGCAGTTTCTAAAATAAATTTTGTACTTGAATAGTTTGTACACCATTAATGTAAAACTTACTTTAAAAAAAAAGTCCCGCTGGGTTTCTTGCTGGTTCTTCCCAGGACAGAGGTTTTTTCGAACCAGTGGTAAAGTAAAAATGACTTTCAATAAGAATTACATGTAATCTATATTGAATAAAAATTATTCTATTCTATTCTATTCTATTCTAATGATTGCCAGGAAGTACGCGTCAAGACGTGCCTTGCACTACTCAACAGGCACACAAACGAAGAATTTTGAACCGCATTGTTACCTGCGACGAAAATGTATTCTGTTTGACAATCGCAAGCGCTCAGCAAGTCGGTTGGATTCTGGTTTAGCACCTAAACAACGCCTAAACGAAAACTTACCCTAGAAAGTGATGGTCACTGTTTGGTGGTCTAGCGCCGGTGTGATTCATCACAGCTTATTACCAAACAGGCCCCGCTGTTCCTGCACGACAACGCGCGACCTCATATCAGGTTTCATAGTAGGAATTTTTATTTTTATAAAACTGAAGTGACAATTGACCTGATGGTAAGTGGCTACTGCAATCCATGGACACCTACAGCCAACTTCAAACAAGGAAGGCTACATATGTGTTGTCACCTCTGAGAACTAAGAGGTTATACATTACAGAGTTTAATTATACAGGCTCTCTATAGCCTTCAGATCAGAACACAGCAGTGCTTTGCTATTTAGCGGCAGATGTAAGAGGGTGATACCTACCCAGGCGGACTTCTAAGCAGAAATGGAGTTCTACCTCTAGAATCCATTAAAATAAATCGGCTAGTTTATTTAAATGATAAAATTATAGTGATAAATATTGGACCATCCGAGACATATAAATCGAGCCATCCTGCATTTTTATTTTTAGAGAAATGAAACATGAAAATGATGGTAGTTCAATGAAAAAAAATTATGCTGTTTGGAATATGGTATGTTCATGATGCTGAGAAATGGTAAGAAAATCCACTACCTTATATCATCCCGTTTTATAGGCAAAATGATCTGGGAAGGGGCGACAGAGTTAAACTGAAATAGGTGTAGGTAACAACACAAAATAATAAAACAACTGCGGTTATCGGCCCGCCTGCCAAGCGTGGCAACTGTGGCAACTATCCCCCTATAAGGCTATCAGTAGGGGCAGCTATCGCATTTTTTGTCATCATAGATACGTTAAAAATTAATTAAGAGTAATTATGGAATAATGAGTACCGTCGTGGCAGCAACGCGGCACACGCGGCACGCAACATCAACGACTTTTACGGAGCTAATACTACAAACGAACGTACCACCTGTTATTGGTTTGATCGCTTCCGTTCTGGAAATTTCGACCTGAAAAATGAACCCCGTGGTCGTCCGAAAATTTTGGTCGACAATGACGAATTAAAGGCGATTGTGGAAGCTGATGAAACTCAATCTACGGCTGAATAAGCAGCAGCTTTCGACGTTAGCATCAAAAGAATATTGGTCCATTTGCGTCAAATTGGCAAAGTAAAAAAACTTGACAGATGGGTGCCCCACGAACACAATGATCGCCAGGAAGTACGCGTCAAGACGTGCCTTGCACTACTCAACAGGCACACAAACGAAGGAATTTTGAACCGCATTGTTACCTGCGACGAAAAATGTATTCTGTTTGACAATCGCAAGCGCTCAGCAAGTCGGTTGGATTCTGGTTTAGCACCTAAACAACGCCCTAAACGAAAACTTACCCCTAGAAAAGTGATGGTCACTGTTTGGTGGTCTAGCGCCGGTGTGATTCATCACAGCTTCTTACCAAACGGGCCCCGCTGTTCCTGCACGACAACGCGCGACCTCATATTGCACAACAGACGGTCTCCAAGTTACAAGAGCTCTCTGTCATCCGACGTACTCACCAGACCTTGCGCCTACAGACTTCAACTTTTTCCAGAATTTGGATAATTTTTTGGCGGGAAAAAAATTCAATACCCGAGAAGCAGTACGAATTGTCTTTGAAGAATTTGTTGCCACCCGTCCAGCTGATTTCTTCAAGTAGGGCATCAATAAACGGCCACTGCGTTGGCAAAGATGCATCGATTGCATGGGTGATTACTTTGATTAATAGAAATAAAATATGTTTAAAAATTACGTTACATAACTTATTTCATAAAAAACGGCAATTTCATAAGTAAAGACCTAATAGAATAACATTAATTAAAAATTATTTTCTTCAAAAATCCAATACAGGCCTTTGAGAAGGACAGACAGATGACTTGTGACTCTTAATATATTTTGTAGCTCGTCAAAATAATGGGGAACATACCAGCTTCAAACCTTTTGACGTACCATTATTTTTATGTTTCAGGCATCTAAGCAAAAGTATACGTGGCACGAATAATGTGTCCAGGAGTTCACTGCTTCATTTAGTTTTGCTAGCAATTATAGACTATGTCTCTGTAGTCAGTCAACACATTAATTTATCAAAATTGAATATTCCAATTGGCATTTTTATCACGCCTGCTAGTGAGAATTTAGTTAAAGGCGTTGATTTATTTTGGGACCTATTAGATTCCCAAAAAATTAAATGGGGTGACGAGAAGCCGATCACAAGACTAAGCTCGGTGGGCCAGTTGCAATTATATTACGTAGAAACAATTATTAACACCTTTGATACATTTTTTCGATTTATAGGTGAAAACTTTACCAACCAAAATCAATTTTCCCAGTAAGTCAATTGAGCGAAAACAAATTACCTATTCGATTATTTTGTTGAGCGGTTTTGGTAATTCTTTTTTTTCGGCGATTTAATTATCCGTGCCGTGCACGAGAACAACGTGTCGGGGTGCCATAATTATTAGCCCTTTATTAAGTTAACAAAACAGGTATGGTAATAGTAATTTAAAACTTCGCTACCATGTCGGACAGCAAAAACATAATGGCCTGCACATCAATCTATATTCGTGGATTATTTTACTGAATGGAATAAAGATTTGACTCATCAGCAATTTTCGCAATAAATATTTCGATCAAATTTTACCAATACAAAATCTTTTTCTACTTTCTTCTTACTAGCGACTTACAGTCCTCATCAGGGATGATTTGTTAAAATCACTACAACGTGATATCGCAGTAACAGATATAACGCTCTTTTGATTATGACTACCCGTCGACAGTTTGAACAATTTATATCTGGCATTTGATGCGAGATGGTTGTGTTGATGGATTTTCTAAAATAAATAATATACGATTATACGATAAACTTAGAGAATTTTTCGATAAAACGAATTTTTAAAATAAATAATGATCTTAAATCTAAATAACGCCACATTAATAAGTCCAGGCAAAGCCGCGGCCGGTCGCTAGTTGATAAATAAATGTTTTTTTTTAAATAGGATAAGGTTGACAAACGAGCAGACAGTCCAATTGATGGTAAGTGGTTGCTGTGGCCCATATACATCTAATCCAATCCAATGCGTTGTCACCCGTGAGGACTAAGATGGAATGCCTCGTTTCCAGTAAAAAGGGTCTCCGGTTCTCTACACTCACCATACGAATCAACAGCGTTGAGCTGCTATTTTACGCAAGTATTTTGTGAGAGCGTGGTCCTACCCCGGTCCAGCCGACCCATTAGAGCTACGTAAGAAACCTTGCTTGGAATGATTAAGTATTGTACTCATTGTAAAATAAATAAAATAAATGAGCAACAACATGCTTTTCTCAGCTGGCCACAGGCCTCCTCTCATGTCAGATAGGGTTATGATGCAGGTTTGCCACGTTACTCCATTGTAAGTTTGCGGACTTTGAATTATCTCGTAATATTTTTTAAGCATGGAGTTTCATTAAAAAAACTAAATATTATTTGTATTATTAATATTAAAAAGATTTCATGGGTTTTTTCTAACCCCTAATTCTTTTTCTAAAACAAAGCCTAAGTACTCCCTACAACATCACCTATCTGCCAGTCAAAGTCCCGTCAAAATAGGTCCAACCGTTTAGGAGATTAGCCGAAACAAACAGACAGACAGACAGACAGACGGAGAAAAATTTTAAAAATTGTTTTTTTTGTTATAAGTATATACCTTATATACTTACATATGCATTTAGTAAAAAGCTGTTATTTTGACATTACAAACAGACACTTCAATTTTATTTATTTGTATAGATGTATAGATATTATTTTACCGCCAAGCGCGTGACAATTTGGGTGTCTCATATAATAAGAAATTTTAAGTTGAGTATGTTTTTGTGTTGCTGTAGTGTTTAAAATAAATAGATTAAATATCCATTGTATTATACTTTTAAATGATACTTCAACAGATGCAAAAAATGGGAATTGTTTAAGAGAATAGTGTTGCGAGATGTAATTAAATAATTAATTAAGGTAATTTAATTAATTAATTAATTAAATTACTTTAATTGTCTCGCTTTTATATGCAATAAAATTAAACTACCGTGAAACCTGGCAACTTTGCTATTTTTGGAAGGACTTAAAAGTTTAACACCAATTTTTCAACAAAAAATGTACTATGAGACTGAGCGTCAATGTTAAATGTGACATTATATTCTTCATAGATTTGTTATTTATTAATGATTTAAACAAATACTAACATTAAATAGACAAAATCCTCAAAAATAGAAAATGGCAAAATTAACCTCACTTTGTGGCAACTTTGCCATCAGGGTTTATAAAGAAAATAATAGGATTTGACTTCAAGGTTGAAGGTAAGTTTACCTTATAATAACATAACACCCAGTTATAATTTGGTTCTATAATTGTGTTGCAAATACAAATCTCAATATATACGAAAATCAATTTTTCATACAAACTTGAAAATATGTGCCAGGGTTGTCAAAAATCCTTGATTACATACTAAACTTAATTTTATTATTTAAATCTTGTCACAATAATTTCTTAAAAAAAATCGAAAATATATCAAACAAAAATACTCTCGTCTAAAATTAAAAATAAAAGTGGTGCAATAATAAGCTTAAATCAATTATAGTATAGAATAAAAAAAAGCTTGTTACAATCATTTTTAACAAGTATTCGTTTTTTTATTAGTCATCATCACCATTTTATTACGAATCGTAATAAAATGATGTCAGGTCATAATTAATCTAGATTGATTGATTGAATATTGTTTTCCCACAATAGCAAAGCATTAATAATCATTAAAAATGACAATTAATGTTTTGCTTAATATCAATACACTAAGATGAAATTATGAAAAATACTGAGTAGTAATAATATTATTAATGCCCGACAACGCAGTAAAAATAATATAGATTTCTCTATTCTTTTCCTTCACTTTTAATAAAGATAAATTGATTGACGACTCATTTGCTAAAATCGGTCTAATGGGCTGCTACGGTGAAACATCGATACAAACATAGAATGTCAAGTGCAGAACACTTTGTTTAAATAGCTGTAATCGGTTAAAAATATAGTTTGAAAGTGACAACCCTTGGTTGTAACAAAACATGGCAAAGTAACCGTCACATCGTGGCATCACTAGTATGGTAACTTCGCCAAGTTAGTTTTATAGATAAATGTTAAGACTAACATGTTAAAAACGATATATTACATTTGATAACCATTAATATTATGTTACTACAAAGATATAAATACCTATATTCAGTATTTCAAACAACAAAAAAAACTAAAGTTCTGGAGCACTGAACAAAGAGGTTATTTCGCCGGCACAATTCCGCGTTAAAATAAAATGCCAAAATTAACTCTCATGTTGCCATATCGAAAGCAATTCTGTCAATTAGTTATTGTATTTTCATCCAAAATATGGCTTATCTCGAAAAACGTTACGTTTTCCGTGTTAGTCGTAATTTTGTACCAGTACACCCGTGATGGCAAAGTTACATCCAATGGTAAAGTTGCCAGACCTGACTGTAATTATTCTTTACGACAGTAGTGAGAGTGTAGTGGCCACGTAAGAAAATCGACTAGATTTGAATCCGTATTGCCAACCCGCCTGAAAAGAGTGGCAACTATGGCAAATATAGTTTTACGTCAAGTCTGTGTGACATTATCATAATTCATTTGAGAAAAAACTCAATAGCCCATTTTTAGGGTTCCGTACCTCAAACGGAAAAAGCTAGCCAAGTGCGAGTTGGACTCGCGCATTAAGGGTTACGTACTATCGTAAATTTACACCGTGACCGTGATTTACAACAATTTATAGGAGAATATTTTTTCACAGCCAAGTTAAGTTTGCTCTCCTATCCGATTTACCATTTCATTTGAGTAATGTTCGGTGCTTATCTCACCTATAATTATGTGAATGGATGAACTATTTACATACATAAATTACATACATGTTTATTTGGAACCCTCAGGGCTTGAGTCCTACTCGCACTTGTCCGGTTTTTGTGCCGTTTACACATTTTGTATTGTAAGCGTTTGTTATTTATAATGCAATGAATGCATATAATTATGTAATTACTCGTATTATAATGTGAATGAAAATTTTCCACAGTATTAAATGACGAAATATGAGTTTTATTCATATTCAAAAGCCTTTGTTTGATTTTAATATTAAAAGCAATTAAATAATTTTACTAAAGCAGAATGAATAACTGAGTTATACTAATCAACGTATTAAGGAAGTAATGAACTATAAAACGCACGATCGTAGTGCAACAAGTCGCCTACAATGTCGTCGCACGATGCATATTTAAATCTTCAACGTAATATCGCTATCATAGTATAATCTATTTTCTCCTCACGCACACAAATTCAATCGGATAACTTTCAATCAAAAGTGCGTTCAATTATAAAGAAATAAAATACAGTTTCAAATGAACGGAACCAAATTAATAAGCTGTTCTGCTGTTATCCGGTAATTGCATAATGCGAATGTTTCAGTCTTCGATACTGCCAAGTCATTTTGTATGTACCTACCACGCGCCTTACTATGTATAAATAAATTTATATTTCCTACCATGTGCACTTAGCATTGTCTAGTATAAATTGACACGTGACATTGCACTTAACCCCCTTTAGTCATAAGAAACTCAAAAGGCGTTAAGATAGCAGGGTAGTTCAAGTTATTTTGTTACGTTGTTTAGATAGAAAACGTTGCGAACAGACAGATAATATTTTATGGCTGCAAGATTAATTGCTTAGTGATAATTATTTTCCGTTATAATACACTCTTCATATCACGTATGGTAACATTAATATATTTCCGAGAAAGACAATGTCTTATCAATTTAAAAGAAATTTAAAATAATTGATCACACAATTTCGTTCCATATATAAGTGTCGAAAAGTAGACCGAAGGAATCGCATTCGATAGACGTCGGTAACCTATTTTTACCTATTTTATATTTTTTCAAAATTGCCAATCAGCATTTAAAAACATAAAATTATTTAAAATCATGTATACGTGTATTTTATAGTTAGTATTTATTTATATATACTTGGTAGAACCACGCTATATTATGGTTGTAGCACGAATGTGTCCGCTCGTCCGGTAAAGACCACGCTCTCACAGACTATCAGCGTAAAATATCAATTTAATGCTGCTGTGTTTCGTATGGTGAGTGTAGAGAACCGTAGACTCTTTTTACTGGAACCGAGGCATTCCATCTTAGTTCTCAGGGGTGACAACGAATTCTGCATTTTGATTCTTAATCGAGGATAGGATAGATGTTAGATGTCTATGAGCCACAGCATCCACTTACCATCAGGTCGACTGTGTGTGTGTGTGACTGGAAGTACTGAATGTACATATACCAGTAGTATATGTTTTGTAATACAACAAAAAAAAATCAGAAACTCAATAAATCTGGATCGTAAATAAAAATAAAAATATTTCGTCTCCGTCGCAGACGATGGGATTAAAAATTTGGTCTATGAGGGCGAGAAGATTGAATATTTTCCGCTCTTCAATAATGTCATGAATAATGGCTATCTAAAAAGGATAATTTAGTCAACATCTCAACCTCGAAATCGTTACTCTTGAGTTCGAAACTAATGGATGGTTTTCTGCCTATTTCTACTAAATTGTAATACTCAATGTTCATTTAGTATTACAAATTACTTATATCAGCACATTAATGTTCGTACGAATGAAGGACTTTAACGCAGGCTATAATCTAGATAAGAAATAACAGAGACACGCTATGGTTATTACCATGATTTTCACTGTTGATACGTAGCGTGACTGATGACGTCTCGATAGCAACTGATATGGAATATCTGTTTAACTCATTGTAATGTAAATGTTACAAGATAACCGTGGTTTTACGTTTTTAATGTAAATGGTAACTATTCCATATTAAAACGTGTTATATTTCTAAACCCTGAGATCGTCTCCACGGGGAAAGGCCACGCCCGCACAGGATACCAAAGTGAAATAGCAGCATAATGCTACTGTGTTTCGTATAGTGAGTGACTAGAAACAGTGACCTTTTTTACTGGCAACGAGATATTCCGTCTTAATTCTTAGCTGAGTGATCTTGAGCTTCCTCAAACGGCCAGCAGTTAAGGACCACGTCTCAGATCCATTAGTCATCACTGGCAACACGCACTGGTTGTACAATCTTGTTTTCAGGTTTTGAGGTATACCTAACGAGAAGATGTGTCGTAATTTCCCGAACGCTGCCCAGCCGAGTTGAATCCGTCGATTGACCTCTCGGTCGAAGTTGGACTTACCTAGTCGGACTATTTGTCCCAGGTAAACATACTCGTCAACAACTTCGAGCTTGGTGCTCCCAACAACTATCGGCATAGGTGTGACATGGACATAAAACATGATACCTTTGTATTGTCGATGTTCATCTTAAGTGTTGGGAGACTCTATTGAGGTCATTGAGCATAGTGCTTAGGTCCTCCAGCAATTCTGCCATAAGGACTATATCGTCGGCAAATCGAAAGTGAGGGGTGCACTCTCCCCCTACCGCTGCAGCCGAGGTGGAATAGAATAGAATAGAATAATTTTTTATTCAATATAGATTACATGTGTAATTCTTATTGAAAGTCATTTTACTTTACCACTGGTTCGAAAAAAACTCTGTCCTGGGAAGAACCAGCAAAAACCAGCAGGACTTTTTAAAGTAAATTTTACATTAATGGTTGTACAAACTATTTAAGTACGAAATTTATTTTAAAACTTATCAATTATATATTCATTTATACTATAATAACCTTTTTATACAGTTTCAACAACAAAACATTTAAACTTGGTAATAGAGAGAGCCTGTACACTTTCCGGGACCTTGTTGTAATAGCGTATACATTGCCTAAGAATGAATTACTGACTCTGTGGAGTCGAGAAACTGGTATCACTAGCTTGTGCTTGTTCTAGTGTTTACAGAATATATATCACTTTTTTACTAAAACTACCTTTGTTTTGTGAACATACATTAAATTTTCGTAAATATACTGAGAGGCCAAAGTTAATATATTTATTTCTTTAAATGTATCTCTAAGAGACTCTCTCGGTTTTAGGTTGTAAATAGCTCTAATGGCCTCTTCTGTAAAACAAAAATAGTTTCTGAATCAGTTGCATTTCCCCATAGCAAAATCCCATAAGACATTATGCTATGGAAATAACTGAAATAAACTAGTCTAGCTGTCTCGACACTAGTGAGACCTCTAATCTTTTACAGCATAGGCTGCAGAACTTAGTCTGCTTGCTGGTTTGGATATATGGGGCCCACTGAAGCTTTGCGTCGAGAGTGATGCCAAGAAAACAGTGGATTCAACAGGGCTCAGTTCTTCTCCATTTAAAACACATTGGTACCCAGATTTTAACATTCGTTGTTGTAAATTTAATACATTTAGTTTTATTTCCGTTTAAATGTAGATTATTAACGTTAAACCAATGCACTAATTTTAATATAGCATTATTCACTTCGTCACATTTAAATGATTGACGTTTAAGTTTAAAAAATCAAGGAAGTATCATGAGCAAATAATACTATATCATGATTATCATGACTATAAGGAGTCGCGGGGGAAGAGGAGTGTTGGTATGGCGATGCGCCACTCGCCCTATCCTCCGCAACACTGACGGGGCCGCACCGTAAATGCGGTGGTGGTGGGGCCGCGGGGGGAGAGGAGTGTCGGTATTCTGAGGCGCCGCTCTCCCTACCCTCCGCGGCCGAAACTTGGTTGACGACGGAGCCAAAGACCAGATCCGCCGCTGGGGTCGCGAAAGCGGGTGCTACAGAGTGCTCGATTTTCCTGGCCCCATGGCCTCCGCGTGTCGGACTCGGAGGGATTCGTTACGCAGGTGGAGTTGGAGGCCGTGGAGGAAGGCGTGTCTTGTGTTCCTGATGCGCCTTGCCTGAGAAGGAGAATGGGGAAAATTCTTCCCCCAAGAAGGGGCTGCCATGAAGCGGCCAGCGCTGGTGGGGCCGCGGATGTGTGCAAAAGCGTTCCCGTGGCCCTGCCAATATGCGGCGAAGGTGGAACACCATGGGGTTTTAGTCGGTGCGAGTCTGACATAACCTGTCCTTGCCCCCGAGAGGCGGGTATGCGTAGGCATTTCCCCACGTAAAAAAAAGAAAAAGGTCCTCCATTGATTCTGCCATAAGGACTATATCGTCGGCAAATCGAAAGTGAGTGATGTACTCGCCATTGATGTTAGTACCGTATTCTTTCCAGTCCAGTAGCTTGAAAACGTCTTCCAATACAGCGGTGAAGAGTTTCGGTGATATAAGGTCACCCTGTCTTACACCTCTCTGCAGTTGGATAGGTTTTAGGATTCTGTACTCGGATAGCCATCGTAGCCCTACTGTACAAACACTTCAGCACTTCGATATACCGACAGTCAACTTGGCACCGCTGAAGGGACTACAGCACCGCCCAAATTTCGACGGAATCAAAGGCTTTCTCATAGTCCACATACGCAAGGCAAAGTGGCAGATTGTACTCTTCGGTCTTCTGTACAATTTGCCGAAGGGTATGTATGTGGTCTATGGTACTAAAGCCTTTTCGGAAATTCGGCTTGTTTGGGAGGCTGGAAGTCAACGAGTCTGCGTGCTAGTCGATTCGTAATGACTCTCGAAAACAGCAAGTAGACGCGGCTCAGAAGGGAAATCGGTCTGTAGTTCTTCAAGAGAGCAGTTCTGCTCCACCCCTCCGGAGTAGTGCTACCATGGAGGACGGAATTAAAGAGCTTCTGAAGGACTTCAAGTACCGGTTTTCTACCCGCTTTCAGAAGCTCCGCTGTAATTCCATCCTCGCCTGGGGCTTTGCCGTTTTAAGGTGCTGAAGAGCCATTCTAATCTCGCTCAGACTGACGTTCGGTATATCATCAGAATAGTGTCGGATAAGACTTGCTCTTGGATCGTTACTCACACTTGCGCATGGCTCCAACGATGACGTGTACAGCTGCCCATATAACATCTCAATCTCATTGAAAATCTCAGGTGTCCCGGAAACGATGCTGAAATATGCCTCCTCCATATGCCTCTTTTCAATGATTATACCTCTTTTCGGGCGTCTCCACACTTTAATCTTTCCATCATCTGATTTCAGGCAAAATCTGGACTCATCTGTGAATAGAACTTGACTCCAAGCTTCGTCATTCGTGTAACGATGAACTGGTAATCTCTGGCCACAGTTTTCCGTTTACGTCTTTGTCTTGCGAGTTTTGTATACTGTCCGATCTGCCGATACCTTTTGACAACTCGGTGTAGCACAGATTTTAATACTTGTAATGTTTGGGCCATATATATATAGGTGTGCCCAGTATCAATTTAAGTAAGCCCTAGCAACTTGAGTGATGTTGTGATCTGACATTCTCAGTTTATTTGCAGTAACAATTCACATATAACACCATGAAAACAAACATTTAAACAAAACTTTAGTTTAAACTCTAATTCAAAAGTAGGCATTTTTCGCAGTATAAAAGAAAGCAATATTACGCAATAATTACATAAAAACAAATGAAATTCGAAAAAAAAAAACAGTCCAAAACATTATTTTCTTAATATCATTTACGTTTGTGGCCAGTATGCACGATAATTACAAAGGAGAAATTAAACCTTTTTTTTTGCGTACCTCTAAATTTGTCAATTTACTTTCTACCTGATTAATTGTTCAGTAGTGACTAGCGTTTATGCAAATTGCAGTCACTCTTGTTAAGTTGCTACTGAACATTTAATTTTGCTGTTTAACAGTCCTCTGAACTACTACGTGATAGGTGTCCTTGTTTGCATAGAAGTCGGTCTCGATTGGTAACTACACTTAACAGGCGCAAAGTAGCCAGCCTTTCGTTTTTCTACAGGATACTTATTCCTCACCCTCTCTTCCATCATCGGACAACCAGATGCTCGGCCATATCCACCCTCTCATTGTCGACTTACCACGAACAGTTTGCTTCATCGTTCGTCACGCGTACAGCAAAGGAGTGAAATAAGTAGCCAGCATCTGTCTTTCCATCTGATTACAATATTTGTGTCTTCAAGGCATAAGTGTGAAGGCTTTTGTTAAGTCAGTACGCTTTACCAGCTTCTGTTGCATCACCATTTAAAATTAGGTGGAATAGTAGCAAGCACTGGCTTAGATAAGTAAAAAAAACTATTTCTATTACCAAGCCAAAATGCACCCACTAGTGCTTTCTAGTGTAAAAGATAAGAGAGTTAATTTTATAACAGGCTGTGAAATACCACAACTTAGTTCTCAGAGGTGTTAATGCATTTAAGGCTATCTTTGTTTAAAGTTATTTGCAGCTGCCAGCTAGCTGCAGTAGCTTTTTATAATAGAGTTAAGTGCTCATTTGTAGCGTTATTATTATAAAAAATTAGTTCAAAATTGTTTTTTTTTAATAATTACGGTACTAGGTAGTTGGACTCCTTTTCTGCCTAGGAATCCATCTAGATTGGACTACCCTATTACCTATTTCTGTGACCAAATATCTAGGCTCGCATCGCTGTGTTTCAGTCTGAAGGGTGTAGAGAATCAGTAATTACAGACTGTGAGGCATTCAATCTTAGTCCTGAGAGGTGACAACGCATCTGTAGCCTCCTTTGTGGACTGTAAGTAAATTTGTCACCTAAGCTTTTGTTAAAAAAAAATTGAGAACAATTGAAAATAAAAACTTGCAGTATATAACTATTCTCTTACAATGAAGCTTTAAATTCAAGCTGTTAGTTGGTATCAATTCATAATTAACTTATTTTTAATCCTCGCAACTACCATAAAAGCGAAAGAATCACATGATAATCTGCGGACTAATTATAGTCTATTATAGTGGAGATGCGGTGATTATGCGATTTTACGATGGAAAGGTTTTTGAATTGTTATTGAAACTCGACCGGTCTGAGACAAACCGTGGCACGTAGCACCAAGTAAATATTAAAATATTTCTGCAACAGGTTTTGATCACCACATACCGCAATGGGATTAAAATCGAAGGGAAAAATTTAGCAGCTGTTAGTCTTTCCGTTCCATAACGGAAAGAGGCTAAGGAGGTATTATAATTTATAATACATATTATTATTGCAGATTTTAAATATATATATTCCAGCTAAGAAATAAGAGGCCGATAACCTAGTACAGGAGTGGCGAACCTTTTTTTTTCTTAGGTTTTTTTTAAATTAAAACGTTACCTCCACACTTAGATTTTCTCCTGTATCGCGGGGGCAGTTTACATACATAGATTTCACAAGTACAAACATCCATACCCAAAACAATTATTTGTAGGCCATACAAATACTTGTTCCGTGCGGGAATCGAACTCGCGGCCCTTAGCGCTGCAACTCATTGCTAAGCCACCGCGCCACGGAGCCGTCACCTTTATGTATCAATTCTAAAGAAATGTTTAATGAGGTCATAGACGTGCCGTAAAATAATTTTTACTTCGTGATTACCGCCGCGCCCAAACACTCCGTAGCGTAGGATCACTCGCGTTCGTTCGTAATTTATTACTTCATAGTGAACTTTGTGATCCGTGGCGTGCCCAAAATATTGTGTCGCGTGCCTTTGGTTTGCCATCCCTGACCTAGTAGATATTGACCCCCATTAACTTTTGACCCAAAAAACAACTTTTAACAAAGTATACAGTGATTTTTTATCTTTTGAGTGGAATAATAATGTCGTCAAAGGACTATATATCTCATATATATCAATTTTGCCATTTATGGAATCTTTTCCCAATATTAAATATGGGACCTCTTTAAAATATAAAATATATAATAAAAAGAGAATTTTCAAATTCAATCTTCAATTGAATGACGAAGACATCGAGTAACATATATACTTACAATAACTTAAATTTAAAATTTCAAACGACTGAACAGATTTTCTTGAAAAAAAAAAAGCTAAGAACACCCTCGATCAAGAAACCTATCAAACGAAAAAAAAACTTAATTAAAATCGGTTCATCCGTTCCGGAGCTACGATGCCATAGATTGACACAAAGATACACACTACAAACTTATAATACCCCTCTGCTTTCGTCGTAGGTTAAAAAAAACTTAAAGTCGAATTGTAAACCTTCTCTTGTTTTTATTATTATTATTTAAATCGGCTTAAAATAATCGTGAATGATATTCAGGATAAATTTTGGAGAGTGCAAAATGAAAATGAACATGACATGACATGAAATGAAATGACATGACATGAAATGAAATGACATGATTTATTTTCTCCATCTCCATCCCGTAATGGGATAACAAGACGCAAGGTGAGTTTCTATTCTTTTTAATCTAGCATTTGATTAGATGTTATGCTTTGTCATTGATATTGCAAAATGAGATGCGATATTGCACACAATGGATTGGAATAATTTCCGTGCATCAGTCTTCACAACCCAAATACAAGCTGACACAAAATTCAGCTTTACAAAGCAATTGCGTTTATTACATAAGACTGCATCACAACTCATCCGATGAAAATCACAAATGTGTTACAATTAGATATTAAGAATTTCCCTTTGCTAAATTTGGGCGCACTGGGCATATGTTCTTAGTTCTACATTATAACTCAATGGGCGTACGTTTACGTATTGCAACGTTTTTTTTTTCATATCATTAAAGTTAAAAGTATGGACATGCTTAAAGTCTGAGCGTTAAAAGACAATTAATCCTTCATAAGGTTGAGAGTAAGTTTGGTTATAGACGGTGAGGCATTTTATCTCAATCCTCATAAGTGAAAATGAGTCTGTGGCGTTCTCTGAATATAGTTGGTTGTAGGTGTTCATAAATCAGTATATCTACTGGTAAATGATTTCCGATTGGACTGTTACTGTCCGTGGACTGTTAGTTCGTTTGTCACTTAAATATAATAATGATTTTTTTTATAGGATAAGGGTGACAAACGAGCACACAGTCCACCTGATGGTAAGTGGTTGCTGTGGCCCATAGACATCTACATATTATGTACATCTGTCTTCGATTACGAATCAAAATGCAGATGCGTTGTCACCCGTGAGGACTAAGACGGAATGCCTCGTTTCCAGTAAAAAGGGTCTCCGGTTCTCTACACTCACTATACGAAACACAGCAGCATTATGCTGCTATTTTACGCTGGTATTCTGTGAGAGCGTGGTCCTTCCCCGCTCGAGCCGACCCATTGTGCTACAACTATACTACTAATATAGCTGCAGCGTGGCTCTACCACGTTTAAATTAAATATAATAATGAAATAAAAAAGAATAATGATGTCTCAATATCATTATATGTATACAATAGGTTTTTAATAGCTATACTGTTACCATTAATGTTATTACAGCTTATCAAAAGTCCATAGCTGAACACAGACCTCCCACATAGATTGTTTCATAGGGGGTCTCTTATATTTGCTATAGTTGCTGCCAAGCAACTATAGCAAATACAAGCGGGTTGGTAACCGCAGTTTTTATTACCACGTTTCTTAACCACCTTTTTATTCACTCTCTTTCGTGTAGATCTGTTCGGGTCAAATTTAGTAATTGATTTAAACTAACTTCCCAATGAGCAAGATACTTAAAATTTTGAATATACCTGAGAATCGGATGACAATGTAAGAATGTGAAAAAACCTTGGTATGTTATTATTTTTATTTAGATGACAATGTAGAAAAAAACCTGCATATTAATGAATACATAATTTTTAATAATTTCAATTCTTTTATTCTGTATAAAAGACGGTGCTTCCCATCACGATACGATATGGAGTAGTATATAGTGTAGATATTCTTACACTAACTCGGTAAATAGAAATATAGTTTAATTATGCAAACATATGCATGCATGTGCAGTAATCCCGTGCAGACACATTCATTTTATGAATTAATAAATTTATTTGTAACAAGAACGCTTGTTGGTTAAAATGTACGAAAATATGAAACAATGGAGACGATTATGAATTTATCTACACGAGATAGCATGGAGTCAAATACCCTATTCATATTAAACAAGGAGTTCGTTTTGCACGCCTCATATCAAATGTGACATTATATTATATAATAAAAATAAATTTATGAGTATACAATGTTGGAGCTGAGTGCATTGGATGATTACCTTTCAGATAACGCGGTTTAATTAAATTGTCTCGTATAATGTTTTGGTTGTTTCAATGCAAATGCATTACATTACTTTTTTTAGATGTCTACGCTTTTGGAATTTAAAACGGTATTAAATCTTTTTAGTTGATTTTAATATAAGATAAGATTCCAACATTATGAAATTATACATACAATATGCAAAAAAAGTCTTGTCCGATCCGTGAGGGTGATATCGTAATATTATGCTTCTGTTCATGCAATCCTTTCCAGTTAAATAAATTTAAAAAAATACTCCACAAAAATAAAACAAAATTTAATAATAAAATAATTTAACAATACCGTCACACGTTCAAGGGTACCGTCGCCGAAGACGGTAGCCGAAGAAGGTTAGGAAGATACTGCAGCCCATCACCTGGTTTGCTTCTCTCTGTCGACCTTACGACAACCACGGGACTATATAGGGTAGTGGATATTCTTTCACCTCACGGTCTTGCAGATATTTAAAGAACTTAAATGTATACTTAGTAGCTATTTGAAGGTTGTGTAAGAAGCCATTACTATATTTTATGCAATGAATGTCGGAAAAGTTAACGATAATATAATATGTTAGAAATTACGATGAGGTGATCGCTACCACGCTATTTCCAATTTGTTTTGTGTTGTTAATTGTGTAACATACATAATTGTAAGCTGTTATTTCTTTTTTTAAATAAGTCCCGCTGGGTTTCTTGATGTTCATCCCAGGACAGAGGTTTTTTCGAACCAGTGGTAATTTAAACATAAGAGTGACTTTCAATAAGTATTATTTATAATCTACATTGAATAAAAAAGTTTATGTTTCTGTTTTTGTATGGTAATGTAAGTGTAAATTTATAGCCTAATGCGTCCTCTCATTACTGAGAGGGTTTTAGTGCAAGAATGTTTCCACCGCTATGCCCCAATGCATGTTGGCGGACTTCAGTTGACTTCGAAATATTTCTTTTTTAATTTCCCAGACATGCAGGTTCCCTCACGATGTTTTACTTCACCGCGTATAAAAAGGCAGATCTTAGCTAATCAATTTTTAACATCTTTAATATAATGGATACCCGAAAAGTAACGCCTGATTCTATTAATTAACACTTAAAATTGCATTAACAATTTTTTTGGTGCCGGCAGGGCTCAAACTTGGATTCTTCGCGTACTGTGAAATTTACAGCGAGCAGATAACCTCTGAGTTACCACGGCGCTGATAAAATGTAGTAACGATTTTACCGTGTGCTTTAGTAATCGAATTTACACGATTTTCTTAACTGAGTCCAAATGTACAATTTGATCTCTGTTTTCATCAAACCGATTTCACCAACTCGATTTTGATTGTATTTACGAAAACTAAGTTTACATGAAATGCCGACATAGTTATATACAAAAGCTCGATGTATTTCATAATTCAGTATCTTGGCAACATAAAACAGTTATTAGTTGCGACCATGTATTTATAATGCTTCGTAAGCTGCGACTTTATGCAAATATACAGTACAGTGTACATTGGTATGAAGTATGAACGTATAAACTAAACGCAGTTGTCAAAACTGTCATTTAGACGCTTGTTTCAAACTATTCTTCAAGTCTCACATTCCTGTTTCGTAGCGTTTTCTTACGAGATAGTAATTAATTGTTTTAATTGTCTTTTGTTGTTATTTAAAATAACTTTTTAAAATAAAAAGCAACACTAAATCGTGAATACATAATTAATTTAAAATGTCCCACGGCTTTAAGAAGTAAACAGTAAACTCGCGTCGCGCATCAGAGTTGACATGCATCATATTTTTTGTCTGTCTGTCCCGGCTAATCTTCGGAATGGCCGACTGTGATGAAACTCACGAACAGATAGTCAGCAATGCCAGGAGTGATCTAGGCCATATTTTACCCAAAAATCATACAGGATTTTGATACTTCCTTTATTTAGATTTTTAAATAGAATAGGGTTAACAAACGAGCACACCACCTGATGTAAAATATAGATGCGTAGTCACCCCTGAGTGACAGGAGTGACAACGCATCTGGGTTATATCAAGGGTCTCCGATACTCTATACTCACCATACGCAACACAGCAGCGTTAAGCTGCTGTGTTGCGTATGGTAAGCGTGGTCCTTCCCCGGTCGAGCCGACCCATTCGTGCTACAATTATATAGCTGCAGCGTGGCTTTACCACGTATGTAAATCCTTCATTTAGATATTTTTATCCTTTATTTAGATAGACTTATAAATTAAATGTTTCAAACAAAACTTTTTGGTTTGCAATTTTACACAAAAATGGTTTTCAAAATCTCTAAGTTGTAATTTTTTTCCTCAACACCATTTTACAACAAAACTATGAGTGTACCTATATATAATGATGTAAGGGTAATGTGAAAAGACCTTTTTTTCGAGAAATTAATAGATTTTCAGTTATTTTAAGCATTAAAGCGAGCACAACCCACCTGAGGGTAAGTGGATGCTGTGGTCCATAGACATTTACATCTATCCTCTATTAAGATTTAAAAATGCAAATGCGTTTTCACCCCTGAGGACTAAGATGAAATGCCCCGTATCCAGTAAAAAGGGTCTCTACACTCACCATACGAAACACAGCAGCATTAAGCTGCTATTTTAAGCTGGTATTCTGTGAGAGCGTGGTCCTTCAAAACCACTAACTTTTAGACTCTAGATACTTAGAGACATTGGAACAAGTACCTTGTTCAACACGGACTAAATCGCGGGTAAAAGCTAGCTTTATCATAAAATATTTAAATAAAATTAAAATTATGTTATTGATCCCGTGGGTGTCGTAATCTGAAACAGGAGATGGGCCCAATGGAACTCAAGATAATAAAAAAACTGCGTTTGCCAGGCATCGCAAGTTGGCAAATATCTAATTTATACTTGCCGATTGTTGTCACTTGGTGAAACTTCAGTTTCATTTTCATGATTTGGATACACACTTGCACTTGTTTCACAATATTGCATGCCGTAAGCGCTAAGCGCGCAGGTATATTCTACTAGGGCCTAAAAATTAAGATTCCAACGTTTTGTCGCATGAAATCGTATCTAGCAATCATATTGTACATATAAGTGATATAAAAAGCACATTGTCAGAAAGATAAATGATTGTTAAACTTATTAATATTTTTTTTTAATTGCTATTTTTACATAAAAAAGGGGTTTTAGTGGCTTATGGTGTGGATTTATCAAGTCCGCATGGCTTCGTAAACACGATAACTTTTGAAAATATCAATTGTTCAACTCAATCTATTTTTAAAACTCTTTATCTATCATGTGGGATGCCATTGAATGAAGTTTAGTTATAATTAATTTTTTCGGCTGCGAAATGTGGAAATATTCGGTGTTTTAGCAGCCTTGTATGAATTTATTTTTTACTAAATAGAGACTGCGTCACTCACTCACTCAGTTCGGCGTCAATCGCCGTCGTGAGTGGACACTGTATCGGTTGTTTGCAGCGGCTCAAAAAGATCGCTGTACAAATACACAATATTCGAAAAACCAAATTTCTTACATACTTGATTATAATAATAATCAGAGATTTTTATTACAATATTTTAAAAGCACAGAATAAATAATAGTAGTACGTACTAAAAGTAAGTAGGATGTAATATTTATACTTAAATACGTCTTGGACTTTATGGAGTGACCTGAATGACATTATGAGTCGTGCACTTTTGGATTTTCCAAACTTTTTAAATTGAAGTTTGACATAAAATTATCGGAAAATTGGAAGTATAATAAGGTTATTAGTGAAAACTTGTGTGTATTTAAACTACTTTAAAAAATTCCGTATAATCATGTTATACGTAATTTGATTTACCAATATATTTACTTTTTTAATTCAATAACTATAAAAACCGATTTGCTTTTCACGACCGGTTTATATATCCTGATGATGCCGTAATAGTATAGAACCGGTCGGTTTTTATAGTAAGTAAATTAATAATTTAAATAAATATTGTGAAACAAGTACAAGTGTGGATTTAAATCCCAAAAAAATGGCAAATATCCCCCAACCTCCTCTTCTATCCTGGCTTTTAATTATACTTTTCACTTATATAAAACTTATCCTGAAATGTTTCAAATGTTCTGTAGAACTGAGTCAATCATATTTACAGTAAAATATGTTTTTAGAAATGTATTTAATTGGCTTATTTATGAATGTATCGACTGCACTATTAGTTCAAAGGTGTCAATGCAACGGGTCAGTGCCAAAGAGCCAAAGGCCTAGTTCAGCAGGGTCGATTGTAATCAATGCTGAATGCTCTGAAGAGTGTCATACATACGATATTGTGCGTTGTACCGGTATCACCATTGCATAAAACACTATAAAATTATTTTGTTATATTTTATGTAGAGAATTAAAGGTAGGAATATAATATAAGTATCTAATAAAAAATCGAATCTCAATATCTATTTATAAGTATTTATGAATTTGACATGTGAAAGTATATGATATAAAAGAGGTATCAAATGTATCAATGCAGTGAAAAAAGTTAGTTTTAAAAATAATCTAATCTTAATATTTCTTTTATAGGATAGAGTAACAAACGAGCACACAGTCCACCTAATGGTAAGTGGTTGCTGTGACCCATAGACATCTACATCTATCCTCAAAAAAGAATCAAAATGCAGATGCGTTGTCACCCGTGAGGACTAAGATGGAATGCCTCTTTTCCAGTAAAAAGGGTCTCCGGTTATTAATATTCAATTCAATTATCAAAAATTCGATAACAAAGTTTCGTTACGAGTATGTCAATCCTTAATTCGAGAAGTTGTATGTTACGAAAAATGCAGGTTGAAAGCGTTGTTATTATTTCACAGGACATCGGTAGATCAAACTTATTTCCTGCTTAACTAAATTACTATAGTATGTCTAAAACTAGTGCTAATACATCAAAAGTGTTATTTCATTATTTGAAGACCTTCTTCAATGTCAACATTTTATTAGCAAATGTTTCCACATAAACGCACACTTCCACGTGTACACAAGTTTCAAGGTTTCACTGTCGTAGCCAGTAGCAAACTATGATTTAATTGCGTTACATTTTATTGCGTCAAATCGCATTCTTGATACCTGATGCACTGTACGCTTATTTCAAATATGGTATCACAATCAATAATTTATAGCAATCAATAATACTAAAGTTTTACATTAACTCACAGCGGCGTCTATGTGCTGTTTTCCAGCTTCATTAAGAATTGTCTCGCACACAGACTCGACGACATCCAGCCTCCCGAACAAGCCGGTTACCGAAAAGGTTGTACCATAGACCACCTACATACCCTTCGGCAAATGGTGAAGAAGACCGAAGAGTACAATCTGGCACTCTGTCTTGCGATTGCAGACTATTACAAAGCCTTTGATTCCGTTAAAAATTCATAATTTGGGCGGTGCTACAGTCCCTTCGGCGGTGACAATGTGACTATCGGTATATCGAAGTGCTAGAGTGTTTGTAAAGTAGGGCTACGATAGCTCCCCCACCGAATGGGTTTCCGCCTTGTCGTGGCGGGGGAGCTTAGTAGCTGTGGCTTGGTCCTTGACTGAGGTGGAGTCGCGGGGAAGAGGCGTGTTGGTAAGATGAGGTGCCACTCGTTCTATCCTCCATGACTCTTACGAGGCCGCACCGTTGATGCGATGGTAGTGAAGCCGTGGAGGAGAGACACGTGTCAGTGTTGCGAGGCGTTCGCTGGTACCGCTCTCCCTACCCTCCACCACCGAAACTTGGTTGACGGTGGAGCCATAGACCAAATCTGCAGCTGGGGTCAGGAAGGCTGGAGCTTACGAGTGCTTGACTTTCCTGGCCCCATGGCCTCCGCATGTCGGGGCTGCGCAGGTGGTATAAGAGGCCGCGGAGGAAGGCGCGCCTTGTGTTATGGTGCGTGAGACCAGTGTAGGAGAAGGGGGAGTAGTTGTGCTGGGGTAGCAGGCGCTGGTGATGCCGCGAATGTTTGTGAAAGCGTTCTGGCTCTGCCAATATGCGGCGAAGTTGGAACACCATGGGGTTTTAGTTGGTACGAGTCCGACATAACCCGTCCTTATGGTAGAATCGCTGGGGACCTAAACACTATGTTCAACGAGTTCAATAGTATCTCCCAACGGATAGGTCTTAAGATGAACCTGGGCAAAGAAAAGGTCATGTGTAATGTTCATGGCACACCTATGCCAGTAGTTGTTGGGAGCAGTACGCTTGAAGTTGTCAACTAGTACGTGTTACTTAGGACAAATTCAAAAGCGGATTCAACTCCGTTGGGCAGCGTTCGGGAGATTACGACACATCTTCTCGTCAGGTATACTTCAAAATTTGAAAACAAGATTCTACATCCAGTGCGTGTTGCCAGAGATGACATATGGATGGTCCTACACTTCTGGTCGCGTGGAGAAGCTAAAGGTCGCTCAGCGGACTATGGAGAGGGCAATGCTCGGAATTTCCTGCGTGATAGTAATGAGTACATCCGTGGTAAAACCAGAGAAACTAACATAGTGCAACATATCAGTATGCTGAAGTGGCAATGAGCCAGCCATAGCTCGAAGAACCGACAACCGATGGGGAACGAAGGTTCTCGAGTGGCAGCCTCGTACCGTAACCGAAGTGTAGGGCACCAAATATATGGTGTGACAAGTGACAACCCAGTCAGTGATGCAGGATATCGATGGATACGTGTGGCTCAGAACCGTGCTTTGTGACATTCCTTGGGATAGGCCTATGTAAGCAGTGCACTTGTGAAGGACTGTAATGAATGAAACATTAATTCGCAAAATAACAGACCGTCTATCTGGTACGATTTATGCGGATATTGATAATGTAAACAATGAGGGCATCCACGACTTTTTCTGCCACCAGGGCGGCGCCACTAGAAAGTGAGGTATAATATTTGACAGATTTCATAGCGGGGCAGTTAATTTGTTCGGAAAATGTAAAGGTTATTGTTTCTTTCTGTACTATTAGCTATATTTTATATTGATAAGATTAAAAATAAATAAACCAAACCACAAATATTCATAAAAGTAGAAAAATTAAAAAAAAAGTTAAAAATGTGCAAAAAATTAAAGAGCAAACCACTGAAGCATTCTTTTGTGTATTAATAAAATACTCTAGAAACTGATAAACTTTTATAAAAAACCAACTCCTTAATTAAATTACATTGTGTAACAAAAAAACTTTACCTCAGTGTCAACTAGCGACATCTGGTGAGCAGAAAATTATTAGCCCTCATTGACGTAAGAATAAGTAAGGAAACCTATAGACATGTGTAAATTGTTTAAATTGTTTACCGACTATAATGATGTTAGTTGTGATAACTTATACAAACTAAGAATACAAAGCAGTTGTAAGTTCTTAAGGACTTGCCTAGAGAAGGATTTAATGAAATCAAACTTATAACACTCTCGTTTAGATTTCCCGCTATTTTTTAAATGAATTTAGCGCCAGTGTTGACCGCCGAATCTTTGTTCGTGAGAATTAGCAGACTACAAGGCGTGCAGGTTATCTGCATCCATCGAACTCCTGCATCTCTCGCGGCTCGTTAGTCACTTTGTCCTTATAAAAATATGAATCAAATATTTTTAAAGCGGAGCTGATGTCGATGCCTGGCAGATTTTCGACTTCGACAACAAATTTCAAATAATCGGAAAATTTCATCTATGCAGGAAATGTTCTCACAGTCACTAAAGCTATTACCAGCGATTTTACCGGACCGATGGGACTTAGAGACCTTTAAGAATAGAGCCTATTATTCTAGAAGGTCTCTATCTTATAGTTTTCGGTAGATGGTTGTAAACCATTTGTTTGCGCCAAACTTAAAAAATATTCAGACCTGCGATGGGCAGCAGGGTCAAAGGTGCGAGACGTCTGGTATTGCGATCGTCCGTCTGCATGCTAGAGCGTGATAATTAAGGTAAATTCTTTCTACAACGTCTGTGTTTATAAGTAGTCTTTAACGGGCTGATGATGAAGAATGTAATAAGGTATGCTTTCGATAATATAGCACTGATATGTGCTAGGAAAACGCCGCTCCTGATAGTTACCTTGCTGATTCGGAGCAAGGCGACAAATTTCAATAACTTAAATTAAGCCACGCTGCACCTGTAGTATGCCTTCAGTACGAAAGGGTCAGCTTGACCGGGGAACATTTCTACCAGACTGAATGAACCGGCGGCAGGAGTAACCGACCATCACTTGTGCACGTGCTTTCTGGGCACGTGTGCTTTGGTAAATACCTATACGGTATAGCTAGAGAGCTGACAAACGAGTGCCACCAATGTGATAGCGACGAGGATACAGCGCAACGACGAATATGGCATAGACTCCTTCACAAATAAGCACAGGCAAACTTGGTGTATTACAGTAAACCTCTAAGGCTCTGCCTAATATTTTTGAGTAAAAAAGCGATTTTCTATATGTAGGTAGTATTTGTTGTAAAACTCATATTCTTACTCGTAATCATAGCCCTAGTCATACTTACAAATATAAATCATATTTGACTAGATACTTAATAGAATGAAATTAAACTTTTAAAGAAATCCTATTTATTTTCACAAATAAGCGCTAAATTATTACTGTTATGGTTCTAATGTGACTTAATGAATGAACAATTGCAATGACTTACTATAACCTCAAAATCCGAAAGTATTTTGGATTTTTTACGATTCTGGAAAGTGTCCGTGATTTTAATTTAGTTTCAATTAATTATATGCATAATTAAGAGTATAAAAAGTGAATTCACGTCCCTGTTAGTTCTTAAACTCTATTACTCACAGTTAAAAGAGGCTCTTTAAACTTTGCTAATAGTGTAGGGCGCTGAACAATGTCATTTCACAGTACACGAGCAACCGGAGTGTGACCCCCGCCGGTACCAATGTTAGATAAACAAAATAGTTAATTATAATTTTAAACAATACCGAAACAACGTTTTCATAACTATATAGTTTTGATTCATTTTTTTAAAAATTGTACATTCAATTTGCAAAAAAAAATGCAATGTAAAACGAAGCAAACACCGCAAGGTCTTGTGTACAGCACCTTATAATCATACACATGGTCCCTTAATAATAGTGATGGGACTCGCAAATACAATACTGGTACCATCAAGTATCTACACCTGAACACCAATCGTAGAGCATCTCGACTTACAAAGAAATAAAATGGAATGATTTTCCTGTGAGGCTCATTATCAAGTCTAGGAATGTACTTTGAATTGTGTTCTTTGCCATAATATGCAGCATCCTTTACTACGTATATTGATGGTAGGGATCAAAAAGCACACGCGTTGTTACCCTTGAGGGCTATGATGGAATGCTTCATAACAAACTTCTGGAGCAGTCGAGTAAAAAGGGTATCCGGTTTATGTCATTAACCATATGAAACACAGCAGTATTAAGCAGTTTTATGTCGATATTTTGTGCGCGTGTGGTCCTTCCCCTTTCGAGTCGACCCATTCGTGCTGCAGCCGATATAATTGCCTCTAACACGTAAAGCATAAAACATAAGAGTGGCAAACAAGTTTGAGACAGTGACACCACCCAGCATTCCACCATTCAGCGACAGTAATCTCCAAACAAAAAATTCTACAAGTTTTATCTAACCTGAGGAATGAGATGGGATACCTTATGGTCTATCATCAGTAGCTCACCCTCCACACAGGAACACAAGTAATAGTAAAAATAAAGTAACATAACATACACGTGGAAGAGCCATGCTGCAGTTATCTTATGGTTGTAGCACGAATGGGTCGGCTCGACCGGGGGAGGACCACGCTCTCACAGAATACCAGCGTATAATGCTTGTCGGAGACCCTTTTTACTGGATACGAGACATTCCATCTTAGTCCTCAGGGGTGACAACGCATTTGAATTCTGATTCTTAATCGTAAATGTCTATGTCTATGTAAATGTTTAAAACAAAACGCGACAAATAGTCGGTGATAGTAGCTTTTATAAATTTGAATTTAAAAAGACTATAAGTATTATATTAGCTTTAGTTTGGCTTTATCTTTCAATAAAGAAATTTTATTGCATCTTTAAATTTCTAGCATTTTACGCAATTACGATTAAATAACAAGATTTTCATATGGGGTTTCCATTGGACTATTATTATTATAATCGAAGAGCAAGAGCTCCTGCCGCATCCAGGATCAGGATCTTGGGAAAACAATCTATATTGGGCACCACACGTCTTCTATCATTTCGATGGGGCTACTAAGGAGCTTAGGCTTAGATACACATGTCTTTTTTTCAACTAAACCTAAACTGCCTCCATGATACAAGAGAAAACTCTAGTGTTAGTCTACGTTTAAAAAAAAGACATGTAGGTACTTGCAATATTTTAAATTTCTTAGAAAAGTAAATTTCCATACGATTTTCTTCATCACCGTGCACGTGGTAAATCAATCCTCAGATAAATATTATTAAAAAAAATATTAGCAATTTTATCGGTGCTGTTGGTGGTGTTACCAAAGTTAACTTAATAGCATGCTATGAAATTTGAAGAAAGCGGTAGTCTCTAAGAAGGAAAGTGTTTAAAGGTTCCGTTGTGATGTTTAACGCACTAATTGTATTATTTAATGCCAGTTAGGTTTTAACTACAATGTATTTATCATTTCCCTTTCTATTTTCTGCTCAAATAAATACCCTTAAGCTATAATACACGTTTACGTACAGAATTATTCCGGACTTAATTGCATAAATGACTTCATAAACTACGTTGTGACGACTCTAAAAGCGGTTAAAGATCGACCTATAAACAATGATATGTATAAAACAGCTTGTTACATTTTACCTAAATAAAAATAATTAAAATGCAAGGCTAATGTAAGCCCAGGTCGGACTGAAATTAGTCATTGGGTTTTGCTGCTAAGAAATTCTCAGAAGCAACCCTGAATCAGGAAGTTGGTGGAGTGAAACACCCTGTGCCTCTCTGCACCCGATCTGATATAGCTACAGAACAAGTGGATCGACTAACGGAGAAAGAACACGCTTGCACAGAATACCAGCGTGAAATAGCAGCATAATGCTGCTGTATTTCGTATGCTGAGTGAGCAGAACCGTTGATCCCTATAAATGATAACGAGGGGGTGATAATCATCTAGCATTTCTGATTCTTAGTCGAGAATAAATGTTCATATTTCACGTGGTAGAGTCATGCTGCAGCTATATTAGTAGTATTGTTGTAGCACGAATGGGTCGGCTCGACCGGGGAAGGACCACGCTCTCACAGAATACCAGCGTAAAATAGCAGCTTAACGCTGCTGTGTTTCGTATGTTGAGTGTAGAGAACCGGAGACCCTTTTTACTGGAAATGAGGCATTCCATCTTAGTCCTCAAGGGTGACAACGCATCCGCATTTTGATTTGTAATCGAGGATAAATGTAGATATATATGGGCCGCAGCAACCACTTACCATCAGGTGGACTGTATGCTCGTTTGTCACCCTTATACTATATAAAAAAAAGGCATCCACTTAACATTAGGTGAACTGCTCGTTTGTCACCCTTACTGCTATAAAAAAGCACAAGCCACCACCAAGCCTTACTTTTTAGTAGCGCATCATGGTCATCATTATCATCATTACAGCCAATCACAAGTCCACTGCTGAACATAAGTCTCCTTCAAATAATACCGAAAAGTACGGCCCTGAGCCACATGCATCCATGGACGTCTCTTAACAGTTCGTCACATTCCATAGCTCGCTGAGTCAACTTGAGTTTCGGCATGTGTCTATTATACGTCACTTGTCTACCTTCTTTACTAAATACAAAATAGCTAAAGACCACTTCCCTATCTCCGTTAAAACTGGGCCAGTATCTCAAGGTGAAACCACGAACAAACAGCTGACTAAGCATTACAATGTAATAAGTATATTCGGTCGCCTACCTCGCGAATGTGTTGCATAATGACTTGATCGGAACAGGCCACAATTGCGTCAGTACTGGGTCGACAACCGACAACATTGTCGCCTTAACCTTGACAGTGCAGACGTTGGAACTGCTAGCGACAATGTTGCAGGCTCACGTGACAGCCGCTTGTAAATACTACCATGGTAGTTCAAGCGGCGCACAAACATTAAAAAAAACAGCTGCTTAAAACATGTTTTAAAAACTAAGTCATGCTATAATGCCGTGAGCCTGGCATTTAACGCACTTTAGACACGGTTGGGCTACTACAGTAAGATATGCTAAATGAAGATTTAATAAAGAATATTTTTATACGTGGTAGAGCCACGCTGCAGCTATATTATTGTTGTAGCATGAATGGGTCGGCTCGACCGGGGTAGGACCACGCTCTCACAGAATACCAGCGTAAAATAGCAGCTTAACACTGCTGGGTTTCGTATGGTGAGTGTAGAGAACCGGAGACCCTTTTTACTGGATAGAAGGTATTCCATCTTAGTTCTCAGGGGTGACAACGCAATTTGAATTCTTAATCGAGGATAGATGTAGATCTACATGGGCCACAGTATCCACTTACCATCTAGTGGGCTGTGTGCTCGCTTGTCACCCTTAAACTATAAAGAAAAGTAATGTCGTTCAATGAAACTGTTTTCATTGAGGTAACTTGAAAGTCGTTCATCGAGACAAGGATATCCGAAGAAGAAAAAGAGTAACTGAAATAGCCTAGTGGATCATATGCTAAAGTGGCAATGGGCCGGATTCGGCTATATAGCTCGAAGAACCAACAACCGGTGGGGCAGAAATGTTCTTGCCACAGTCGAGTCAAGTGCTGTATTGGGTGACCCGCCACTGGATGGAGTGACAATCTACTGAAACATACAGATTGTCGATGGATGTAAGTGGCATAGGATCGTACTTTATGGCAATCTATGGGGGAGATCTATGTTCAGCAGTGGACTTAAGATACGCTGTAATGATGATGATGATGATAATGATGATATAACTCTACCGATGATGTGAATGTTAAAGATGAATTTTTATGAAAGATTAAACAAACGTTTAATCATCATTAATACATTTCAAAAAAGAGCACGAGTTGGAGTCTGCTTTTGAACTTAGAAAAATGATATATGTACATGATTTGATATAAACTTTATAAAGCGTTGATTTACAATAATGTTAGTGTTTATTTCTTCCAACGTGCGACTGCGAATTGAGTATATTATATCTACAATAATGGTCAAATAATATCGTCACCGTTTCCAGCAAGAAGAAGCTACCTAACGGATATACTAGATATAGAATTTTCCCGTTAAAGCCTTTAACTTTAAACAGTCAAATGATTAATAAATGTACAATCGTAATTCGTTAAAGTAATATAGCAATTAATATCTGACGCCTTACAAAGCATAATAATATTTCTCTAGGAAAACGAGGTACCTTCCGGATTGTTCGACGTTAGATATCATTGGGAATGTAAAGATCAGTAACATAGACTCTGCGGACGACTCATGAGCTCAAGTAACGATTTAAAAAAATGTGTTTCACAGTAGCTTAAGGTTAAGATAATATCGGGATAATCGTGTCACAGCGGCGTGTTTCGTGTTTATTGAATCATATTTGGGACCAAATATGATTTTTTAATTTACATGTCAAAAGTAAAGTTCGTGTTAACTTATTCTCTATTCTTATTTTTCTGTTAAGTATTGCCTTTGCGATTAATTTGTATTTGTGAACAAGTAACGGTCAAAAGAAAGTAAAACGTGCCTATTTCTTTGACAGCAATAGGAATCATAACGTAAATCGATTTTTATGATAATTGTAACCATTGGGAAGGCGAATCTTTTTTTTAAATACCTTTATTCATATAAAATACATGCATTTAAAATAATAATAAACATCACCAAACTGTGCAACAGTTTGTTGGCGATATACTTACTTTTTCTACTATTTTATTTATTACCGATGATATAGCAATTGGTCTATAGTTACTATAGTCCATGTGGCTCCCCTGTTTATATATTAGTCGTATTATTGCTTATTTTAATATATCCGGGTAAACTCCCCCACCCACACTCATATTTATAAATTTAGCTAATACTGGGCTTATTTCTTTCTTTACCTGCTTTATATCTTGTATTCTAATTTTATCTAATCCCGGTGCTTTATTAAAATCTAAATTATTTATATATTTTTCTACCGTATACGCTCCTGCCTTCTTAAAGTAAAAAGATTTCTCACTTGGTTTTACATATGAAATTCTATCTAAAAAAATATTATCACAGTTATGCTTTATTTTCTGTACTTCTCCTGTGAACATTTCAGAGAACTTATTGCAAATATTATACACACTGCTAGTTTGACCTAAAGATTTTAAAATAACGTCATCTAAACCCGTTTTAGGCTCTAATATTAGAAATCATCAAGAATTAAAATAAAATGCAAATGTAATCTATTTTGTTTATCAGACAGTTTGATATTGCACACCTCGAACGCGAAACAAGAGAGGTTGGGCTTTACGATTACTGACGACTGACAAGGTCACGCTACCCAATCTCATTAAATTCCGAATATTATTTTTTATTTTTATTTTCTTTTGTTACATAAGTAGATTGTTAATTAATTATTAACGAAGATATTTTCGTACAAATATTTAAAAAAAGAGGCAGGCGTGCGAATTAAATTTCATAATTGTTTGTTGTAGTTTCGTAGTCGAAACAACACGATTTGAATTTTAAAAGTTTGTTTTACCGCGTATTCTTCAATAAATAAAGAATCAGGTCTTGTGAATTCCGCCAACGTAAAACGGAACAGTTATTACATAATATGCAAATAAATACAAGTAAGATACAAGTAAGCGTTACAATTAGATTAGATTACATAATAACGAACACTGTAGTTAAGGACATATTACTCGTCACTTTATAAGGGGTTATCACTTATTAGATAGCAAACTCATATGTTAAAGAGTACGTCGTGTCATCGTTGCTAAGAGGGTAAGCACTCTTCGTAAATTTCGTAGTGAACGGGCAACCCGAGTGCGACCTTTTTTATAGGATAAGTGTGATAGTAAGTGGTTGCTGTGGCCCATAGATATCTACATCCATCCACACATCCACATCCATCTGCATTTTGATTCTTAACCGAGGATAGATTCCTCGGTTAAGAATCAAAATGTAGATGCGTTCGCAGCCCTGAAGAAATAGTTCTCAGGAGCCTCGTTTCCAATAAAAATGGTCTCCGGTTCTCTACACTCACCATACGAAACACAGCAGCGTTAAGCTGCTATTTTACGCCGGTATTCTGTGAGAGCGTGGTCCTACCCTACGTGAACCGACCCATTCGAGATACAACTATACTACTAATATAGCTGCAGCATGGCTCTACCGCGTAAATACGATCTACGCAGGCATCAATGGAATTGTTAATTACAATGTTGGATACCGGTTTACCACGTGTTCAGCGTTTAAGGAAAACATTGTGAAGTCCAACAACATGAGCGCAGCGGTGTAACTGTTCTATAACCCTCTCAATCAATGGTATAAAAGGTTTTCGCAGCAGTGGGTTTGTATATAGGCCGTAACTTTACTTTTAATCTCTTACATAGTATAAAACAAAGTCGCTTCCCGCCGTCTGTACGCTTAGACTTTTAAACTACGCAATGGATTTTGATGCGGTTTTCATCAATAGACAGAATGATTCAAGAGGAAGGTTTATATATTATAATACATATTATATAATTCTTCTCTCCGTGTGTATGTGACTGAACTCCTCTTAAACAGCTGGACCGATTTTGATAAAATTTTGTGTGTGTGATTAAGTTGATTAGAGAATGGTTGAGATTCACAATTGAACCCAGTAGGTGGCGTTGTTGTCGAGTTTTAATATATGTATACGCTAACCTAAAGTAACAAAACTATATATAAGCTATAAAACTTGTATTGAATGACTTGTAATTTTTCTTTTTCTTTTATTCTAATGTTATAACGTTAATTAAAATTGTTTTTTTTTTCAAGTAATACATGTAACATTCATGAGTTTGCTGTTAACGGCTAGGTATGCATTTTTGCCTCTTGTTTTATTTTTATTATATGTGCCTTTTAAATTTTAATTACTACGGATTTTTTGTGGATAACGGTGTTGGTTGTGTAATTAGCTAATCTGTTTATATAAGATTTGAATTGTAATTTTTATTATACAACTGTTAGTTGTCCTTAATAAAAAAAAACACTGCAGTGTATTAAGCTGCAACATGAATAGGTCTTAATAGGTTTATTATGGAGCCATTTTACAGCTATATTGTGGTTGGAGCACGAATGAGTCGACTCGACCAGGGAATACCAGCTTAAAATATTTTTTTTATAGAATAAGGGTGACAAACGAGCATACAGTCCACCTGATAGTAAGTGGATTCTGTGGCCCATAGACATCTACATTTATCTTCGATTAAGAATCAAAATGCAGATGCGTTGTCACCCATGACGACTGCGATGGAATGCCTTGTTTCCAGTAAAAAAGGGTCTCAAATAGCAGCTTAATGCTGCTGTATTTCATATTTACGTTTTTACTAGTGACAACGCACCTATTAGATGTGTATGATATGCGCCACATTGGAATTATCACATTTATCCAGTGGAAAAAGCATAAGTAACTTTCAGTAAGTATTACTACTTACTTTCAGTAACTATCATCAAGTGAACTCAGTTCACTTGATGATAGAATAGAGCTCGTTTGGTGTCCTTAATTATTAAAAAGAAGACTAGTAGTGTTGGTTTTCTGATTCTATCTCTGTTTGATTAAAAATAAATCGACGCATTCAGATACAGGGTCACATTTCTTTCAAAATTGTTATCTTTGTAAATAGTAAGACATTGATTTAATCAAAATAATGCAATACTGTCAGTGTTTTATGATTTACAAAGACCGATTAGATAAGAAAGTACAAACGTACGAGTATAATGCCTACATTTGTTCTGTAATTGTGTGTTGTGTAATTATTAATTATTCTTAACTTATCACCATTGTTTATTATGTATGAGAAGGCTTCCTGACTTGTCTAGGAGTTTGTGTGGGTTATGTCCACTTATAACTTTCCGCCACCGCACATGCAATTAGACACTGAAACTTTATCTGCCGCATTGGTCTAGGGGTTGTAAGCGCGACTGCTGATCGTGGTTTTAGGTTCGAATCCCAGGTCGGGCCAAAATCAATTATTGGGTTTTTCCGCCTAGAAATTCTCGGTCCAGGAGTCAGAAAGTTGGCGGTGTTTCACTTTCGTACCTCGGTCTGGCCTGATCTCTCTCCGATCGAGTCGTGTTTGTCCGTCCGTTACAATGGACTCGGAGAGTGAGTAAAATAAGAATACACCTGTGTTTTCGCACACACTCGTGCACTATAATTTTGTCCTGCGTAGATGGCTAATCTCCGTTGACTCAGGCCGCCGTAAACAAAATTCGGTCTGGATGACATTATTATTACTTTATTACACTAAATTTACACCTTGTGCAAGCATTCTCCCATTATTCTCTTTATTGCATTTAATTTGCAGTAATATCGCAGAATTTTCGAACTAATGTCATGTTTATAGAGAGAGATATAATGAATTTAAACCAGGAAATAGATTATTGAAATTTATTGTCCTGCAATGAGCCCAGTCGAGGTAAAGTTATGCGCAAACATTGATGATAGAATATTACGAGACCAAGTTCTCAAAATGAGCATTGGCCAAGTTAGTTCTTTTGGTATGAAAAACGAAACAGTCCTAAAATTTTTAAATCCAGTATACTTGCTAAACCTAAACCGACGATTAAAAATAAAAATAGATACAGATACGTCGCTACACAAGAACAAAGATGGAATGCCTTATTATTGGTAAAAAGAGTTTTCGGCACCCTACACACACCATGCGAAACATATTAAAATTATGTTCCTAATTAATGCTGATATTCTTTCTCTATGAGTGTTCTTTCGCGGTCTAAGGCGCTGCGCAAACGTAGACACTTTTGTGTCTTGTGTGGGATACATGCTAACAGAGAATATTTTATTTTCATGTAATCAATATAAAATCAACCACTCCCTACGCAGACGCAGACACTTTTTGTGTCCAGTTGCTTCCACTTGACACATACCGATTGCTAATCAAAAAGTGTTCGGTGTTGGTAACTGGAAACTAAAAGTCGTCATAATGATTTTTTATATTTACGCCAACACTACACATTGAATAAAAGTCGTCAGTTGAAAACACAAGCAACATTAATAAAAATTGACGGCAACGGCGTCTACGTAGACGTATAAGCAACACAACAAGCAAAGGTAATGTTTCTTCATCGTCATCCGTCGTGAAACTGACGGAGAACAAGCAACGAATTGTTTTTTTTTGTAACGAATTGTTACCAGTGACCAGAAGTAGCAACCGGCGACTGTATCCGATTGCCGCTACCGAACACAGCAACTACGGTTTCCTGTGATGGTGTGCCGTGTCGGTAACAAAAAGTGTCTTCGTTTGCGCAGCGCCTAAAAGATTAAAAGAATAAGAAAGATCGTAATCATTCGATATGTGGTGTTTAAAAATAATTTAACGAATAAGTAGGTAGGAAAAGATAACGAATGTGTGAAAGTGAAGTGAAACACATTAAAATAATTGAAAATTTGTTTTGCCCCGACAATTTGATAAAATTGATTTAAAAAAAACAAAGGAAGAGTGATTTAATGTATACGTATAATCCACAAATATAAATATCTTGTTATAAAAGGAAAAGTAAGACTGGAAATTAATTCAGGACGAAAATTCTATAGAAAAAAAATAGATTTTTTAATAGAATCAGGGTGACAAACGCGCACACAATCCATCTTATGGTAAGTGGCTGCTGCGGTCCATAAAAATCTACATCTATCCTTGATTAAGAATTAAAATGCAGATACATTGTCACCCCTGAGGACTACGATGGAATGCCTCGTTTCCACATTGGTGTTCTGTAAGAGCATGGTTCTTCCCCGGTCCAGCCGACCCATTCGTGCTACAACCACAATATAGCTCCAAAGTTAGTTACTAAATCTATGGCTCCAATATAACTCTTATAAAATATGATAATGTCAGATAATGATGGCATAACTATTTAAAGATATACAACAAATTGCCAGCTGACGACCCAATCCAGTCTTTTCGCAATAGGAAATTGTAGCACAAGACGAGATATTGATGCAATTGCAGTGTCTATTTCTGAATCAGCCGGCGAATCGACGCGGTCAAGGTCGCCCCCACATTGTATGCACGTGGCGCCTTCCGATTACTACGTAATGCCGCGTGCATGTTGTCATGCAATGCTAATTCCCGCGCAATCGCTGCGTTGACTGGCGACTTTTTAGTTTAGTTCTCAGTTAGCTGGCGAAGTGGAGGGCGGCTCTATACAAGATGGTAAGCTAATGCAGGAAGTTGATGGATGCAGGTGGCTGGGACCGTGCTTTGTGGCATTCCTTGGGGGAGGCCTATGTTCAGCAGTGAACTTGTGATGGGCTGTAACGATGATAACGATGATGTTGGTATACCAAATGGTTATACCATAAATTATTGGAAGCCGTGAGATTGTGGCCGTGACTTCTTTGGTATTTACCATAAGTAAAAACAAGAATTGCTTAGGTATTACAAAAAAATATTTTTAAGCAAAAATGGAAATAACGCAGCACATACAAATTTTGCACATTAACTAATACCAAACCCGGAATAATTATTTATAGGCTATACAAATAGTAGTTCATTGCGGGATTCAACCCGTGACCCGCAGCACAGCAGTCAAACTCCTAGCCACTGCGCTACCGAATCGCGTAACGTTAAGCGTAACTATGTAATAAATGTTTTGCCTCGTATAATACCTTTGCCTAACTTTCTTAGAACAAAAGTTTTCTTCTTTATAAGAAGCGCGGGGCGGATACCCCGGCTTTGCACGGGTTACTTCTGTATCTGGACAACAGCACCATCTACCGGGTCCAATTGTGAATCTAAACTATACAAGGACCCATTCAAACACACACAAAAAATTTCATCAACATCGGTCCTGCTGTTTAGGAGTTCAGTGACAAGCAAACGTACAGAAGAATTATATATATATATAAAGAGATAAGGTACCTAGCCTTCAAAACCTCATTCTCAAAGCAATGCAACTTTGTTCAATGGAAAAGAGCTAAAGCGTGAATTCAGATTGCAGAAATTTCGATTCGGTTTCGGGACAAATAGTCTATCCAGGGTTTTACGATTTTCTCATTTAGAATAGTAGCTGATGCTCAGCGAGTATCGAATGATTTACAGTCGAGGCTACCTACACGTGCTGTTTTTGAACTAGCTGTTGCTTACGTTCTTCCTAGCATTAGATTAAATCTCGTATTACGAAGGTGTAAAGAACGTCCGTACTTTATAATATGTGGAAATATAAATTGCAATAATGTATATTTATCTAGCCACGTTAGTTCAGAGGTCAAATGCTGGCTTTCTATTTTATAAGTACATTCTAGTTCGTTTCCCGGATTTAGCAAGTGTTTTTTTATAAAATCAAAGTGTCAAACGAACTTGCAGTCCACCTGATGGTAAGAGGCTACAACAGCCCATGGTCACCAGCAAATTACTTCAAATTAAGTAGGCTACAGATGCGTTGTCGCCTACGAGAAATAAGATGAATGCCTTATAGCCTGTAATTATACCGGCTCTCTACACCAGGAGTTCCCAAACTTTTAAAGTAATGAAACACTCGCCAAATCCCTTTTATTTTATGGAACCACACATCAAATGATTACATATCATAGACAGTGCAATTGAAATATTATATTATCTCGCTAACTACCTACGTATCTATATAACAGTAATAGGTTCTTCTCATCACATACTTTGCACTAATTCAAAATAATATTTGTACCAAAGTGTGAAATTATTTAACAAGCAAAAATAAATACTTTCGCGGAACCGGTGGTCACTTTTCCACGGAACCCACTTTAGGAATCTCTGCTCTATACCCTTTAGACCGAAACATAGCAGTACAAACACTACTATATGGCGGCTACAAACACTACTATACTTCTACACTGAAAAGCTGTCCCAACATCTAATAGTGTCCGGTGATACATATAGTAAAACCTATATGAGTGCAAAATTCGAAATATTTGAAGGACGGGCAAGAAATGACGGGATATTTCCAGTACACAATACAGTACGACGGTACAAAGACCATAGCGGATTCACTTCTGTTCCAGAGCTTTCCAAAACACATTTTTGGAGTTTATTGAGTTTAACGGTGGTAGAGCCACGCAGCAGCTTTTGCTGTTGCACGTATGGGCCGGCTCGAGCCGGGTTAGTACCACGACCTCACAGAATACCGGCGTGAAGTGGAAGCTCTGCTTTTGCGTTTCGTCTGGTGAGTGCAGGTGACCGGAGGCCCAATTCTCCCCCCCCATCAACATGGTAGCGGAATTAAATAATAGACTACCCCAGGAGGGTACCAGCACCCCTGGAGAATCCCTCGCTGAGCATCCACGACCATGCTACTCCACTCCTGAGCGTGGGTGCTCAGGCTGCCCCGCGTATTCTGGGGGCAAAATTCCGCTCAGAACAATAACTGCTCGGGGCAAACTGAGCAACAAGACCAAGGCGACCCCTGCCACGCTATCCGTGAATTTCTGCAACATCAGGGGACTTCACTCGAACCTAAACGCCGTCCACTACCATCTCGAGACGGCGAAGCCGGCCTTGCTCTTTCTGACCGAGACGCAGGTGTCCTCTCCGGCTGATACTTCGTATCTCTCCTACCCAGGGTACAAATTGGAACACTCCTTTGTGCCTCGGGCTGGAGTTTGCGTATACGTCAGAGAGGACATTTGTTCTCGACGCCTCGGCAGTCTTGAATGTTCGGACCTGTCCATCCTTTGGCTGCGCGTAGATAGCGACGACCATCCGCGCGTCTACGGGTGCCTCTATAGGTCCCATAGCGGTAATGCCGAAACAGACCGACTCATCGACCACGTCCAAATGGCTACAGATTCCTTGCTACAACAGGTCCCATCCGCAGAGATCGTAATCCTTGGCGATTTTAACGCCCACCATGCCGAATGGCTCGGTTCACGTTTAACCGATCATGCGGGAAGATCTGTTTATGACTTTGCCTTGGCATATGGTCTGACACAACTGGTTACTTCGCCTGCGGATCCCAGATGTGGAGGATCATACACCTTCCTGTTGGACCTTCTGCTGACCTCTCATCCGGATCGATATCAGGTTTCCGTCGAAGCCCTCTCGGCTCTTCGGACCATTGTCTGATCCGGAGTGTGATGCCACCACGCTCCTCGCGGTTGCGTTCTGCAGGTTGCCGCCGTGTTTGGCATTACAGGTCGGCGGATTGGGACGGAATGCGGTCTTTCTTTGCATCCTACCCATGGGGGCGGGTTTGCTTCTCGCCGGATGATCCCAGCGCTGTTGCTGACTCTGTCACTGATGTGGTGCTACAGGAATGGAACTATTTATACCATCAGCTGTGGTACCCATCGGAGGCACATCTCAGCCTTGGTTTGGTCGCTCCTGTAAGACTGCATTACGCAGTACGCAGGAGTGCTATCAGGCCTGGGCTGTGGCTTCGGCGGCTCGGGATGTAAACACCAGCATGCTTAAAAAGAAGTATAACTTCGCCTCCAGGTCCGTCAAAAGAGTTATTGCCAAGGCAAAGTCAGAGCACATAGGCAGAATTGGCGAGAAACTAGTTCGCCTTCCTTCGGGAACCCGTGCATTCTGGTCTCGCCAAGGCTGTCCAAGGAATTTCAAGCCATCACTACCATCTCTGCACAGGAGGACGACTCACTGGCCCACGCCGCAAAAGAGAAAGCCGACCTTTAGGCCCCTTTTGCGTCCAACTCGATTCTTGATGACGGGGAACACACCGCCGACCATCCCGCGGTGTGAGTGCTCCATGCCGGATGTGCGGTTCTCACAGCGCTCAGTTCGCAAAGCACTCCTCTCCTGGACATCCACAAGTCGAGGGCCTGACGGAATCCCAATTGTGCTGAGGACGTGTGCTCCGGAGTTGGCACCGGTTCTAACGCGTCTTTCCGGTACTCCTACACCCTAGGTGTAGTCTGGAAATCATGGAAGACAGCTTTTGTCCAACCGATCCTAAAAAGGCGACCGCTCAGACCCGTCCAACTACAGGTCTATCGCCATCACCCCTTGTTCTCCAAAATAATGGAGTCCGTTATAAACTGCCAGCTCATGCGGTACCTTGAGGATCACCAGCTGATTAGTGACCGCCAATGCGGTTTTCGTCGGGGTCGATCAGCTGGTGATCTTCTGGTCTACCTGACTCATAGATGGGCGGAGGCAGTAGAGTTCAAGGGAGGCATTGGCCGTTAGTTTGACATAGCGAAGGCTTTCGATCGGGTTTGGCACAAAGCGCTTCTTTCGAAGCCCTTCCTATGGGCTTCCTGAGAAATTGTGCAATTGATCACCAGCTTTCTTGCAGATCGGAGCATCAAGGTCGTTGTAGACGGTGCATGCTCTGACTACAAGCCTATTAACGCTGGTGTTCCACAAGGCTTCAAGAAAAGAGCCTACTCCTTTTAAAACGCCGGCAACGCATCTGCAATTCCTCTGGTTCCCTGGTGTTGCAGTTGTTCATGGGCGGCGGTAGTCACTACCATCAGGTGAGCCGCATGCTCGTTTGCCTCTCCTATAAAAAAAAAAAAAAGTTTATTGGAGTTTGTTGGAGTTTGCTCCTTAAGAATCGATTTTCATATAAAATAAGCCCGGGATATGAAAATTTCTGGAGAGTAAAATCAAACGTTACGTTATGTATTCATGTTTCCATAACTACGTAATGTCGTGGCTCTACTACTTTATATAAACAAATAACAACTGTCAACCAACTGTCAACTTGCGGAGTTTTGATATTAAATTTCATACAATATAATAGTTCGTAAGGAGTAAACTCCAGTCGTGCGTCGGAGCTGACACACACACTTTTTTTATATAGAAGAACAATGCGACTCATTTGATGGTAAGTGACCACCGAACACACATCTATTTTTCTTACATTCAACAATAAGATAAAAAAAATCCCATTGAAAAAATGCAACAAAGCATATTGCGGTTTGAAAAGCAAAGTTACAGTCTATATAATAATATGTTCCTTAAGCCGGGTCTTCTCTCAATATTGAGATGGTTGTAGTGAGTGGATATGGAACAGTAAAATATAGTATAAATTGTAAGTAAGCTGGTTTGTAAATTATTGTGGCAAGCTCAAGACAGAAATATAATAAAATCATTTATTGGAAATTCATTAGACTTTGATTGTAATTTTGATCTAGGTATTAAAGATCTCTTTCCTCTCTCTCTTTCTTTCTCTCTCATGCACACCGCAGATTAGATAATAGTTAGTAGAATCAAATGTAGTTTGATATTTAATGATTGTCCACCATAACCTAAGTGTGACGACAAGTCGCTTTTACTTGACGCGTGTTTTTCGTAATTTTAAAGAAATTCATGAAAATTTTCCTACGAAGTTTCAAAGAGGGAGTTCTGCAAAATACATTTAAGGTGTACATGACTGGCATTGTTATTTGTTGTACTTGTTGAGGTGTAAGAATAAAGCAATTAAAATTATAAGGTATGGATCAGGAATAAAGACGAAAATAGAATAACAAATCCTTAAAAATTTTTGTCAATGTTGAGAACAAAAAGTCTCAATTGTAATATGGAAATTGTTTGAAACATATTACTTATATTTTTTTATAGGATAAGAGTGACCAGCGAGTACACAGTCTACCTGATGGGAAGTGGTTGCTGTGGCCCATAGACATCTACACCTATCCTCGTTTGCGAATCAAAATGCAGATGCGTTGTCAGCCGTGAGGACTAAGATGGAATGCCTCTTTTCCAGTAAAAAGGGTCCCCGGTTCTCTACACTCACCATACGAAACACAGCAGCAATAAGCTGCTATTTTACGCTGGTATTCTGTGAGAGTGTAGTCCTTCCCCGGCGTAGTCGAGCCGACCCATTCGTGCTACAACTATACAATTAATATAGCTGCAGCATGGCTCTACCACGTAAAAGATTATATTTAAAAAGGACAGTCATGTCAATACTATATCACCGGAAGTGTGGGACGCGGTGAGTAATTAAAACTTATTAATTACTCCACCACTCGCAGGCAGTAAAGCCCGCCTTTACTACTCGAACTGAGCGCAGTAATAAAAGAAGTTCGCCTTTAAGCCTTTAAAAACGCTCGACGCGTAGCAATGTTTCGAGCGAATTCGATGGCAGTAAAGCACCGGCGGGTTTATGGCCCAGTGTTTGCTCGATGCAGGCGCGTGACTTTTTAGCTAACTACGTGCTTTGATTAGTTCTTGAAAATACATAAGCGCCGTGTTAAGGCTGTTGCTTACGAGGTCATTCTGAAAATCTACGTTTGTTCCATAACACGTGTAGCATACATACGTTGAATGCTGTTAGAAGAATCTACCTTTTTTTATAAAACTGAAGTGTCAAATCTGCAGCCAAACAAAGATGGCTACAGATGCAATGCATTACACTAAGATGGAATGCATTACAGCCTGTTTTTATAGTGGTTCTTTGTACTCTCCAGACCGGACCACTGCTATTTGGCGGTAGAAAGAGGTAAGAGGGTAGTACCTACCCAAACGGAATTTTAACCAAGAAAGGAGTCATACCACCTGGTTATCCTACCTACTCTTCTCGAGTAAGGTTATTGAGATATTATTTTTCAATCGACTTTGAAAAGGAGGAGGTACTCAATTCGACTGTATGATTTTTTTATATGAACCGATTTCGATGATCTTTTTTATTAGAAAGCTGATACTTCTCACGTGATCCCATATAAATTTGATTAAGATCTGACCAGTAGTTTTTGAGTTATCCTTTATAATTTATATTGAAGTCGGTTGTACAATTTTTTTAATTTTACCACTTGTTATTGAGTAATAACAACTGAGTAACCAATTAAGTTGAAGGTAAGTGAATCGTGACCCATTTATTCGCAATGATTGATTCATATTTAAAAATGCAAATGCGTCGTCGCCTCTGAGAACTAAAATGGAATGCCTCGTTGCCAGTAATAAGATCTTTTGTAAAATGAATTATTTGGAATGGTACGGTATTCTATTAGCGGTAGGTAAAATCGAGGACAAATATGATGCAAACATTTTTGCGCACTTATACAAAAAACAAATGAGAAAATGAAAATATGTCACTCAATATTTGAAACATAATGATTATTAAAAATGATATGTTGACAGAAACAGTGTGATGAATTTTAGCTGCATGTGATCCATAAAAATCGTGTAACTCCATACTGCCAACGAGTAATTGTTGCTTGGACGCTAAGTCGGCTTTTAAACTGTGCGAAGTCCGCACTAAAGGCAAACTTTATTAGACGCCATCCGAGACACTCGTAAAGTTCTATTTATGACGTCTTCACCACACTGGAGTACTTTGAAAGACTAATTGGGAATGATACAACAGCGTGTGAAGTATACGGAGCGGCAAAAATTACTGCAGGTACCTACAGCAATGTGAAGGTTTTATGGCTATATTTCACAGCGAGCGTCGAATGTAAAACTTACATAGTCTTGAACGAGTGCGCTCATTTACACGTATCTCTACATGAAGCTCTTGTTTAGTCCAAGTTGTGAACAATTTTAAGTGTTGATAAAGGTGATTTGATTAAAAAAGAATGCAAAAATAATTATGTTGACAACTGTTTTGTAAAACTGTTTGATATTTATACCTATAAAAATATCGTCATATTAAAAAACACAACAGAACAAACAAAAGACACATGAATTACAAATAAATACAAATGGTAATTATTTATTTTCGAAATAAAAAGTAAAACATTGACGAGACGATACAATCGTACAGATTTTAAAACGTACCTAAGGGTATTTACATATTATGGTGTCTGTCAGTAAGATCATGATAACCGTTTAATTGTTTTAAACGTCGTAGATTTTTTAAATTTGACTCATTTAATCGTAAAACATAACTGTCCAGCGGCTTAAGTGAACATTTAGTACCTACTAGATTTCGAAACCACACAAGAAGTCATGTTACTTATTTTGATAGGATAAGGTTACATATTTATTTACTTAGTTATTTCATTGAGCTAAAACAGCTGCAAGGAAATTAAACGTCCTTGTAAAGGTGCCGCCGTATTTTACGGCGACAGCTGCTAACTCTATAAAAAGCTCAAGTCCGGTCGTGCATGGAGTATTGCTGCCATATATGGACTGGTACTGCTAAATGTAACCTAACAACTTTATTATCAAAGAAAAAGCGTGCTAAGAGTGTTATTGGTGACCTCGATCTGGATGAAGCCAATCTTACCAGTCTCGAGTACATGCGTAAAATAGCCTCTCGGTCTTCTACAGGAAACATTTAAGAGTTTATGCGCAGGAAACGCATAATTTAGGATCATTCCCTCTCCCTTTCACAATCAGACAACCAGAAACTCGGCCAGACTCCACCCTTTTAATGTCAATTATTGATATACCACGCATTTAAACCAAAACGTTTGCTTTATCGTTCGTAATGAATACAGCGATCACCACCATAACTATCTTTACAGCCTTTCACAAATCCACTGTTGAGTCAAGTCCAATACAGCAATGGAATGAAATAATTTACCAGAATCTGTCTTTCCATACGATTATAACTGGTTATCTTCAAGGCAAGGCTTTTGTTTAATTTAAGCCAGTGTGCAGAAACAGGAGATGGGTAACAGCATCTTCCTAACAGCTTAAAATAATAAAAATAAAGTGTAAAATAATAAAGAAAAACTGCGGTTGCCAACCCGCCTGCCAAGCGTGGCAACTACGGCAAAATTCCCCCTATGAGGCACTCTATTGGGGAGGCCTATGTTCAACAGTGGACTTTATAGGCTGTAAAGGAAGGAATAGAAGCCAGTGTGCCTTACCATGTTTGCCGCCATCACAATTTACTATACTCGCTTAAAAATTAAAAAAAAAAAACACTAGGAAAAGTCATTATTCGAAATATTCCATTAGATTTAAATATTACACATTTTAAAATAAGAATTACTACAAAACACATTAAAGCTATGTATATCTTAGCTATTTAAAACTGGACAAATGTGAATAGGATTCGCGCCTAAAGGGTTCCGTAATTACTTAATTATGTTTGTAGACCGTTCAGGCATACCGGGAATCGAGAATCTCGACGAAAAATCGCCTGTTTTCGATACCGATACACGAATGCCGTAAATTAAATAAGTTACGAGTAATACACATAATGGCTAGATGTCGCATTTCGGGCTTATTTTATTCGTATTCGATTGTCGTATTTTAGCATTTTGCTATTGTCATTACCATTTATTTAATTAATTTTGGACCTATATTAACTTGCAATGTCAATTTGCAACACTGATTAATAAAACTCTTTTAAAATTCGTTATTGAGCAACGTTTGAGTTAGTTGAATCAAAGTTTAAAGGTCAGTGGGCGCAATATACGGTCAGCAAAGTGATCCCATAAGGGTTCCGTCTTTTAACCGACTTCAAAAAAGGAGGACGTGCTCAATTCACTGGCTTTTTTTTAATGTGTGTTGCCTCAGAACTTTTTTCCAGGTGAACTGATTTTGATGATTTTCTTTTTATTTGAAAGCTGGTGCTTCTCATGTGGTACCATATATATTTGATCAAGGTCTGATCAATACTTTTTGAGTTATTTTTAATAATTTATATTGAAGTAGATTGTACAACATTTTTAATTTTACAGCTTTTTCTTTTTTAGGGACAGAAACTTAATAACATAAAATATATCGCTAACAAAAAATGAACTTATTACTATTACTATACTACTACTATTCTCAGTGTTTACTACTATCCGTATGAGGAAGCTTGAATACGCTCAACGAGTTATTGAGAGTTGAGAATGTCTTGAGTTACGAAGATATGCAAAGTAGAACTAGAGTAACCGATATAACCCATTGGATCAGTTAGCGGAAGTGGCAATAGAAAGGCCAAATTGCTCGTAAAACAGGCAACTGATGGGTAGAAAGTTTCATGAGGCAGTCTCGTACCGGTAAGCGGAGTGTAGGGCCACGTCTAATCAGAATGATAAAATGGAATTATTTTATTCAATGTTGATTACGAGTAATTCTTATTGAAAGCCTTTTTATTCTTTTGCTGGTCACTCGCTCGGTAAAAGCCTTTGTCCTGGGAAAGGTTTTTTTCAAAGTTATTCAATTAATAAGATAACTTGGTAAGACACCGAGAGCCTATGGATGCAGGTGAACACAGTGGATTTGTCAAAATCTACATAAAACATAAAAAGGTATTTTTTATTTTCTTTATTATGATTTGTTTTCGACTAATCTCATTAATAATTACACAAGTGGTAAAATCAAAAATTTTGTACAACCGAATTCAATATAAATAAAATGAGAACGTCATCAATGTAGTCGAAGTCAATTAAATACACATTAACTAAAAAACTACTAGTCAGATCTTATAAATTAGATCCATCAAATTTATATTGGACCAGCTTTCAAATAAAAAAAGAATAATCAAAATCAATTCATCTAGGAAAAGTTCTGAGATAACACACATTAAAAAATACAGTGGAATTGAGAACCTCCTCCTTTTTTTTAAATCGGTTTAAAAGAGACAGGAGGTTAGGTCATACATATGAAAAATTGCATATTCGAAGCGCAGATTAAAAATTCTTAGCTAGTGGCTCTTGTTGTCTCAACTATCGAAGTAGAGTAAAAACATGTGCAAAATTTACAATAGGCGCATCTGCCCGTCAAGAAGACGAATTGCTCATTTCATACGTACAGTTAACGCTTCTGCGAGCATTACTACACATTTTCCATAAACTAGTGCCTCGTAAAACTGCACATATGTTTACCGGAGCGAGGTGCAGCACCTTAAAAGCATTGGTAATATAACAAAACGTCTGAACCGAAATTGCCCATAAAAGTCCGACGGCGTTTTCCAACTAAAGCCATGAAACTGAAACGCTGGAGGAATTTACAATGGCCGCCCCCGTCTACATTTAACGTTTGTGACGCTCACCTTAGTTTAATTAAAGTGCCTGGACTCGAAACTCGAAATGATTTCGCCAAATTGTGTCAGCGCTTAAAACGTTATAGCGCAGAAATACAAGTGGCCCCAAGCGACTCCCTTGATAAAGTCCACCCTGGATATTCCTCAATACTGTAACAAATAATAAAAATGAACTAAGAGGTCACTAAGACATTAAAAAAAAATAGTAGAAAACCATTGAGATGAAATCTTGTCGGTTTTATATACCTGAGCGACCGAGCTTCACTCGGCGTAAGAAAAAACATTCGCAGTGATAACACCTATCTATATAATATAAACTTGGAATTATATATATATATATATATATAAATATATATATATGGGTATATTACTAGTGGTAGGTTCGAATCCCGGGTCGGGCCATTAAAATTACTTATTGAGTTTTTCTGTCAAGAAATTCTCACTAGCTGCCCGAAGTCAGGAAGTTTGCGGTATTTCACCCCTGATCTCTCTCAGGTCATGTAGGTTTACCGTACCATCGGACTATGAGAGTGAGGAAATAGAGAGTGCATCTGTGCTTGCGCATGCACTTGGGCACTATAATCCTGTCCTGCACAGATTGCTAGTCTCTGTTAAGGCCGCTGTGACCGAAGTTCGATCTAGAGAAGTACCTATGTATTATTTAAGTGTTAAGATGTGGATACCCATAATGCTGATAAAATTCTTCCGATTGATAATTTTTATGATGAATAACTTAAGGATCTAGATCAAGTCAATGGTAGTGTTGTGGTGGCAGGTAAAATATGTTAGTATAATTAATAGATCAAATGAATACAGTATGCTTACTTATATCAGTTTAGATGATAATTCGATGATATACTCGTATTATAGTGCTATACGTGTATTAAAAATATCCATATTATTATACTAAACTACTTTCTCGTTTCCGATGTTACTCATAAGTCTACACGATGACATCGAATAAAGGCTTAAATGCAGTCACTTACAACTATCACATTCAGAACACACTGACTATCGCATTCAGAAATTAATAAAATGTGTTCATTACAAATATTAGATCCGTTTGATATTTCATAGGATTGAGAACCCGAACATATCATAAATAACAGGTATTAAGTCGTAAAGATGTTTACTGTCTAGAATTTCGCCTGGGTAGGTAGACCCCGACTAGAAGCATAATAAATATTAGAAGCATAATGGAAATAGCGAAGCAAAATGCACTCGGGACACAGTGTCAAGAATTACAATAGCAAAATAACAATTTAACAACAGAACAAAATATTCTTAATACGAGAAATATTTCAAGAAACACCAAAAGAGATTAATCAAAGAATATATTTAGATTAGGCCTTCGAAATATGGTGTTAGAGTTGAATGCAGAGAATAACCTGGATAGAAAAAGATACTAATGAAGAGATACTCGAACAGTTAAGAGAAAAAATCAATAATTTCATTTATTGGAAACAGAAGAGTCCATTGTAGTCCCTCGTTATTCTAGGCCTCCGTGGTAAGGTATTTGCTGCGACACGACAATTTTATTAAGAACACAATCAAAGTTGAGAATAGAGGGAAAGAGAGAAGAATTTTTTTTTATAGTATAAGGGTGACAAGCGAGCACACAGTCCACCTGATGGTAAGTGGTTGCTGTGGCCCATAGACATCTACATCTATCCTCGATTAAGAATCAAAATGCAGATGCGTTGTCACCCCTGAGGACTGAGATGGAATGCCCCGTTTCCAGTAAAAAGGGTCTCCGGTTCTGTACACTCACCACACGAAACACAGCAGCTTTAAGCTGCTATTTTACGCTGGTATTCTGTGAGGGCATGGTCCTTCCCCGTACAAGCCGAATGAGGAATGCTGGTGTTGTGGTATACAGCGAATTAAAGAGTTTGGGAGAAAGGGAAATAGACTGGCAATTACTCCACCGCTTAGAGTGCAGTTCTTGTATTTAAAGAAGAAGAAAGTACTATTCTCTTACTTGTTTCTGTCGCTAAGCTGTTTGCCCCTACTGATGTGCTCCGGTTGGACAAAAGAGTACAAAGGAGTCGGTATACGGGACGAGATACAATGACACTGAGATAAGTTAAAAAAGTTACTACTTACTCCATGAGTAACTTCTTTATACCTGTTTGAGTTTAATTCAAAAAAACAAATAGCTGATCTGAAAATATACAATTTTTTATAGATTTTTATAGAATAAGGGTGACCAAAGTACACACAGTCCACCTTATAGCAAGTGGGTGCTGTGGCCTATAGACATCTACATCTATCCTCGATTAAGAATCAAAATGCAGATACGTCGTCACTCCTGAGCACTAAGATGCAAAGCCTCGTTTTCAGTAAAAAGGATCTCCAGTTCATTACACTCACCATATGAAACACAGCAGCATTGAGCTACTATTTTAGAGTGCTACAACTATATTAATATAGCTGCAGCGTAGCTCCACCACGTATAAAATAACAAAGTAATATAAAATAAGTTACAATGCATAAACATGTATTTAATCGCTACACTTACTATACGAAACACAGCAGCATTGAGCTGCTATTTTTTCTCAAGCCAAGCATATGCTTAAAAGAAAGCTCTAAAAACTAAAATTAAAACTATGTTAAGTTATCGAATAAAAATTTTGAATTTTACGTAGGTGTTCTGTGAGAGCGTAGAGCGTGGTCCTTCCCGATCGAGCCGATTCATTCGTGGTACAAATATAGCTGCAGCATGACTCTAAAACGTACAGAAATTATAAATCATTTGGTGGACTCGAAAAAGCGTTGCAGCCTTACGATACTAAAAGAGCTGCAGTTCCAAGGGAACCTATACCGTAAATCCGCAGAAGCTGCTTACGAGTTCGATGTAAAAATCTTATAACCGAATGCGTCTCGCTTTTATAGCCCGGAACATATTTACGAGAATCCGCTTGCAGGAATTGCGCGTAAATTTGCGACAATGGCGTTTTTCATTACTTTCAAATGCAATTCTTAATATTTATGAAAATATTCAAATATTTTCGATTTATCGCAAATTATACGACTACGCCATATTTGATGTTGTTCTGCCCTTTCCGATAGGTGGCGATCCGAATTCACGCCCGACATTTTACAATGTCAAATATCCAAAAATTTTTAATAACTTAACCACGTCGCCAACTTGGTAATCGAGTCTAGATTTTGTGATTTTGCTTTTTGAAACTAAAACAACACATATTAAGAATTTGAGTCATTTTGCTATGTTTTGTTCATATAAACTGTATATTTAAATAAAAACAATGTGTCTTTATGAAAACAAATATACCTGTCGTGTGATGGTGACCTGATTCGGTCAAGCCGCCTAGAAGTTACACGATCAATAATAGAAGCACCAACGATATGACAAAATATACATACATATAAAGATATGTCGAACAAGTTTTATTTTATATAATACGAGTGAGGAAACAGTCCAATCAGTCAAAGTCTCTAATCACCCCATATGAAACACAACAGCATTAAGCTGCTATTTCACACTGGTATTTTGTGAGAGTGTGGTCCTTCCCTGGTCGAGTCGACCTATTTGTGCTGCTACCATAATATAGCTGCAGAATGGCTCTACTACGTAAAAAGTTCTATGAATACCAGAATACCTACGCCATTCGAAACCCAATTGAGACATTTGTACATAAACACAAATTGTGTTTTTTGGGTCTAGTTGTGCGCTAGGGTTATATTGAGCAAGAGTACTACTACTGACGATAATACTCGAATTGTCCAGAGAACATCAATTTCGAAGCAATATCAAGTAATGTTATTAATAGAACCGTTTCGAAAAATAGTTTGTTTGTATTTGTTCTATCAATGTCGTCGCATCGCATTGCATTAAGCTTCAACCAAAGAATCACATCGACCTATTGCTTATGTGTTTAAAATATATATATAAAATTATTTAAGTTTATGAGTTCATATAGATTTTTTGTTGAGGAAAATCGTAAATTATATACAAGGATGAAAATAATATGGTGTCTTGCACGGAACAACTATTTGTATAGCCCACAGATAACTGTTCCGGGTCTGGATGCTTGTCCTAGTGTAATTTGTTTTGGAAACTTCCTCCACGATACAAAAGAAAATGCTTGTGTGGGCTTAACGTTTTAACTAACAAGAAAAAAAAATCATCGTAAGGTGTATTTTATTTCAGTTGTTTCTAATTTTGCGTATTATACGTAGCTATCCGTAGGTTATACACAGAGTTGTTAACTAAAGTATACGGTCCCCAGCTATACAATCATATCAAGTAATGGTATTGCGCAGTCGAAATACAGACTGTACAGAGTTATAATGACTAAGCATAACCATATATTAAATCAAGCGAAATCTCAAACGAAAGCTAAGAGGTAAACGCTGGTTCCAGATTCCACAATACGCGAATTGCAATTTTAAGTGCTGATAGACCACGTGCCTGGCGATGAAGAAAAACATCGTATAGAAACCGGTTTGTATAAGACTTAAAAATATCATGTAGTCATGTAAAGTCTGGCGGGGAGTTGCAGACGTGCAGGAAGTCGAAGGATGTAGGCACAGCTTATGACCATATTTTGTGGCATCTGACCTGACCTGAGCTATCACAGCTTCAGTTGGTGTAGAAGTTACTAAGACTTTAATTTACAGATACATACGAGTATTAAATTGTACCTAATCACTAGCTTATAACATTCTGTGAGTTTTTTTACGCGAAAATCAAATAACATAAAGGAAATAGTTAAATTTACGATGGCTTTTATAGTATTTCCTTAGAAAGCTAGAGCAAGCCGCCGCACGGGAGCTTTTCAATCCGCAGTGCGCAATAAAAATATGCGACGCTCCACAAGACACATAAAACTTGCAACGACAATGAATTTCTGAAAAAGATAATGCATAGCGCCGTCTCTTTATAACCGGGTACGTGAGACAGGGACAAAGCACCACCGCAATAAAACTTTTGATAGGATCCGGAGGAATTCGCGATATCGGACGTAGCTCGTTTTACTACCGGACTCCGAAGACCCGTGTATCGTCTTAGCTTTATGACTGCGTTTTAAAAATTATAAAAAGTCCCGCTTCAATTTCTTCAGCCTTTGAAAACACATGACGTCAACCTACAGTTTATACGTTCCCAAGCCACGGCATTTTTTAATGCTCAGAAAATAACTTCTCCTATCCCTTTTTACTTTAATCTTCACACAATCCTACTTCGCAAAACAAAACAAACGATAGTGTTAAAATAATGTGATAAGCGAGCTAACAGTCCTGACTGGTCCTGACAGCAAGTAGCTACCGTAATCTGCCAGCACCTCCAACCAACTTCAAGAATAGTCCCCGCAGCCTTTTTTATAGAATAAGGGCAAAAAATGAGCAGCACTTACCATTGTGACCCATAGGCACCCACATCAATCCTCGATTAATAATCAAAATACAGATACGTTATCACCCCTGAGAACTAATATAATACGAAACACAACATTAAGCTGCTACTTATGCCGGTATTATGTGACCTTCCTCAGTCGAGACGACCTTTACGTACTAGAACTATATTATAGCTGCAGCGTGGCTCTACCACGTATAAAATGTTTCTTCACTATGTAAAATTTTGTAAGATTTTTCTCCGTTATCGTGAGGGCGTTATACAACATCATCCAAACCCGGAACAATTATTTGTAGACCATACAAATACTTGTTTCTTTCGGGGTTCGAACCCGTGGCTCCGCAGCGCCCCAGCCAAATGCCGAGTTTACATTCAATAACTTCAAGTTCGAGCTTAAATTACATACATTTTAAATGCAAATTCTAAACACCCATTAAATCTGAACACGTAATTAATAAACTCTAAACAACACAGAAGTTTCCATTTTCCAATATCAATTAACGAAGCAAGACCGCAGACTGAACAGTTATCGGTGAGTCCGTCTGTCCGTTGATTGTTTTCGGAACACGCCGTATAATTGCGGTCTCGTTGCCCAAAGTTAACTTTGCTAAAACCGCACGTTTTACACACACACACGAAATTGCTTACCAAAATTTAAGAGGGTTGCTCTTACGTAACTGGACACAAGTTAAACAGTAGGTACAAAAAGTTGCACACGAATAACCTCGAAAATAGTTAAAAACTGCCTGTATAAAGGCAGACCGCTATTGTCCCGAACTGTATCTCGCAAACATATCCCACAGAGAAACAACTGTTGCTCTAACTTTACATGCAAGCAATTGCTTAATTTTCAACTTTAGGTAAAGTTTAGAACGGAAACACAATTTCTAGTATAAAGTATAAAAAAGCAGCAGAAAATAAATTTTGTACACGACCTAAAGTAAGCATAAAACCGTATACGAGAATCGATTCTGTGATTTATACTATACATTTATTTATTTATTTACTGTGAATTCATAACACGCTTTTAACGCGTGGGTGTCATAAGAGGAGAAAATGGGAATTGACAATATGCCCTGAGGGCAGGGCCTGAGTTACCCATAGGCTAACTAGGCTGGAGCCTAGGGCGCATGGTTTGAAGGGGCTGAGCTAAAACAAATACTGTAAAAAAAATATTGTAAAAATAAGAAATATTTGGTACCTATCGTATTTCGTTGACTGACTGGACGTGATTCAAAGATTTTAAACTGCTCAAACTCCCTTCTCTACCTATAATTTTATTAAGGTGTTTTGCCAAGGCTGTCCCTTGGAACTTCTGTCAACCATCTGTTCCATCTCTGCACTTACTGGCGCATGCCGCAAAGGAGAAAGTCGATCTATAAGGTTCATTTTTTGAGTCTAACTCCACTCTTGATGCCGGGGGGTACACACCGCCGACCATCCCGCGGTGTGATTGCTCCATGCTGGATGTGTGGTTTACACAGCGCTCAATGTGCAAAGCACTCCTCTCCCTGTCAAGGCGAGTGGGCCTGATAGAGTCCCTCTCATTGTGCTGAAGACGGGTGCTCCGGAGTAAGCACCGGTTCTAACGCATCTTTTCCGGTACTCCTACTCCCTAGGTGTAATCCTGAACTTATGAAAGACAGCTTTAGTGCAACCGATCCCTAAAAATGCGACCACTCAGACCCTTCCAACCACAGGCTTATCGCCATCGCCTCCTTGTTGTCCAAAATAATGAAATCAATTATAAACTGTCAGCTCATAAGGTACCTTGAGGCCACCAGCTGATTAAATCACTAATCAGCTGGTTCTAGTTCTAATCTTCTAATTTACCTGACTCTTAGATGAGCGGAAGCAGTAGAGTCCAAGAGAGAGGCCTTGGTCGTTAATTTTGGACATAGCGAAGGCCTTCGATCGGCTTTGGCACAAATCGTTTCTTTAGAAGCTTCCTTTTTATGGGCTTCCCGAGAAATTGTGCTATTGGATCATCAGTTTTCTTGCAGATCGGAGCATCAAGATCGGAGTAGACGGTGCATACTCCAACTGTTCTACAAGGCTGCGTGCTATCACTTACGCTGTTTCTTCTGTTTATCAAGTAAATGTTGTTATTATTGGTTGTAATAGTGGTGATGCTTTTTACATCGGCCGTGCTAATATTTCTCGGCAACACGTCATCGAGTATCGGAATAAACTTTTGTCTGAAGTCACTCTAGTCCTGCTTAAACTTCAGAAGATACAAGTTTGCGCATTTACCACTAACAAGAACCCCTTTTTCGTATCTAGTCATTTTCAGGGCACTCCTCATGCTACCGCAGCCAGCATCTAAATCCTCGGCATCGATATATTGAATGATGTTTTTTTTTATAGGATAAGGGTGACAAACGAGAACACAGCCCACCTGATGGTAAGTGGTTGCTGTGGCCCATAGACATCCACATCTATCCTCGATTACGAATCAAAATGTAGACGCGCTGTCACCCGTGAGGATTAAGATGGAATGCCTCGCTTCCAGCAAAATGGGTCTCCGCTTCTCTACACTCACCATGCGAAACACAGCAGTGTTAAAAGCTGCTATTTTACGCTGGTATTCTGTGAGAGCGGGGTCCTTCTCCGGTCGAGCCGACCCATTCGTGCTACAACTATACTACTAATATAGCTGCAGCATGGCTCTACCACGTAAGACGTTGAACATGTTTAATGCCGTAGTCACTTTAAAGAGAAGATTAAATTGGCCTCTTAAAAGCTTAGCAGGCACAGCAGAGCTGGACAGTATTTCATGCCGGCACACCGTTTGCAAATTTACAAGGCTCCTCTTCGCCCTCACATGGAGTACTGTTCTCATCTCTGGACCGGGGTACCCCAGTGCTAGTTCCTTTTACTTGGCCGCATCCAGCGAAGAGTGGCTCGAATCGTCGACGACCGAGTTCTTCCTGATCCGCTCGATTCACTGGTGCTGCGATGGGATGTTGCATCCCATTGCGTTTTCTATCGCATTTTCCACTGGGAGTACTTAGACAAATTGTTCGGATTAATTCCAGCCCCCAAATTCCACACCATCGGGATACTTGGTGGTCCACAATGACTGTGCGATTTACTGGGAGTTTTCTTCCTCGCAAGACTTCTTTGTGGAATAATCTACAACCGGCGATTTTTCGGATCGAGACAAAAAGGCTGGCAATGCACCTGCAATTTCTCTGGTGATTGTCGACACTTAGTATCAGGAAAATTTGATTTAAAGTGGACAAAACCGCGGGGAAAAGAGCGCGTGGAAAGTTAGTAAAATATAAAAATCTAGTAAATATATTCGTGGGCCGGCAGGCACAGACAGAACAGGCCGGTGGGGGGGCGGGGCGCATATTCATTCTTAGCCAAGGGCTGTGGGAACTCTAAATCAGGCACGGCCTGAGGGTTTCCAATACATAGTTCCAAACATTTCATTTCAATTTTAGGAACGATGTGGGGTAATATTGAATTTACGCTACCACCGCCCTGAGTCCTATTTGTAAATATACATCGACTTTGCCGTAATGAGGTGAAACAAAGTAAATCAGTTTAAAGCAGGGTAATCTGCTAAGAACATCTCTAGGTCATGCAACTGCCGGGCACGCTTTGATACAATGAATTGAATTAGTTAATTAAATTATTTAATTAATTTACTAAATGCATTGTATTTATGCAAATATAACAGGATAAGAGATGCAAAAAGTCGATGGATGCAAGTGGCTCAGTACCGTACTTAGTGGCATTCCTTGGAGGAAGTTCACTCTTGTACATGCCAGCAATGGTACTTGTGATTGACTGTTAAGATGAAGGGAATGATGATGGGGATGAAAATTATAACAAACATCTAGTGTATGAGCTTGAAGCGACAAAAGCAATTTTATAAATTGTTGAATAATATATGAAATAGTATGTATATTTGTAAATGGTTTCTCGGAAACGACTCTAACGATTTGGATTAAGTTTTATATTGAGAAAATGTTTTACTTTTAAAGTTTATCTAGATTAAGTGGCATACCCGAGAAAATTATATTTTTTTCTAATGTCGAGCAAAGCATAGTCGCCCAGGTGCTTATTTTAGATTTATAACCAGAGTGTGCAAAAGCAGTGAGTAACCAATCAACTTTGTTTCTAATCTTGTGTAATAAAAAGAGTTTGTAAATATATAAAATCCATTTTACTATCTAAAACCTTATCAAATTTATTTGAATTGAAAATTCAATTTGTGAGAATAAGTGTGTTTCAATTCATTACTTGCCACTTCAACCCTTCTATTACTTAAGAACAACGATATAAAATCTCTAGAAGTAACAAAAAAATACGAGCAAGCCTTATAGTAGTCGCATATGACATTTCACCTGAGTAATAAGAAGCATTAACATTATATCCTAAAAAAAAAGATTCAGGTATACTTACCTGAATCTTTTTTGTTTCAAATGACTTTTCGTAACCAAGAATAATTATTTTTAATGAAAACTGTATTTTATTAAACCAATTAGACTATTAAACTTTAATTTGCTATTGGATTTCATATTTTAATAGTAAAAATTAGGTTGACTAAAGTAAGTTTGAAGAGAATTTTGAATGATGTTAGAAATTTTGTACAATTACGTAAGTTGAAAATGAGAATTTTTGATTGTAGAGTTCAATAATTTTAGTTTCAAAAGATAGGTTTTGGTTTAGGACTAACATTCCAGTTAGAATTATGAAAATCGGATAACCCGTTTAGAAGATATGAGCAAAATTATATAAGACCAATGTAAAAACCTGTATTATGTCTATTTAAATTGGTCAATTCAAATAACGCGCGATTCCCCGGCTTCCTGTTACACACTTCCGTCCCTTTTCACGAAATCACTCTCACAGATTGCAGGAAAGCGAGAGGAAAGTGTTACACATTAAAAATTTGCAATTAATAAAAAGTATAAGACCGACATCAAACAAGTAAAGAGAATAAAATAATTTCATATTCTGAAGCTGGTGCTAAGATATATTGTATAATATAGCTGCAGCATGGCTCTACCACGTAAGACGTTGAACATGTTTAATGCCGTAGTCACATTAAAGAGAAGATTAAATTGGCCTCTTAAAAGCTTAGCAGGCACAGCAGAGCTGGACAGTATTTCATGCCGGCACACTGTTTGCAAATTTACAAGGCTCCACTTCGCCCTCACATGGAGTACTGTTCTCATCTCTGGACCGGGGTACCCCAGTGCTAGTTCCTTTTACTTGGCCGCATCTAGCGAAGAGTGGCTCGAATCGTCGACGACCGAGTTCTTTCTGATCCGCTCGATTCACTGGCGCTGCGAAGGGATGTTGCATCCCATTGCATTTTCTATCGCATTTTCCACTGGGAGTACTTAGACAAATTGTTCGGATTAATTCCAGCCCCCAAATTCCACACCATCGGGATACTTGGTGGTCCACCATGACTGTGCGATTTACTGGGAGTTTTCTTCCTCGCAAGACTTCTTCGTGGAATAATCTACAACCGGCGATTTTTCGGATCGAGACAAAAAGGCTGACAATGCACCTGCAATTTCTCTGGTGTTGGAGTTGTTCATGGGCGATTGTCGACACTTACTATCAGGAAAATTTGATTTAAAGTGGAGAAAACCGCGGGGAAAAGAGCGCGTGGAAAGCTAGTAAAATATAAAAATCTAGTAAATATATTCGTGGGCCGGCAGGCACAGACAGAACAAGCCGGTGGAGGGGCGGGGTGCATATTCATTCTTAGCCAAGGGCTGTCGGAACTCTAAATCAGGCACGGCCTGAGGGTTTCCAATAGACAGTTCCAAACATTTCATTTCAATTTTAGGGACGATGTGGGGTAATATTGGATTTACGCTACCACCGCCCTGAGTCCTATTTGTAAATATACATCGACTTTGCCGTAATGAGGTGAAACAAAGTAAATCAGTTTAAAGCAGGGTAATCTGCTAAGAACATCTCTAGGTCATGCAACTGCCGGGCACGCTTTGATACAATGAATTGAATTAGTTAATTAAATTATTTAATTAATTTACTAAATGCATTGTATTTATGCAAATATAACAGGATAAGAGATGCAAAAAGTCGATGGATGCAAGTGGCTCAGTACCGTACTTAGTGGCATTCCTTGGAGGAAGTTCACTCTTGTACATGCCAGCAATGGTACTTGTGATTGACTGTTAAGATGAAGGGAATGATGATGGGGATGAAAATTATAACAAACATCTAGTGTATGAGCTTGAAGCGACAAAAGCAATTTTATAAATTGTTGAATAATATATGAAATAGTATGTATATTTGTAAATGGTTTCTCGGGAAACGACTCTAACGATTTGGATTAAGTTTTATATTGAGAAAATGTTTTACTTTTAAAGTTTATCTAGATTAAGTGGCATACCCGAGAAAATTATATTTTTTTCTAATGTCGAGCAAAGCATAGTCGCCCAGGTGCTTATTTTAGATTTATAACCAGAGTGTGCAAAAGCAGTGAGTAACCAATCAACTTTGTTTCTAATCTTGTGTAATAAAAAGAGTTTGTAAATATATAAAATCCATTTTACTATCTAAAACCTTATCAAATTTATTTGAATTGAAAATTCAATTTGTGAGAATAAGTGTGTTTCAATTCATTACTTGCCACTTCAACCCCTCTATTACTTAAGAACAACGATATTAAATCTCTAGAAGTAACAAAAAAATACGAGCAAGCCTTATAGTAGTCGCATATGACATTTCACCTGAGTAATAAGAAGCATTAACATTATATCCTAAAAAAAAGATTCAGGTATACTTACCTGAATCTTTTTTGTTTGAAATGACTTTTCGTAACCAAGAATAATTATTTTTAATGAAAATTGTATTTTATTAAACCAATTAGACTATTTAACTTTATTTTGCTATTGGATTTCCTATTTTAATAGGAAAAATTAGGTTGACTAAAGTAAGTTTGAAGAGAATTTTGAATGATGTTAGAAATTTTGTACAATTACGTAAGTTGAAAATGAGAATTTTTGTTTGTAGAGATATTTCAATAATTTAAATCTCAAAAGATAGGTTTTGGTTTAGGACTAACATTTCAGTTAGAATTATGAAAATCGGATAACCCATTTAGAAGATATGAGCAAAATTATATAAGAGAAATGTAAAAACCTGTATTATGTATTTAAATTAGTCAAATCAAATAACGCGCGCTTCCCCGGCTTCCTGTTACACACTTCCGTCCTTTTTCACGAAATCACTCTCACAGATTGCAGAAAAGCGAGAGGAAAGTGTTACACATCAAAAATTTGTAATTAATAAAAAGTAAAAGACCGACATCAAACAAGTAAAGAGAATAAAATAATTTCATATTCTGAAGCTGGTGCTAAGATATATTGTATAATATAAGAATTTAAGGGGCCTTAAGGCTTCAGAATGAGAAAATATTTTGTTCGTTTCCCTGATTAAAGTCAGCTTTTACTTTTTATTAAAAATTATTTTTATACCTTTGAATGAACTAAAGAATATATATTCGTCATTCCCTATTTTACCACCCTTAAGGTTTTTTTCTGAAAACGAGACTACCTCTAAAGTGTAACCTATTAAATAAAAAAGACTATGCAAACCAACATACAGTCAAATTGTTAACCTCCTCCTTTTTGTGTACTCAGCTAAAAATATGGTAATAAATGTAGTATGATTACAAGTAATTTGACGTTGGTGTATTAATTTTTTAGGTTTTGTTTATGCTCGTGTGTGTGTGAGCACAGAATGTCCCTTAATTATACAGCCAAAACTGTTATTTGAGTAGTTCAGACAATAATTATTAAAAAAGTTTAAATTGTTTTTTTTTAAAGTCAATACCTCTTGGATTTTCGTCCGTAAAAGTAATCATCTAAATAAACTGTTAAATTTACGTATATTCACAGATAAACGTATGTCATAATCATAAATTAGTGAAAAATTTGCTACAGTAGAATTTTACTGCGAGCTCTTTAAAAATTATGTAAAACGCTTTAAATTGTACAAAAGTATATCGTAGACCAATAGCAAAGAATTTAAATATGAACATAAATTAAAAAAGTAATTTTTATTTTATAAAAAAAGAAGACCGTTTCCACGTACTATATATTGAGGGTGTCAATGCATTTGACAACTGGGTATTAAACTCCCCAGTTCAGTATTAGTATTTACAGGCAACATTGTCAAGCGAATAATTAAACATCCCATAGTTTATTTCTACAATTCTTACTCAACGATTGTTTACATGCATTTTATCATACAACAGTTAGAAAATATAAAATATATGAGTAATTTTCTTATTTTTAAATTATTATTTTAAATTGATGATTCGCTAGCTCAGTGGCTTAGCTTTCTTCTGCGACGTTGCTTGGTCACGGGTTCGAATTCCGCACTAAGCAAGTGCCTGTCTATATAACATTGTAACATACATTCTTGATAACTTCTAGAAGTTTATCCTCGCATAACTCAGAAGATAGCATACTACAGTCAATACAGGAGGAACAACATCATTCCAATCACAAACCTAACGGCTTGTTTCTAAATAAAAAATACCTACATACTAAAGTAAACATCGCTGTTATTCGCGGCATAAGAATATCCAATCCGACAAAGGAAAACTGAACCAGTATCTTCCTGATAACAACAAAAAAAAAAAACTGAGATTGCCAACCCGCCTGCCAAGCGTCGACACTATGACAGTTTTGGCAGTCATGGCACTACCAGTTTATACGTGGTAGAGCCATGCTGCAGCTATATTAGTAGTATAGTTGTAGCAGGAATGGGTCGGCTCGACCGGGGAAGAACCACGCTCTCACAGAATACCAGCGTGAAATAGCTGCTTAACACTGCTGTGTTTCGTATGGTGAGTGTAGAGAACCGGAAACCCTTTTTACTGGAAAAGAGGCATTCCATCTTAGTCCTCACGGGTGACAACGCATCTGCATTTTGATTCGCAAACGAGGATAGATGTAGATGTCTATGGGCCACAGCAACCACTTATCATCAGGTGGACTGTGTGCTCGTTTGTCACCCTATCCTATAAAAAAAAAGACAAATCCATAAACATTAGCATATAGAAATCTTAACATTTTCAATTGGATCCAACATAAAAAGTGCGCACGCCCTCAGCTCTAAGTACTCTCTTAAGAAATTACTTAGAGCTGAGGGCGATCATTTTAGTGAAGAAGTAAGAGATAATGTTGAAACCACCGACAAGCAACATCGTCGTAGAATTAAAACGAAACGAAAATATAATTAATGTATTAAAAAAAGCCGGCCAAGTGCGAGTCGGACTCGCGCAAGAAGGGTTCCGTACCATCGTAAAACACGTTTTTAGTAGGGGAGCCCCCTTTATTTTTTAATTTATTTTTATTATTTATTGTTATAGCGGCAACAGAAATACACATTTTGTGAAAATTTCAACTGTCTACTGACAACCCACTGTCAGACAGACGGACGGACGGACGGACGGACGGACGGACGGACGGACGGACGGACGGACAGCGGAGGCTTAGTAATAGGGTCCCGTTGGTTATCCTTTGGATACGGAACCCTAAAAAATGGATTTACGAACCATGTAACAAGTTTGACGTAGGATTTCCTATGTCGTGAATCATATTAGGACAAGTACTAAATAAAATACAGATGTCATGTCCTACATTAAATATTTGATTAGTTAATTTAGTTCTAAGAAACATCTAGATATCGGATATCGAATCTCAAAAATTCGCTAAAAGCCAGAAATTTGACTCGTAACACAACATCAATGTTTAAGAATCATTCCGTTCTTTAGCATTCCACGATAGCATTAAACGTAAAAAGAAAATATACAGGGTTATTTTCCATTAACCGGCCAAATTTGCAGAGAAGGTTCAGAATAAGTAATATAGGCAAATGGTGAAGAAAAATTAAAAAAAAAATCGCAAACTTTCTGTCCTTTTTGTCTTTTAAATTCAAAATGCGTGGATGTATTATTTTAACTGATTTTACTGCGCATGCACACACTCACGCACACATTCGTAAGGGTCCATCAGTAGGCAAAAACGTTGTGCCCATAAATCAAATTCAATTTGGGATAATTTCAAATAAAAGTAGAAGCCTTTATTTGCTCGTGTTTTCAAAAACTGCAATAACGGTATATCATTATTTATTGTATGTTCGATACATATATTTGAATTTTAATTTAACTTTGAAAAATAACCCTGTATAATACAAAGTCACCACGATTAATCAGCCCACCCCACACTTTTAACACACGTTTTTTTTATCTATGCTATTATAATTCTTATATTCATCATCAATAACATGGGCCTTCCCAAAAAGTGTCACAAAACACGGTCCCGCGCCACCTGCATCCATCGACTCCGTGTGTATTACCAGTCGTCATTCCATCTAGTGGCCGTCCAACACTTCGCTTAACTTATTAAATTATATTATATTTATACTTAATAGACGTGATTTTTGAAATAACTCTGCGGCTAAGAGCTCGCCGTAAGTTTCAAAGTATACGAGCTACTCGGGTTCGATCCCCGCAGGCACCATTGAAATTGTTCGTTGCAACATTTTGTGCTAAATGCTCGACAGTGAAGAAAACATCGCGAGGAAACTTGTATTTCTGAGGAATAAAATATTTTAAGAACGTTTTAAGTCCGCTAATACTACTCATTGGCGCAGCGCAATGGACTGAATAAATACATATTAAAATCTCATTTGTACCAAGCAACTCAATAAATGGAACTAGTTCTCAGATTATTTTCTTCGATTAATTAAACCTGTAACGAGCAAGTTTGCAAGTTTGTTGCAGTTTTATTGGAACTTAATGAACTATTTCACGGCTATGAGGCCACATTGCCTGTCGGCAGTTTCAACGTTCTCCGCATTCAAAAGAAAATAATTGTAACTGCTTAATTTTGTACGTGATAACGAAGCCCCTATTTTTTTAATGTCATGAACAATACGGTTAAAAATGGACAAAAGTAAGGTCATGTGTAATAGTCATGTTACACCTATGCCAGTAGTGTTGGGAGCACGACCGCTAGAAGATTTCAGTTGTTGATATCAAATACAAACCTAATCCATTATTCGATTTTATAGACTACATAAGGGCAAGTTTTTAAAAGTTGCAAGCAAGTTTTTCGGAAGTTATCGGAAAACATCAAAAAGTTTGCGTTGGAGAGCCGATATAGAACTTTATCTCTAGAATTACTATTCGGAAGTTGTAATGCAAAATGTCATCACAGCCTCTAGTTCTTTACGATATCATAACAAGTATCTAGCGATTAGTTTAGACAACGTAAATTAAAAAAAACATGTTAAGTGTTTCTAAAGCCGAAAATCCACCGCGAACTAAACTATGTGAAAACTAGGCTCAGTGAACTAAGCTAAGCTAACCTGGAAAATCGTTGCACGTCCACCGAAAAATAAGCTAAAACAAACAACACTAAGCGAAAGGCGCCAGAGGCGCAAGGGGGTAAGATGCGATACACAACTAAGTTAGTTTGACTTAGTTTGGCTATTTTACCTAGCTTAGCTGGCATAGTTGGCGGCGGACGCACATGTATGAAAAACTGGCTCAGCTATGCGAACTAAGATAAACTACGTTAGTTTAATTTGCGATGGACGTTCGGCTTTAATATTCAATAAAGTTTTGAGAATTTTATCGTGTTTAATTTTAACTTACGCGAGGGCACGTGACTATTAGTGCTATAAAACTGAAACAACGGCAATTCAAAATTTAAGAAATGGAATCATCAGATAAACGGAATCAGTAGCTGTATATTACTGTATGGTGGCAACCATTGACGGCATGACGGCTCCGTAACGCAGTGGGTTAGCGTTTGGTCGTGGCTCTGCAGAGCCGCGGGTTCAAATCCCGCACGGAACAAGTGTTTGTATAGCCTACAAATAATAGTTCCGGATCTGGACGTTTGTGTACATGTGAATGTGCTTTTTTAAAAAACATTGAGACTCCACCACCTCAAATTGTAACATAGATGTCGTAAGAGTACTCGTAGTTTACGTTAAAGGTATTGGTTTAACCCCTTTTCTTATGCTAGATGTAAAATACCCAGAGCAGCTACGGGAATTAGGCCTAAACATCTTTCGCTGCGCATATCTATCTACCTGGTGTGATTACACCCTCCCTCACAATAGGTGAGGTCTTCACGACAAGAGGCTACATTATAAGAGGGTGCAAACAAGCATGCGGCTCACCTGATGGTAAGTGACTCATGCCGCCCATGAACAACTGTAACACCAGGGAAATTGCAGGTGCGTTGCTTGTCTTTAAAAGGAGTAGGCTCATGTGTGTTATATGTGTCAGAGATTAACGTGCACCTACCCGCATCCATCGCATGACTTCGACGTCCCTTAATGCACAGTTCTGATCCGCGACGTAACGACGCGACTTGACTTAAGTCAAATCCCATTAAGTGAAATCGGCCCATTTAGCTGCCACACTCTAACGAGCTTACCCGTTTGTTGTGTCCGTCGGTTTGAATCACTGCAACTATGAGCGGAGCGGTACGGATTTAAAATTAACATAATGACGTCTGGAGCTAAGCCAATAATATTGTTACACGAGGAAGGCTTTTAATAGTTAGTAGGCGGTAAAACATACGGTAAGTGGATGCGGTGGCCATAGAGACCATAGACGAGTTATGTCGGACTCGTAACGACTAAAACCCCATGGTTTTCCAATTTCACCGCATATTGGCAGGGCCACGGGAACGCTTTCGCACACACCCAACGCCAGCCGCCTCACGGTAGCCACTCCTCGGAGGAGAAGCCCATAGACACTTACATGTGTCCTCGGTTGAGAATTATAATCATGTTTTATACATGGTAGAGTAGTTGTAGCACGAATGGGTCGACTCGATCGGGGAAGGACCACGCTCTCATAGAATATCAGCGTAAAATAGCAGCTTAACGCTGCTGTGTTTCGTATGTTGAGTGTAGAGAACCGGAGACCCTTTTTACTGAAAATGAGGCATTCCATCTTAGTCCTCACGGGTGACAACGCATCTGCATTTTGATTTGTAATCGAGGATAGATGTAGATGTATATGGGCCACAGCAACCACTTACCCTCAGGTGGACTGTGTGTGCTCGTTTGTCACCCTTATTCTATAAAAAAAAAATGTAGTTGCGATGTCACTCCTGAAGACAAGATGGAATTCCTCGTTATCAATAAAAAGGGACTCCGAATCTTGTCACTCAACATACGTAACAACACAATAGTACTATCCTGCTATTTCAAGCTGGTATTATGTCCAAGGATGGTACTTCCCCGGTCGAGCGACCCATTCGTGCTGCAGCCATAACACGCTGCATGGCTCGACCTCGTACTTTGTCGAGCCATACGGCAGTGTCTTTTAGCAGCGATCTTTATTGGATTCTATATTTTCATAGAATGGCGGCATACGACATCCTTTCATTATTTTATCTTGGGTTTCTTTAGAACCTATTGAGGTTTATTCCGAGAAAATGTCATTGACCAATAAAAGAAGATGATAGCGTTCCTTTTAGCCTAGGAGCCTGTCTAGGTTGGTACCACCCTCTTACCCTCTGCCAAGCAACACTGACACCATTATTGTGTTCTGGTTTGAACGGTAAGAGAGCATGTACAATTACCAAGTCAGCTCACTTTTCGCCGACTAGATTTACTGATTGATTTAAGTCTAAAAAAATATTAAAATAAGGTATTTCCTCTGTCAATCGGGAATTGTGACTTTCTATCAGTTACAGACTTTTTAGAATCGGATACAGTTTCAGGGATTTTCTCGTACAAATGAATTAACATACTTATATAAAAACAACGTTATATCTTTATAATATTAGTACCTACAAATTTGTACAGATATAATGACGCCTCAGTAGCGAAGTAGCTAAGTGATCCGCAGCAGTGCTGCGAAGCCGCAGGTTCGAACCTAACAGAGTGAACAGGAATATGTGTTTGTATGGCCTACAATTAATTGTTCTAGGTCTGATGTTTGTGTAAGTACAATTTATGTATGTAAATAAATGCATAATACAGAAGAAAATTCTAACGTTTTTGAAAAAGAACTTCTAGTAATAAGTAAGATAAAGCATAAATGAATAAAATTGGTATTTTATTCTAATGTATCCAAATCTTTTATTATTATTTAAACTTTATTGAAACTTACAACAGTATAGAATCAAAAGGCGGACGTAATGCTAAAAGCATTCTCTGCCAGTCAAGGGCAGGGCAGTGATAAAACTACCAAGGCGGTTACAAAGAGCATATAAATAAATATATATATATATATATATATATATAAAAGAAAACATATACACAAATACTTATAAACATATATACAAATATATAATTATAAATATATAACTTATAATATATAAATATATATATTACAAGAAAATATAATATAAGGTATATTATAATATACTGATTAAACTAAAACAGAGATAACTACTAGTAGGTTATGAAGCAATTATAAAATTCTTATATTGGTCTTAAATGTTTGTTAGCAAGTAGGTTGTCTTAACATTTCAGGCACGTTATTCCATAGGCGCGCGGCTTGGCAGCAAACGATGAAGATATGAAACCCGAACGGTGAAAAAATAAAGAGAGCAAGAGTCTCCGATGAACGAAGCTGTCTGTCATGAGTGTCGCAGAGGAACTCGTATAAAATAGAAAAAAAATGGATTAGTTAACTCAGGTCAGGATATTAAGTAGCTTAGCCCTTTGAGTAGGTCAGTATTAAAGTCATCCATGATAATGTGATGTAGGTAGTCCACACTGAGAGATTCCAAGACGGTTCCTATGCTAAAGGAATATTCTACAGAAGGTGGACAGTAAAAGACCCCAAGAACGAACCTGGAACGTACCACCTGAATTTCCAGGAATAAATATTCGGCAGAGGCGGAATATTGTGGAGATGACGGAAGCAATGACCGAAAAAGAAAGGTTAGAACGAAGGTATATAGCGACGCCACCTCCACTCTTGCCAATACTGTCATTCCTTATTAAGACAAACCCGGGCAAGCTGTAGGAGAGAGTTGAAAGTGAAGGCTTAAGCCAACTTTCAGAAATAAGAATGGCCTGCGCAGTTGAAGAAGAAGATGAGAAAGTCTCTAAAAGATATGATAATTTGAGGGAATGCTCTGTGCATTAATATGGCAGATGTTGAACGATGAGTTAAAGTTTACAAAAGTGTTATCTAGTAAATTACGCAAAGTTTCAGGCTCGTCAAAAGAATCCAAGCTTGCAGAAAAATCGCAAGCAGAATAGACTAAATCATCATCAGACAACATAACAGAATATAAATTAGAACAGCATAACTATTAATTAAAAATACTAGATTACGTTATAAATTAAATATATAATACAATTTAATTATTTATAAATACAAAATACTAATGAATAAAATGCAAGAAAAATAATGATATGAGCACAAAAAAAACAACCAATGTAAATGATGAAACTTATCGCGAGTTTTACCTATTTTATATTTTTTATTTTTTTTTCTGTGAATTACATATTATGTCAATATTAATTATTGTATTCTTGTTTATGTACACAGGCAAATCTGGCGACAAGTTTTTATATCATATTAATTGTATAATGTAATAAATTGATGAATTCGATTTAATCTAAGTTATATTTTCCTCTTTTTACAGCGTTGAAATAAAAGCTTGTTTTTAAAAATGCTTTTTTACTAATAATTTTTATTTTTTATTTTTAGTTATCGCTGGCCATGTTTCAAAGTCTGTTTATTTCATTTAATGCGTCATTGGTTTTTGACCACCATCTTACACCCGCCCTCTTATTTTTTTTATTGTCAGCAGTTGATCCTTGTCGGCAGTAGTTGACATTTGTTCGAGCACAACCCAACTAGAGTTATCTCTTTAAAATTAGTATTCTCCAAATAGTCGATCTAAGTAAAGGATCAGAGAAGCGTACTAATATAGGCCGACACTTGCCATCAGTAATTTTGACAAGACGATGACACACTTTTAGAGAACCACTAGTAAAATTTTGAAGCCTAAGTTTATTTGCAAGAAGTCCAACAAAGTTATCAGAGAGACTTCTGGTACACCAAGAAACAAGATATATTTTCTACGTTATCTTATCTCAATTATTTCAATATATTTTATGCGCTCGGATGTTTGTTGCCGAAGTAAACTCATTATGCTCCAGACTTGAGCTTTGAACTCCTGAAATTCTTCTTGAAAACATAAAGTGGAGGTGTTTGTCTGTACCGCTGTTGGTTTGAGTAGAGATTCAAAATCGGATAATTTCTTTAACAATTTAGCTTCAATGATTAGCTGATTTTCCAAAAGCATGTCGTAGGATGCCATTTTAGAGTGCAGTGATGTGCAGTAAGAGATTTTGAACGAAAGTGAACGCAAGTAAGATTGAAAGTGATGGTTTTTGAAAGAGAAGAAAGTAAAACGATATGTGAAGTAAGAAAAGAAGGGGAGTTGTTTGAGCAAGTGGATACGTTTGTGTATTAAGGGTGTGTGTTTAGCAGGGATCGTAGATATGATAAGGATATAAAACGAGTAAATGCAGGACACAAGAGTAATTTAAATTTTGTCTATTGTGGAACACAATTAAGACATAATGTCTTAAAAAAGGCACGTACGGCAATTCACAATGCTTTAATGCAACGTTAGACCCTACCTTAATGTATTGTAGTGAAAGGTGGGTGTGGCAGAAGAAGCACGAGAGTAGAATAAATGCTGTAGAAATGGAATTATTAAGGACAATGTTAGGGGTGTGACTCTAAATGACAGGGTGAGAAATTGTGTTACAAAAGTGTGGTTTACAAGATGACGTTGTAACCACTATTAAGAAAGGAATGCTTCGGTGGTTTGGTCTTGTAGGAAGAATTAATGAAAATGAGTGATAAAGCAAATTTATTTTGCAGAAGTGAATGGCAGTCTAGTCAAGAGACACGATATCTCGATGTTTATTAAAAAAAATGGCGATATATTGAAGATGGGACAAATTAAAAGTACCCTAAACCAACGACTTTACATGTATGCGTAGGTATATGGACGTAAAGGAGGCAAGAAAGATGTGTAGGATCAGGCCAAATGGAATCCTGTTTTCACTGCCTACCCGCTCTGAATGACAGGCGTGATTGTTTATGTTTATGTATGGGTATTCTTACCCGCCACTACACCCCGTGTAGTGGCGGGTAAGAATACCCACTACCCCATATCTTCCCGTGGGTGTCGTAAGAGGCGACAAAGGGAAACTGATACAGAAGATGGGCAGCAGCATCTTTCTGATAAAAGCCAAAAAATAACAATAAAACTGCGCTTGCCAACCCGCTCGCCAAGCGTGGCAACTATGCCAATATACCCCCCATGAGCGACGACAAAAATAAACGGCCCCCAGTCCCCGGTGGCCCCGCTATTCCTGGCTACGGTGGCGACCATGGTAACGGCGGGGCAGGCGGTGCTAAGAATCTCCGGTGGAGGTTCGGTTGCCACCTACGACGACTCGACCTGGCAACATATAACGCACACACCCTGAGGACTGACGAGAAGATCCTGGAGCTGGAAGAAGAGATAGATAAGTTACGCTGGAATATAATAGGACTATCCGAGGTCCGAAGAGAGGGGGAGGACACGGTAATCCTCGAATCCGGCAACTTTTTCTATCACCGGGAGGGCGACCATCTGTCCCAAGGAGGTGTCGGATTTATCGTCCACAAGTCTCTCGTTAACAACGTTGTAAAGATCGGGAGTGTGTCGACGAGGGTTGCGTACCTTATACTCAGAATCACCAAACGGTATTCGCTGAAGGTCATACAGGTTTACGCACCAACCTCGGCACACCCCGATGAGGAGGTGGAGGAAATGTATGAGAATATCTCTAGAGCCATGCATTCCTCCAAAACCTACTATACGGTGTTAATGGGAGACTTCAACGCAAAACTAGGCACAAGAGAGAGCGGTGAGCTGAAAGTAGGGAAATTTGGAATAGGGCAACGGAACCCAAGGGGCAAGCAGCTGGCCGACTTTATGGAGAAAGAGGGACTCTTTATGATGAACTCTTTCTTCCAAAAGCGGCCCCACAGAAAGTGGACCTGGTCGAGCCCCGACGGTTCGACAAAAAATGAGATTGACTTCATTATGACGATCAGACGACAACTGTTCAGTGATGTCTCAGTGATCGCGAGGGTGAAAACTGGCAGCGATCACCCAATGGTGAGAGGCACACTGAACCTAAACGTTAAGTTGGAGAGGTCACGTCTAATGAAGTCAACGCTCCGTCCCCCTCGTGCTCTAATCCAAAGTTCCGAAAACTTTCAGCTCGAGTTACAAAATTGTTTTCAGTGCCTAGAAGTTTGCAATGAAGTGGACGATATGAATGACAAGCTTGTGGAAACTGTCCATGCGGTTGGAGCTAAGTTCTGTAAGACCCGTCGCAGGAGAACACAAAAACTCTCCGATCACACTCTTAATCTCATGGTTGTTAGACGGGAGATGAAGCTGCAATCTTCAGCAGATTTGACAGCATACAGGCAACTGAACAGACAGATCTCCAAATGCATGCGGCGGGACTTGCGCAACTTCAATACAGCTCGTATTGAAGAAGCGATCGAGCGGAACCAGGGCTCCAAAGTCTTTGCCAGAGATCTGTCTGCCAGAAAGAGCCAACTGTCGAAGCTGAAGATCGATTGTGGCAACATCGTTTCCGGGACACCTGAGATTTTGAGTGAGATTGAGAGGTTCTATGGGCAGCTGTACACGTCATCGTTGGAGCCACACGCAAGTGTGAGTAACGATCCAAGAGCAAGTCTTATCCGACACTATTCCGATGATCCCGGACGTCAGTCTGAGCGAGATTAGAATGGCTCTCCAGCACCTTAAAACAGCAAGGCCCCAGGCGAGGATGGAATTACAGCGGAGCTTCCGAAAGTCGGTGGAAAACCGGTACTTGAAGTCCTTCAGAAGCTCTTTAATTCCGTCCCCAATGGTGGCATTACACTGGAGGCGTGAAGCAGAAGTGCGGTGGTCTTGTTCTACAAAAAAGGCGACAACGCTCTCTTGAAGAACTACAGACCGATTTCCTTTCTGAGCCGCGTCTACGTGCTGTTTTCGAGAGTCACTACGAATCGTCTCGCATGCAGACTCGACGACTTCCAGCCTCCCGAACAAGCCGGTTTCCGAAAAGGCTTTAGCACCATAGACCACATACATACCCTTCGGCAAATTGTACAGAAGACCGACGAGTACAATCTGCCACTTTGCCTTGCGTATGTGGACTATGAGAAAGCCTTTGATTCCGTCGAAATTTGGGCGGTGCTACAGTCCCTTCAGCGGCGCCAAGTGGACTGTCGGTATATCGAGGTGCTGAAGTGTTTGTACAGTAGGGCTACGATGGCTATCCGAGTACAGAACCAGAGTACGAAACCTATCCAACTGCAGAGAGGTGTAAGACAGGGTGACGTAATATCCCCGAAACTCTTCACCGCTGCATTGGAAGACGTTTTCAAGCTACTGGACTGGAAAGGATATATTAACATCAATGGCGAGTACATCACTCACCTTCGATTTGCCGATGATATAGTCCTTATGGCAGAATCGCTGGAGGACCTACACTATGCTCAATGACCTCAACAGTGTCTCCCAACGGATAGGTCTCAAGATGAACATGGACAAAACAAAAATCATGTTTAATGTCCATGTCACACCCATGCCGGTAGTTGTTGGATCACTAAGCTCGAAGTTGTTGACGAATATGTTTACCTGGGACAAATAGTCCGACTAGGTAAGTCCAACTTCGACCGAGAGGTCAATCGACGGATTCAACTCGGCTGGGCAGCGTTCGGGAGATTACGACCCATCTTCTCGTCAGGCATACCTCAAAACTAAATTGTACAACCAGTGCGTGTTGCCAGTGATGACATATGGAACTGAGACGTGGTCCTTCACTGCTGGTCGTATGAGGAAGCTCAAGGTCGCTCAGCGAGCTATGGAGAGGGCTATGCTCGGGGTTTCTCTGCGTGATAAACTTAGAAATGAGGATATCCGCAGTAGAACCAGAGTAACCGACATAGCCCAAAGGATTAATAAGCTGAAGTGGCAATGGGCCGGCCATATAGCTCAAAGAACCGACAACCGATGGGGAAGAAAGGTTCTCGAGTGGCATCCTCGTACCGGCAGGCGAAGTGTAGGCATCCCCCCACTAGATGAAGTGACGACCTGGTAAGACATGCAGGAGGAAGTCAATGGATGCAGGTGGCTCGGGACCGTGCTTTGTGGCATTCCGTGGGGGAGGCCTATGTTCAGCAGTGGACTTGTGATGGGCTGTAATGATGATGATGAATGATGATGTATGTTCACATATTCATGGGTGTATATTATTGACATTTTTTGGGGACTATCTATGTCCTCTGTGCAGTAGTGGACTTGTGAAGGGATGTAATGATGATGATGATGAAATGTGTCTATCAATGACTTAATATTAGATTTTGTATATTTAATTTAATAAAAAAAATATTTCTATAAATATGAATACATTAATTGGCACTATTCGCTAACTCAACATGACCGTATGGAAGTTATGAAATTTCTTAGTACTAAACAATTCTTGGAACATCTATATTAGGTCCTTTTATTCTTGTAGGGCTGCCCATGTATTATTTAAGCATATTGTGCCAAATTAACTATTAACCACTGAAAGGAAACAGAAGATGGGCAGCAATATCTTCCTGATAACAACACAAAAATAATTAAAAAAACTGCGGTTGCCAAACTCCTGCCAAGCATAGCAACTATGGCAAAGGTTCAGCAGATATTCAGCTAATGTTCAGCAGAAAAGGTTCACCAGTGAACTTTTGATAGGCTTTAATGAATGAATTAATAAATAATGAAAGTAAGGGTGATGTTAACAGAAACAAAAAATATAGATTCTAAATTAGACTAACTTCATAGTGCAGTCTCTCGATGACCTTACCACCGTCCTGACAAGTGAACTTGTGTAAAGATTTAGTTATTATAAATTATATTATAATATATGCGATATAACTTGTAGTTCACTAGATAAAGTAAAGGTTTAGTATGAAATAATGAGTTTGACATTACGTACCTACAAAGCCTTATAGTAGTATAGTGCATGCGACGTCTAACCCTATATCGTGCCCTGCAACTACTTGACGGTAAGTGGGCGCAGTGACCCATATACACCTACATCTATCATTGTCAATGAATAAAAACGCAGATGCGTTGTTATCCTTGAAGACTAAGGTGAAATGTCTTGTTGCCAGTGATAAGATTCTCTGGTTCTCATAACTTTTTTACTTTGGTATTCTCTACAAGCGTGGTCCTGCCCCGGTTGAGCCGACACAAAGTGCTAACGTAATTGGTGCAAGGTAGTCGTTTAACATTCAAATCATCAATACAATCATGTATTAATATTATTCATTTATTGTGGTTTAACACACATATAGCTTGTGGTTTGTCGAATTTATTATAAACTAATAAAACATTTTACAGTCGGCACGTAACTCTTAAGACGTAAAATATATATGTTACAGTCAAAACTCATAACCGGTCAAAACAACTTTTAACTGCGAAAATCAGGCAAAATTGGTTTTGACCGATGCTCTTAGTCAAAAACAGTTTTGACTGATTTTTGTAGTCAAAAGTGGTTTTTACCAACGTTCTCAGATTTTTTAATTTATAAAATAGGGTGACAAACGAGCACACAGTCCACCAGATGGTAAGTGGTTGCTGTGACTCATAGACATTTACATCTATCTTCAACAAAGAATCAAAATGCAGATGTGTTGGTCACCCGTGAGGACTAAGATGTAATGCCTCTTTTCCATTAAAAAGGGTCTTCGGTTCTCTACACTCACCATACGAAACACAGCAGTGTTAAGCTGCTATTTTACGCTGGTATTCTGTGAGAGCGTGGTCCTTCCCCGGTCGAGCCGACCAATTCGTGCTACAATTATACTACTAATATAGCTGCAGCATGGCTCTACATTCTATCTAGTTCAATGTTCATGACCAACGTTCTAGTTCAATTCTTTTAATATCATTATAATTAATGTACGCGGCTTTTTTGCAGTCAACAGTGGTTTTGACCGGTTGTAAGTTTTGACTGTAACATATACATATATAATGATAATAGTAGGTATGTATATTCTGTGCAATAAAAATATAGTAAAATTGGCAGCCCTATGATGATTTGCTGGCATAAAATTAGTCACAGCGCAAAATAAGTAATGAAAGTTCTAAGACCTTGGAGCTGTTCACGAATGTTCGTCATAAAATTTTCTCAATCTCTGTCAATCTTTCACTAGGATTAAGCGCTTGAGTTAGAGAGACGGACTGCTGCAACATTGTTAGCAAATAGTCCATGTCAATACCAGAATAAGAAATAGCACTATGGTGTATTTTAACACGACTAAATTAGATTTGTTATGTTCTGCAAATATCGTTTAAAAATATAAAACTATTTTTAAAAGTATCTTTTGTGTTAATCTGTGTAATTATTTACTGAACAGTGCACGCACTTCATTTATGTTACTTTAGCAATACCTCTCAATTATAAATTGTTGTAAAGGTTAATCTGAAACACCTTAGCTAAATTTGCGGAAAAGGAAGTTGGACTCGAATGTGTTTAAGCTTTCCACGGCTATCCTTATTTGATGAAATGTGTAAACAATACGACCATAGGAAAATTCAGAAACAGAAACAGAATTATTTTTATTCAATATATATAATAAATAATACGTAATGTAAGTCTTTTTTATGTTTAATTTATCAATTGTTCGCAAAATATCTCTATCCTGGGACGAACCAACAAGAAACCCAGCGAGACGTAAAAAAAGAACAGTTTGCAATCATGTATTATGTCACACAGCTAACTAAATAAATCATTCTAGAATTATGTATGTAGTTATTACTAACATTCATGAATTTCTTAATATTCTAATAAACTTTTTATACAATTTTTGTTTACGAAAGTTTTGAACTAGGCGTTGGACAAATCAAGTATATTTTCTGGAATTTTGTTATTAAAGCGTATACATTGCCCCAAGAATGAATTACTGACTCTGTAGAGTCTAGTAACTGGTTCTATTAGCTTGGTCCATTCCTAGTATTTACGGAATACACTTTTTTTTGAACTACTAATATTTTTGTGAGTAAATGTAATGTATGTACATTTGAAAATTAATGTATTGGGAGGACAAAGTTCATATATTAATTTCCTTTAATTTTTGTCTTACAGACTCTTTAGGTTATTTCAAGGCAGTAACAGATATAGAAAACTAGTTTTTACGGATTTAATCGCGTTTATTAACTTATTACACAAAATCCAACATAAAAGTACTGTACTTTAAATTATTTCATAATGAAATCTCTGTAATAATTCCAATTTTATAGAAGTATTACGCATATAACGCTACTAATACTTTACTATTAAAATCTATTATAATAATACTTTATTTCACCATTTAAATTACGTTCACATAATAATATAACCGTGTTATGATCCATACTGACATTTTCAGCCCATATTATGTCCACTGTTGAACATAGGCCTGCCCAATAGATTTTTATTAGGAGGACCATTGAGTTCTATGTACTACGTACTAGAGAAGCCATTCCAAACAAAAATGTGCACTACTCTGTTTCCGCATGCATGAGGAGATAGTAGATTTTGTCTATGATTGTAGATAGCGTGGCACATAAATGAAGAAATGTATTTTTCTATTTTAATGTTATTACCTATTTCTTCACTTGAACAACAAATAATTTTACTTATTTGACTACTGAATTATTAATTACGTTCAGGTTTAAACTTTAATTTGAAATCTCGTATTATTAGCGCAGCTCCACAAATGAATATTGAAGCCACGCTAAATGACACTAAATTTGTACGGATTGCAGTACAGTTCATTTGAACATAGTGAATGTTCGGAATGCCAAATCTAGTACGTAGTACATATATATCGATGGGGAGGACACTTGCAATAGTTGCCACGCTTGGCAGGTTGTAGATTTTTAATATTTGAATTGTTATCAAGAACCCTCTGTCGCCTGGCAAGTAGGTATCTATACTTAATAATAAATTATGAGATATCTGTGCTTGAACTAAATAAGTATATAACATCTTTATTTCAGGTCACAGTGCTCTACCTTATTAGGTATAATATAAACTAATATAAAGTATAGTAGAAAGAGAAGACGTAAAACAATTAATATATGCATCTTAATTATTATCAAAATTTATTTAACATGTTAGTTAACATGTTGCATAATATATTATCTACTAGATATATTATGCAAAAACTTTGTACAACGCACTTTCGTGGAACTACGCATAACGGCATAATACTATATGATTTTATCGTTCGAGTTCCAATATAGCCAACCTACACAAACAAATAATATGTACAAATTACGACTGGTTCTATCTTGACAGGCAAGTACAGATAACTAAGAATGTGGGTAAGCAACTATAATCAAATCACAGAGTAATCACTAGCATAAAGGGAATTAATTTATGCTAGTGATTACTCTGTGATTTGATATAAAATTATGCATATGACGTTTTACGTGGTACAAAATAAGATAGCCATATTATTCTAACCTTCTTTCTTTTAGAAGGTTGTTGACGTTTTTCCATTCCATAGACACCTCTATTGATGTGCCATTAGCCCAGGGGTGGACCAAGAATTAGTGGGGCCCTGGGCTAATACTATTTGGGGGCCTACCGAATTAATCAAACTAATGGCCATTTTGTCAAAAAATAATTTTCTATATTGATGTATACTGATGTATCTCTTTTCGAAAATTAACTTTCTTGTTCTCATTTTCATTAAAATTTAATAACTAAAATTTTCATAATATCTTCATAATTATTTTTAAAGCTTTGATAGATATTGACTTCAATGGCTGGGGGCTCTTATATCCATGGGGCCCTGGCTGCAGCCCAAAAAGCCCATATATAGATCCGCCCCTGCATTAGCCAAACAAAAAACGTTGTCGATAAATTGATTTAGTCTGTGTCTTAGTAAAATTAAGCATTTGGATTAATCCGGTTCGTAATACTTAAATAAATCAATGAACATCTTACAACTAAAAGTAAAGTAAAAGTAAAGTTACAGCCTATATGCGTCCCACTGCTGGGCACAGGCGCTCACTTCTGAGAGGGTTTTAGGGCAAGGAAGTGTCCGCCGCGCTGCCCCAATGCGTGTTGGCGGACTTCACATATCTTTGAAATATTTTTTTTATTTCTCTGACATGCAGGTTTCCTCACAATGTTTTCCTTCTCCATCGAGCACGTGGTAAATCAGCACTTACATTTGCAATTAACAATTTCATTGGTGCCGGCGGGAATCGAACCCGGATTGCTCGCGTTCTGTGAAATTTACAGCGAGCGCTAAGCCCCTGAGCTACCATGACTCTTCTTACAACAAAAACTTAGTAGAATATTGCGGCATTCGCGCTATCGTGGTAATTTAAAACATATCGTGAAAAGGTCACTATGAAATCTACTTAGCTTTAGTTTTTAGTTTTCTCTTTAAAAAACGTTACCTCCACACTAGAATTTTCTCCTGTATCGTGGAGGCAGTTACATACATAAATTTCACAAGGACGAACATCCAGACCCGGAACAATTATTTGTAGGCCATACAAATACTTGTTCCGTGCGGGATTCGAACCCGCGGCCCTTAGCGCTGCAACTCATTGCTAAGCCACTGCGCCACGGAGCCGTCTTAACTTCAGCCGGTATATTTCTGCCAAATTATCCCTAGACTTTAGAATTATGGATTGCACAGGGAATAATAACTTTAAACATGTAACCAAGTACCCCTTTGAAATATTTTTTATTTGTGTTTGTCTAATCGATCTAATCGATTTGTACTATCTATCTAGTACACAGAATTGCACTAGATAGATAGTATAATAACCGCAACAAGACCGCTCTGACTGCCTCATCTTTTATGGCTCTATCACAACTACCAATAAATCGATTACGAACGTATTACCCTTCTTCTCTACTCCCTCAAGATATTATCAATCATTCATTCATTAATTACAGGCTATCAAAAGTCGTTATTAAAGTTAGAGCCGTGGTAGCTCAGATGATTGGCGCTCGCTGTATGTTACACAGTACACGGGCAACCCGGGTTCGATCCCCGCCGGCACCAATGAAATTGTTAATTGCAATTTTAAGTGCTGATTTACCACGTGTTCGGCGGTGAAGGAAAACATCGTGAGGAAACCTGCATATCTGAAAATAAGAAAAAAAATTTCGAAGAAACGTGAAGTTCGCCAACACGGACATTTCCTTGCCCTAAAACCCTCTCACAAGTGAGAGGAGGCCTGTGCCCAGTAGTGGGACGTATATAGGCTGTAACTTTTATCAAAAGTATAGTGCAGTACTTGTCAAAGTTCCCTCTCTAGGCAAGGGGATGGCAACCGCAATTTTTTATTACTTCGAGTTGTTATCAGTAAGATACTGCTGCCTATATCCTGTATCATTTTTCTCTGTCGTCTTTTACGATACCTACGGGATGGTATGGGGTCTTAGAGCTTCTAAGTAATAATGTACATAATATATTCTTTGGTAGGAAGTAGTGGATTCTCTTACGCCGCAGCTACACGGCATTATCAATCCTATCTTCACTTCATGATTTCGAAATATTTTCATTTTCTTTATATATAGCTTTCTCGATAGTTTTTTTCCCGCTAAGTGGTATCAGCATATAAAATTGGGATTACAAATGGAATCCAACTGGCTTATTTACCGCGTGACTGTCAAGACTTAGTATTCATATCTGACTATTAGTTTTTAAAGTCTGCGACACGAATATTTGCAATGTAACTTAATCATTATCGCTCAAATGATAATAAGTCTAATCCTATTTTCTTTATATTTTTATACGTATAATAAAGTAATAAATAATAAATAAATAAACAATAAAAACGAGTATATCGATGTCGATTGTTGCTAACATGAAGAACGAAATGTGTGACGTTATTTTAAAGACGTCATGTCTTGTAAAACAACGTCACACATCATACTACTACAATAGGAATGTCTTTTTCTAGTAAATCAGATGATATGAGTGTACTTTCTTTCATATTTGACATGGCTCTATATCTATAGTATAAAGAGACCAAAAATGACCACTTGTCATTAAAACCTCTACGCATAAATGACACACAACATCTTCCAATAGTGTTTCTCTTTTTGCCTCATTTGATTATTAAATTAGACAAAGACAAGTATATTGACACAATTTATGTAGTATTGTAGGTTCTCTCTATGCATACATATGTATGTAATAACTATAAGAATCAAATATCTTGATATCTCCAACATACGTAATATAGTATTACTTACATATGTTTTAAATATATAGATTATTTATTTTATTCAATCTATGAATAAAGATTTCGGTATGTATCCAAGATGGAGTCTTAATTATTCGGTGAATCTTGTAGAATATAATATTTATGTTCGACCAATTTTTGAGGCATGACTCACATATAAAATATAATATCATAGAACGAAAGATAGAGAGAAAGCAAGAAAGAAGGTCAAGGATAAGTTATTTTGAGCAAATAAAGGAAAGATTTAACGTCGAACACCTCCTTGTATGGAGTTAATACACGATGGAATGTGTTGGCATTTACACCATTTGCTATCATATATGGAAAATTAACTATAGGGCAACAAATCTAAGAAATACCCTTTGGCAGCAATGGACATTTATTGGATTAAGCTTATAATTGTGGTAACATATTGCATGCCGTAAGCGCTAAGCGCGCCGGTATGTTCTACTAGGGCCTAAAAATTAAGATTCCAACGTTTTGTCGCATGAAATCGTATCTAGCAATCATATTGTACATATAAGTGATATAAAAAGCACATTGTCAAAAACATAAATGATTGTTGAACTAATTAATTTTTTTTAAATCGATTAATTGCTATTTTTACATAGAAAAGGGGTTTTAGTGGATTTATCAAGTCCGCATGGCTTCGTAAACACGATAACTTTTGAAAATATCAATTATAATATGCAACTCAATCTATTTTTAAAACTTTTCATCTATCATGTGGGAAGCCATTGTATGTAAATGGCAGTTTAATTTTGTTTAGTTTAGTTATAATTATTTTTTTTCGGCTGCGAAATGTCGAAATTTTCGGTGTTTTAGCAGCCTTGTATGAATTTATTTTTTACTAAATAGAGACTGCGTCACTCACTCAGTTAGTTCGGCGTCAATCGCCGTCGTGAGTGGACACTGTATCGGTTGTTTGCAGCGACTCAAAAAAATCGCTGTACAAATACACAATATTCGAAAAACCAAATTTCTTACATACTTGATTATAATAATAATCAGAGATAATAGTAGTACGTACTAAAAGTAAGTAGAATGTAATATTTATACTTAAATACGTCTAGGACTTTATATATGAGCATGACATATGAGCATTATGAGTCGTGCACTTTTATATTTTCAAACTTTTTTTAAATTGAAGTTTGACATAGTACTTTTTTCTAATTATAGTTACTGATTCATAATTAGATATGTTGAAATAAAATACAAATAACTTCATAATTCCTTAGATTTATATAAAATGTTGTTTGTACACAATTATTTCAATTATGTGTAAAATATGAAACGTCAAAAGGTATTTCTTAGATTTTTGCACTATAAGGATCATCATCATCGTCATCATTACAGACCTTCACAAGTCCACTTTTGAACATAGGCCTCCCCCAAGGAATTTCACAAAGCACGGTCTTGAGCCACCTGCATCTATCGACTTCCTGCATGTCTTACCAGGTCGTCACTCCATCTAGTGGGGGGTCGCCCTATACTTCGCCTACCGGTACGAGGCTGCCACTAGAGAACCTTTTTTCCCCATCGGTTGTCGGTTCTTCGAGCTATATCGCCGGCCCATTGCCACTTCAGCATACTAATCCGTTGGGCTATGTCGGTTACTCTGGTTCTACTGCAGATATCCTCATTTCTAAGTTTATCACGCAGAGAAACCCCGAGCACAGCCCTCTCCATAGCTCGCTGAGCGACCTTGAGCGTGCTCATACGGCCAGCAGTGAAGGACCACGTCTCCAGTTCCATATGTCATCACTGCCAATTAATTCCTATCGTTGTTCTAGTCCTATCCGTTGGGAGACACTATTGAGGTCATTGAGCATAGTGCTTAGGTCCTCCAGCGATTCTGCCATAAGGACTATATCGTCGGCAAATCGAAAGTGAGTGATGTACTCGCCATTGATGTTAATACCATATCCTTTCCAGTCCATTAACTTGAAAACATCTTCCAATGCAGCGGTGAAGAGTTTCGGGGATATAACGTCACCCTGTGTTACACCTCTTTGCAGTTGGATAGGTTTCGTACCCTGATTCTGTACTCGGATAGCCATCGTAGCCCTACTGTACAAACACTTCAGCACTTCGATATACCGACAGTCAACTTGACACCGTTGTAGGGACTTTAGCACCGCCAAAATTTCGACGGAAACAAAGGCTTTCCCATAGTCCACATACGCAAGGCAAAGTGGCAGATTGTACTCTTCTGTCTTCTGTACAATTTGCCGAAGGAAGAGTATGTGGTCTATGGTATGGCTGGAAGTCGTCGAGTCTGCGTGCGAGTCGATTCGTAATGACTCTCGAAAACCGGAAACGGCTCAGAAGGGAAATCGGTCTGTAGTTCTTCAATAAAGCGTTGCCGCCTTTCTTGAAGAACAAGACCGCACTTCTGCTCCACGCCTCCGAAGTAGTCCCACCATGGAGGACGGAATTAAAGAGCTTCTGAAGGACTTCAAGTATCGGTTTTCCACCCGCTTTCAGAAGCTCTGCTGTAATTCCATCCTCACCTGGGGCCTTGCCGTTTTTAAGGTGCTGGAGAGCCATTCTAATCTCGATCAGACTGACGTCCGGGATATCATCGGAATAGTGTCGAATAAGACTTGCTCTTGGATCGCTACTCACACTTGCGTGTGGCTCCAACGATCATGTGTACAGCTGCCCAGAGAACCTCTCAAGCTCACTCAAAATCTTAGGTGTCCCGGAAACGATGCTGCCACACTCGGTTTTCAACTTTGACAGTTGGCTCTTTCTGGCAGACAGATCTTTGGCAAAGTCTTTGGAGCCTTGGTTCCGCTCAATCGCTTCTTTAATACAACTGTATTGAAGTTGCGTAAGTCCAGCCGCATGCATTTGGAGATCTGTCTGTTCATTGTCCTGTATGCTGTCAAATCTGTTGAAGACTGCAGCCTCATTTCCCGTCTAACAGCCATGAGATGAAGAGTGTGATCGGAGTGTTTTTGTGTTCTTCTGCGGCGGGTCTTGCAGAACTAACTCCTACTATAAGGATAACGCCATAAAATATCGCAGCCTCCGATATGTTTATCATAACAAATATATTCATTAATTTTTAACTCAAGATATAAATATACAACAATGGGATGTTTACGTGATGATGCTAATTATAATGATAGATCTGTCAACAAGGGAGTTAAGTGGTAGACTAACGCATTAAATTCTAATTTAATTTTTTGTATGAGATGAAGCCAGTCACGAGCAATATCATGCAGCTAGTGAGGTTTTCTTGTTTTAATTAAAATAACATCGCAGATAGATAGATGTCACAACACGTGCCATGTCATTTCTCAAGATAAACATTGACCTTCAAATAAATTGTTATAACTTCTCACAATAATCACGAGGAAAATTCTCAATTACAATTTTAAAGGTCACAGTGATTATATTACAAATATATTCGAACAATTAATTCGACGACAGTAATTGCAGAGCTCTAATTTTCTAATTAAAGAAACGTAACTTGTGTCTGTTGTAAGGTAATCGTATCGTTACATTAGAAAGCTTACGAAGTTTTAAGACATCAATAAACTTTTTGGCCACGACCAGTCTGAATGTGGAAGTCTTTTTAAAAATGTCAAATACTATACACCACTACCTAGAAACATTTTAATTCTGCAAATAGAATGGAAAAATGATTTTAATTATATTTATCTTGATTATTAAAATTATAAAATAATTAATTTACACGGCTACTTTTTATTTTATAGAAGGAAATAAATATTTAAGATCAATTATGTTTAATTATAATAGGAAATATTATAGCACTGTATTTTAAAACACGTAATTTAAAAGATCATAATCAATATTTTTTTAAACAAAATCTTTCATTGCGCTGTAATAAAAATTATTGCGTACCTACATACTGAGGAATTCCTCCTATATGCAAGATACAATCTGGACAATGTCAAAGTTAATAACGAGCGAAAGAACGAATGAAAAAGATTGATGTGACATATTATAAGGACTTCTTTATATATTTTTACTGTACAATATAAGCATACTTAAAACGTAGCGATTATGTAGGTACTTAATTTGTAACTTAATAAAATGAAAGTTGTCGGGAATAAGGTTTAAGATTTAGATTTAGGGTTAATTTTATGTTTAAAATCTTCTGGCTACTAAAATATTGATAAAACTGCTTTAAAAATATTAATTCAATCGACATTTGACATTGCATTAGTTTTATTGTAAGTTGTAATATATTATATATATTATGTAATATGTAATTAACCAAGATCATATTTAGATATATATCTAAAATACCAGAAACAGAAGAGGCAAGAAGGGCCAGCTATGGTTCTGATCGTGGCGAAGGGCCAAAAAATGGTGTGTTTGTTTAAATGACCAACTGCTGGTTCAAAGTTATTAAAAGGATGATTTTACGTAAATTAACCGACTGTATGAGGTGATGCGAATTTGCTATTTCGCGTTACTGCATATGCACCTAAATTCGGGCTACAGGAAGGACGTGAAGGAATGCATGTGCACTCACCTGGACTTCTGCTGATCTGCCTCGAGTTTCAAGGGCTGCGGCCACGATGGCTGGATGCCGGATGTCTTCACACATATAAACTTCACAGATTATCGCGAAATATAGCGTTGTAGCAAATGTCCATATAGGTACTTTACTATACTTTTGTATAGTTTAATATCCAAATTACACCACGGCGGGAGCAATGACGCGAGATATAGGCGATGCGGTTGGTAGCGTGTCTTGTTATTTTCTAAAAATATTGATTAGCCTTAGAGGATGTATAAATGAAATTGTAACGTGACACTTAAAAAACGCCCAGTGTTTCTGCCATTTCTTCTTTGATGTCTTGTTTTTGCGAACCGGTGTAGGTTTCAGCTTTAGACAATTATACATTAATTCAATAAAAAATATTTAATTTTTCGTTAAGGAGAGTTAGTCGAATATCAATGTAAACTAACTTTTAAATCATAAATCAGCTATAGTAAGACCTGTGTTTAAAGATGTTAAAATTAATAATTATTATATAATGGATTGCCTCAAAATAACGCCTGCTTTCTTCTGTTAATACCTGCGTTTTTCACCATTGCCACCCATAGACAAGACCTCCCGCAGTGCAATTTTATTTATTTTAAATGAACACAATACTCGGTCTAGAAACACAAAACACTTCTAACACATAGGGGATACGGGTAATCTGCTCTGCGGTTGTAAAAACCAGAAAACAGAAATTATAATTTAGAGCAATGTTGCTAGTCGATGTTCTATTGGCAGATACATGGTTTTAACGTTTTACGACGCGACCAACCGTAATTGAAAATGATCTACGATGTTTTTATTATGCCTCACTCTGCACGAAGGCTTGTTGCGCGGAAGTTATCTTTATTGTCTAGCAGAAGAGACCATTACAGCTTGAAATGAGACATTTTAAAGACTGCGGAGGTGTACAACTGATAACAGTGCTACGTGTTGAAAATGGTGTTTTAATATTTGTAGTTGAAGGTAAATAAAATGAAAATTTTACTATTTCTTTCAAAGAAGGAACAAATAAATAATATAATTTTTCTTACGTATTTCATCTAGCATACTTAGTAAGATCTAGTCAACACAATTCAGCAGGTAATTTATTTTTTGTCAAAGATCAATGAACTTCTTTTCCTTTACTGAATTTTTACTAGCTTTACATATTTTTTCTTAAATATCTTTCTTTATCTGCACGTAACGATCTTCCGGTGGAAACGGGCCTCTCGCATTGGAGTGAGGCTTTGCTATAACCGCCGCGTTTGACAGTCAAATTAGCGACCGCTATATCGGACGTCAGTCTGGATATTTTATTTGACCCATCTGATTATACCGAAAGGAGGCCTTACTTGTAAGTTTACGACTTCTCATATGCTACCACAACGCACGACTACAAAACTTTTTTTTCTTAAATATCTAAATACAACTGTTCGATATTTCTGCTAAATATAATTGATCACATATATAAGAATTCGAAAACTCGTTACGTATTTTCTGTTCACATTAAATAAAATGATATATTTTTATTTAGGACGTAAGAAATTAAATTTTTGTTTGTTAAATCGTTTCAAAATGAGGTTCCTCTATTCGGTGAAGAAACGGCAGAACAAACTCCGCGGGTATCCTCTTTTTTTGTATTTTTAAAGGCCAATGATATAATATTTCTAATCAAAATTTAAAAGGAGTCAGTAATCAAAGCATGTTCTAAAATAAAATTATACATCCAACAAAAAAAAACACAATACAAATCAACAAAAAAAAACATGCAGAATTAAAAATAAATGTACTGCAAGCCCGAGCAAACCAGTTACCACAAGCAATGTATCAGTAAATGATTTTAATTTTAAAATTACTGCCTGTTTGGTCTAGTTGTGGTAAATGCGACTGATGATCTTGAGGTACCGGGTTCGAATACCCGGTCGGGTCAAAATCAGTTATTGGATTTTTCTGACAAGCAATCCTACGAGTAAGTGTGTGACGTTGGCGGTGTTACACCCCCGTGCCTCGGAAAGCACGTAAAGCCATTGGTCCTGCGCCCGAGCCTTTCTCGCTTTCTCCCCGGTTGTGTTGGATTACCGTCCCATCGGAATATGATAGTGAGGGAATAGAGAGTGCACCTGTGCTTGTGCACATACACTCTGGCGCTATAATTCTGTCCTGCACAGATAGCTACTCTCCGTTGATACTGACCGTTTTTATCAAAATTCGGTCTGGAAGACATTATATAATTTAAAATAGCAACCATTTTTACCATGTTTCTAGTCCTGAGCTTTAGAGTTTCAAATCTCTAAATTATCTGCATTTTAGTTTCAATTCGTTTGTTAAATTTGTACCGAACAGACAAATTTACAGAACAGAGAGAAAAGAAAGTGTGTTTACATTGCATTATCATTCAGTTCTGCGCTATATTTAAAGTTTAAAATCTCTAGCTCATCGGGAAGTTAGTTTAAAATCATTTACAAAATTTGTATCGAACAGACCAATCTGTTTGTATCGACAGAAAGCGTTTTTTGTGATGAAAGCGAAAGTTTATAAAAAAATGGTAATATACGACTTTACGTTTAATTTCAATGACAGCCCACAATGCAATCACATCATTATACGGACACACTAAGGAACTCATATCTGAGACTTCGAGAAAACAGCCCTATATAAAACGAACTCATAACATAATTGCAAAAATTTTATTGCACTTCGGGGAATCTACGAGTAAAATACAATTTGCCTACACGGCGCTCATTACAGGGTTCGCTTCTTTTATAACGGCGGTCATTAAGAAGATTCCGCTTAACATTTTTACAATCCATAATTGCATATTATAAAACGTCCGAAGTTATAGTCGCGAGGCCTTAGGGTGGAGGAATAAAATATTATAAACGGAAAAGTGATAAAATCTCTGTTTATTGCTACAGCATTAAAATAGTTCTTCAACGCGGCACGATACGTTCTATTTTAGATGAATTCCATTTTTAAACAATGAAAAGTTAGTTCTCATAGATAACATATAATATATTATGTTTTTTTAATTAAAAGTGGCCAACTATGCGTTGAGATAAGCTTAAGGTACGGTTTCACAGTGCTAACATATATATGACAATAATTATCAAGAGTGGAATTAATTTGGACATTTAATATTTATTTTTCCATTAAATATTTTAATAGAATTTTATTAAAAAGTAATTTAAGGTAGTAAAATAAAAATGAAGTATTATATGTGTTTTCTATCAAAAGTAAACAGTAGCATTTTCAGATTTTTCCTTTTTAAGATATTTTTCAGATATACCTAAAGGAAACGCACCTTAATTTTTTTTAAATAGAAACAGACTGATGAGTGGGATGCCGGTCGGATGTTGAATTAACCCCAAAATATTAGAACGAATTGTCAGTAATTAAAACTTTTAACGAATTTTAATGAACGAATTGTCAGTAAAGAAACCTCTGACTGAATATTTTATATGACAGACAGAAAGACATTTACTAATGTTTATTCATGTCATGTCATGCCATTCATTAGCATGCAAACAACTCCCTGGTCTCAATAAATGAGAGTTATTTCGATATTACACGACAGACACTTCAATTTTACTTATATATGTATAGATGTATAGATAATGGAATAAGTTTATTAGTGGTATCTGACTTTTGTCGACGTTTGAGATTTGAGATTTTTCTTATATAAATATATAAAACATTATAAATGCAATTATAAAACCTGTTAAAATAATAATTATTAACTGTGTGGTAGGTCTCCTTTTCTGCCTCTAGAGTCCATCCGGGTAGGTACCACCCTGTTACCTATTTCTGCCGCCAAATAGCAGTGCGTGCGCTACTGTGTTCCGGTCCGAACAGTATGGAGGCCCACTATAACTACAGCTTGTGAGGCATTCCATCTTAGTTCTCAAGGTTGACAACGCACCTGTAGCCTACTATGTATGAAGTTGGCTGCAGGTGGCCATGGACTGCAGTAGTCACTTACCATCAGGTGGACTGTAAGTTCGCTTGTCACCTCAGTTTAATAAGAACATACCAGTTAAATTTCCGTTTCCGTTTATGATATACATTGTACAATAACATAGTATATTTGATGAATACTTATATATATTAACGCAGAACATGTCTAAATTTGAGATGGCACCTTTAAAGTTTGTATAACATTCAATATAAACACATGTACAATAAGTAAAATATCATAAGTTTAAATATAGTAAATAACTCACCTATTTGTCCGTAGCAATAACAGACCAACAGTCCGGTACAATTCGCAACAAGTAGCAACGCACAGCACGCGTCCACACAAAACACCGCACTTGTAAAATAAAGTATCATTCGTAAAACAACTTCATCGACGACGATAGTACACCACTTATATTATTAATTTCGCTCAGCATTTTCCTACAAAAAAGAAAACAACACTAAATAAAATAATATCGATATCACGCACGAGCACAACACTATTCGTGGACGCTTCGCTTCGAACGGAATGGGAATTACGAGAGTCACTAATTATTTGTTATTTATATTTCGAATTTCTCCACCTTCGTCCGGTCACTGTAAAGTGGAAATCACTACTGGTTAGTAAGTGTACTGTGCAGTTTTGTCTGATTTCGCTGACATTTCTTCAACATACTTGCGTGTAATGGTTTGTAGTATGTATGATTGATTTTAATGCAACAGTGTTTTGTTTAGTCATTACTTTGTGAGACGAAAATAAATATGCAATATGCTTTGTTGCAAACAGTTACAAAAGTATTATTGCGCATTACGCAAGAAATAATCTTAAGTTATTGCATAAAAGACATAACAGTATTTATGATTCTATAAGAATATAGATAATGATTTAATTAAAATAAAAAAAAATCATGAGAGTAAATCTAATCTCTTTCTATCAGAACTGGTTAAGCAAAAAATGCTTAATTATTAAATTATTTGTTTCTCACTTCTTGATTATTTCTAGATAGGTCTAGGAATACGTCTAGGTAATCTTCCTATACCTGGCTACTGGCTAGAATTACACATTGCAAAATAGTGATGTTGCTATAATAGATCCATATTACTTCAATGATTCAATTGTTTTTATTTATAAAATATTTATGTACTAAAATAATAAATAAATATTAACACAAAACGGTTTTAGAAAGAGATTTCAAAAAATATAAATTAAAAATTAAAAATAGAAGAATCGCAAATAAATTTTCGTCTCTCATGCATTTTAATATCCAAATATTATATTAATCCAACAGGCCTTTGACCACTATGCAATGTGATAGCGAATGTTGCTTTTAAAAATAAATTAACCATGTATGAGTATTTTTTAAATTTATTAAGTTTAAAAAATATTCTGTGACAATGTACCGAAAACGATTAACATGTATTGTCACTAATGGATGACTTTTGTTTTCATCACATAAATACGTTTCACTGTCGTATAAAAGTATTAATCTGATTTATAAAATGTCTTTAGAAACTCTCAATCAAATGTCTTCAACATAAGCATCGCATTTGAATGTTGGTAATGAATGTGTTTATATTTAATCTGTAGTAACGTTCAGTCAGCCAGGGGTTAAATTCGATAAAAGGACGTAATGCTTATTAAATTGTAGAATTACGATTATCTTTTAATAAAAAATACTAGTAATGCTATTTACGTTACTAATATTTTCGTTAACCACTCCAGGTTAACCTTAAAAAGCTGGTGTGATTAGTGGTTCACGATAGTACTCGAATTAGTGCATGTAGTGTTTAATAATGATTTTAATTTGATGTTATGCACTCATTTGGCATCACAGAAGTTGATTGAGATGTTTTTATACCAAACTGCTTTAGCATATTAATTTTTTTTGACAATATTTAGAGAGTGTTCTTCTGTACAGTTTCGGTGGTAGCGTGTTTTAGAACAACTAATATTACTGTATTAACGTCCGTACGGGCGTGTTGAGTTCCGTAGCTCGAGGCCATCAAAGATGTTCAAATTGTGCTTCCTGGCGTACTCGTTGACAATCAGCTTTCCTGCGGACAACCAATGGTAGTTTTGAACGCATCGCTAGCACACATTTGAAGGAAAAAACTACTTTGCTTAGAATATACTAGTAATTACGTACATAAATTAAATAGAACTTCATTGAGTGATAATAGAAATATATTGCAGCTTTTTCCTTCAATTCAACACAATATAAATAAATGAAAATCTTTTGCTGGTATATTGCAATTAATACCATTCTAATCTCATTTAAAAATAAAATTGTAACAATAAATTGTAACAGTAAATTGTGTAATATGAAAAGAAAGGATCATAGTTTAACTTAAAAGGACTGTATTTTGAAGCATGTTATGGCGCACATTTTTTTTTATTTTCTTTCGTAATACTCGTAGCTTATAATTCAGTTATATCTATGCTCTTAGTAAAAAATATTATCTAGTATTTTGTACTCATATAACCTTATATAATTAGCATTAAATATGTATTATGTAAATGAAGTCGGAACATCTTTCACAAAGTTAACGTAACCATCGAAATCTATTTTTATCTACAGTACCAGATTCGTCATTTGAAGCTATTTAACTAGTAAATAAAATTCTCCCGGGTTTATAATTTCTTAAAGTTTATAATTCTTCATTCAAATCTATCACCTATAGTATGATAGCTCTGAAAATTATGAAGACAATTGAAAACCTTGAAAACTCTCCCAGATATTTGACTGTTTTATCTTTTTATTCCGCTGTGTCGGACTACGATAAGTTAATGAAAATGTGTTAATAGTTATTACCAATACTTATATGGAAGACATATTATGTACAATACGAAAAAATCTACTTCCAAAATAACACAATTTCAATATATTAGTTAAGCAGTATATTAAAAATAATGCTATAATAATACCTTGGGCTTAGACTCACAAATTACTAACAATTACTCAGTTATAAGTATAAAGCAAAGAAGGACAATGAACACTTAAAACTCGTTCAAACGCTTGCTATGCACAATTAGAGTACGGTCGTACGGTGATACGATATCGAGGGAAAGATTTTTAAACCCCTAATTACGTTCTAAAAATCTGTACCTGATGACATATATACATTTTTTTCCAGCGATAATTTTGGATATAGGTCGAGGAGCAAAGACCTTTTATTAACATCGCAAAATTTTTGTTCAAATTTCCTTTTTAGCACCCAAAGCTAACCACTTAATTCAAAAATTCAGGTCGTGGGCCTCACATCTGTATTTAGGTAACCGCATTGTATAACATATTTACGTCAAATTTCAATCATCTCCGTAGGACAGTTTCATAATCAGAGAAAAACTTTTGGCAGAGAGACGGACACAGATAATTCCATTGGTTTTCCATTTTGCTGAATTAGGTACGGCGCATTAAAAACCCCATTTCGTTGAAAGAATTGTATGTTGTATAATAATTAATTTGAATGAAAACTAGATAAGAATAGCTAAGCAAACTCGTTTGGATGGATTAAGAAACGAGGATCAAAAATACTGTCAAATAATTTAAGCCATCTCTACCACAAATAACAAATTTTAACTTTATGGGCGGGTACAGCAAGTAACCAGTAACCGTGTGAATAATGTAATGCAACTTACGGTGCCGATTAATGCATGCATCGTTTTACGTTGTTAATATACGATTGGATGCAACTTTTTAAAATAGCTGCAGTAATTCGATTGTGTACAGCTTATCACAATATAAACATGAATAATTAATAAAATTGTCGTATAGTGGATGTGTAAGGGAATCCAATCGGCCCATTCGGTCCCTTTGTCTTATGTGATTACAACAAAAGGAAACAAAATGGCATTTTAAGGCGTCTGTTGACGGTATACTATATCTAGTATAATAAACATGTGAAATGGAATTTTGGCAGCTAATTCGTTTGAAATATGTAGCTAATTAAGACAAATTCCACCTACAATAGACTCAGGCCCAAACCAGACTATTGCATAAAAATAAATAAAAGGAAATGATTTGATAAAGAAATTGTATACTAAAATTTGAAACAAATTGTATTCAAACCATTTCTTATTATTTTAGCCTATTTGAAAAATTAAAATAAAGAATTATCAGGCATTTTGAAAGCGATTAGTCAAGTTTTTGTTTTCGTATACAACATTCATTACTTTTGTAATTATTTTTCTTTTCATATACAACATTAAACATAATAAACACAAATATTTTAACAGCAAAGGATTTCCATTTTAAGATTAAAAAATTCGCTTGGAAAACCGAGTTTGCTCTAAACTGTATGATTTACGCATTACGAGTAAAATTTTATTAGATAGATTGTATCGAATCGACTAGAATACTAATCAATGAAACAAACTCAGTTTTTTATTATTTCTTTAGACACGAACTAAAGTTTTATACATTTTAATTGAAAGAGTACGCGAGTTAGTATTTACTGATATAACAAGAAAAAAATATATTATTTATAATTAATACGCATTTGTCCGATAAGTTATTTTTCTGAAATATAATTCAAAAAATTACAAAACATGAGTGGACAGGCTTTCGCTACGACGGTGCAATTTAACCGTCTAAGGCTTCATCACAACTTACCACCAGGTAGGATTCTAGTCAAGCTCTGGCTGGTAATATGTAAAAAAATATTCAAAATAAACTTCATTTTTAAAATTATCATAGACGGAGACGTTGTATGTCCATATAAAATATTTCTGTTATTTGTTTGAAGTGAAGAATTTACGTGGTAGAGCCATGCTACTTAAATATTAGTAGTATAGTTGTAGCACAAATGGGTCGGCTCGACCGGGGAAGGTCCACGCTCTCACAGAATACCAGCGTCAAATAGCAGCTTAATGCTGCCGTGTTTTGTATGGTGAGTGTAGAGAACCGGAGATCCTTTTTTACTGGAATCGAGGCATTTCCAGTAAAAATGATCTCATAAGGAATCATTTTTAGAATTTTTATTACCTATATCATTGAGTGAAAATCTTATGAGAATAAAACGTAGTGCAATATCATTTAGTGGACCAAAAAATTAAAAATAATGCAACAAAAATAAGTTTAGCAAATTTAACATTTTAGAATCACTCTGCAGAGGTATAATACAGCTGTAGCATAAACGAACCTATTTATGCTATAGCTGTATTACGTTCTCATTGAAAATCAGCTTAAACAGCAACTTAATGCTGCTGTGCTTCGTATGGTGAGTATAGAGAACCGAAAACCCCTTTTAAAAGGAAACAAGTCATTCCATCTTAGTCCTTAAGGGGTGACAACGCAACTACAAGTTGATTTCGAATCGAGGATAGAAATAGGCGCTTATTGCCATCAGATGGACTGTAAGTTAATTGGTCACTACTTGTATGAAAAAGCACTTCATTATCGAACAAATGGCATATTTCCGAAACGATACGAAATACATTGTTAAATTAGTTCGGTCTCTAAATGTAGAATATATAATTAGAAATATTATAAGTTCAAATAGGTGCATAATAACAGTAAAGATTTTATTTTATTTTTACTGTTATTGAATACAATTCGCAATTGCAGTAATGTAAATGGTAAAAATAATTTACCATCGCTTATACTCGTAAATCGTTTTACATTTAAGCAATAACAATAAATAAATAAGAATTACAACAAAAAAAATGAAAATAACTCATGTCCCAAATGGCTTGTCAATGAATATAGAAAAACTTACTGAACATTTGACTTTTCTAATGGTATGCGATAAATAAAATAATATGATGTGATTCTTTCTTTATAAAGATTATTAATAAGGAATATTTTTTTAAATTTTTATTATCTTTTCCTATTTCTGTCGCCAAATAGCATTGCTTGCATTGTTTTGTTCCGATCTGACGGCTACGAGACAATCAATTTTAGTCTTCGAAAGTGCTAAGCCTCTGAAGCCTTCCTTGTATAAAATTAGCTGCAGGTGTCCATGGACTGCAGAAGCCACTTAGCATCAGGTGGGCTGTAGTTTGGTTGTCACTTCAGTTTAATAAAAAAATATATAGAGACATTACGGATTTGATAGCGTATATTTAACATAAAAATATGTATTAGAGCAATATGTGGCACTGCACCTGATGAGCCTTGCAGGACGCTATTTATGTCTCTGAAAATACTACTCCTCCCATGCCTGTACATTTTTGAAATTGCAAAGTTTGTAAAACAAAACATATATTATTTCAAACAAGCGAAAGAGATTTACACGCGACATACCAGAAATGGCAATAGACTTGCTGCTGAAATTATACCCAAGAGTGCTCGATTTAAAAAAAAACTGCTACTGGATGTGTATGCTCATATTTAATAAAATACCCCAAAATATAAAAGACTTACCCTTAATAAATTTAAAGCGCCTTTACAGGCGGCTATATGAACATTGTTTTATAATGTGAATGACTACCTAAATTGACATGATATGACACAACAGTAGTTCTATATTTATAATCATCGATCACTAATAAAAACTAGATACACAATCCCATACAAGTTCTCTAAAACTGTCGCCAATTGTTTTGACGTTTGAAATAAATATACACTAATGTAAATTCAACCTTAAATGCATTGCCTAAAGTTGTATTCACAAAGCTGCTACGTACAAATTAAAAGCACACCCAAATGTTCGAGTAGGTGCTCATTCGGTAAGGACATTTTTGTCACTGATTGTGTATCTAGTTTTTATTAGTGATCGATGTTTTTAATATATTATTAATTGCATTTTAATCTTAATTATATTTAAATTTGTATGTATTGGTTCTAGTATTGCTAATTTGTAAACGATGACATGCCGATAAATATTTTAATTGAATTTGATATTGTAATATAGTAAACTTAATTATAAAAAATGTATTTGCATGCTATTCATAGATGGCTGAAAAAGATGAACTACACTTTACAATAACTACCTAAATGTACCCTTTTTCAAAGCAAATAAATCTTCATTTCATTTCACTTATTTTTACTTATTTTAATTCTCTACGGTTCCGGTGCTTTACAGCGCTCATGGTCACCCGCCGTGACCATGGTTGCTGTAATTAAGATTACAATAGAGAAGATGGCTGGGTGCTACCATCTGCTTGGGATCCTATAATTAATAAAATTAAATTCAAGCCTAAGCATACCACTACAAGACTTAAAAATACTGTAGGCTCGTTCTGCGTAGATCGGAACAAAAATTATATTCATAAGCTGTAGATAGCCCGGTTTAACTATGACATCAGGACTCAGTACCCCCGTGGTGATAGGTGCTGCAAAGCACCCGAAATAATCCGTAAAATTAGTTTTATACAATGTTCGTGTAAATATATGAAATCAATATAGTAATATTTTTAAATGCTATTATAATATGTTACGAGTAATGCCCGAAGACCTGGAGAATCTAGGTTAGCTCGGTATATTATTTCAAATTTATATCTTAAAATAATATAAAAATGGAACTATGGCACTTTTAATTTAATATTTTCACACGGGGTCAACTACAAAATAGTACCTTGTTGTTTATTTTATAGTATTTTTTATATTGGTAAAATAAAATAACTATTTTATAAATTACTACAGGGACGCGAATACTTTACACTAAACAAAACTTATTATAATACATGCAGTACCCATGATTACGACGGATTTAAGACGTTCTGATGTCATATCTACAGCTTATAATTACTTTTTTAAACAGAAACAGCTGCATAAAGTCAGTAAAGCAATCGAAATTTGGGACGTCATAATAAATTACAATTAACGCGTTAAAATCTATCCTTGCTGATACAATAAATAATTTATTTGTTGGTTATTGTTGTCTTTTGCCACTTGAGACATGAAATAAATATAAATTAACTAAAAATATGCACATATTAAAAATTATCCACAATCGCAGTGGCAGTCTGCATAGCAAAAATTAATTTGAAAAATATATAAAAATCATGGGACAGAACTAACCTTCGTCTATTTTCCGTGACGCCTCGTCGAGGTCGCTACCGGCGTAGTTGAGGATGACCAGTACCAGGGGCATCATCTCCCAGGAATAGTGAAATTTTTCTAGTAGTCTATGACAATTCTCCACTAGTGTTTCAAGGGACACCGCTGTAACAAAAATACAAACGTTACCTCTGTGATTCTTTCTAAATTCTAAATTCAAAATTTATAATAAATAGTAAGAAAATTTATAAATAACTAGCTGGTACCTGGCACGTTGTTACCGCAGAAGAAATAATTGTGGAAATATCGTTTTAAATTTGGAAGAGTTATATTATTTAATTAGGAATGATAATACATTAATTGAAGTTGAATGATAATATATAATTTTCAAATTAATTTGTCGGTACGATACGCGCGCCACCACAGTAAGTTAATTGTCCTATGCCTATGAACTTCGCGGAAGTGCAAGCAATAAGTTGATAAAGTTTTACCGCAATCTGATGAACGGTATGGCTACGCATAAAATACGAACAAACAAAAATTAATTTTTATATATTAAGATATTGCAGGTGATATTGAAGAGACTTTTCCATGTATCAGACAGCCTGTGATGGCTCCACCGTGTTACCTATTTCTACTGACTGGCAACAGTGAACTTTGAAGCGTAAGAAACAGTATCTTTACACGACATGAGGCATTTCATCTCAGTCCAAAGAGTGACACCGCATCTGTACCCTAGTTTGTTTGAAATCGGTTGCAGGTGCTCGTGAACTGCTCACCTACTGACATGTGAATTTTGGAGCTCGTAAGTCAGTCTTATAACATAAAAATTAAATCCTCTATTAGCTTGTATATAGCTAAGAAAAATGTTGCCTTAACAGTCGCAGTACCAATTGTGTCGCCATTAGATTTTACTTTTAAACACTGGTATATAAGGCGTAGAAAGATTAAGTGATTAATATTTTTGAAAGTGTGTTTGCCTTAGTTGCCTCGATACGAAATAATCAAAAAGATATTAGGCCTTCTCAATCATTCTAAATATGATATATTGGTTATGTGAAATATCTAAATACTGTTTAAACTTCCCTCACTTCAGAATTCAAACTTTTTCTCTAAACTCTATAAAACTTTGGTGACAAACGTACTTACACTTCACTCTAATGTTAAGTGGCTGCTGCAGTCCTTGGATACCTGGAGCCAACTTCAAACAATGCCTGTAATTATAATAGCTCTCGATACCCTCTAGACCGGAGCACAGCTATTTGGCGAGTTTTATTACTAACTTTAAAAATATTATTTGCCATTTCACTGTCTCGTGACTCATATATGAACTTTTCGCTTTTACACAGTCCACTGTTACAGTCACAGTCTCGATTAAGAATCAAAATGCAAATGCCTTGTCACCCCTGAGTAAAAAGGGTATCCTGTTCTCTACACTCACCATACGAAATACACCAGCAGTAAGCTGCTTTTTCGCGCTGGTATTTAACTATTGTGTTTTTTCGCTGACAGGCAAGTTGTTAAACCAGGATTGTATCAAAAGTATTGAATTGCTTCTTCTTCACAGGACAAAGGTATTTTTCAAACGAGTGGTAAATCAAAAAATAACCTTTAATTAAATATATATTTATATTTTTCTCATTAAAATATTACTGGAAAGCATCTTCTCTTCTAACTAAAACAGGTATCGACGGAAATACAGTCACAGTTTAGATCAAATATTTAGTTCTATGAAGAGTGAGCACTCAATACTGAAGCATGTTTATACCCATCAACCGCTAATGTAAACTAAAAGTTACAGATAATGTAAACAAAGAGCCGCGGTACTTTAAATTGGTATAAATGTTTACTGGGAATATTTTTATTGGCACTCGTTACGTTGAACTAATGACAACAGAATAAACAGATCTATCAACACGTTTTGTATACAGTTGCTCCTGGCCTACCTGGCGATTGCGTCTCTAGTCCTGAGTTCGAATTCAGAGCCTCGGTGGGATTTTTTTATAGAAGTAAGGGTACAAACGAGCACACAGTCCACTCAATGGTGAGTGTATACTGTGGCACACCTACGATTAACATATCAAAATGCAGATGTGGCGTCACTCCGAGGACTAAGGTGGAATGTTTCGTTAACAGTATAAAGGATATCCGTTTCTTGTCGCTTACCGTGCGAAACACAGCAGCATTATGTTGATAATATGATGGCAACTTTGGTAGTCCGGGCGAGCGTGGTCCTTGCCCAGTCGAGCCGACATTCGTGCCGCAGCAATAATACAGTTGCAGCGCAAAATAACTTATCCTCGTATCTCTGACACTGTATCCTAGGCCATCTTCGATCTCATTGCAGCGGTACTTTAGTCAGAGAATTTGCCACGCAATGTAACGAGGCAAATCGCTTGGGCACGCTACCAACAGATGCGGTGATCTAGCAAGTATTTTAACTAAGCTTTAATGTTATGTTTGTGTTATTTTGTAAATAAATTATTTATTTCAATATGTATAATATGATAATTATATATAATTAATAAATTTATACGTGGTAGAGCCATGCAGCTATATTTATAATATAGTTGTAGCACGAATGGTCGGCTCGACCAGGGAAGGACCACGCTCTCACAGAATACCAGCGTAAAATAGCAGTTTAATGCTGCTGTGTTTCGTATGGTGAGTGTAGAGAACCGGAGACCCTTTTTACTGGAAAAGAGGCATTCCATATTAGTCCTCAAGGCTGACAACGCATCTGCATTTTGATTTGCAAACGAGAATAGATGTAGATGTCTATAGGCCACAGCAACCACTTACCATCAGGTGGACTGTGTGCTCGTTTGTCACCCTATTTCTATAAAAAAATATAATTTACAATTTTTTTTACTTATTATCAGCCAGTGCTAAACTAGTCATGTGCCTCTCTAATTGTAGGTAGGATTTGCTATTAAGCGCAGTGCTAGATGTCTCACACCTTTGACGCCGCTTTCCGTCGCTAGTATGAGTATTTTACATCATTTACAAACAGAACGGTTATATCATCACGTATAAGCCATAGCATCTCTCTACGTCTCAGACATTTCCTGTAGTCTCCTCTGATAACACCCATGGATCGAAACGGGTGATGAATACACGCGCCAAAATTTAATAAATGTATTGGAATAATTGTAATATATTTAGCCAGCCGGAAAGGATTGCATTTTAGTAAACTTCTGTGTGAGTCTGTTTTTTGGCCACAGAGGTTTTTCTCGAGCAAAAACTCCTCAGAAACATCTACATATGTACATATTGATTTAATTGAACAACAATACAGAACACCAATAATTTTTTTTATAGGATAGGGTGACAAACGAGCACACAGTCCACCTGATGGTAAGTGGTTGCTGCGTCCCATAGACATCTACATCTATCCTCGATTACAAATCAAAATGCAGATGCGTTGCCACCCCTGAGGACTAACTTACTAATTAAGATGAAATGCCTCATTTCCAGTAAAAGGGTCTCCGGTTCTCTACACTCACCATACGAAACACAGCAATGTTAAGGTGCTATTTTACGCTGGTATTCTGTGAGAGCGTGGTCCTTCCCCGGTCGAGCCGACCCATTCGTGTTACAACTATACTGCTAATATAGCTGCAGCATGGCTCTACCATTTTGTTTTATATTTTATATTTTACCTGTTTAAATTTGTTTTATAGAGTTATTTGCAGCGCTGTGTTCCGGTCTGAAGGCTATAATATACATAGAGCTGGTGTAATTATAGACTGTGAGGCATTCCATCTTAGTTCTCAGAGGTGACAGAGAATTTGTAGCCTTCTTTATTTGAAACTGGTTATTGTTGTCTATGAGCATCAGTTTTTTTATAAAATAAGGGTAACAAAGGAGCACACAGTCCACCTAATGGTAAGTGGACACTGTGGCCCACACACATTTATCCTCCATTAAGAATCAAAATGCAGACGTTGTCACCCCTGAGGACTAAGATGGAATGCCTCGTATCCAGTAAAAAGGGTCTCCGGTTTTCTACACTCACTACAACCACAATATCGCTGCAGCATGGCTCTACCACCAGGTGGATTTTAATTTCTTTTTGTCACTTCAGTTTGGTAAATAAAAACTCAGTGTCTACCTGTTTTCTGTCACATGGTCACTGAAGATTTTATCGGGCAACAATTCCTCAGAAACATCAACTACGTGATTTATCTTAAACTGTTGCATAGTTGTATCTGAATTGGTCTGGCATTCAATGCATAGGCGTTTTGTCGTAAACGCCTATTAAATTTAATGCATCATTTCATATATTTATTGAAAGTAATCGATTGAAACCATGTAAACAATAAAGAGCAGTCTGCAGTTTATTCTTTCGCATAAGATTTCTACTGAATAAATAAAGAAATCACATGGCGATACAATGTAAGCGCCGACGATGTCGCAAAATTGGCATCCGTGCGCGGAACGACAATTTAATGTCTTCCATTATGTACTGCGCATATTAAACGCGTAATAATTCATGTAGTTGTCACTTTTTAACACAATAACAAAATAACTAAACTTTAAAACTACAACTTCATTATGGCAACTCCATAAGCATAGAACGCCATTGTTATATCATTCTTATAACAAAAATCTCATAGATATTTTTGATTGCTTCGTTGGTCTAGTAATTGTAAGCGTGGCTGCTGATCGTGATCATGGTGAGTCCTAGGTTCTAGGAATCCCGAATCGGGCTAAAAATCAGTTATTTTGTTTTTCTGTCAAGAAATTTTCGGAAGTGGCCCGAGTCAGGCCATTGGTGGTGTTTCAACCCCGTGCCTCGGAAAGCGCGTAAAGCCGTTGATGCTGCGCCTGAACTCTTTCCAGTCGTGTCGGATTGCCGTCACACCGGATTATGATATTGAATGGAAATAGAGTGTACTTATGCTTGCGCATATACTCTTGCACTATAATCCTCGGTCTGGTACATTTTTTATGGATTTAGAAACGAATAAAGTGTAAAAGATACCTATATTATATGAAGACATCGAAAGTTTGTTTGTTTGTTTGTACTAGAAAATAAGAAGTTTAAATTATTTTTGATGGATTGCCATTTATTACAGTAGAGCACTAGGTGAGCGCCTGGCTACAAAGCTACGTCGTAATTTATGTATTTTAATATAAAGTAAATAGTTTTTTATATCAGGTTATTGGTGGACGTAGGCTGCCTTTATAAAGAAGTTTTGCCAGAATTGCAGCACTTGGTATTTTACGTAGATAATGCTACTGCTTCTAACCTGGATTTAGTGCGTATTCAAGTATTGACTTAACAGTGTAGTCGCGGTGTAAGAATATCCACTGCCCATTAACGTCCCATGGGTGTCGTAAGTGGCGACAGAGGGAAACAAACCAGGAGATGGGCAGCAGCGTCATCGTAATAACACTAAAAATAAAAACATACGGTTGCCAATCAGCATCGCAATCGTTTACCAAGCTTGGCAACTATGGCAAATATCCCCCCTATGAGGTCTATCTTTGGAAGGCCTACGTTGAGCGGTTAACTTTTAATAGGAGGTATAAGTATCGTCTAATGATTAAAGATCCACTAACTAATGGAGAAAAAGAAAGAAGTAAGGGACAGATATGGTAAGTTTTTTTTATAGAAGAAGAGTGACAAACGAGCACAAAGTTCACGTGACGGTAAGTGGATGGTGTGGCCCATAAACATCTACATCTATCCTCAATTACGAATTAAAACGCAGCTGCGTTGTCATCCCTGAGGCTAGGATGGAATGCCTCGTGTCCAGTGAAAAGGGTCTCCGGTCCTCTACACTCACCATACGAAACACAGCACATTAAGCTGCTATTTTACGCTGGTATTCTATGAGAGCGTGGTCCTTCCCCGGTCGAGCCGACCCATTCGTGCTACAACCATAATATAGCTGCAGTATGACTCTACCACGTAAGTAACGACAATATAAACACATAAAAATAACTAAAAAGAGAAATAAAGGTAAGGTTCTTCACAAGGTAGTAGGATACTTTTTTGCCTCAAAGTCGGTCTGGGTTCCATTCCTTTCAAATAACTGTCCCGCCAAGTACTTGATGTTGTGGTTTGAAGGGTAAAAGAGGCAGGATAATTACAGGCTATGAGGTATTTCAGGTTAGTTATTAAGAGTTACAACGAATTTCTGGACTTTATTATTTGCGGTTGATTGACACCTTTACTTAACTGACTATAAGATCGTTTTTACCTTGATTAAAAAATAATTAAAACTAAAATATACAATAATTTCTTACATTTACGCGAACAACTAACAACACAATCTTCTATTATATAAAGTTACTGAATTTTATACGTGGTAGAGCCATACTGCAGCTATATTAGTAGTATAGTTGTAGCACGAATGGGTCGGCTCGACCGGGGAGGGACCATGCTCTCACAGAATACCAGCGTAAAATAGCAGCTTAACACTGCTGTGTTTCGTATGGTGAATGTAGAGAACCGGAGACCCTTTTTACTAGAAAAGGGTCTCCAGTTCTCTACACTCACCATACGAATCATCTAAATTTTGATTCTTTATTGAGGATAGATGGTAGATATCTATGGGTCACAGCAACCACTTACCATCAGGTGGACTGTGTGCTTGTTCGTCACCCTATCCTATAAAAAATATTTTTTAGATGTTAAATTCATAATTTCTAAATTTCAGTTCCCAATGGAATTCGAGGTAAATAATTCTTTAACTTATTAGTAATTCAGAGTCCTGATAACACCCTGAGCCACACTGTTAATTCAGTTGATTAAAAGACTCGTACTAACAGATATTTTACCGGTGAGTCTCACTACCATATTTCACAATTAGCTACCGTTGAAAAATCTTTGTATCTGAGAGCACGGAGTATCTGTGGCAGTAAGTACTTGACCGCCGAGCTGCGGTCTGAGTCTGTGAAAACGTACAGGATCGCCTCCGCCATAACATCAGATTTAATAGACCACAAATCCCCGCAAAAAAACACCGATTCCTACCAAGGATCATTCGCTAGGCTATTGAAATAAAAAACATCCTATTTTCAAAAGAGAAGATGGCTGGGTTCTACCATCTGGTTGAGATCTTTTAAACGTCCAAAAATTAATAATTTTAAACTGAAGGTAGCCATGGACCATGGTTAACATGACATTAGGGCTACGAACATCTTAGTTCCGTAACTATGGGTGCTGCACATTAACATCAAACGTCGGGAATGTAAAATAAGTGCCCATAAAACTATTTTCACCTAAATATACAATAAATATCCACTATCCCATATCATCTTGTGGGTGTCGTAAGAGGCGAGAAAGGGGAAACAATTGAGAAGATGTGCTGCATCGTCTTCCTAATAACGACTACAAATAAAAACTGCGGTTGCCAGCCCACTTGCCAAGCGTGGCAACTATGTTCAGCAGTGGACATTAATAGGCTCTGACGGTATACAATAAATTAGCATTATTAAAGCTATATGATTTGAAATCAATCGAGTTTACGTTAATCTGTAAAAAAAAACAGTACGTCTAAGAGACACAAACGCACAATAGAGTCATGCAAGTTGCAACACAATCGACACTATAACAATAAACAAGGATTAAGAAACATAATCGACGAGCGGGGCACATCACTAGCGTCCATAAACACAAGAGAGGCAGAAGGTCGCGCATCACCGCGGGCACTTAGCACCTTTACGACTTCCCTTTGTCTGTGGACAGAGCCGTCGACACTAAAAAACCTATTTCACTTCCAAGGGACACTTGGTCACACTTCGTCACGCGTACGGTTCACACACTGTTGAGATGTGCACTTCACTTTGGTGGCAATGGCCATTCTTTTTTATTTACTAACGTGAGAATGGGGCATACGTGTCTTACAGGCAAATGGCGGACGCACTCGAGACAATTCGTTTGATGTGGCTCTGAAAGTAAATTTACATTGGGAGGTTTTGTTTTACACATACTCGTATTTGTGTGACAAAACATCTAAAGAAGTATATTATGCTACTTAATTACATATTACGTTTAATGTAGTTAATTTTACTGACAGAGTCGGCAAGGGACGCCGTTGACGGAAGTTTAACGACCACATTAGCGATATATTTAAGATAGGCTAAATTAAAATACCCTAAACCGACGTCTTTATTCTGTGACTAGCTGTTCCCGCGACTTCGCCCGCGTGTAATTTAGGGTTTTAATTATGTTGCGCGGAACCCTAATTCTTTTTCTAAAATAGAAGTAGCCTAAGTTACTCCTTATAACATCAGCTATCTGCCAGTGAAAGTACCGTCGAAATCGGTCCAGCCGTTTCGGAGATTAGCCGGAACAAACAGACAGACAGACAGACAAAGTTTTTAAAAATTGTGTTTTTTTATAAGTACCGTATATACTTTCATATGTATTTAGTAAAAAGCTGTTATTTTGACATTTCAAACAGACACTTCAATTTTATTTATTTGTATAGATATAGATATAGATATTAGTGCTGTTAGCCTATTTGGCTTTTACAGCTTCATCTGATACAGGGTATGGTTTAAAAAAATGGAAATGCAATGATGATGATGATGATGATGATGCTGGTTTATGATGATGATGCTGGTTTATGATTTAGTATTCTTACCAAACATTATGTCCCTTCTGTGGGGGTTTTTGAGGTATTTAACCGCTGTCCGAGTGGAGGAGTGCGAACCGCACTCGGACAGCCTCTGTCTGCTTAGCTCGTGTCGGTCGAAGTTCTGGACTGTGAGAACCGCCCAGGTACAAAGGTGTACGATGTGAACGCGGCGTGTGCTGGAACCGTACCCGTAGGCGGGCACGACGCGCCCCATCCGTTATCCTATTTGTTCCTGTCCCGTTTGGTGTGGGTGTAGTGAACCGACGAGCATGTATGCGGAGATATAAAGATGAACGAAGCTAGAGATGTGTGTGGAGTTCGTGCTAAATGAAAGTTCGTAGTCTTCTTTTCTACTGACTTCAAAAAGGAGACGGTACTCAATTCGACTGTATGTTCTTTTTTTTCTTTTTTTATTTGAAAGCTGGTGCTTCTCATGTGGTCCCATATAAATTTGATCAAGGTTAGACCAATAGTTTTTGAGTTATTCTTAATAATTTATATTGAAGTCGGTTGTACAAAGTTTTTAATTTTAAATTATTAAGTGATAGAGTCAAGCTGCAGATCTAGTTTGACTTCAGCACGAATGGGTCGCCATTACCGGGGAATGGTTACACTTGCACAGAATACCAGCGTAAATTAACAGAATTATGCTAGTGTATAGTATGGTGAGCGACGAGAACCGTGGAACCTTTTTCTTCTTCTTTTCATTTTGATTCTTAATCAGGTACATATATAGGTGTCTACAGTATTTACTAACCATTAAGTGGATTGAGCGCTCGTTTGTCACTTTTACTTGAGTTAAAAAATATATTTTTTGTATTTTGATATTTTTTAAATTATAACAATAAACGTAGAGCCAGGTCCATTTTTATTAAAATTTCTTACTCAAACCTCCCTGAAAAAAAGCGACTTTACGAAAGAAACACTGGGAATTTCTCCTGTGTCGAGTACACGCATACACGAAACAGGAGAAATTCTCGTACTTGTGTTCTTTTTAAATTTTATTCATTTTCGAACTTTAAAAAGTTAATTGCTTGACGTGGGCATCACCTATAGTAAAGAGAATTTGTCTTACTGGTAACGTTTGGCACGTGGATTGGCTATGACCGCACCAGACATCTCACACCTCCGACGCTATACGTCTTTGGCAACACATATGGTAGAAAAATTAATAAGCTAATCCACTTGATCCAACAATGTTATCATAATATGTGTGCGGGTTGTCCTATAACGCTAGTTTTCAGTGCACCCTCTAGTGATTTACTTACGGCGAACATGCCGTAACCAGTACAACCATTAATACTACTGCAGCTGTTTCTCCCACTGCAGCATATAAACATAAACTATTATTTAAAAAATGACGACTAAAATAGATATCACCTAGCCTAGATATTACAGATTTAATATCAATCAGATAAAACTAGCTGTTCCCGCGACTTCGCCTGCGTGTAAATCAGGGTTTTAATTGTTTTGCGAGGAACCCTAATTATTTTGTTTAAAATAAAAGTAGCCTAAGTTACTCCTTATGACATCAGCTATCTGCCAGTGAAAGTCCCGTCAAAATCGGTCCAGCCGTTTCGGAGATTAGCCGGAACAAAAAGACAGACAGACAGACAAAAATTTTAAAAGTGTATTTTAGTTATAAGTACCGTTTATACTTTCATATGAATTTAGTAAAAAGCTGTAATTTTGACATTACAAACAGACACTTCAATTTTATTTATTTGTATAGATGTATAGATAATATTTTTTAATTAATATGAGCCGTGGTAGCGCAGATGGTTAACGCTCGCTGTAAGTTTCACAGTACGCGAGCAACCCGGTTCGATCCCGCCGGCACCAATGAAATTGTTAATTGCAATTTTAAGTGCTGATTTACCACGTGCTCGGCGGTGAAGGAAAACATCGTGAGTAAACCTGCATGTCTGAAATCAAAAAAAATATTTCGAAAACATGAAGTTCGCCAACACGCATTGGGGCAGCGCGGCGGACACTTCCTTGCCTAAAACCCTCTCAGAAATGAGGAGGCCTGTGCCCAGCAGTGGGACGTATATAGGCTGTAACTTTACTTTACTTTTCCTTTTATAATGAACGAAGGTACAGTAAGGTTCTGAGTGCCTAAGATGTCCCTCGCATGCCATCAGATCTTTATGACGTTTCCATGAACCACCACCACAAGGCGTAATTTATGCACATTTCATTATTATAGATAGTGGACAGCTTCAATATATATAATAATAAAAAGGGATTAGTCCTAGTTTGATTGTCATTAGAAAAGCACTTTCAATTCCGAGGGCTTAAATCATAGATGCATTAACCGAGGTTACTACTGCCTGCAACTATGTAGACGGATTTATAGCCTTTAGTACTAGGAATCACTTTTAGAGCGTACATAAAATTCCAAGATTAATTACATACTAATGATAGAAGTACGCAACATTTATTAGGCCTGATTGGTTCAGTTACGTCTTTAATTAAATTGGCAATAAATAGCAACGCTTTGCCGTATAAGATTGATTTACTTTATTTTGTGTTTGTTCCGCGATGACTAATTTAGCTGCGTTATTATATGCATTAAGGAAGGTTGTTAATTAAACGATCACGTAACAATTCTACGGGTGCAAGAAACAGTTTTTAAAGAAAACGATTAAGAGCATTCGTATACATTAAAAAAAATTGGAAAATCCAAATAAAACCCCGAACGGGACGGTTTACAATAGTGAAATTGGAAAAGTCTTCAGGATTAAAATCTAAAGCTAATAAAAAAAATCGAAGTGATAAGTACAGTTTTTCGAAAGATATCTTGTTCATATCTATACCGGTGAACTGACGTCTATGTGAAATTATTTTCAATTAACTTTTTTTTAAATATTAATCGAAATAAATAATCTTATAACTACGTCAGAAGTATTAAGTGAAATCTCTTCTCGCTATTGGTGTACTTTTTTATTATATAAGTGCAATATAAAGATGGTGGAAGTTATTAAAGTTGAGTGGATCGCGATTTTTTGATTTGGTGACAATAGAGCACTACAATTATAAAGTGGCAAGGCAAGGCAAATAAATAATAGCACAAAATAATGAAATTAAAACTTTGTTTACAAGATTTTCAACTAAGTAGATTACGATCATATTTCTGTTAGGAATCGCATTTCGGGTTTATTTGTTGTTTAACCTTTATTATCTACCTATACGAACCAAGCATCGCGATTCCCGACGAATGGCCTTGCAAGTTACATGCGTTGGGCTTGGGTATCACAGAACTCACATAGTAGATAATATGGTCGATTATAGTCAGCATAGGTACTTTACCTAAGTAACTTACCATTTCACAATGTATTTTTTTACTCTTTATTAACAGCCCTTAGCAACCACGCAAAGTCCGTTGTGAGGTAGTAAGGAGAAAAGATGCAAAGTAACACGGACACTCGCGCGCATTGATAAAGTTTTATTTAGATTGCGTGCGCGATTTATCTGATTAATAATAACTATGTAGGCTATTAAAACGTCGGCAAGCAGTCAACATCAAAAGAGTGCAACTTCTGTACGTAGTACTATTATTTATTCTGTGGCCGCACGCACAACATTTGACACTGTTTGATTGCCGCCACAGAGTACATGTTCCAAAGAATAAAATAAGTTTCCGGGTGCTCAGAATAGACACAAATACATTATGCTGATCTCGCAAGGAATATTGTAATTAGATAATGGTAAGGATAGGTAGATATCATAATAATTTATTCTAGTAAGTAATTATTATAATATTAACTATATGGGTTTATAATAATTACTTACTATTATTATTATATCAAATCTCGATTTTTAGAAGTGTGTGTTTTTAAAACACAAAGTGCTCGAATATGCCGTCACCCATTTGATAAATATTGTAGACACTTTTAACACACTTGAAACGTGTAAAAATTTTCTACAATGTTAATCGAATAATATATAAAGCGTGCATATAAAATAAAAAGCGTGCAATAAGATCTACGAGTATGTACTGCTTAGGAGCCCGAGTATCTCTGAGAGAACTGTTTAAAGAAATTGATATCTTGACTGTTGCATCACAATATATTTTTGCAAATATCATGTATGTACGACAAAACATTCACTTACATGTAAAGAATAGTGATTTGCACAATTTTAATAGTAGAAATAAAAATAAAATCACATTACCTGCTTTCCGGTTACACAAAGTATACAATTCGTTCTTGGGTAGCGGTAGATATACGCTTTTATAACAAGATTCCAAAAGAAATGTTAGATCTTTCACCTTTTCAATTTAAGTCGCACATTAAAGCTTGTTTAACCAAAAAAGCATATTATTCTGTAAATGATTATTTTAATGACAAAAATGCTTGGAACTGACCTCTCGTACTACACAGGACTAACTAGAAATTCCTATACCGATTTGGTATCTACATATACATTTGACATTTTATGTTTGACTTATCGCTTTACATAATTATAGTACTATTGTAAAAATATTTTGTTGGAAGTAAAGACTTTAGAAATGAGTTGGGGGCTGGCTCGAACTTTAGGCGTAGTTAGTTTGAATAGCCTATCATGTAGAGGATGTCATGGTTGAATGGGGGCAAAAAGTATTAAATGTAAACGTTTATTAAGAAACAGACTGACTCCCGTGGCCGTGGGACACGGTAGATAGCTCAGTTGGTTAGAGCATCGGCACGGATCGCTTAGGTCGTGGGTTCAAACCCCACCCGGTGTCAGTTGATTTTTCGAATTTCTCATTAAATGTTTAGACATTTATTAATTTGGTTGGTCTTTACTATGGCTATGTTAATTCAAGCTCAAAATGTACCTACTCTGTTAAGTTGTTCTAAGATCTAAAGTAACGTTTAATAAATAGCAATAGGCTAATAGGTAATTGCGAGACTTGCGAGACTCTTGCTGCAAGACCAAAACCAAGACCAAGACTGGCGGCGCAATACCAAGACCAAGACCAAGATCAGGTGTATTGGCGCAAGACCAAGACCAAGACTGGCTAAGTCTCGTCTTGTTCTTGCATTTGGGCAAAACTAATTCGGATGTCTTTCTATTTGAATACAATGTGTATTTCGTGAGAAATATTACAAGGCGTTAAGACTCCTCTCTCCTAGGAAGCGGTAGGCAGTAGGATACCTATAAGGCACCTGTAATGCATTGTCACCTCTTAATCTTCTTTGTTTGAAGTAGTTGACTGCTGGTGTTCATTCATTGCAGTGGCCACTAAACAACCGAGTAGGTGGACAGTAAGTTTGTTAGTGACTTTAGTTTTTTTAATATTATTCTAAGCCAACGCTTAACTACAAACCCACCTGATGGTAAGTGGTGATGTAGCCTAAGATGGTGAAGCGCACTGACTTAACAAAAGCCTATTCACTCTTGCCTTGAAGACATCCACATTGTAATCGGATGGAAACGCAGATGCTGGCAACTTATTCCACTCCCTTGCTGTACGCATGATGAACGATATAGCAAACCGTTTGGTTCGAATGCGTGGTAAGTCTACAACGAATGGGTGGAGACTCGCCGAATGTCTGGTTGTCCGATGGTGGAAGGGAGAGGGAGGAATTAATTTATGCAATTCCTGCGCACACTCTCCGAAATGCATCCTGTAGAAAACTGAAAGGCTGGCTACTTTGCGCTTGTGTTCGAGACTGGTAAGAATAGTTTTAAACAAATTCGGGTCACCAATAAGCCTCTTAGCACGTCTTTCTATTGAGTCCAAAGCTGCTAGGTGACATTTTGCAGCACCAGCCCATATATGGCAGCAATACTCTATGCACGACCGGACTTGCGCTTTATATATCTAAAGTAAGCAGCTGTCCCGGCGTGAAGTATCGCCGCACCTTTGCAAGGACTCCTAGCTTCCTTGCCTTGGATTCAATGAACCGCCCGAAGTTCAGATTAGAGGATATCTCAACCCCCAACAACTGAAGGCGGTCGGTGTATTCTAGTGATACATTTCGGAAAGAAGGAGCTAAGATGAGCTGGCCCTTTTTGAAGTGAAGAGACACGCTTGTGTTTTGGAGGCGTTGAATTTCACAAGATTGGCATCGCCCCATTCGGAGACTGCCTGTAGTGTGAGATTCACACGCTCTACCATAGTTTCTCTTTCGGACAGGATTTGATCCCGACTGGCCCGAGGTATTGGTTGGTATCTCTCCGCAACTGTGCTATCGTCTGCATACCCATAGATACCGGGCATAAGCAGATCATTAATATGCAGCAGAAAGAGAGTTGCGGTGAGGACGGACCCCTGAGGAACACCGGCGTTAGTCGCAACAGGATCGGATGAGCAGCCATCGACGACGACCCGGAGTATTTGTTTAGGAATAATTCTTTTTTATAAATCTAGGCTTGGACTGTAAGCATTACGAATAACAAGGTAAATCATTTAGATCGAAAAAAAGTCTTTAATGTAAATTCATAGTGTTAGATACCCAATTAAAATAAATTGTAGTATAATGTTTTACATTAAGTGTTTTTAGATTATAAATCTTGAGTTATCTTCAAAATATATACAATTAACTTTTTTGGTAAATAAGACAAGCAAAAAAAATGTTCAAGTAAAATACCTACCACTTTAAAATAAATTAAACTTGTTATACAAACTCTGATAGTTAATTATCTTTGTTTTTATTTTGGCTAAACTAAATAATGAGTGACTATTAATATTCAACAGTGACAAAAAGGTGATGTAGGTAGGTGTGGTAAAATTAATTAATGCCAACACCTAGTGACACCGAAATAAAAACCCCTTCATAAAACAACTCGCGTAACGATCGAAAACCGTTGTAATCGAATGATGCATCACTAGCGCGGCGGAACAAACGCGGCCGACCAATGGCGCCGTCCCGCCACGCCTACAGCACTTGCTATTGGTCGATTGGACAACTTTGAATATAGAACCGCTTTTTTTTTCTCTAACGCCTACGTAAGCTCGGGCACGTAGACGGCTCTGCCGATGCCGCTCGCATGGGTACAAGGCGGAATGATGGCGCGGTTACCGTTTAATTTGATTTTCAAACTTATTATATTATAGTAAACGTCACTGGTTAAATAGATAGAATATATTATAATAGATATTGGTAAAATATAATATTAATTATTATTCAAGGGTTCATTTTGTCTTGAATTGCAAATGTTATACTAAAACTTTATGATTTATACAAATATAAAAATTAATAAAGATATACCTAGTATAGATCATAAAATTTGAATGACAATGAAAAATCAAAAATCAGTGAGATAATGCATAAAATGGAAAAAAAAATGTTTAAGTTTATTATATACTTATATAGACACTTAAAAAATAATAAAAATTGATATTTAAAATATTAAATATTTCAGGCAATGTGTCATTGGAATATCTTTTTTCACCTATTTAATTTTAAATGGACCATACCTATAAAATAATACCTAAAATTTTTCTAAATACAGAAACGAATTGTCTAAAGAACAATGGCCTGTGTGGACTAGGAAAAAACGTAAATTGTTACCGACATGAGACTGTCCACAAAATGTAGAACATTGTCCATTAAATTAATGGGTATCATCAGTTTATTTTTAAAAGCTGGGAAAATATAAGTAATCGTCTTTAAAAAATATAACTTTGTTTATCAGAACTCAGTATTAAATATCTTATTATTGAACGATCGGTAAATAGTTATTTATCTACGTTCCTAAAGAAAGAGATTCGGTAGAGGAGTTTTGGCGGGAGCTTGTTTTGCTGCTCCTGTATTATTGTTTGAATATTGGTTTGAAGTGGATTTTGATATGTTAAAGTGGTGCGATTTTGTGTATTAAGTGTCTGCGCATGTGAACTATTAGTGGAAACGGTGAAACAAGTGCTCTGATGGTGATGTGATTCTCAAGATAAGGTGTCTATCTGCTTAGGCGCCTTGAGATACCATCGCCAACTGTCAGCTGTCTGCTGACTCAAGTTGCCGTCAAAATCTCCAAAGGGCTGCACAATGTGACGCATCAACATATTGTGAAGCAGTGTACTAGGAAGGATGAATAAACATTTGGGGAAATTATAATAAACCGAATAAAAATACCTAAGACTTGGCCTAAAGGTCTAGATACCAGGCCATAAACTCCAAAAAAAAAGATTCCGTAGAGTCTACTAGTTAGTCTGTGAGAAAGAGTACCTAAGTACTTACCTATAATATAATCTAATAAAAAGTACTCTGTGATATAATCAGAACGTTTTATTCACACCTACTATTTTTAAAGTCTAAATTGATTTTGTTTCTGAATCGAAATTAAATTCTAGACAATGGCCACCGTATAAAATTATGATAGTTATTAAAGTAAGAAAAACCTTTCATTTTAAAATGCTACAGATTAATAATATAAACCACATAAACTTAAAAACATATTGCATAATTACTACATTCTCCGTATCTACTTTTATAAATATAGATAGGTAAACCTACTGAATACCGTACTTTGATATATTTAAATAGACAAAATGATACGACAAAAATGTTTCATCAAGTTAGGAGTACGTTATATTAGATTTTAGATACTAGTCCAAGCATGGCCATTGTTCTTTATTAGTCTAATTTGGTTGAACCAAGTTGATTACCTACTCTAAACCTTTTTTAAAAGACATAACTATTGTTTAAGGGGAGCGGTGACGGCAACCTGAATCTTCGTGCCGAAAAGCTTAAAAGATCGTTTTTATATTTAAAGAACTTCATTTATTTTAGTAAATAAATGAAGCACCACGATTTATTAAGAATGCTCAATATACTCGTATTTCAAAAAGTCACCAATCGTTAAATCTGTCATTTACTTCCTCGTCTTTACAGACTTTCTCGATTCGATCGATCGATCGATTCTGAATGTTTTAGGTGACACCAGTTCCATATGAAATCAAAAAATTACATACCTAGTCTGACAGAATAACGATAACAAAAAGCTCATGCTTGAAAATTATATATTCTCGTATCCCATACGGCCGTTGTTAAGTGCGGCAATTTGTACGAACGTATCGTATAACTACCGACCTATGAGAGCAAATGCAGCAATTAAGAACTACAGCGCAATAAAATGTAGGGCTCATAATTGTTTCAAATGTTGGCAGTACCTACTTAATTGCTCTTAGCGTATCATTATAAAGTTGGTAAAGATTACCTTGTTGTAAATACTTATCAGTGGTCGTGAGCCCTAACATGTTTGAAATCAAAGGACCCTTTGAATTATTTCTTTATATGGCTATCTAGGAAATAACAATCATCATTAATACAGCCCTTCTCAGTCCACTGATAAACATAGGCCTTCCACCACGATATATTTCTTTAAAAGTAAACACATAATAAATCAACACGAAGTAAGGATTGTGAAGTGCCGATACGCGGCGAGAGTAGGTATTTTCAAAAATGCTATCTGTTTCATACCACTTGCTTCCATATCGCCGTATCGTGAGATAGAGAGTTGCAAGTCTTGGAAGCAATTGCCTACATTTCCTTTTTGAAATATTGTTTCGGGTAATAAAGTTTTCACCTTTACGAAATGAGACAATTTTGGTCTCATTAGATTCAGTGCACCTTCGTCTACGTCTATACGTTTTTCTTTTTTAGTAATTCAGTTTTGTTCAATTAAAAAAAATAAAAACGCTCGAGGAAGTTTTAAGTCTAAAATATAGATATTTAGATACTAATAACTTATATCGTACGCAATATTTCTGTAAAATAAAAACGTATGGACCTAGTTTTTCATTATATCTACAACATTTTACGGGGGAGGAAACGTTATCGCTTTTTGTATGAAAATTTACAGCTTCACAATCCTCTTAAGAAAGTTTAAACAACTCTTATAGTAAAGGCATCACAAAAAATCATCTCATCCAAGAAATGGCGAAATCGTTTTAAAATGCGGAGTTAGCCATTTGAAAAAGAAAGAACATATTGATTGCTGAAACTAATTGTACAAAAAAGAAAAACTGAATTTGCAAAATTAGCCGTTGGTGGCGGCAAGATCCCTAATGCAAGAGTAAGTATCTACCTACTACGATCGTTAGTCAGGTACAAGTGGTAAAATTAAAAATTTTGTACAAACGACTTCAATATAAATTATTAAGGATAACTCAAAAACTACTGGTCAGACCTTGATCAAATTTATATAGGACCACATGAGTAGCACCAAGAATTTAGTATTGTGTAGTGTAGTAAATTTTTTAAGTTGATTTTTCGAAATGTGCCTAATTATTGCCAAAGCTTATTTGTTTTTTTTTTCAGTATATATTAGTTATAGTACATATACTATTTTGTGTTTTTGTCTCTGTCCTCCTCTTATTTTTCGTTTTATAGGGCGGCAAAGCTTAAGGTGACCATATTACCCTCACGTACCTTAATACTAATGCAGCAGTTTTGGTTCAATTGAGTCTAGTGGTAGTCTGTGTTTGCGTACACTTAGAGAACAACTATAAGGGGTCCTAAAGTATCCATATTGGACAGTGTTCTGAAGCTGTTGTGTATGAAATTGGCCCAAAAATAATCATGATGAAGTTAAGTGTTTTTGTTTGATCTCTTATTTAGAAATGTTCAACTAACTCAGCAATTATTAGGTCCTTACATATGAAATTCGCGTTTTGTACAGGAGAAATATAAAGTCAACTTTTGTTTTGTAAATATATTTAATTAATCAAAGTATGCACCGTTGTTATCTATACACTTTTGCCATCTCATAGGTATTTCATTGATCCTTTACTAAAAACCATGGGGGCGAGAATCAATAAACTCTTTGAAGGCGGTTTGGACTGCCGCATCGGAATTAATTTTTTCCTTGTAAGTTGTCCAAATTCCGTAAAAATGGTAATCTGTTGGAGCAAGGTCCGGGGAGTACGGTCGATGTTGCAGACATTCCAATTGTAGCTCATCTAACTTAGTGGTTGTTTGTTGTGCAGTGTGTGGTCTTGCGTTGTCGTGAAGCAGCAATGGCCTAGAGCAATTGACCAATCTCAGTTGTTTAGCAGCTAGTTCTTCCTTCATGGTTTGCAGTTGCTAATAATAGATATCTGCCGTAATCGTTTGGCCAGATTTTAGAAAGCTGTAGTGAACGACACCGGCGCTAGTCCATCAAACACTCACAACTTTTAACTTTATCCGATTCAATTTTCGTTTTAGGGCAGGATTTAGCTGGGTCTCTAGGGTTCAGCCATTGCGACGAGCGCTTCCGATTATTGTAGAGTCATCACTTTTCATCACAAGTAATGATTCGATTTAAAATCCTTCATTATTGTGTCGGTTGAGCAAAGTAACACAGCAGTCGACGCGTGTTTGCAAGTTCGATTCACTCAATTCATGAGGTACCCGTCGTTCAAGATTTTTACTTTCCCGATTTGCTTCAAGTGGATTAATACGGTTTTATCACTTACCCCGAAGCATGCAGCTATCTCTGAAGTGCTTTGTGATGGATCTGCTTTCACAATAGCCTTTAATTCTTCATTTTCTACTTTGGTCTCCGGCCGTCCACGGGTTGGTTCTAAAGGTCGAAATTTCCAAAACGAAAACGTTGAAACCAAAACGTACCGTGCTTTCTTTGCGACACCAGCGCCGTACATCATTAATCCTTCGAGCTGTTTCTGCAGCACTGGTGCCACAGTAGAACTCGTACTCGTAAATATACCGATATTTCATGTTTTCCATTGTGCGGTAATAAGCGACGCCAAAGAATAAAATAATGAGGAAAAACAAATGAATGACTGTTTTCAAAATTCAAATGTACCAACTAAATGAATTTATAAATTTGAATTTGGAATTCTTAACCAAAGAGGAGATATTTCAGATCAAAGTGGTCAGTACGACAAAACGCCAATTTCATATGTAAGGACCTAATATAACAGACTATGGCAGAGGTGGAAAAGATTTTAAATAATTAAAAAAATATGTAGTATTAACAATAAAATAGTTTATTACTTTTAATAGGTGGTTAGTTAATTATCAGCCAGCCAGTAATAAACCACTGCAGGAGGCTTACCCGAAGTCAAACTTTCAAAACGTCTAAGACCATTCAAAACGGTCTAAGCCTCCTACACGTAAGGCTTGAGCCGTTAATTTCGTCTCCTGGGTGCCAAAAGATTTTTCTTATCATGGCGTGCCTCTTAATCAACTGTCACTACATTTTTTTTAAACGTGTGTCTTAACATTCACAGCGATAACGACCTCTATAGAAGGCAAGTAATCCATAATGGCAATTAATTAATTGTATTCACATATGAATTGTCCATATTTAACAGGTCCATCCTATCAACTCCTAGCAAGTCACGATATCCTTATCAAAACAACAAAAGCACAGTTACGAAAAGACCATGAAACGAACACGGTCCGCAGCAATAATATCTTAACGACTCAGCCGCCATTGTGCACGGAGCGTCGCACATCCTAATTCGTCATTTACCCATTGAAATACATTGTAAGCACAATTAAATAGGGAATTATGGGCGTCGTGAAGAGATCATAAATAGCCCGTAACGTTTCGATACAAGGACACAGTTTTACGATGCAGGTAATAGGTAAACACGAAGTCTAGAAGCTTCCACGCGTGCTGTTAGAAAGGCTTCTAGCTCTACCGAGAGCATTTAATAACATAAATAATTGAAAACTTAAAATCAAATAGAATTTAATTAGATCGTAGGTAAGCATGTTTTTGAAGGTTGCCTTACTTGATTCAATGTGGTTTTTTATTACTTTGAAATTTTTTTGTTAAGATTTTATTATATATATATATATATTTGTCATACTCCCCGCGGTATCGTGCCAAGAAAGCTGGCTGCGATTCCCCGCTGAATGGCTATACTTAATCCCCTCTTGAATTAAAAATATGTATGTATCTCTCTGTCAGTATTCCTAAGGAATGATTCTAGGATAATCATTTTATAATTTTTGTCACATGATTTTAAATTTAATTTCGACACTCGATTTTGGATTTGGATTTAGATTGGATTGGAATTTTGACTCTGTTGTATTTCACAGATTGACAGATAATGAGAGCCACTCGAAGAGAAAAAATATCCAATAGAATGTACTCGATGAAGGCTTGGAGACACTCCATCTTAATCTTTCAATCAATCATTTATTGCACCCTATCAAAAGTCCACTGCTGAACATTCTCCCGCATAGATTGCCTCAGTGGGACTCGTATTTGCCGTAGTTGCCAAGCTTGGTTGGCCCACCCGCGGGAAACCGCAGACCGCAGTTTTTATTATTTCGAGTTGTTATCAGGAAAATGTTTTTTTTAGCTTACTTAATAGTATAATTTATTTACCCACACCATCCTTTTCACAATTCGTTGTAAGCAACAGTTCTTTGAGAAATAAATTTGTCTGGAAGAAATTGCTTCCAGAGCGATAAAAAACCGCCTATTGCACCCTATATATTTTATGTTTTAAGTATTAGTGTAAAAATAAAGAATATATTGAATGATTGATTGATGACGTCGTCGTGTAGTGACGTGTACTTATCTCTTTTATTAGCGAGCGTAATATTAATAACCATACTATAGTGCATACTAAGTGTACTAGATAAGCGGCTTTCTTATCGTAGGAAGGGTTTGATCGCTACGCCTGGCAGGCAAATTGATGATCGTAATACCAGCAGTCCCTCACGTTTGACGCTGCTTCTTATCGGCTTGGATACTTTACTTTTGTACTTTTTTTATTTCCCATAATAGTCTCTTACGATTCCCTCGGAATGTTATGGAGTAATGGATTACCTGACTACACAGCAACCGTGTTTCAACCAAGTCGGTAAGAATTTTAGAGATTGTTGTTTTGCCATCTACTGGCATTTTCCTTACTATTTTTTTAAAATATTTTATCAACAATTTCTGAACATGGTTATGGATTCAATTTCGCCACGACTATAGAACAATGTTAATGTTATTGTTTATTTTCTCCCTATATACGTGGCCTTCTGCTAATTACTTTTCCCTTACTATTTTTTTTTAAATATTTTTTGACGATCACCGATCGTTGTGGATTCACTTTCGCGACGACAACAGGAAAATGTGGTTATTTAGTTTGTTTTTTTTCACAATACGCTTTAATCATTCATTGCATATTTCTAGAAACATTTGCTCGTAACAAAAACATCGAATGCCTAACCTATATAGCGCATAACCTATGACGCTTGCGCGCGACACGTCCGGTGCGATATCGCGACAAGGGCCCATTCACACTGTACAATCGGCGCGAACACAAAAACGCCAACATTGTCCGTTATGCGAGCGCTACGTGACCGGGCGCGAGCGGCGCAGGAAGTGGACCTTTTAGCTCGATAACACCACCACTATATGTGGTACACGCCTACTTACACTAGTTTCTTAGAAAACGAGAGCAACGATTGTTCATTTACGCTTTTCGTTTCAATTATACAGGGCAATGGAATTGAGTAATGAGAAATGTGTCATATCATGGCACGTGGCTCCCAAAGGAATGTATGCACACATAGATACTCTCCTTATGAGCAGAAACTTTTTTTTTTATAGTATAGGGTGACAAACTAGCACACAGTCCACCTGATGGTAAGTGGGTACTGTGGCCCATAGACATCTACATTTATCCTCAATTAAGAATCAAAATGCAGATGCGTTGTCAACCGTGAGGATTAAGATGGAATGCCTCGTTTCCAGTAAAAAGGGTCTCCGGTTCTCTACACTCACCACACGAAACACAGCAGCATTAAGCTGCTATTTTACGCTGGTATTCTGTGAGAGCGTGGTCCTACCCCGGGCGAGCCGACCCATTCGCGCTACAACCATAATATATTTGCAGCGTGGCTCTACCACGTAAATATAATATGAATGTTTCAATAAATAAATTCTTACTATAATATATTTTCAATTACATACTTTATGTACCTAGCTATCGCTTTCGCTACAGCCTATCGAAAGTCCACGGCTGAACATGCCTATGTTCGTCCGAGGGTATTTGCCGTTGTTTCCACGCTTGGCAGGTGTTGGCAACCGCAGTTTATTTTTATTTTGAATGGTTATCAGGAAGATTCTACTGCCCGTTTCCAGTTTCAGTTTCTCTCTGTTGCCTCTTACAACACCCACGGGATGATGTGGGGTACTCGTAGTAGACATTCCTTACACTGCCATTACACGGTCAACTTTATGCACATAGCAATCGAATACGTTCTATAAGTGTCAAGTGATACTGACGAGCATAGAGCAACACGTGCCACCGGCGGACCGGAAGGGAGTAGCCATAGCGTTTTTCCACGATACAGAACTGTCTGTCATCTTTTGCGGAGGGAAATCTGCGTACACAAAAACAATCGTCTGTCAATACGAAACTCACACATAGCAATTAAAAAATATACTAACAATTTCGCAAAGTATCAGCCGGTGAAGCGACAACTTGGATACAGACTCGGATCAGTCGCTCGACCGATCTGCATATCTGTAAGTTTGTATGCATATTTGCATATTCTATGAGGGCACGCGGGCTATGTTAGTAAACAATTCCGAAACAACACGACCGTTATTACTGTAATTTTTAAGTTTAATAAGAAGTAAATAGCAATAATGTGATTAAAAATTACATATATGAAAGGTAACGCCAGCTTTTTTTAAATTTGACGTGGCAAAATTTTTTCGCAGCATTAAACTGAACAACTCTGCATTTTTGCAGGACGTCGTTTCAGCCTCGCAACTATATTTAGTCTAGTGAACAGTGCGGCTGCAACTACTTTTGAAGTACGCATAGGACCGCATGGTCTTATACTTTGACAGAGGGTAACGCCTACTACTCCTCCCGTCCGCCGGTGGCCCGTGTTGCTCTATACTGACGAGAATTTAAAATATTGCTTTAATATGCTAATTAAAACTAGGTAGTTAGTACAAAAACAAAACTTACTTATAGGTAGTGAATAAAAAATAAATAAAATTTACATCTTACATAGAATAGAATACAATAGAATATTTTTTATTCAATATAGATTACATATAATTCTTATTGGAAGTCATTTTTTACTTTTAAAACTAGTACGGAAAAAACTTCTCGCTCGACAACTGATGCTTCGCTCGACAACTGATGCTGGTGTTGAGCTGATTAAATATATTTTCAATGCATGGGAGAATTCACAGGATGCTTTGGGTATATTCTGTGACCTATCCAAAGCCTTCGATTGTGTTCACCATGAAACATTAATCAGGAAACTACAACACTACGGTGTAAGAAGTAATGCTCTTAAATTAATTGTTTCATATTTAAGTAACAGAACTCAAAAAGTTGTCATTAATAGTATGAGCTCTTCTGGGTCGATAGTACAAATGGGCGTCCCTCAAGGCTCAATTCTCGGCCCCTTTCTGTTTCTTGTATATATTAATGACTTACCTTACATAGTAGGGGATAACCATAATATAGTATTATTTGCTGATGACACTTCATTAATTTTCAAATTAAAACGACAATTATTAAAATATGACGAAGTAAATAATGCTATATCTAAATTAGTAAATTGGTTTAATGTTAATAACTTGCATTTAAATAGCACTAAAACGAAATGTATGAAGTTCATGACTCCAAATGTCAGACAATTAAATACTAATGTAATTTTAAATGGGAGGAACTGAGTCTTGTCGATACCACCATTTTCTTGAATAACACTAGACGCGAAGCTCAATGGAGCCCCATATATCAAAGTTAGCAAGCAGACTTAGTTCTGCAGCATATGCTGTAAAAAGATTAGAAATCTTACCAGTGTGGAAACAGCTAGACTTGTTTACTTTAGCTATTTCCATAGCATAATGTCCTATGGTATTTTGCTATGGGGACACGCAACTGAAGCTTTGCGTCGAGAGTGATGCCAAGAAAAACAGAGGATTCAACAGGGCTCAGTTCTTCCCCATTTAAAAACACATTGATATTCAGATTTTTAACATTATAACATTAACATTCATACAGTGTGTTTGAGTGAACGGTTTAAATTCACAATTGGACGCGGTAGGCGGCACTGTTGTCGATATCTAGAACTAGAAATAACCCGTGCGAACCCGGGGCGGATCGCTAGTTATAAATAAAACATTTTCTTCCTAGACACAGGACGCCTATCATTTTATGAAAAGATAATGTAAGCTAAATGTAAGATAAAGAAATATTAAAATTTATTTAATAGCACCAATGCACATTGCCAGTTAACAACTTATTTATGTATCCGATACTTGTAAAACTGTTGACCTTGTAAAAAAGCTGAAAGTGTTAGAATCAGTGTGACCATTTGTGGCAGATTTCTGCCATTTCGGCAGATTTGGCACATAAATTTGAACTCTGACAGACTAAGCTGACGATTCAAAAAAGTGGCAGATTTTGGCAGATTTGAAAGAAATCTTTATTATTTCTGGAATACATTTTTGTATATTAGTATTTGTATTTAAAATACTTATAATTTTCGAAGTCTTATTTTATTATTTAATTTATTTTTTAATATGCATTTATTTGGTAGGAAATTATTTACTGAGGTGGCAACATTTGTCCAGATAATACGGGGATTTCCCGTTTATTCTATTTTTATGGTACGCCATATGATTATGAACGGTAATGAATCAGAAATAAGGTTTATTTTCTTATTAAAATAACTGATCGAGTTTCAAATCAATGTTTGTTGTCTTGTCTATCTGATAATCTGATCTGCCACCTTATTCTCGTTTGACTTTTAATGTGTGCAGTTGTGTCTTTATGATGAAGAGAAAATACGAGCGTTAGTACCGACCTGAGTGGGAGCAAGATCCTTTGCTTTCGTCCTGGCTTTCCAGAGCTAAGGAGGATCCTGATATTGCATTTTGCAAAGCTTGCAATTGTAAATTAGTTACAAGATTGTCTTCATTAAAAGAACATCTGTCATCCCAAAAACGTAAGAAGCATATGATTGGGTATAGCGGCCAATCATCGGTAAGTATTTTACAATAAATGTAAACATTTTTTTATTCTTATACTATTTTACTGGACATTGTAAATTTAGATACACGAATTTTTTTAAATTATTTCAGGTGCAACAGTTTTTTAAGAGCTCTACCTTAGAAGAGGAAGTCAAAAAAGCAGAACTTAAGTCTTGTGCTATGCTAGTGGAACACAATTTACCGTTTCGATTAATGGATCATTTGAGCGAAATTAACTCAAAATGCTTTCACGATCCTGAAATTGCCAAGTCCTGCAAGAAAACTAAAGCAGCAGCGGTAACGTATAATGTTTTAAAGCCAGATCTAGAAACAGAGATGCTTGCCGATTTAAAATCATATGAAAACATAAAAAATCGTACACCAATATTTTCCTTGGTTATAGATGAGACCACAGATGTCACAACCACATCAACGCTTGCAGTTGTTACCAAATATTATTCCGAAAAAGATCTTCAGGTAAAAACAAAATTTTTAACTTTGATGGATTTGAATGGAGCATCATCCCAAGCTTTGTTCGATGCACTTTCCGAGGCTTTAACCAATGCTAACCTTAATATTAAACATGAAATTGGTTTCGGGGCTGACACTACTAACGTTATGTTTTGCGAACAAGGTGGTATTATTACCAAAATAAGACATGTCAATCCCCATTGCATATTCATTAAGTGTGTATGTCATTTTACTGCTTTGTGTGTATCTCACGCCAGTAAAAACTCTATACCAATTACGCTATTAACCAAATAGTGCAAGAGGTTTATGGATATTTTGCACATAGTAGACTAGTAGTAAAAGGCAAAGGGAATTTGCTGAATTCCAAGATTTTATTGGCACTGAAAAGCAAAAATATTAAAACATTACGAAATTCGCTGGTTATGTTTGCTTGCATGTATTAAAAGAATTTTGGAGCAATGGGATGCCCTCAAACTTTTATCAGTCCCTGTTTCTGGATGACAAAAATATTTCAGCTGAATTCTTATGTAATAGTTTGAATGACAAGGTATATAAACTTTATTTTTATGCTTTGGATTATATACTGCAAATAATTATACGTGATAGAGCCATGCTGCAGCTATATTAGTAGTATAGTTGTAGCACGAATGGGTCGGCTCGACCGGGGTACGACCAAGCTCTCACAAAATACCAGCTTGCAGCTTAATGCTGCTGTGTTTCGTATAGTGAGTGTAGAGAACCGGAGACCCTTTTTACTATACGAGACATTCCATCTTAGTTCTCAGGGGTGACAAAGCATCTGCATTTTGATTCTTAATCGAGGATAGAGGTAGATGTCTATGGGTCACAGTAACCACTTACTATCAGGTGGACTGTGTGCTCGTTTGTCACCCTATCCTATAAAAAAAAACTGAACACTATATTTAAAGGAGATTATACGACAGTCCACACAGCATTCAAAGACATTTCTGATGTGTATGTGGGCCTTTTAAGTTGTTATATGAAAGGAAATTATTTGAAAACCACAGATCCGCTTTGTATAGATCCAAAATCAAATGTGAACTTTTTACCTCTAAAGGAATTGTATTTAGGTGTGAACGTTAGCAAAGAAATTGATCGTCTATCTGCAGATGTAAGTTTAAAACCTGGAATTCAATCTTTTTTTCAAAGAATGCAAACATTTTTAATTGAACTCTGTAATCAGTTAAAAAATCGTTTGGCACTGAGCAATGTTTTTAAAAATTTACAATTTCTAGACCCACAAAATGTTGTTTACAAAGATTTTGTATCAACAGTAAACATTGCAAATAAATTTGCCAATATAGTAGATGAAAATAGTCTTCAAAAAGTTGACGACGAATTTCGACAAATGAAATTCGACAAAAGTGTAAGCTTTGTTGTAATTTGTTGTAAGATTTGTTGGAATCTGGTGGGAGTAGCACCAGTACAATTTTAAGTGTGGACAAATTCTGGGAAAATGCGTGATGCAAATGGAGATCTAAAATATCCCAATATTGCAAACTTTGCAAAAGCTCTCTTATGTTTGCCAATGTGAAATGCCTCTTGCGAGAGAATATTCTCTCGAGTAAACTTAAATAAAACAAAAATAAGGAACAGGTTCCTAAACAAACATGTATCCGCTTTAATCACAACAAAAGAAGGTATAAAAGAACACGGAGACTGTATCTCCTTTAAACCAACGAAAGAAATGATTATAAAAAGATGTCGTTGAAATCAGTATACTCGTATAATGAAAATGAACAAAATGAAGAGTCTGAAGCAAATGTTGAATAATAGTAGATATCGTATATTATAGTAAGAATAATAGTGTTGTAAAGTGAAAAATATGTGAAATATTGTAGAATAAAGAAGTTGAATACATAGTATTTTATTTATTCATACCCGTCTCCGTGCATGTAATAAGAGGTTTGGCAGATTTTCTTTCAGTGTGTGGCAGATTTGCCATTTTTGAGAGGGTCACACTGGTTAGAATCCTTAACGACATGAGAACCCGAGTAAGCAACATATTATATTAACGCAGATGTAAACTAAGTTTTTTTTATAGGATAAGGGTGACAAACGAGCACACAGACCACCTGATGACTAAACTGGCTGAAATGGAATGCCTCGTTTCCAGTAAAACGGGTCTCCGGTTCTCTACACTCACCATACGAAACACAGCAGCGTTAAGCTGACATCTACATCTATTTTCGTTTGCGAATCAAAATGCAGATGCGTTGTCACCCGTGAGGACTAAGATGGAATGCCTCTTTTCCAGTAAAAAGCGTTTCCGGTTCTCTACAATCACCATACAAAGCACAGCAGCGTTAAGCTGCTATTTTACGCTGGTATCCTGTGAGAGAGTGGTCCTTCCCCGGTCAAGCCGACCCATTCGTGCTACAACTATACTACTAATATAGCTTCAGCATGGCTCTATCACGTACAAAAGTGACAGCGGAATTTCTATTTAGCTCATAGAATAGCCTTAAGAAAGTTTATAGAGTTGCTGCACTAATACCAGCGGACAAACGCAATGTACGAACAATACAGCAGGATAAGAATAGAATCTACACACGACAGTGTGTCTGCCAAGTTCGGAAAAGAAAAGGGCGACGCACCGGCAGTGTGTATATTTACGCGAACTTGGTAAGCCAGGTTGTTACTACTATTACTATTCTATCTATTACAGCCCATAAAAGTCCTGGACAATAGCTGAACATAGGCCTCCCCCATAGATTGCCTCATTGGAGGGATTTCACCAAAGTTGCCATTTTTTTTTATTTTGAGTTTTTATCAGTAAGATGCTGCTGCCCATCACCTGTTTCAATTTCCCTCTGTCGCCTCTTACGACAACCACGGGAGGATATGGGGCAGTGGATATTCTTACACCGCCACTACTCGGTACAGTTACTGCATTATTATATTAATTTATCAATATTGGATATCTTTTTATTTCTCGCCTGGTTGGGATATATTATATATTTTAAATAAATATATATTATATATTTCTTTGTTGGTAATATACGAATTATGTTAATTATTTTGAGGTGGCTCAGACCATTCAACATTCAAAATTAAATGATCGTATCTGTCGTATGCATCGTGAGTTTATATGTGTGGGTGTGGTGTCTACAAAAAGTACGGGTAGAGCCCTGTAGAGTTCTACACAGAAGAGCTCCTCTTTCCATAGATACAGGTTCTTCTACTGATCGGGAACGCTTTGTACTATCGGGTTTTGCCATCGTTCTTAAAATAAGATAAAGGGGTAAAAAGTAAAAGTAAAGTTACAGCCCATATATTTCCCACTCCTGGGCACAGGCCTCCTCTCATTTCTGAGAGGGTTTTAGGGCAAGGACATGTCCGCCACGCTGCCCGAGTGCATGTTGGCGAACTTTACATGTCTTCGAATTATTAAATAAAAATTAATATTTACCGAATTTATATAATTTGATTGTTTTGCACATCCTACATAGCACACCTTGTAGCGATACGAAGCAATATTTCAGTTTGACAGCCCTATTCTTATCGCGTAAGCTGAAACACCACACCCACTAATGTTGCGTTTGTCGGCACTTCGTGTAACCCATACTAATCTAGAATCTTCTACACGTGTTTCTGACAAGCCATTTAATTAGTTTACACCTAGGGTATTAGAACTAAGTGCTTCTTCCAAGTTTGTGTTAGGCTGTAACGTTGAATATTTTTATTAAAAATTTCACTAAACTTTTAATAAAATTATTTAACGAGGTATAGTACATTTGAGGTTTAATAGATGGCACTCCATCTAATATACCTCTATAGATTGCACTAATTTTAATTTTTACTTCTTTTACACCGGGCACCTGACTACTACCTCACGTAATGGTAAGTGGTGACGTAGTCAAAGTCGACTAATCTATGGGTAAGGCACAGTAAGTGCTTTGTAACTTAGTAGATATACGCTGCAATAATATTATAGTTACAGCACGTATGGATCTAACTTGACCGGAGACTACGCTCTCTCAGAATAAATTAGCTGAAGATGTGTTTCGTATCGTTAGTGTTGAGAACCGGAAACTTTTTACCGGTATCGAGATATTCTATCTAAGTACTTAAGGGTGGTAATAAATTTACATTTTGATTCTTAATCGAGGATAGATGTAGGTGTCTATGTGCATCTTTTTACTTAAAATATTATTCTAAAATTATATCTTTAAATAAAATTTAACATTAAAGATGGCATGTTTTATAATAGGATTCAAATCTCATTCTTCCAGTAAGGAACATGGTTCAGAATTCGTAAGCTTCCACCGGTGTGTACGTTTTTATTATCCTAGAATTAAATTACATTACAACTGTAAGTAAACTGTACTTCACATTGTTTTATAAATGACAAGTCTGTTTTGTGTAAAAATGAGACTGTATTTGTATATATAATCGCTAAAATACATTTAAAATATAAAATTTATTTAAACAGTAGTAATGTGGTATAAAACATATCGGCAAAATCGACAACCCCTTTTCGTTTTTCTTTCATTTATTTATCACAGCCTATCAAAAGTCCACTGCTGACCGCCTCATATGGGGAATTTTTGCTATAAGTTTTTTTAATTATATGTTAGTAAAAGTAAGTTCTGTTTCATTTCCCTCGGTCGCTTCTTACGAAACCCACGGGATAATATGGTGTAGAGAATCCACCACCTTATATCATTCCGTGGGTATAAAAGAGTTCGTGAGTACAAAACAATTATATTAATATAAAACGAACGCCGCCATTTTGAAAAATCAGTCACGCCGCATCGCCTCATTCGCCAACGTTCACGAAGGCAAGCGTTTACAGGCTCGTAAACTTTTAATATTTACTATGTTTGAGCAAGGTAACTTATAACGAATCAGCAACTCCGTAGTTTATGATTATTGTAAAAATATTTTAATGTAGATACTAAACAATACATAAAAAACTAAATGATATTCTCTCCCATTATTTGTTTGTATTGTTGGATGATGTCACATATTTTTGTATTGTGCTGCTGCTACTATTTTTTAAACATTTTTTAAGACAGGTAATTTGACAGTTTTTCTAGAAAATACGATATCAAAAGGACCAAAGCAACTGCTAGAGAGAAAACCTCTACAACTTAAAATAAATCATTGTTCTCTTTCTTTCATAATACTTACATTTCTCCAAATCTGAGCCCTCGTCGAATTGAAATAATCAGTATCTACCTACACGTATTTAAATACATATTTCCTCTATAACTTGAAAAAATATTTCACCTTTGAATATAATATTATCATTTTTTGATTCTACTACATCCTCTGACCATCAAATGGGATGGGTGCACGTTTGTCACCCTTATTCTATAAAAAAAAGTTAACAGCAGGTCTTGATAGCTTGGAATGGTGATAACAGTTATAGAAAGATTTAAGTATGTTATCAGGCAATTGTATATTTAAATTCCACATAACTTTATAGACAGTATTACTTTCTAAGTTTACATTCATTGACATTAATAGGCAACTAAGCAAGGAATTCAGCATTGTAAAAAGACAATGTGCATCAATCACTTTATTATGAACGATTCATGAATACAAATCTATAGGAGAAGACTTTAGAATTTGTATAACATTTTTGTATCTTACTATGAACCAATTCAGTTTGGTTAAATCTTCCGGATTCCGCACTTTTTATTATTTATATGATGATACAAGATACAAAGAAGATGAATGAATATTTCACAGTCAATTATTTTTAACATATTATTCTAATGATAAATATTTTAGTAGCATTAACGTCTTAACACTTAAAGACTGCATGATAATTTACCAGATGGTATTATAATCAAACCCCTAGCTTATTTTATTTAAAAAAAAACCAATAACATTTGATATTGAAGGGAGTTAGAAAAGAAAACATAATTAATATTGAGTGGGACTATATGATAATGTTAGTTATTTTTTAAAGTCATAAATAATGTTGTATATCTTAAGTTCAGACGGTTCAGAACAAAAAAAAGATATCGGAGCACTGCGTACATTTCAAGTGAGGCAAAAACCATGCTATAGTGTAAGTGGATGTTATGGCTCATAGACTATATCTACCGTTGAATAAGAATCAAAATCCAGATCCCTGAGGTCTAAGATGTTTGTACCAGTAAAAAGGGTCTCCAGTTCCCTACACTCAACATACGAAACACAGCATTATTCAGCTGTTCAATAAAACTATGTTTACGGATTTTATCGCGTTTAATTTACTTATTAATTCCCGACGTTTCGGTTTCTGCTTGGGATCCTATAATTAAGAAAATTAAATCCAAACCCAAATAAACCACTGCAAGACTTCAGGATAGTGTAAGCACATTCTTTTTATAGTATAGGATGACAAACGAGCACACAATCCACCTGATGGTAAGTGGTTGCTGTGATCAAGATATATGTAGACATTTACATCTATCTTCAATCTATCCTCAGTAAAGAATCAAAATTCAGATGCGTTGTCACCCGTGAGGACTAAGATGGAATGCCTTTTTTTCCAGTAAAAAGGGTTTCCGGTTCTCTACACTCACCATACGAAACCCAGCAGTGTTAAGCTGCTATTTTACGCTGGTAGTCTGTGAGAGTGTGGTCCATCCCCAGTCGAGCTGACCCATTCGTGCTACAACTATATTACTAATATAGTTGCAGCATGGCTCTACCACGTATAAAATTCTGGTAAGATCGAACCAAAAATTAATATTCAAAAACTGAAGGTAGCTGGGCTAACTATGACATCGGGACGTCAAACATCTCAAACATCTTTTATTGAATGTGTAGTGTTCGCGTAAATATAAGAAATCATTATGATTCTGCTGTTTCACGCTGGTATTCTGTAAGAGTTTGTCCTGCTCCGGTCGAGCCGACCTTTTCAACTGCGTATAACTGCAGCATGGCTCTACCACGTACAAAATCACAAATTTAAGTGCCTATTAAGTAATTTAAAATAAAATTTAGTAATACAGTAAAATATAATACAGAATATTAAATAAAGTCAGTAATATTGTTTCCTTACTTATTTTTTCCTCGAGCTAGAGATTTTTAATTTAATATTCGTACACCGAATTGTAGAGGTAGGGGAATCAAAAATGACAATATTATATGCAGAGGTGAAATATATATTTTTTCAAGTTATAGAGGGAATTTAAATACGTTGTAGGTAGATACTGATTATTTCAACTCGACGAGGGCTCAGATTTGGAGAAATGTAAGTAAATAGTAAAGAAAGAAAGAGAACAATGATTTATTTTAAGTTGTAGAGGTTTTCTCTCTAGCAGTTTCTTTGGTCCTTTTGATATCGTATTTTCTAGAAAAACTGTCAACTAACTTGTCTTAAAAAATGTTTCAAAAATAGTAGCAGCAGCACAATACAAAAATATGTGACATCATCCAACCATACAAACAAATAATGAGAGAGAATATCATTTACTTTTTTATGTATTGTTTAGTATCTACATTAAAATATTTTTACAATAATCATAAACTACGGAGTTGCTGATTCGTTATAAGTTACCTTGCTCAAACATAGTAAATATTAAAAGTTTACGAGCCTGTAAACGCTTGCCTTCGTGAACGTTGGCGAATGAGGCGATGCGGCGTGACTGATTTTTCAAAATGGCGGCGTTCGTTTTATATTAATATAATTGTTTTGTACTCACGAACTCTTTTATACCCACGGAATGATATAAGGTGGTGGATTCTCTACACCATATTATCCCGTGGATTTCGTAAGAAGCGACCGAGGGAAATGAAACAGAACCTACTGTTACTAACATATAATAATAAAAACTTATAGCAAAAATTACCCATATGAGGCGGTCAGCAGTGGACTTTTGATAGGCTGTGATAAATAAATGAAAGAAAAAGTCACTTTAAATCATTGTAAAGATGCTTGAAGTGATAACAATCAAATGAAGGAAATAAATGTAAATACATAACAAAGCAACTAATAAGATGAAAAATGCAAACCGCGTCTTTTAAAAAATACTTATTACACAAAAACGAAAGCGCATATTTTCTCCATTGTGATCTCAGTTTAGTCCCGTGGGTGTCGTAAGCAACCATGGGAAATATCAGAAAAATCTTAGGACTTCTGATATATAATTTACCACGGGAGTGCTCAGAGGAATTGTTCGGAATAAATCAGGCCGCCAAATTCCACCAACGCATATCGCGACAAAACTCACTGTTCCATCCACACCGTTTTGATGCTTGGTGGTCACTAGGAGTGAGGCGTATTTATCGTAACGGATAAAAAAAACAGGTATCTTAAAATAGCAGACTGTAACTGTGACAAACAAACTGAAAGAACAGCTCCTGTTCCACGAGATAACAAATCCACTAAAAGACAGTCACAAGTTTTTCTTTATTCATACATATGACAGTTACCTTTGCTAGTATAATATAAAAAATGTTACTGTGACACCCTGTTACTCGTCACAAGCTCTTTCCTTTTCTTGCATAGGTTCAACACCTTAGTTAGAAAGTACCTATCAAGGCCGTAGTAACAGACTGCTAATTTGTAACTGGTGTTTGGAACTGCTATTTATGTGGAACTGGAACAGGTGGAACAGATATGCGATTTTACCTGTTACAGCCCACTTCTATGGTCCACCACTGCGTGATTTACAAGTTTTCTCCCTCGCACGACTTCTTTGTGAAATCGTTTACCATCGGCGACTTTTCCGGACCGATACGACTTAAAGGCCTTCAAGAAACGAGCTTACTCCTTTTTAAAAGGCCGGCAACGCATCTGCGATTCCCTTGGTGTTGCAGCGGTTCGTGGGAGGCGGCCGACACTCACCATTAGGTGAGCCGCATCCTCGGTTGCCCCTATTTTATAAAAAAAGACCGTCGGCGGGGAGCTCAGTCAAATGTACGAAACGCTATCGTCAATCCGCGTGCCAAATGTTTAAATCAAGGCATTTCTTAGATATAACGGGATGGGCTCATGTGCAGCATTGATCTTTTACGAGCTGATAATGATGATGATGATGAAGCACCCATTATTTGACAGTTACAGTATTTGTAAAATTTGACGTTCATTCGCATTATTTCACTTAGCTGCACATTTTATTCAGTTTAAAATCCTTAACAACAATTTGATTAATATTGCTTGTGTTTAAATGAATCCGTATTCCCTACTAATAAGTTTAGTATAAATTCTAATTATCTTTGTACCCCAAAACATTTATCACATAAAAACTCTAGATTAGTTACACTAAATAAAATGTAACAATCGCAACCAACCAAAACTACATTTAGGTTACATATACTACAGACAGGGAGAGTAACGACGTATTGTAGTACATAATAATATAATACACAAAACCGGCCTATTGCTAGGAATCATTAATAACTGTCAGTGACTAAGGCTCCACCCATTTGCGCGGACACATTATGCAGTTGCAAAGTTACGTTAAGTCCGATAAGGCGAATATAGCCTTTATTTGAACGGGATAAGGGCTACTTATGATTGAATTCATTACTTTGATTCCATCAGTCTTTCGTGCAGCAGAGCGTGGAGCTGCCACGCCTTAGCAAAAGAAAGGAATTGTAAATTAATGTTTAAATATGAATACCTACCATATTCACAATTTTAATCGTTACCGTTATTGTCACAGCCTATCAAGAGTCCACTGCTAAACATAGGCCTCCCCGAAGATTGCCTCATATAGGCGACATTTGCCATAGTTGCCACGCATGGCGGATGAGGTGCCCATCACCTGATGTTTTCTCTATCGCCTCTACGGGACGATTGGGGTAATGGATATACTTACACCGCCACTACACGGTTACACAATTTTAAAGATATTATTTATACATACATACATACATAAACACTCACGCCTGTCACCCAGAGGGTAGGCAGAGACTACGGACTTCCATTATTTATTTCTGCTACAATTTGAAAAGATCTCATTTATTCCTTTTAACAGAGAAATAAACATTAAAAATTAACGCACTTACTACTATAAATTGATATCACTTCTGTCTTTAACTTCTTAAAGTCCACTGTTCTGTATAGAGCCTTGTTGATTTCAGTTTTCGTCACACTCTTTTTGTCCGGTCATGTCGAGAGTAGTAAAAGCCGATTTACATTTGATTATTACGGAGCGATTTTACTGAGTAACTTAGGACCCTGATAAACTAGCAATTTCATAATTGCGTGCCTTCATATCTAGAGGATTGATTTGATTCCTTAAATTATTTTTTCAACAGTTCTGGCAAATTGATGAAAGTTAAAATTATGTGAAACAAGCTGGCCAGGCAGACTGTTCTGCCCTTTCCGACTATCCTTTGTCCTTTAAAAAAATCTTTTAATTCACTATAAAAAATATTGTGGGTCACTTATCATGATAAAAACTATCCTATCTCTCAAGTTTAAGCAAGCAATAAACATTTACAAAATTTCATTAAAATCAGTTGAGCGGTTTCGAAGTCCATCGCGGACAAATAAAGTGACACATAATTTTTATACATAAAGATTAAATATAGCTAGGGGATTGTTTAGTTGTTGAAATTCCGGCATAAAAAGTAGTGATTGCATACTCTTTATTTGAGCAATCAGCAACCATGCTCTGATATTTGCCAAATTGTTTTTTTGTTCATAAAATGCTCATTGATTGTATTCGCCACATAGCGCCTTGTCCCTTAGGGAAGCCCATATTTTGAGTACAAATTCCTGTATTAGATGTAATGTAACTACATTCTATTAAACTCAGTGGTTACCATTCTATTAAGACATGAATATTTTTTTTAATGTTTTGTGTGTCTTTCTGTCTGTTCGGGCTAATCTTCGGAAGTGATAAACCGATTGTAATGAAATTTCACGAATAGATAGAGAGCAATGCCAGGGACGATATAGGCGGAAAACATGGATGATTTTTTTGTGATTATCTCATAAAACTATAAGAGATAAAAAAAGTATCGTTACAAATCTTTTTTGTACTACAAACTACGATTGTAACAGAATAAGGTGATAAGAAGATTTATGAAAAACTAATAGATCTTCAATTTTATACCATATCGCCCATTGTCTTCAAAATAATAACAAATAAATTGAGTTCAAATTGGATTTTAGATAATTGAACTACTTGCGCAAAGCCCTGCAGTTTTTTTTTGTTTAAGTTTTCCGCAGATGAAGTTGTAAGTAAAAGCTAGTACAAAATAATATAAATGGCATAATTTTGTATTAGATTGTTTATTCATAGCGCTATCCAATATGAAATCTGTAGAGAAAACCTCATTGATAAAATCTCAGCTGCACTAAAGTTAATTAGTATCCACTCAAATAACGTTCTTTCCATTTAATTACACATAAACATACGAAGCGTTTAGCGAGAAGTAATCAATTTACGTTTTGTAAATGCTTTATAGAATTTTATTTGAATAATACACCAACATTAATACCTAGATATGAAAATTAATGGTTAAATATACGACCCGAGTACCGTTAAACTTAGATAAAGTTAACTTTAGTTTAAACCTCCGTCTGAGTCGACGAGGCCAATGAAAAGCTTTTATTACTGCAATGAAAATAGCATCACAAGCTAAGACGCTACTATCGGTGTTGCGATAAAACTGATATTTATATTGATTATTATCGACTGACGAAATAAAATGAATTTGTGTGTGATTCAGTCTATCCTCATTTCCCATTCACTACAGTCAAATCTGGCAACTTTACCAATAAAAGTTAACTTTGCGATCAGGGATGTACATGAACCTACAATATTACGATCAACACGGACCTCGTAACGTTTTTCGAGACTTAAAATAGAGTTAAATTCGACCGATTTTACCAAATGAGTTTCGATCCATCTTAACCAAATGTGAAGGAAAAGAAAAGAGAAATGTATAATATATTTAATGCGTTGTCGGGCATTTATAATATTATTACTACTCAGTATTTCTCATATTTTCAACTTAGTGTATTGATATTAATTTGCACCCAAAAACAGTGTCATTTTTAATGCCTATAAATGTTTTACTATTGTGGGAAAACAATATTTAGGTTGTCTGCAATAATTTTTTTACCTGGTCGTAATAAAATGATGATGACCACTGATAAAAAAACGAATACTTATTAAAAATTATTGTGACAAGCTTTATTTTTGATCTATACCATGAATGATTTATGCTTATTTTTATGATTATTATTGCACCAATTTCAGAAGAAAGTATTTTTGTTTGTTATATTTTAGATTTTTGTCTAAGAAATTATTGTGGCAAGATTTAAATAAAAAATTTAATTAAAGTACGTAATCAAGGATTTTTGACAACCCTATCTATATTTTCAAATTTGTATGAAAAATTGAATAATGGGGGACAACTTTGCCACTAGCGTAAATTTTGTTACTTGCAACACAATTAAAGGAGCAAATCATAAACTCTGAGTGTTGTGTATAATATTATTATATGATAAACTTACCTTCATCCTTGAAGTCAAATTCTATTGGCAAAGTTGCCACAAAGTAAGTTTCACTTTGCCATTTTTATTTTTGAGTATTTGGTTTATTTAATGTTAATATTAAATCACTAATAAATACCAAATCTGTGAAGAATATAATGTCACATTTCACATTGACGCCCAGTCTGTGAGTACATTTTTTGTTAGATAGTTGGTCTTAGATTTTGAAGCCCTTCCAAAAATGTCAAAAAGTTGCCAGGTTTTACGGTAACTAAAATTGTAACTTCAATTTTTTTTTTGTATAATTGAACTGTGGAATCAATTTTAAACAAAAGCTTTAAATTATGCAATTAAAAGTTAGTTTCCATGGGATATCATAATTTCTTCCCGAAATATGCAACATTAAAGTTCACTAACGTATGAACGTACGCACATTCACAAACCCAGAAAGTTTATCCGATTTTATGTATTTTAAAAATATGGTGATATGTAAAATGGCTTAGGAACACCTGACAACACATTTTAAAATAGAAGTTAATAAAAATATCCTTTACTAATCTGCGAATTTAACGTATTAAAATATTCACTGCAGTTCTGATTATTTCCTTTCTTTATAAAATAATAGTGAAAAACGATTACACAGTCCACTTGATGGTAAGTGGTTGCTGTGTCTCATAGACATCTACCTCTATCCTCGACTAAGAATCAAAATGCAGATGCGTTGTCGCGTCCAGTAAAAAGGGTCTCCAGTTCTATACACTCACTATACGAAACACAGCAGTATTAAGCTGTACGCTGGTATTCTGTGAGAGCTTGGTCCTATTCCGGTCGAGTCGACTTATTAGTGCTACAACCACAATGTAGCTGCAGCATGGCTCTACCTCTATCACATATAAAAAATTCTATGGATATAGGTTTCTTTATATATTTTTATTTAACCTAAGTCTTATGTTGCTAATAATATAAAATCTAAACAGATTTTTGACCCTTGCAGCATAGCTTTTTAAGTTAAAATAGCTATAAAAATACAGACATTTCATCCAACCTTTTTTACCAGCCTTACTTACTTGAACTTATTACCAACTCGTTGTAAAATATCACACGTGTTATCGTGTTGGGAACGCCAGTAGCGAAAGTATCGTGCTTAACCGTACGCCACAGTATATTCTTCAACTATAGCGGTTTATCAATTGTTGTCAGTACGACCACTCTTACTTAAACTTTTTACACACTCTGTGTTGCTTGCTATGAAATTTGTTCTCTTTGCAAAACTGTGTTGTGAAGTTTATTCAGCTAGGTAACTTGACGTATTTGTTTTATAAAAAAAGGGTCCTTACAGCCCATCTGATGGTAAGTGGAAGCTGTGGCCCATAGACATTTTATCCTTGATTAAGGATCAAAATGCAGATGCGTTGTCACCCTTGTGTACAAAGATGGAGTGCCTCGTTTCCAGTAAAAAAGGCTCTCCGGTTCTCTACAATCACTATACGAAACACAGCAGTATTAAGCTGCTATTTTACGTTGGTATTTTAGTGCGTGGTTCTACCCCGGTCGACCCTATCTATTCGTGCTACAACTATAATATAGCTGCTGCGTGTCTCTATCACGTATAAAATTTAAAAAAATATTTATAAAATTAATTTATAAACTGTGACTTCTTTCCTACCTTTTGTCAATGGTGATATTGTATGCTTACGAGCAGAAGCATAATGGAAATCCATGTGGAAAAAAGCGCAAGAGCAGCGTTGGGCAACTGCTTACTAGGTGAAATGATAGCATGATAAAATATACCGTATTCATCGACTTCTATCATAAGTCGATGAATACGGTTGTACGTATGTTCAGCAGTAGTCTTTTGTTTGGTTGTTATGATGATAAAGAAGCGACAAAGAGTCATAGTTCGGTACGAACCACGATCAGGGCTTTGCCAATAAAAGAGTTGAGATATAAATAAAAGCCAAGTTCTTCGTACGTCGGGAAGCAAAATTAAGTAAAATCAGTTAAATTAAACACGATAAAATCCGTAAAATTAGTTTTATTTAATGTAATAGGTTTATTAATTAAATTCTAGGATTTCTATGAGATTCTACGTATTTAAGGGTTCCTTATAAGACATGGATAACTATAACTTAAATTGAAAATATAAAAAACCCCCGAAATAAAAAGAGCTGATAATCTTCAAAAGGCTGAACCAATTTTGATAAAACATGTCTAAGAACCACCGCTAGAAAACCTGCTTTTAAATAAAAAAAACCTCAACCAAATCGGTTCACCCATTTAAGAGCTACAGTGCCACAGATAGACACACATAGCAGGGTTAAAAATTGCAAGTGTGTAGGTCTAATAGTTTTAAATTATGAAGGGGTCGAAAGAAGCTCGAAATTTCGTTTTAATATATACTGCCAGTGCGTCGCCCTTTTCTTTTCCGAATTTGGCTGACACTGCCGTGGGTCAAATGGTAGGTAGATACATGAGCACCTAAAGTGCTAACTTACCACGTAAAATCATCACAAGGAAACCGACATGACTAAGAAAGAAAAAATTTCGAAGTCATGTGAAGTCCGCACTGAAGCAGCGTGGAAAACATACACAATCCGCTCTGAAAAGGTCGCCACTCCATCTAGTGGGGGGCCGAAGTTCGCAACTCCATCTAGTAGGGGGCCGCCCTACACTTCGCCTACCGGTACGAGGCTGCCATTCGAGAACCTTTTTACCCCATCGGTTGTCAGTTCTTCGAGCTATATAGGCTAACTTTATTTACTTTTTTGAATTTTTTTTTAAACTTGTCTTAGAAATGTATTTCATCTTGCAATAAAAATATATAATAGGGTTTCAAGTGATGTCATAAAAGTCCCGCAGTCGCAATTAAAAGTAAACTAGAACTAAATAGTTGAGTGAAAATGCTGGTATTCTATAAAATTTCTAAATGGATAATTTCACATTTTTGGCAATTATGTGTAATAATATAATTATATATATATATATATATTATAGTAAAAGTACATTTCAAACTATGTCGTGTGAAAAGGTAACATGCAGAGTATAAGGCTGTGGTTTTAGCAGTGTCTGAGGTTTTCACGGTTGAACTCGTAATAAACTATAATGAAAATCAAGCAAGAGTAGTAGTGAATTTTATAGAAATATTTACAAATAGTCGTCTTAGTGATGTCAACTCGTATTGTAATACTAATGTTTATAAAAAGGACAATAAATGATGCAACCGATTATCTAATCGCCTTACTCACAGCCGATTCAATAAGTTTTTACTCACGATTGTGTAATGTCTTTTACACTGGTAATTTTTTTTGACATTTACTTTGTATAAAGAATTATTTGCGAGAACGAACTAGTTTTTCAAAGATATAAGGATCATCAATGCGTTATATTTATTAGCAATTATTCATTTACGACTTTTCTACATAGAGTGACGACCTATGTAGTTAACTTTCTGTTTTTTGTGCATGTAAGGTAGTGAAACCAACTGTCACCAATGATCAGAACTTAGGTATATTTTGAATAATTAATTTATGCAAGGGCTCAACATCAGTCAAAATATTATCTATACATGTTGCACTAGACCATGCAATACGTGTTGGCTCTAAGAACAAATTAACAAGGTTGTATGATTTTAGCAATGATCTAAACTTAATACTCATGGAAGAAGTTTCAAGGGGATTGATATTAAAGTCTCCACATACGACAGATTTATTCTGTTTATTAAGATTAAGCAAAACTTCCTCCATTATTTTTTCAAAACAATCATACACAGAATGTCGAACTCAACACATGCCATTTCTACAATTCGCTGAACAGAGAGCCTCATACCTAATATCCTTACGTTCTTTACCTACTTATTAATAATTTATCAGTTAATATTAAAGAACCACCTCGTAAATGTTTTTCTCTGTTATAGCAACTGACCACCTGGTGTTTACTAAAATTAAACGTATTAGAGTTATAAGAGTAACTGCACACAGATGAATAGCTATAATATTTTATATGTGCTAGAGTCACGCTGCAGTTGTGTTATTTTATGTGTATGTCTTATAGTGTGATGGAAATTTAAGTCAATAAAGGCAAAATTTAACCCCCATATGCTGTTTTTAATTTATGAGCTATAAGGTTCAATTTTCCTTGTTGTCCGTTAGTCTCGCTAAAACTCTGTAACGGCTCGCACGATTTTGATGATTTTTATGTGCTTTTGAGTGGGTCCCTGGATGGTTTAAATTTAGAATTGGACCCGGTAGGTGGCGCTGTTGTCGAGATCCAGAAATCACCCGTGCGAAGCCGGGACGGATCGCTAGTTTCAAATAAAAATGTCATTCCTATTAATTAAAAGTTAATGTATCCCGTGTCTCAGTTGGACACGGGCGTCCTCTTATTACTGAGAGGGTAGTGTGTAAAGAAAAAACCTAGTTCGTGTTGACAGACTGGATTGTCCTAGAAATAGCATATATTATTTTTGACATGCTGATTATCCGTTGACGTTTTTTCATGTTGCGGGGTAAATGTGTTCGGCGATCAAAATATTCAGAGGTACCGAGGGCTATCGGTTGCTGACGGTTCATGATCGCTCTATCCCTGACCTGCCACGGGTAGCTAATAGTATAGAATCACTGTTATTCCATAACAACTCAAAAAAAGGTGAGACGAAAAAAATGTGTTTCACAAACAATAAACATAACAGAACACTAATTACTCTAATTCCAGGCCTTCTCTCGCCATTTCTACGATAGAAATCTGTACTGGATAGATTTTCACATAAAATAAATATAAAAAGTTGAAAAGTATTATAATATAACTCATAACAACATTCATGTGCAATCGTTGTTTGAGAAAGGCTATTAATTTATTAATATGGTTTTATATTCGACGCTTATGTTTTTTAATGTAAGTTCACCGTTCACCGACTTCTCACGTCATAATGTTACTACAGCACAATTGATGATTTGTGTTCGGGATTTTTTTAAATGTGGCAAGTATACAAATGTCGTCGGCAGATTGTGGGATTCCTTACTATATATATAAACGGGGTCGTCAATTTGCTGTTTGATTACATATACATTTATATTTTACTAGCGATCCGGCTTTCTGGATATCGACAACAGCACCACCTACCGGGTCCAATTGTGAATTGTTCGGATCATCCAGGGTCCCACTCAAATACACACAAAAACTTTCATCAAAATCGATTCAGCCACTTTCGAGTTTTTGCGAGACTAACGGACAGCAATTGATTTTTATATATATAGATAAATTTGTGTGTGGCTTGAGGTGGCCCAAGAGCCGCACTATGACACACTGTTACTGATATTACTTAATAAGTGATTTTGACAAAACTTAACAGAAGTACCTAATACTTATAAATTTTCGGCCTAAATCGGACTACAAAAGTAATGTACTCGTACAATAAATGGCATTCGAATCGTATTTTGGGTTTCATAGACTTTTACTACGAGGCACTTTATAATTTGTTTTCGGCATTGCACAAACAAACGACGTCGTCTGTATAATAAACGAATCATAAAATCAACCGAAATTATATAAACGACAATTAGTCGATAGCCGGCGCTTAATTTCGTTTAATGTTAAGGAAGGTTAGCATTGTTAGAAGAAGATCAAGATCGTGGAATCTTTTTCTTCAATTATTTAAAAGTCGAGTTAGTTGGTAATTTATTCGAAATGAAGCTTCATTACTTTATGCCTAATTATAATTTCATAAGCTACAACACCGTGCCGTATAGTGGCTGCTTAAGTGAATCCACTACCCCATATCATTTCGTGGGTGACGTAAGATGCGACAGAGAGAAATGAAACAGAATATGGGCAGCATCTGCTAAAGATGTTAATGTTTTTCTATGAATTTTATGAAACGTTCAAAAACAAGTTTTTGAACGTTCGACACAAACGTTCAAAACAAGTTTTTGAACGTTTGTGTCTGCTATAGATTTTTTTTAATTGATAGTTTATAATATATTACTTATCAATATCAGATGTCAGCGTACACTTATTCATACCAATTGCAGTCAAGTGATAAGTGCAAAAAGAAGCAACTCAAAATTTAATTAGAAACTATCTACATATTATGCGGAAAGTCAGTTAATACGAAATCCACCAAAACAAGCGAAGCAATTAAGACAGTTACGAGGCTCAAGTCTAGCGAGATGATAATGAGTTGATGAGCTTCTTAGATGTTAAAAATAAAAGTTTTCTACAGATAGGTACTTGGTAACATTCAGTCTGAGAGTGTTGAAATGGCCCACCACGTCGTGTACATATTGATTCCGGTCACACTATTTATTCATATTCTCGGGCTGCGACTGATCAACGCGCATGTATATGCGTCGCTGTGCGCCCATTAACATGCTAAACAATTCCGCGAAGCTTTTCGATACGAATCGGACACAAAATCCTAGCAATTGTCACTGTATAGTGATGCTAATGTATACAGCTTCGCCGACACTTTCACTTGTATCGCGGCGTAGCTTGAAGCAATGAACCCAAGACACCTCAGGATTGACCTAACCCAAAGACAATTTATTTATATATTTGATCGCTCCGTAACAGATCGTTTCGCGAAAACACATCAGTGTTTATCTTTAGTAGTTATTATTACAGACAAACTAAACGAAAACATTATTAAAGCGAGATAAACGTTTCTATGAAACTATTGTCGAATTCGACACCGGATACAGCACAGACGAACGGACGCTCTTATGTACTTAACACGTACATACACAATAGATGCAAAAACAATACTTTAATAAGGCAACCATAAGAAGTAAGTGATTTCGAGACATTACGCCCAGGTGCATCCGCCACCAACAAATACGTATGCGCGGAAGCATACCTTGAATTTCTATTGTGCTCAATCGAGACATTGCTTTTGCAGAATCGATTCGGTGAACGTAATCACCGAATCAGTTTTGATTTGCATGCGTGCGATGTCGCTTCAGTTCACTAAGTAGGCGGATTCGTGAAAATTTAATATTTACAGGCCAATGAGTACGACAAAGCTTTAACTGTGATGTGCGTGAAACACGACTTGAGTTGAAATCATTGTTAGGCGATTTACCTGTCACATACTTATAATAATATATTACATACACTTTTAATATCAACTTAAAAGTGGTTTCTGAAAGTATGTCCTTGATTCGGCTTGTGATGGTAACGTAAGAGAATTCATTGTCCCATTATTACTTGAGAGATCCCACAGTCTCAGATACCCTCATACATATGTTTCATATTAAATGCCTACGCGACCTCTGACGGCAAACGGACAGTACCAGGAATGTCTACGTGGTAGGAATCCTTTTCTGCTTAGAAGTGCGTTAGCTACAACTATTCTTACTAATTTACCTAATAATTTACTACCTATTATTACCAATAAAAAACAACGCTTGCACCGCTGTGTTCCGGTCTGAAGGGTACAGAGGACCAATATTACAGACCGCACCTGTAGCCCTTTTTATTTGAAGTTAGATGCAGTCCACGGACCGCAGTAGCCACTTACCATCAAGTGGACTGTAAGTTCGTTTATCACTTCACTTTTATAAAAAAGAAACCTTTGCGTCTAGTACGTTTAAAGTTGCAGCTGTTTTAATTTCATGAAATTCGTAAATATTTACGGTATTAATCATGAAAAGCAATGAAAATATTTTAGATAAATACAACGTCACATGTAGCAATAATGAGTATGGCGGTCAACCGTCTTAGATTCTGCAGTCACGCGATGGTAATTATTATAATCTCGCATTATAATCTAATGTATATAAATTAATATTCATCCGAGTACGGTAAAACTTTGGTAGTGCTCGCGCCTGCAAAGTATTTTGACGAAAATGAATATTTTTTTGTACCAGTACGTTTTCTACGCGTTCCTAAATCATTCAACCGATTACGATGAGAGTTTGGTAAGTTATTGTCCGAATCCCGAGAAGGTTTTAATTTTTTATCTTCTGTGCTTTCTTACATCCTTCATCAGATCACAAAAAACTTTAGGTTTTAGAAAGAAAATTTGCAACGCATGCAGGGCACAGCTAGTAGTAATTAATAAAATATATTATATAATATAATTAACTAAATATTAGTATATAATAGAGATATAGCTATAGATAATAGTCCAACAAATCGAAGCGACTCGCATGTCCTGCTCTATGCAATCCTCCGTTTCGTCATCTGGACTTCGAAAAATCATTTGAGGTTAAAACATTGAGCGTATATACCTGCTTGTAGACAAACGACCACATAGTCCACCTAATGATGAGTGGATGCTGTGGCCCAATATGGTGAATATTAAGCCGCAGCATCCACTTACCATAATACATCTATTCCGTAGTAAAATTTAAGCTGTGAAAAATATTCTATTTATTTATTATTTTATGACTATATGTACTAAATCTCGAAATTACTAGTAACATCCGCTAATTTAAGACTTATATAACACTGGCAACTTATCAAAATAATAACAACACTCTTTAAGGAATTTAAGAGTGAGACTGTGTTTCTGACAATTTCAAATAAGGCTATTTACATAGAATTATTTACGTAATAATTCTATGGCTATTTAAATAAAATGGAAGAGACCTATGTGCCGCATTGTACAGGCAGAATAATAATAACCAATAAAAATACACAAAAATGAATTCAGATCAATAAAATGAGAACATCATCAATGTGGTCGAAGTCAATTAAATACGCATTATTAAGGATAACTCAAAAACTACTGGTCAGATCTTGATCAAATTTCTATGGCACCACATGAGAAGCACCAGCTAGAAAAAAGTTCTGAGGTAATAAACGTAAAAAACAATACAGTGGAATTGAGAACCTCCTCCTTTTTGAAGTCGTTTTAAAAAGAATAAAACGGAAATGTAATTATTATAATTTTAATCCCTGATACGCTACGCTACGCCACACGTGTGATTGTGTTCTTTTCAACTTTATAATGACTGGCCACTTCCGACTCAGGTCAAGTGCATACTTTGTGACTAACGCGATCTTATCGGTTAAACACGAGTAGTTAGATAAACAAAATACTAGTATTCAAATCATACATCAACCACTTTTTATTAGTTCACTGCCGAACAGGCCTCTTTTATAAGCAAACTTGCTGGCATGTATTATTTATTTACCCACGGGAATTACCTTGTGTCACCCAATTTACTTTAATTTATAAATGAACCGTGTAGTGGCGGTGTAAAAATATCCGCTACCCCGTATCATCACGTGGGTGTCGTAAGAGGCGACAGAGAAAAAAAAAACAGGAGATGGGCAGCAGCGTTTTCCTAATAACGATAAAAAATAAAAAAACTGCGAGTGCCAACCCTTGTGGCAACTACGGCAAATATCCCCTCTATGAGGCAATCTATGGGGAAGGCCTATGTACAGCAGTGGATTTTAATAGGCGGTGACGGTAACGGTATAAATGAAAGTAAAAGGTTAAATAAAACAGAAATCTATAGTTTATTTAATACACATTTTTAAGTGAGTAAAGTTCAGATCTACGTTCGTTAACATAATATCGGCATATCGTCCCATTGGTGTCGGAAGAGGCGACAGAGGGAAACTGGAGCGGGAGATGGACAGCAGCATCATCTTGATAACAGCCGATAATAATAATAAACTGCTGTCGCCAAGACGTCTGTAAACGCGGCAGCTATGGCGACATTCCCCATATGTGGCATTCTATAGGGGAGGTCTATGTTCAGCAGCAGAACTTTTGAATTGCCATTTGCAATGTTCTTGTCAATTAGATTATTGCATCTCTTTTGTAAAATTGATTCCTTGGTATTTTTCCTTTGTTATTTATTGCTTATTGTTACTTATTAATGTATGTATACTAAGTTTATCTGTATGTTCGCCTCTTCCTGTGACTTTCCACAGCCTAAACGGTTTGACGGATTTAGAAGTGCAAGGTATCTTTAGATTGGTCTTCATCTCCGAAGTGTCATAGGCTACATGTTAAGGTAATACACATACAACTGCTGAAATATAAGCAACTTATGTTTTCTTGCATAAAACGCATTCTGACAAAGGTGTCTCGCTGTTGAATAACTGCTACATAACCCTTTCAAAGCCTCTGCAAAGGTTCAGAACATATATATATACCTGTAACTTTACTTACTTTACTGCAGTCAGATTGTTTGTGTTTTATTAACTCTTAGTAAAAATTTTACAATAAAGAGTAAAGACTCGTGTAACACTGCACGATACCCTATTTAAATAATAAAATATATTAATTAAAATTTTTAAATTATGATTATTAAAATTAGAAAGTCGTTTTAACAAGTCACAACACAAAGCATGGTCCTGAGCCATCTTCATCCACTTCCTAGCCAGTTCGAGGCAGCACTTCCTCATTGTTGAGTCTTCGAGCTATATGGCCCGCCACTTCAGCCTACTGATCCACTGGGCTGGACTATGCCCGATACTCTTGGTCTTCTACGGATATCTTTTTTATTAGCCATCATTTAGTATATACTATACAAATATTTAAAAATAATTTACTAGTAGAAGTCTTTTAAAACTCATTAAAAAAGTTTTTCCTCTCATCACTTTGCTCGCCTCATTAAACGCATCCCTTACGGTAATGAAATTCGAATCAAGGCGCCCTAGAGCCGCTCTACTTTTTATCGATAACGCTAAACGGCCTCGCAAATCGTGTTTTTGCTTGAACAATTTTTATTAAAGCCGCTTTACGACCTTCAACAATATTTTACGACCTACGTCTGTATCGCAAAGAGTCGCATCGGTTTTATAATACTTTAATTTCACCGCCAGAAAACCATAAAAATATGCAAATGCGACATAAAAGTCTTGGGGCGGCGATAAAATGCATTAATCCGGACGACAAGAAAGAATAACAGTGACGCTTGGAGTATCGCTGGTATCGTAGTGTTGGAACTTTGTGAAACAATTAATGGTAAAATTATTTCACAGACTATTTAGAACAACCGTAAACACTTTAATATTTAAACGGATACCTTTTTATTAAAACATTAAACGATTGTAAAACTGTTATCAAGTCTCGTCAGCTTCGCTTGTTTATTGTAATGCAAATATCGAATATGGACTTGCAAGAACTAGTTTTGTATTTAATTATGAATTACTTCATTATAATATACGATTATACGGCAAGCATACCGCCATCTGTCGAAAAAAGCTCTTTTTATCATATTCCCATAGTCACCCCCTAGATATATATATTCGATACCCGACGAAATGGAAAGATGTATTGTTTTATTCATTCCTTTAAAAAAACGTTCCCCCACACTAGAGATTTCTCGAAAGCACTCTACGCCTACCTGGAGGCAGTTTACATACATAAATTGCACAAGGAAAAAAATAAAGACCCGGAACTGTTATTTGAAGGCCATACAAATACTTGTTCCGTGCCGGATTCGAACCCGCGGCCCTCAGCGCCTCAACTCAATGCCAAGCCACTGCACCATGGAGCCGTCATTATCTTACGTCACACCACACGGTGATCACTACTTCGTTCATACTATCATAATTAAAATATAAATAAACCCTTACGAATCAATGTCATTGTACCTACGTCTTCTACTCACTACGTACAATGTATGAACTTGTTTGTTATTAAAATATAGACAAAAATCCTCTACCTAGGTCAGACTTATGTGATTAAATACGGGCGTGCCTCCAAATTGTCATAAAAACATGTAATGCACTTAAAAACTTTTACTTACTTGAAAACACTTACTTAAAATTTAAGAAAACAAAAAACACGCTGTGATGATTCTAGAGAGAATGATCCTGGTGATCCTGATCAGGATACTAGGATAAAGTTATTAAATTATTATATTATCATCAGTCCTCGAATTTTCCCGTCAATCGGGCGTCTACAAGTTGGTGAAAATTACATTAAAAGATTCCGTCACATAGATTAGATAGATAGATAGACGAGAAGCTAATAAAAGCGTGTTAAAAAGGGTAATTAGAATAAAATCTTGTTTATGATATTATAATTAATAACTTAAAAATTACATTTTGTATGAAACTATTTTTAAGGATTTTATCGCGTTTATTAGCGTTTACTTATTTTAACTCCCGACGTTTCGACGACTGAGATGTCTGACGTCCCGATGTTTCATAGTTAGCCCGGCTACCTTCAGGTTTTGAATATTAATTTTTGTTCGTAATTAATTGTTTACGCAGAACGAGCTTACAGTATCTGTAGTATAATCTAAGTAAATTAAACGCGATAAAATCCGTAAAAATAGTTTAAAATTACATTGTTAAGTCTTTGATATTTTGATAGAATTCATATATTATACTCACGTTCAGACAACTCATTTCACCTTTATTTGTGAATTAATAAAGATCGCTTGGATATTTTTATTTTTATATTTTACTAGCTGTTCCCCGCGACTTCGCCCGCGTGTAATTTAGGGTTTTAATTATGTTGCGCGGAACCCTAATTTTTTTCTAAAATATCAGTAGTATAGTTGTAGCACGAATGAGTCGGCTCGACCTGGAAGGACCACGCTCTCACAGAAAGCGTAAAATAGCAGCCTAACGCTGCTGTGTTTCGTATGGTGAGTGTAGAGAACCGGAAACTTTTTTACTGGAAACAAGGCATTCCATCTTAGTTCTCACGGGTGACAACGCATCTGCATTTTGATACGTAATCGAGGATAGATGTAGATGTATATGGACCACAGCAACCACTTACCATCAGGTGGACTGTGTGCTAATTTGTCACCGTATTCTGTATAAAATATAAAAAAAATAGATGGACTGTAAGTTCATTTTACACTTCGAAACTATAAAAAAAAATATAATAATAATCAATATAATAGATCGGCAATTATATTAAATAATAATAATAATACTGCAATCAGTTGGCGGCTCAATAGCGCAAGGAACAAGAGTTTGTATGGCCTAAAAATATAATATTTTTTGAAAAGTAATGTTTAAGTTTTAAAGTTCTTATTTCGTGCATACCTACAGTATTTTGATAAAGCATTTGAAAACATCGGTAGCCGCTATGGGACTTAATAAATTTAATGAAGACATTTGTGACCAAGAAAATTTATATCCCGTTGAAGCCTCTTAAAAATAAATCGATTATAAAATAATAAATTTTGAAATTAAACTCAGCTAAGGACATAAAATTGACCTACCGCAGTTTCCAACATGGTTGGCTAGGGGAAGCAATACTTTGTGTATTAAAGTAGGTATTAAAACTATTGAATTTTTGTAATTCTAACATTAAAAAGTTTGTCCCGCGTTGGTTTGGGAATTTAGGTCCCATATTAATTTGGGACTTAAAGAATGTGCCAACTGAGTTACCTAAACCGTAGTAAAAGGCGACTAATGGGATACTGCGTTTATGATTGTATAGGCGATGGTCTAGCCACAGATCACGTCTTTCTCAATTTTCCATCTAAATCGAATATTTTTTCTCACTGTAATCCGAAAATCCTCTTCGGGGATTACAGGCGTATAATATATTTTGCGTCAGTAGCCTAATGGCAGGGCGCGGATCGCGAACTCGAAAGGTCGTGGGTTCGAATCCGCCATTCGACTACTGTTGTGAACCACTTCTAACACAAGCATTTCAAGCTTACCAGAAGTGGTTAAAGGGAATATTAGTAATGTTTAATAGCATTACTAGTATTTAAAAAAAAATGTATGTATGTACGATATGTATGTCATAAATTTAATATAAACTAAGTATTTTGAATATAAGAAAGCTTTAGTGATTCTTTTCATATCAAGTTGTAATTAAAACTGAAATCCATTCCTGTTTGCTTTCTGTATCTCTTTAAGTCATGTTCTATCGATGTTACGAAACTGAATGTAATCCATTTCAAATACAAGAAACCAGTCGGAAAAGGAAATTGAACTTTGAGAGACAGAAGTTTAAATCAGTTTCAGATTGTACGCACGACGACAGCGATGGGATTTGTATGTCGGGTCCCACCACAATTACCACGGCACTGACCCACTGCCGCCAGCAGTAGTAACCTATTTGGAAGGTAATTGAGTTCGGCCAATTCCATCAAAATTCGACGTCTACTGTTGCATTGTAAAACAGATACGGAATGCGTTCTCTAGATATTATTATCAGGCACAACACCAATATTTAATGTACATAGATCATGTTCTCTGTAACTCTGTAGTAAATTTTATTTTTATTATAAGATTCGTGTATATTCGTGTAAATACTTCTAAAGTTGTTATAAACAGGGTAATAACATGTAAATTGATATACTTTTTAAGAACCATGAAAATTATATTTTTCTATATAAATTGAGTATTTAATATAATTTGAATTCGATTCTTGTAGTAAGAGTGTACAACCAGCACGTGTTACCTGTGATGACATATGGTCCTTCACTGCTGACCGTGTGAGAGAACTTAAGGTCGCTCAGTGAGCTGTGAAGAGCTAAGCTCGAAGTTTCTCTGGATTATAGATTACGTAATGATAATATCCGCAGCAGTACCGTATTAACTGAGAAATTGATAACTTGTAACGGCAATGGGCCGGCCATATAGCTCCACAAACCGACAACTGATGTGGAAGAATGGTTTCAAGCCTCGTAGCGGCAAGCGGAGTATAGGATGGTCTACCACTGGTTGGAGTGACGACCTGGTAAGGCATGCGAAAGTCGGGTGTTGTTGGCTCAGCCTCGTGCTTAATGGTATTACTTGGGGGAGGCCTATGTACAGCAGTGTGGGTGATTTCTTAACATTTCGTTGGTTTTCTATTTTAGTTAATTTATATTTATAGTATTTAAAAAAAGGATGAGTATTCGACTATTAAAAACTAATACGTCATTATACAATACACGCATACTATTTCCATACAACGATTTTTAACAGCTCATAAGAAGTATTTCAATTGGCATGAGTAATCAATAGCAATTGTTTGAGAATATCAGCAAATGATGTCATAGTTTCTTATAACCTAATAAAAATCTAATACCTAAGTATTGAGAGATTAAAAAAATAAGATTTTCAAATCATGTCACGTAGTAAAATTATTAAAGATGTCTACTGCTCAAGTCAATTAAAAATAATTTAAATACTGTCATTATTATCATCAACAATTGCTTTATTTTAATTTCAATATAGTACTAGCAAAATATGAAATATAATAATACCCAATTAAAATTGATTTTACTTAGGTACCTACTCATCAAAGATGTACTAAATCTCGCCGTCATTGAAATCCTTGCGCGATACAAATCGTAAATCTCATTATTTAACCGTAGTATAAACACAAATCCTTTTAAACTTTCTTGCAATGCGGTCTCTGTGTATGGGTCGGCGTTAACTTTACAAGTATTGTGTCCACACGTTTCTTACGTCAGAGCTACGGCAGCACACGTCACGACTCCCGACAAGCTCCTTGTTTATTAAGTCTCCCTAACATTTTGTCATTTCAGTGTTTGGCACACAAAGCATGAATAGTTATTTAGAAACCCTGTATTTAAGTTTCATTAAGTTATAAAAGACGCTAAAAAGATTTTATTTTCTTGTTGCCCTGCTATTTCAAGTTTCCTTTCAAATTAGTATTTTATGAAGCCAACGAACGAGTAATAGGTTAGGGCCTCTCAGTATATTTACGAAAATTTCATTATGTGCACAATAAGAAAAGTTGTTCACAAAATTGATAAAAATTGAGGTCATAATCCGTCTCTAAAACCACCACGCTTGTAAATATTAAGAAGAAAATGAATAGATCCAACTTAAAATTACGTTATCATGTCGTAAGACATGCAGTCAACTCAATCTCTGCTGAACATTGCAAAGTCCAAATTGAATGGACTTATAAAATATAATAGGAGGAGCCAATCAGCATATTTTAGACCAACAGCAATAGCTCCAGTCTAACTATTTTCTTCTCTTTTTCGTGTTAGAGCTTCGAACCCTTAATTCTAGAATTCGCTCTTTTGAGAAAAAATAAATTACAAGGCATTTGTGGCTACTCTTGGGGACTGCCCAAGTATAGATATGTAGGTACTGCTTTTCCATAAGCCTTACTACGTCCTCATCAAACATTTTAAATATACAGAGAGTCAATTAAACTGTTTATTCAACAAGACTACAAAATGTTGCTTTTTTTTTGGCTAAATCTGCCAACACGCATTGGGATCACGCGGCGTACATTTCCTTGCCCAAAAACCCTCTCAGAAATGAGAGAAGGCCTGTGCTCAGCAGTGGGACGTATATAGGCTGTAACTTTACTTTTATTTTACTCGAATATGCTGCATAATTTCATGCACGGCTATCATGCGGCAACCATGTAGTTCTTTATAAAAAATTCACTAAAGACCATAAAAATTCAAAAAATTTTGAAAATCGGAAACAAAGTCTCGCTTCGAATTTAATCAATCTATTCAATTATTGGGTCACACGTAATTTGCTCCGATAATAAAACATGGTCATACATTATACACCATAACCCCTGCTAATTGCGAACATGACTATAAAAATTTAATTACACCAGCTTATCGTAACTACGACTTAATGTTGTAAATGAGAAAAGCAAAGGTCACGCTTGGAGTTAATTAAAATCTTGTATTCTGTAATATACACCAACGCTGCGTCACTGGATGTGCTCAGTTCCGTGATAACAATAGTAATACCCAATGTCCTCTAGGCAGAATTAATTTCGGTCTCGGCGGCTAGTCTCAACAAAGGCTATCCAACTGCGCAGGACAGGATTATAGTGCACGAGTGTGTGCGCAAATACAGGTGTACCTGCTATTCCCTCACTAATAAAAGTGTGATGGGTCGGCAGTTCGACACGACCGCAAACAGATCAGGCGCAGGATCGACGACCGAGCTGTTATGGAGAATTTCTTGACAGAAAAATCCAATAACTGATTTTTGCGCACAGTTGCAGAGTTACAGTTGCGGTTACGATTACGACCACTAGATAAACAAGGTAGTCAAAACTTCGTTAGTTCGCGAATACATTGTAAGTATGAAGATAATATAGATACTTGTAAGCTTCTTGGAATATTTAATTTTTAATGTAGGAAATTATCAGTTTATAATTTATATATTTTTCAAGATACTATCAGCTGAGTGGTAATTAAGTTTAATTACCACTCAGCTGATAGTATCTTGAAAAATATATTTAAACTACGAACGACTAACTTCTGCGAAGAAGAATCATTCTGGTTACATGTAAAGAATAGGATGAAGTGCATTGATTATCAATAATCTAATCTCTAATCTTGATTATCAGTAATCGGATCATTGACTCTCGTCACTAACCACATGTAAATGTTATAAATATAAATGTTTATAATTCAGCTTTCACCAGTCCCGAACGTCTGATTAATCTGAAAATTTGTAGACCTATTAAGAATCGACGACAATACGATAATTTTATGACTTCTATGGTTTTTTAACTCGAATTTATTTATCACTAGCTGTTCCCCGCGACTTCGCGCGGAACCCTAAAATAAAAGTAGCCTAAGTTATATTCTTTCACTGGCAGATATATAATATCAGCTGTCTGCCAGTGAAAATCCCATCAAATCCGTTCACAGGTTTTTGCGTGATGCGTGTTCAGACAGACGTCGTGTTAGAGTTTTATTATAGTATAGATAGATGGATTTTAGAGCGTTCTTCGCTTCACGACTCATAAGTCGTTTCTTACTTACATTGATAATAATAATCTTAATTGGAAAATGTTTGAATACATTTTCTAGTTTAGATTATGTGTGTATTCAAGCAACAAGCATTGAATAAAACCACTCATAATAATGCCTCGGTAATCACGTAAAGCCGTTGGTCCTGCGCCTGATCTCTCTCCGGTCGTGTCGGTTCACCGTTCGATCGGACTATGAGAGTGAGGGAATAGAGAGTGCACCTGTGCTTGTGCATACACTTGGGCACTATAATCCTGTCCTGCGCCGATACCTAGTCTCCGTTAAGGCTGGCCGCCGTGACCGTAATTCGGACATAATATATAAGCAATGTTTATTGATATTTTTTCCTTACCAATCCTTGTTTATCTCTATCGCGTTTTATAATTAAAAATATAAAAAATTAAAATATAAAAATAACCAAATTAGTTATTTTTTATATTTTTAATTATTTAGTTCTTTCTTATATTTAAAATATTCAATGATTCGAGTGGTAAAACATGGTATTATGCAGCTTAATTTTTAATGTGAAGGACAGAACAGATTTTATATGAATTTCTTTTTTTAAATACTTATTTTATTAAGAAATTCAAATTCAATCTTTTTTCGTTGTAAAATCCCGTTTTTACGTCTTCCTTCTTTCATTGCAAAAAATGAAATTGAATTTTTAGAGAATGGCTTATTCCTCGTCCGTAACAAATAGTAATCATAGGCCATTCACCTTTTAAACGTCACACAAAATACTTAAGACTAATTGAGCAAACAAAACACATTGTACCCATGGACCACTTGAAACATAATATAGCTAGCTTTCAAAGGGTTCTTGTGTGACTTGTAAATGCAAGAAGTTGCACGCGAGACGGCGAAGCGAGACAGAAAACGCGCGCAAATTCTGCGAACGCCTCGAGTTATGGGCCCACAAAACGTCAAGAGAATCATCAATGTTTAAATCGTAATATATTGAAGAATTTCTCAATTATCATATTTCATACTTATTTACGACGTCTAGGCTCTCTGACATCTATCCAATGCGATACAGGGAGGTCATAAAATGAATAAACCCAGCCGTAATAAACGCGCGTTTTATTCCTTGTATACATAATTATAACTATAAGGTATGTATTTGTTTTCGATAGATTTTTTTTTTGGAGTTGTACGTACGAGAGCCGTTTACGATCGTCTGGCGGAGAGACCGCAGGCGGCCGTCTGGTTATCCTACATAGGTACACGAAAGTGGTTTATTCGCACGGCTAACTTAAACGTAAACGCGGAGCGATAACAAAACTTCAGTTTGGACTCGCTGCATACACGTCCGGATGACGTTTACTGCTTTAGAGAGTGGCAGCGATGAATTTAATGGTTGGAAGCAACTCGTACAAAAGGGAACTCTGTGTTGGTGTTAAAATGAGAACTTTTTTATGGTAGATAACAGTCATTTATGTTTGACGTTACTCATAAATGCTTATGCAAACCCATATAATTACAGTCACGAATAGGCTATTGTTGTGGTGAGAATAAGACAAATAAAACATCACAGACTATATAAATATGGTACACCCGGAAAACTTGAAATTAGCTTAAATTGTTTTACAGGTATTATCAGCCAGGAGATTGCAAAGCTTTATATAAAAATGTATGCTCTTTTGCATCAGTTTCTACTACAAAACGGAAACGGATTTAGCATGTAAACATTTGCGACGAAATGGAGTTATTTAATTTCATATTGACTTACAGCTAAAATTTAAATAAATATTTAGGATTTTAGAACAATTTAGTAATTAAGTTAGATTGCCAAAAACATTTTTGGCATTTCGCACAGTCGCCTCTTACGACACCTATGGGAAGAAATAGGTTGATTGATTTTCTTACGCTGCCACTGCACGGCAGTGACATTCACTAGTGAATGTCACTGCCGTGCAGAAAACTAGTGAGTATCACTGCCGTGTAGTGGCGTGTAGTGCCGATAATCCATTACATGTCGCATATTTATTCACATGATAGAGCTACGCTGCAGCGCTTGGTCGGCTTGACCAGGGAAGAACCATACTCGCACAATATACCAGCGTAAAATAACAACATAAATCTGCTGTTTTGCATGGTGGGTGACAAGACCCGGATACCCTTTTTACTGTCAAGAGATTTTATATTTATCTGTCAGAAATGATAACCCATTTGCCTTTTGATTCTTAATCGAGGATAGATATAGTTGTCTATAGGCCACAGAATCCACTTACCATCAGGTAAACCGTGTGCTGGTTCATCGTCACATCAATACCCTAATTAAGTCCGCGGCAGGACATACTACATCTTTTCAAGAATACGCCAGGTAGCTTACTTCACTTGGAAGATTTGCCCAAATTCCATACGCTGTATAGGCAGTTTTGGTGAGAGCAGAGTCGACACCCTTCAACTGGTAATGCTGCTTTCCATCATCCGTCTTTGAAATTTGGGTTCAGCGATCCATCAACTTATTTCGACTTAGGTATGTAAAAAGCGACTGTGGAAATGGTAGAAAATCCTATAGCTTTCGATAAATAGTGGTATTACCATCTGATTTATGAAGTAAAACACCCAGAACGTCGACAGGGAACAGCGTTAAAGGTCCAAGACGTCTGGCACTGCGATCGTCAATCCTCCTTCCGAGCGTGACGAATGAGACAAATCTTCCCCACAACGGGAGAAGCGTGTGGACTTTTATGAACCTATAAAGCAGAAAGCTTTATGAAGAATTTTCCCCCATTACTTAGGTAGAGTGCAGTGCGAGCAGATGAGGTTGACAAAAATAAAGAAAAATTTGGCTTTTGCTCCCTTACACCCAGGCCCAATATGAAATAGATAAAATAATATAATAAAACTGAGGACTCGATCGAAATGTTGACATACAATTCGCATGTGATGATGTGTCAAACAATGATCAATTGATTTGTGAGGAGAGATATCGCACAATGTTTCTGACAGACTCATCCACACATTTGTCAAAAACGAAAGGTAAAACATGCTTTTAAAATTATTTTACATTTGAAAAGCCAAGAATATATTATTTACGTAGTTTATTTAATTAATTGATTTGTAGTCATAACCTTTGTCAATGTTCAACAATCTTAAACATAACCTAGTTTATTTCTCTTTTTTGACGCGAGCTTTTTGAACATAACCTGTTTTTTTTTTCTCTTTTTAACTGCCCCCACGATACAGGAGAAAACTCCTGTATCGTGGGGGCAGTTTACATACATAAATTGCACAAGGACAAACATCCAGACCTGGAACAGTTATTAGTTGACTATACTATAAGTATTACTTATTCCGTACGGAATTCAAACCCTTTGCGCCAACAGAGCCATCATATCAACTCGATATAGAAGCGAAGACCTCATAATTCATACGCTACTTCCCATTAGCTGGCAGATTTTGTTAATACAATTTTCATTGAAGAGGTTGCTACTCGTACGTCGCTATCTGTCAGATGCTGCACAATAAGCATCTCAGATATCAGAATCTTAAAGTACCTTCAAATGCAAGTTTACCTTGTCATAGTTTTATGATATATGCCATTGTGGTTATTTTAGATTTCGCAATTATTTTAAATTTTTGGGTCGTATGATTAGCAAGAAAATTGACTTGAAAAAAAAACAAATTTAAAAATTGTTACTTCCAGCTCTTGTAAAGGGATGCATTTCGATAGGGTTTCATTATTGCAGTTGTTAATGACTTCAGTTTCATATAATCCAAGAAGCCTCTATAATACCTATAGAAAAAGTTCAGACTTGCTAAGCTGTTACACGCAATAACAATGTAAGTCAAACTTGTCATCGTGGCAAAAATTCTAACTAAAGGTGTTTGACGTATCTACAGAATGAAACTGATTGAATCCTAAAGCGTCCAAGTTTCAAATTTGAAAAATAATCTCAAAGAATTTTAAGCTTTAATTAAATCATCTACTACCGTGTTTCGATTTAAGAGATATATCGAGAACCAGTATAATCATATGATGTAATAAGTTGATAGCAAGTGTCGGTGCAGGTGATGCATGGGCTGCTGAAACCAATTAATTGCATTGGAATGTTGACTGTTAGCTTGAAAGTCAATTATGGGTGGATTCGTCCAAACGAGAGTTAATTTTATTCTTAGATTAAATCGCAATTTATTCGAGAATAAATCAATTTTACATTTTATCATTTGTAATTAATAATAAAAAGCGGGCCTTTTCGGGAATAGTTACTAAATCTTCCTTTAACACGGAATAACAGAGTTATTCCAAGAACATTTTAATGGCGTCATATGTTTCTTCGTTGATATTACTGTCAGTGTCAATTTTAAGCTCATTTCGTCAAATATATTATTATATTTTGCGTTTATCCTCACACATTTTATTATTTCAAAGCACCGAATAATATCAACAACACACAATAAAAACAAACACAACGAATAAAACTTTAAGTCAACCTGACATTGACACTAGTTGACAGCTATTTTAGACACTATAACACGGAAAAGCGAGTGATGTCCTACAACATATAGTGATGTTATATAACCTTTTACATCGTCCCACAAAGAACAATATTCATTTGCCTGGTCTTACATTTATATATCAGTATCTCTGCTACTCATGTATATATAATTGTTTCAAGCGTAGCTATAGCTAATTTAGATTGTACGGAAAAACGATACCCGACTTTTCTCGAGATTTAAAACGGTGAATAGCTTATCCCTGTTATAGTTAATCATGTATAAATCAAGGTCTGGTCCGATCCACCCTTAATATTATAAAATAAAATGCCTAATTTTAATATGTTTTTGTGATCGCGTTTATTTAGAATTTTAGTCCAATTTCCTATCATACTTTAGTTGACGACGCCGTGCCGCAGGCAGCTTTGAATAATAAATCAAATGTTCTTGTTATCTTTATTTTGTCACTTCTTCAAGTTTTTCTCACTGCCGTTATGACATGTGGAATGAAATAAGTTCTAGTTTCAGAACGAAACATATTTTAATAAACCACTCGAATGCGCCTTACGGTTGAGTATAAAATAAACGGCAGAAACGTTTATCAAACTTTCTGTTCTTACTAAAAGGCGATATTTATATATTTTTTATAGAAATAAGGGTGACAAACGAGGACACAGTCTACGAGGACACAGGCAAATGGACTGTGGCATAGACACCTACATCATTCATTGTATACGAATCAAATTGCAAATGGGTTTTCACCCCTAAGGACTAGGATGAAATGCCTTGTTACCAGTAATATTGGTATCCAGTTCTCCACACTCACAATACCACAGTAAGATAGCAGCATATAGCACCATTATACTGCTATTTCACGATTGTATAAAAATACAAATTAAATCCATTCTGTATAGTATAGTAGCTTAATTACTTAAATATAGTCAACTCGATTTTCATAACTTCTATAAGGTCTTCTATATTTTCAAATGTCAAAAATTCCAAATGTTAGTTAATGCACATTTAAACTGACTTCTGCAACCCTAAGATAAACAAAGCATTAATTTAGGTCAATAGAAAAATATAGTTCCAAACTGACACAGTCATTCTGAGCATGTTTCGCGTTTTACTTCTTCGCAGGTTTTCTAAATCAAGTTTTTATTCGGAAAATAGATTATGTTCATTACGTTATGTAGATTTTTAGTTTATTTTTATTTTTAGTTTTTTAGTTAAAAAATATGCTGGAATGTGCCCAATGTGTTCTATATTTGTATTTTTGAAAATGAAAGAAAGCGGGACAATTTTTTTTTGAAAATGTTCCATTTTCCCTTCGTAGCAAGACTAAGAATATTTTTTATTTACAAGTAAAGTTAAAGTTACAGCCTATATACGTCCCACTGCTGGACACATACCTCATTTCATTTCTTTGAGGGTTTTAGGGCAAGGAAATGTCCGCCGTGCTGCCCCAATGCATGTTGTCGGACTTCACTTGTCTTCGAAATATTTTTTTCTTACTTCTGAGACACGGAAGTTTCCTCACGATGTTTTCCTTCACCGCCGAGCACGTTGTGAATCAGCACTTAAAATTGCAATTAACAACTTAATTGGTGCCAGCGGGGATGGAACCCAGGTTGCTCGTGTACTGTGAAATTTATAGTGAGCGCTTAGCCCCTGAGCTAGCACGGCGGGCTTATTTACAATGCGGCACATAATTATCGTACAAATTCCGGTATATTATTTTTCATGTCTAAGAATTTCTTTTGTGTATAGAAATCATAACAATGCGATTAAAATATCTTTTTAATTATGGCACATAGCAAGACACATAACAGCACAATGTTTTTATTTTTGAAAGTAAGATGGGGCCAAGTTTTTTTTAAATACAGCATTATGATTATGGAAATCAACAGATTGCTAATTTGACTTATCTACATCTACACTATATATATTAATATTATAAAGAGGAAAGATTTGCTTGTTTGTTTGAATTGAATAGGCTCCGAAACTACTGGACCGATTTGAAAAATTCTTTCACCATTAGAATCCTACATTTTACCTGATGAACATAGGCGATAGAATATTTTCAAAAAAGTTAGGGATCCGTATGAAAACTTCGTTAATGTAACTCAAGGTGTGAAAAAAATACCAAAAAGGATCATTAAGTATATCGCGTACGCTGCGGAAACTATTGACAATAGAGCAAAGTGATGTACTACAGTTTTATACAGGACATCAACATCTACAAAAAAGTCTGCATTATCGTATGTCTAACTATTACAGTTATGTCACAATAACTATTTTTCCATGTTAAAGTATGCAATAGTAACGCCGAAAATTCCTATATCGCGTACGCTGCGAAACTATTGACAATAGAGCAAAGTGATGTACTACAGTTTTATACAGGACATCAACATCTACAAAAAAGTCTGCATTATCGTATGTCTAACTATTACAGTTATGTCACAATAACTATTTTTCCATGTTAAAGTATGCAATAGTAACGCCGAAAATTCCTTATATCGCGTACGCTGCGGAAACTATTGACAATAGAGCAAAGTGATGTACTATAGTTTTATAGAGGGTATCAATATCTACAAAAAAGTCTGCGATACCATATGTCTAACTATTACAGTTATGTTACAATAACTAGTTTTTCATGTTAAAATATGCAATAGTAACGCCGGTACAAACTAGGTCACATTATTCGTACCTTGGTATTAATCCGTATATCCAAATAAATCACTTTGTATTCAAGGCTATATCAGTACCTGTACCATGCATAACCACCAATTACGTTAACCATGTAATTTAAGTAACATTTTTCACTTTTTAAATCTTTGTTAATTCAGCAACCGTCCGTCGTGATCTTTCTATCGAAATTCGCATGTCGCGAGGCGAGCAGTGAAACCGCGGGGCACAGCTAGTAGGCCAATAAAACTGTTAACAAGGTTCTGACTACACCAACCAACAGAGTTCGTAAAAATTATAATTATTGAAAAAAAAAGAAGACAAGTATTGCCAAAATTCTTTATTATTTTTTATTCTATATTATACTAAGTGCATAGATTGAAAATGAAAATTCTTTAAATACTATATAAAGACGAAATTAAACTATTCTCTGTCCAATGTTGTCTCGGTTTAAAGGGTATGAAAGCCAATATTCACACCATCACACGCTTGAAGCATACTATTTTAGACCTAACACATTTGTAGCCTTCTTTTTTTAAATATTCATGGACTACACAACTACTAACTACCACGATTTAAAGCGCTGTAAAAACTATAGTGTTAAACAAAATCCTTTTTTAAAAATCAAGCATTAAAGCATAATATATTGAACTTTTTTCTAAGTAAAGCAGAAAACTATTGCGTTTATTAGTGTCTATTGTTATCTTTTTAGACAACACACAAAGTTACACACTACACATTGAATAAAACTACTTTTACGGATTCTATCGCGTTTTATTAACTTATTTTTATTAATTCCCGACGTTTGACCGAATAAAGCAGGCCACAGTCGAGCGTGTGCCTGCTGTACTACCATATTATGTCAGAGGTGTCACAGACAAGATTGGCTACATCTTGAATGTGGTCTCTCATATATAGGGCAAACAAAACGATCAATAAAAACCCGCGTAAAAGAACACATAGCTGACATGAAGCACCAACGTTCCGGGAAGTCTGCAGTTTGTGATCATATCCTAGACGGCCCCCGCCATTACATTAGATTTGATGAACCACAAATTCTCGCGAAAGAACATCGATTCCTGCCAAGGATGATACGTGAGGCTATTGAAATTAATAAACATCCTAATTTCAATAGAGAGAGAGGCTGGGTACTACCACCTGCTTGGGATCCCGTAATTAATAAAATTAAATCTAAACCCAAGCATACCACTGCAAGACTTCAAGACACAGTAAGTTCATTCTGCGTAGATCGGACCAAAATTAATAATTAAAAAAGAAGGTACTCCGGGTTAACTCTGACATCGGGACGTCAATCACCTCAGTCCCCCGTGACCATGGGTGCTGTAAAGCACCCGAAACGTCGGGCATTAGTAAAAATAAGTTAATTAAACGCGATAGAATCCGTGAAAGTAGTTTTATTCAAAGCAAATAACTAATCTTAATAAACATTCCGCGAGAGTTTGATCTAGCTTTCATTACTCCGACAAGATAGAACGTTACGAATGTATAGCTGGCAGACTTTTTTAATTAGCGAGCTACGCTATACGAGCTATATATAAGGCGGTGGAGCACCCAAACCCTTTTAGCCGGATGGTATTACCCTGACGGTCGTAAAGTCCGTTTATGGCCTATAAAACCAAGTGGGTATACACATCCAAAGCCAGTGTACATTTCGCATACTTGTTGCACTTTTATAACCAATATATTTCGGTTTGATTTGTAACTTCTGGACGCAGAATAACTTTTGTTTTGTTCGCTTTCGACGCGCGTAGGATGGAATATATTTTAGTTTAATAGTCATAGGTACCAAGGTAGCGGGGTAATAAAAAATTTATTTATAGTCGCAGTGCATATATGTTAATGTCAAATCGATATTCGAACAACGTTTAAAGTTAACAGAATAATAAATCTTGATATTTAATGCAACTAAATTAAGCTTTTTCAACAGTTAATTAAATGTATGACAATTATAATTTTGATTCTATGGAGTGAAAAGTTATTATTTAGTCAAAAATTGCACTTTAAAACAAAAACTTCGGGACTTAAAAATGCACTTATTGTGTGATCTCTACATATAAATTAAATTGAAGTGTGTCTGTAATATTGAAAGTCTGTAAAATTAAGACATGAATAACCTTTTTAAAATTTTTGTTTGATCTGTCTATCTGTCTGTTTGTTTGTTTGTCTCCCGGAATAAATATTCGGAATAGCTGAACCGATTGTGATGTAACTTTACGAATAGATAGAGATCAATGCCAGGAGTGATCTAGGCTATATTTCATAGGCTATATTTTCAGAAAAACACGCCGATTTGTTTGTAAAATCGAGAAGTTGATAAAATAAATGCTTTATGATGAATTAACTATAAAAGATATAAGAAAACATTTCGAACAGCAGCGCAGCGGACATGTCCTTGCCCTAAAACCCTCTCGGAAGTGAGAGGCCTGTGTCCAGCAGTGGGACGTATATGTAGGCTGTAACTTTAACTTTATAACTTTATACAGTAATCATACAGCTCGTTTTAAATAAATGGTAAATAAAATTAGTGTTTATTACTAGTACTTACATGGTTTTCGAACTTTATAACCCTAATTCTTTTTCTAAAATAAAAGTAGCCTAAGTTACTCTTTATAACAACCAAAACACATTTGTAATTTAAGTAGAATGAGAAGCCTCCTGAATGTCTACGAAAACAACAGTGCAGTTTTTTATTTGAAATAAATAATATTCTGTTTGACATTTAAGACTTAAGTCTCTCCCACCAAATGAACAGTAACTGATGACGTCAACATTGAAGCTACTCCATATCACCGGTCTAATTAAAACTTTACAAATAGGTAGACATCCGTCATTTACGAAATGGTATAGCGCTAATGATACAGAGAATACGAGGTCTTTTAGCCTTTTCGATAATCGCATTCGATTTGCCAGATGGTCGAATTCGTCTGGATTCTCCCGACATTTTAAATGATCTCCAGGTTCGAATCGTCGACGACCGAGTTCTTTCCGATCGGCTTGACTCATTGCCACTGCGTAGAGATGTTGCATCTCTTTGCGTATTTTATCGCATCTACTACGGGGAGTGCTCTGAGGAATTGTTCGGACTAATTCCAGCCGCTCAATTTCACCATCGCACATTGCGACAAAACTCGCGATACCATCCATACCACCTGGATGATTGGCGGTCCACCATTGTGCGATTTAGAAGAAGTTTTCTTCCTCGCACAACTTCCTTGTGGAATCGATTACCACCAGCGATTTTTCCGGACCGATACGACTTAGGGGCCTTCAAGAAAAGAGCCTACTCCTTTCTAAAAGGCAGGCAACGCATCTGCAATTCCCCTGGTGTTGCGGTTGTTCATGGGCGGCGGTAGTCACTTACCATCAGGTGAGCCGCATGCTCGTTTGCCCCCTCTCCTATAAAAAAAAAGACTCCCGACAAAACTCAAAATTTTCAGACAAACAGATCCAATGCCAAATACATGTGGCAACCTAAAAATTTAGTGTATTTAAATTCGTTATATGTCAACAATGTTAAGTCCTTTTATTTTTAATATTTTCTCTCGACAACAACCCCAAAATCCTGACATTTTCAAATTTTGTCCAGATATTTTGGTCTTCCGATCTTGCATTCCTATTCGATACTCAAAGGGTGAAATGAAATATGGTGATAGATTCCTTTACGCAGCCAAGAAACGGTTAATCCTAATAAAATATAACATAAAAATCGATTAGCAACTGAACTGGGTAACCCTATAACCTACTTAACTAAATACTAAGCTGAGGACAAAAATCTCCCAGACGTTTGGTCATAACGTTAAACTAAGTAAAAGTGCAAGGTGGCGTCTCGGTCGTTTCATGTTCTGTTGTGGGTTTTATACAATCGTAAATTTTACAACCAATCCGCCGTCTGTTGCAAATTAACAATTTTAATTCCTATTTGAAAACTTTCATTAGTACAAGTTATTTGTTGAATGATTTTCAAAACTTTAATTTAGTAAAGTAATTATTAATTAATGTCGCCAGTGCTCAGTTGAATTAAAATCTCTATATAATATAAAAATCAATTACTGTTCGTTA